>OZ010792.1:78587584-79227863 GCA_963932465.1 Maratus speciosus
CGAATATTCGGCTTGTCGGATACTTTTATATTTCAAAGTTTAAAGGCACTAAAATGTTACATTTTAAAACAATTTTACATAATATTTAAAACAGGAACTTTTATTTTAAGATCTTTTGTCAAGTAAACTTTATGCTGAAAAAATTCTGTTTTGAGTTATTTAAGAAGAGGATAGTTATAAAACTTTTAGGTAGCTTTCATTACAAAAAGTTACCTATTGCAGCCATTCGGAGGAAAGCGATTTAAAAAAATTTTGGTATATTTTCATCGATCATGACCCCCAGACCCCGAAACCACCCTCCGTTCAAAATTGATATATATATAATATATATATCTGACCTTTGTCACACTGTAACTCTCGTATTTATGAACCGATTTCGATGTAATTCGGTGTGTACATAGTACATACCAATGTCTCGACTGAGTTCGTTGGCCAGCTTCATCTGCCGTTTTGTTTCAAAATGGCAGCCATTTAAATTTTTTAAAAAAATTTAAAATTGAAATGTGGTACCAAAAAATTGAAAATGGAAAAATATTTTTTTCTTATGTATTTGACCTTTATACAAAGATTCCGGAGCAGTTTTTGTTTCGTCTATATCTTAAAAAATGGCTGAGTTATAGCATTTTGAATTTCTAGCGTGGCGACATTTTGAAACGCCCTGAATTTTGTCACACGATAAAAGGCATATTTATGAACCGATTTCGATGTAATTCGGTGTGTACATAGTACATACCAATGTCTCGACCGAGTTTGTTGGCTAGCTTCATCTGCCATTTTGTTTCAAAATGGCGGCCATTTAAAGTTAAAAAAAAAATTTTTAATTGAAATGTGGTACCAAAAAATTGAAAATGGAAAAATATTTTTTTCTTATGTATTTGACCTTTATACAAAGATTCCGGAACAATTTTTGTTTCATCTATATCTTAAAAAATGGCTGAGTTATAGCATGGTTCGTACGCTTTGGAAAAAGTAGAAAAAGTGCTGGAAAAAAAAGTATTCATTTTCAAGGAATGAAAAGTACTGGGAAAAAAAGTATTCATTTTCAAGGAATGAAAAATGCTGGAAAATATCGCGAACTTCGACAAATTGTTGCCAAAAAATATCAATTTCAACAATTATTTGCATTAAAAAAATCTGTAATTTCGCCAAAGGATCGCTTTAAAAATGCGAATTTCGTCGAAAGGGCATGGAAAAAAACACGTATTTCACCAAAGACTAGAGAAATAACCCGAATTTCGACAAGAAATCTCGAATAAAGCGCAAATTTCGTTAGAGGATCGCGGAAAACACACGAATTGCATTAAGAGATCGCGAAAATACACGTGTTTTCATCAAAGGATCGCGCAAAAAACGCAAATTTTGACAAAGGATCATGAAAAAAACACAAATTTCGACAAAAGATCGCAAAAAATTGCGAATTTCTTCAAAGGATCATGTAGGGGTGATTTTGTTCCGAATTTTCCTAAAATTTAAAGCATTTATTTCCGAAAATTTACAAAAATCTGTCACCAATCCGAAAATTCGGCCATAAAAAATCGCGAATTTCGACAAATGGTCGCCAAAAAAAAATAAATTTTGCCAATCGTTTTCAGAAAAATGCAGATTTTGCCAAAGGAGCGCGGAAAAAACGCAAATTTCATCTAAAAAATGTGGGAAAAACTAAATTTCGTGGAAAGATTGCAAAAAACCCAAAGAATTTCGTCAGAAGATCGCGAAAAAAATGAAATTTTCGTTAAAAGATCACGAAAGAACCCAAAAATTTCGTCAAAAGATCGCGAACAACCGAAGATATCACGAGAAAAGGCACATTTCGTCGAAAGATCGCGAGAAAATGGCAAATTTCGTCAAAAGATCGCGAAAAAACGCGAATTCCGTCAAAGGGCTGCAGAAAAAACACATAGGGGTCATTCCATGTCAGTTCAGGCAGGCATGTAACCCACCATCACAGATTTTGATGAAACTGCGTGTGTTTGTTCCTTTTATTAAGATATGATTCCCAGTATTTTTTTTTTACTCCTTCGTCAAATAGTTTCTGAGAAAAAAATTGTCAAAATTTTGAAAAACTGCCATCAGTTGGCATTCTTGACTGCTCGATTTTCAAATGTAGCATGACATAAATATGATCATATTTCAATATCTATTCCACAAATCATCTTCAAATAATTTATGCATAATATATAGGGTACGTATTTTATGAAAAAAAGTACTGTTACGCTTATATAACATTTTAAGTGTGTCTAAAAAAATGTTTAATCTTTGAAGTCGTGATTTTTTTATGAAAAATAATGCATTAACTAAAATAGCATTATTAACAAAAGGCGGTATTTTTATTAAATTTATTTTTTGTGGGGGATATACTTAAAGGTGTCCTTTACCTGATTCTGAAATAAAAGTAGTGGGATTTTGTGTGTTTTTAGTAGTATTTCATATTTAAAAATATTTTGAGGCGTATTTCAAATCAAATCAAGCAGAGTCATTCCATGTCAGTTTGCCTAAGACATTTAATTCACTGTCACAAATTTCAATGAAACTGGGTATGTTTATAGCTCATTTTAAGACAGGATCAAGGAAATTAAAGGTGATTACAAGTAAAATATTTTTTAAGATAAAAAAATATATCTAAATTTTGAAGTATTTTAAAAATGTTTTTAATGACAGATCTATATTCAAAGACTGCATAAAAAAAAGTCATTTCAATATAAAATCACTAAATAAGTTTCAAATAATGTATATGTGGCAAATAATGTAGGCAGATTATTATTTATTGTTGCTTGTCATGTTTAAATGCTAAGAGTGTGTTTAATCTTGTGAATTCTTAAAATCAAGAATTTTGTGAAAAATAATGTGTTAATCAAAAATTTATTATTAACCGAAGGCAGGCTGTTATTACTTTTTTTAATTGTACGTAAAAATATATTTTCAATAGTTATAAAATAAAAATAGTGAAAATATGAGCAATTTTAACAAAATTTTCATAAAATGTGAATGTTTAATGATAAATATTGAAGCTTTTCATGCTAAGATGTACTAAAATGACTACGATATCGTGTATTTCTACTCTTGCTTAAATATAATACATACAATAATAAAATAACAAATATTATTTACAGCAATAAAAATTCAATTACAGCAATAAAAATTAAATTAAATAGTACCAGTTCCTTTACCAACACTACATTGCTCAACAGCCGACTTAAAATCAACAGCCCACTCTTATTGAAAACTACTTTCAACTGTTCAAATAATAAATAAACTGCATTTAAAAATTTTAATATCAACTTATTATCTTAAGACGATAATAATAACTAAACAACATGATGAATTTATAAATCGGCTTTTAATTGAAAAGTCATGAAATGGTTCCTTTAAATATTGTTGTTCATCGAGTCGATCAAAACAAATTATATAAAAAAAAATAGTGAGCCTAATATGCTGACTGCAATGACACTTCTAACAAAACTAATTAATTCATTACCATCTAAAATCAAACGCGAAAGATCAAAAAGAAAAAAAAAATCATCTGTAGTGTGAATGTGACATACTCAGTGGTTGTTGAGGTAGGAATGTCTTTGTGACATTTTCACCTGTACTTCAATAAAATATAAACATGTAAGCTTTTTTCATTCATCCAAATTAAGTAAAACAATTATAAAATTTTGTTGTCATTACACCAGATGTTAAATTTTTCGTTACATACTATTAGATAAGTTCTTAACTTTTAGACATTATTGACACATCATAAAATTTACTATATGTATTTTCTATAAGTGTATAAACAATATATATATGCTTTATTAAACATAAATGAATAATTTTTAAATAATTTGTTTGAGAACATGGATATACATACACACATATATATGTTGAAAATCCATCTTTCAGCAATATTGTGATGAAATAAATCAAATTACCGTAATTTCCGGTGTATAGCCCGCGGATCAAACAATCGTGTTTCGACCCAGAAATTTTTAAAAATAAAATGTAACTTTTTAGATCACAGTAAATATTGGTCTTCAAATACTGAATAAAATTTCTGGGTCCAAACTGAATTGTTTGATCTGCGGGCTATACACCCGAAATTACGGTACATATAATTAGAAACTGAATAAAGTTACAAAAGTGCAACTCATTAAGTTTTAAATATTTTTTTAGATATAGTTATTTGAAAGATATAAATATAATGGATTATGCATTTTTTGCATATATTTAAAGCACAATACGTCAAAATTTTCTTCAAAAGAGTGAAATTTGGTATTTTTTTCAATATTAGCAGCTCAATGCTAAATTTTCAATATTAACAGCCAAATATGAGTTTTAAGATTAGGACTGTCATTTTGAAAATTTCTATTGGGCGGTGAGGAGCTAGTGATTTTTCTCTTTTTTGGAAAGGGATAATTGCTCTTCGACCTAGAAGTTTTACTAAAAAACAATATTGTTTATTTTTTTCCTTAAGAAACGAACATAAAAGATAATTTGAAAAATAAAATAAATGTATAAATAAAAATATTTCCAGGGATGATACATTGGATAGGTTTTACATTTGAAAATATTGATAATTTTAAATATGATTTAAATACTACTAAAACCAACCAAAATCCCACTATTTTTATTTCAGATCCAGTTATAATGTAGTATTATGTACAATTTAAAATTAAAAAATTAGTCATAGAAACTCCGCCTCTGATTGATAAAGATTTTTTAATAATTTCATTATTTTTTGTAAAATATTTTTGATTTCAAAGATTATACAATTTTTTAGACACATTTAAATATTTTTTAACATTACAGCAATATTTTTTTCATAATCTACATACTTTATTTACCTTGCTTAAATTATTCGAAGAAGATTTCTTTATTAGTTATTGAAATATGATTTTATATATAAAATGAGGCCTTTGAAAATTGAACAATCATTAATGGCAACTCGTGGCATTTTTCCAAAATTTTGATAATTTTTTCTCATATGTTCACTATTTTTATTTTATAACCATTTAAAAGATATTTTTACGTACAATTAAAAAAAAGCAATAACACCCTGCCTTCGGTTAATAATAAATTTTTGATTAACACATTATTTTTGACAAAATTCTTGATTTTAGAAATTCATAAGATAAAAGACACTCTTAGTGTTTAAACATGATAAAAAACAAGAAATAATAATCGGCCTACATTATTTGTCACATATACATTATTTGAAACCTATTTAGTGATTTTATATTGAAATGACTTTTTTTTTTTAATGCAGTCTTTGAATATCGAACTGTCATTAAAAAAATTTTAAACAATTTTTCAAAATTTTGATATTTTTTATCTTAAAAAATATTTTACTTAGGATCAAGAAAATTAAAGGTGATTACGTCTTAAAATAAGCTATAAACAAAACCAATTTCATTGAAATTTGTGACAGTGATTAAATGGCTTAGGGGAACTGACATGGAATGACTCTGCTTGATTTGATATGAAATGCACCTCAAAATATTTTTAAATAGGAAATACTACCAAAAACACCCAAAATCCCACTATTTTTATTTCAGAATCAGGTAAAGGACACCTTAAAGTATATCTCCCATAAAAAATAAATTTAATAAAAATACCGCCTTTTGTTGATAATGCTTTTTTTGTTAATGCATTATTTTTCATAAAAAATTCACGACTTCAAAGTTTAAATATTTTTTTAGACACACTTAAAATGTTATAAGCGTAACAATATATTTTTTTCATAAGCTGCGTACCCTAAATATTGTGCATAAATTATTTGAAGATGATTTGTAGAGTAGATATTGAAATATGATTATATATACGACATGCTACATTTGAAAACCGAGCTACAAGAATGCCAACTGACGGCAGTTTTTCAAAATTTTGACAATTTTTTTCTCAGAAACTATTTCACCAAGGAGCAAAAAAAAATTACTGGTGATCATATCTTAATAGTAAGAACAAACACGCGCAGTTTCATTAAAATCTGTGATGGTGGGTTACATATTGATATTTTACTGCCTGATTTGACGTGGAATGCCCCATAGTTAGTGTCGGGAGTGGATTTCCCCCTCTCACCCTCTGCTGTAATTTTTCAGAAAATTTGAGGTAAATTTCAGAATTTTTTTTTTACTCAGTATCACCCCTAGGATCGCAGAAATAACACAAATTTCTTCAAAGGAACACGAAAAAAACCCACAAAATTCGTCAAAGGATCGCTGAAAAAGTGCGAATTGCATTTAAAGATTGGAGAAAAAAAACTCTAATTTCTTCAAAGGATCGCGGAAAAAAGGAAAATTTCATCAAAAGGTTACAAAAAAAAAAAGACTAAATTTGTCAAAGGGCCTCGAAAAACACGCATAGTCAGTGCTGGGAGGGGATTTACCCCTTCTGCTATCTGCTGTAGTCTTTCAAAAATTTGCTGTGAATTTTAGAATTTTTTAAACTGATAATCACCCTTGAAAATTTCGTCAGCTATACGTTGAAAAAAAATCAAGAATTTCTTCAATCTGTCATTGAACAAAAATTGCAAATTTTAACAATCCGACAGGGGAAAATACCACAAAATTTGTCCATTGGTCATCGATAAAAAATGCAAATTTCATCAATTTGTCGAAAAAATCGCAAAATTCGTCAGTTTGATGCCGATTTCATATATTGCCCCCCCCCCCTAAAAAAAAACGCTCCTTCCTAACATAGTCAATCAGTCATAAAAAGAAATCGGTCATTTATAAAAATCGCGAATGTTGTCAATCAGTTAAAACTTAACACCGAATTATATTAATTCCAAATTTTTCACTGTGTAACTGATAAAAAAATTTTATTTCCTTTTTATAAATCCACTTAAAAAAAATCTTTTGTATTTAAAAAGTAAAAGTAAATTATCTAACCTTTATTTCAATTATTTTTGTATGGATAAGCACAAATGCTGTAAGGTTTGATAATTCAGAGAATATTTATAAAAAAATATATTGTTCACAACTTCAGAAATGCTAATATATGACTCCTGATGAGCCCTCAGAATTCCTAAAATTTAACTGGTTTACTCCTGTTTTCTGCTCTTGTAGTGATACCATACCTTTTATTTATTTTTTTTTTAAATATTTTTTTGCACTTAAAGAAAAGAAAATCAAGCTCTTGTGTCTTAACTTTTTATTATATATGAAATTTCTTCCCATGGTACCTTAATAAGTTAAAACACGTTATTCTTTAAAAATTCTCTAATAATAATGCCTGTTATAAAAATGAAAAGATTTTATAAGATTTCTTTGAAATAGATAATCAATGGGGTGGCTATTTTCCTTATGTGTTATTATACGGCATTTTTATGTATGTATCTAAACAGTCCTTGAATAGTGCTTGAAAAGTGCTTGAATTTTATTTGTTCTTAGCATTTTGAATTTCTAGCGTGGCTAACATTTTGAAACGTCCTAATTTTTGTCATGTGATAACAGGCGTATTTATGAACCGATTTGGATGTACCTTGGTGTGAACATAGTACATACAAATATCTCGACCAAGTTCGTTGGCAAGCTTCATCCGCCATCTTGTTTCAAAATGGCGGCCATTTAAAAAAATTTTAAATTTAAAATGAGATACCAAAAAATTGGAAAATGAAAAAGATTTTTTTCGTATGTGTTTGACCATAATACAAAGATTCCGGAACAGTTTTTGTTTCGTCTATATCTAAAAAAATGGCTGAGTTATAGCATTTTGAATTTCTATTGTGGCTGACATTTTAAAACGACCTGATTTTTGTCACGCAATAACAGGCGCATTTATGAACCGATTTGGATGCAACTTGGTCTGTACATACTACATACCAATGCCTCGACAGAGTTCGTTGGCCAGCTTCATTCACCATCTTGTTTCTAAAGGGTTGCCATTTAAAAAAAAAATTAAATTTAAAATATAAAATAAGGTATTAAAAAATTGGAAAATGAAAAAGATTTTTTTTATGTGTTTGGCCTTGATAGAAAGATTCCGGAGCTGGTTTTGTTTCTGAAAATTTGTTCTTTTGTTTATATCTTAAAAAACGGTTGAATTATAGCACTTTGAATTTCTAGCATGGCTAACATTTTAAAACGAATTTGTATTTGTCACGCGATAACACACGTATTCGCCTATTTCGATGTAAGAAGGAATGTGGATAATATACATCAATATCTCGACCAAGTTTGCTGGCCAGATTCATCAACCATCTTGTTTCAAAATGTTCGATTAAATAAAAATTAAATAAAAAAAATTAAATAAAAATTATTATTAAATAAAAAAAAAAAAATTATATTTAAAGTGAGGTGCAAAAAAATTAGAAATTGAAAAGGGTTTCTTTCTTAAGTATTTGACCTTGATATAAGGATTCAGGAGCATTTTTTGTTTGTCTTTATCTTAAAAAATGGCTCAGATATAGCGGTTTCAATTTCTAATGTGGGTGACATTTTGAAAAATCTGATTTTTTGCCTGCGACAGCACTCGTATATATCAATCGATTCTGATATGAGTGAGCACGTGCACAGCAATTACTAAGGTCTCGACCAAGTTCACTGCTTAGACTCATCCACCATGTTGTCTTAAAATGGCAGGCACTTTAAGAAATCGCCGAATTTGGCAGCCAAATATAAGTTACTTTAAATAAAAGCAGCTTGGATAAAGATGACTAATTTCGCGAAATTCTCATTCATTATATTGATAAAAATTAGTATTGAATCTCCTATGTTCGGTTTCCACTAAATTGAGCTTCGCGTGTTTGAATAATATAAGTTGGCTTTTTTAAAATAAGGAATATGAAAGCTACCTCTTCCTTCCGGCACTGGCTGGAAGGACTTTTTTAATTAAAAAATGTTTTAATTTTATGGCTTCTTCTGAGAATTAAAACAGATGAATAAAATTTTCTTGAATTCTAAAAGAAACATTTTAAAATCAAAGAGAAATTGTGAAAAAATTGGAAGAAAAATTGTACAGAATCATATATTATTTGTTTGTCAGGAAGAGACTAAAGTAAAAGTAAATAAATAATACAATCTATTCAAATTTTATATGGTGTCAACTTTGCAAGAATAACCGTTCTACTCCCTTTGATTAAGCAAGGAAGCTTTTAAATGCGTGTCTGGAGTGGGCAATCATTTTCAGAGATTGTAAACGTTGTTCTAAAAATATTAGCAAGAAACAGATTATTTACTGGATAATGTTCAGCAACTTGCCTTTGTACATAATTATTTCCTCTGAAAATCCTCGTGATTGGTTAATTTTCTTAAATAATACTTAACAAACAGCACATAAATAATGTAAAAACATTCTCTTTTATTTAAATATGATTTTGTTTCTAATTATTTTGAATATCTTTATAAGTTGACTCTTAAATGTAGAAGTTGTATAAGGTTTTTAAAAATATGTTTAAAAAGTTTTTTTTAAGTATTCGGCTCAGCCGATTATTTTGATATTCGGCCAAACCGAATATTCGGCATACTGAATAGTTTGCTATTCGGCCAAACCGAATATTCGGCATACTGAATAGTTTGCTATTCGGCATACCGAATAATTTGCTATTCGGCCAAACCAAATATTCAGTAACATGGCTGAATAAGCCGAATACTGAATAGATACCGAATATTCGGTGCATCCCTAGTACCAAGCTACCTCTGCTTCAATCGAACAATACTTTTCTACATTTGGTCTGGTTTGGAGCAAGTTACGTAATCATTTTGTAGTTGATAAAGCAACAAAGCTAGTAAAAGTGTATCACCATTTGTAATCTAAATTTACAGACTTCTTCCAATCCGCACAGCTTGGGACCAGAGATTGTGCGGATTTTGGAATTTTGCAGATTTCTGGTCATTGCTTTGTTTATATTTTTTAAACTGTAATTTGAATGTAATAATGCAATCAAAGTTATATTGAATGTACAATATAGCGGAATATTAAAATAATTAAGTAAAGTAATAAACTACTATGATTAAAAGTAAGATAATTTTGAAAATTATTAAATTATTAAAAGTAAAGGTCAAGTAAATGATCCATAATGTATAATTAAATATGTATATGCTTAATAAAGATAAGATACATTTTCCTTGAATTATTCAACGAAACTTTCCTCATGAAGTAACCTATTAATTCACACCAAAATAATAAAGTAAAAAAGTTTTATTTTAGGTTTAGCCAGTCTTAATAAACCAAAAAAACTTGATTAATACATAAATATATTTGGTAAAAAGATTGTGATTACCAGTGATATCAGCAATATCTTGATTTTTTTCACAAATAAATTTTTACTTCCTTCATAAAAAAGCACGAGTTAAGTCGTATTATCGAGAATTACTTATTAAAACACATGGAATCATATAAAACTGAACTAAAAAATTCTGTAATTTTGCCCCTACATCTCAACTGAAATTTTCATATTGTTTACATCTGTGATAATGTGCAGATTTTAGGCATTTGCGGATTTGAGGGAATCTACTGTATCATTGACATTGACTTCCATGACAATCTAATTTAACATTTAATACTATATATATATACAGTGCGTCTCATAAATATAAAGACACTGATATTTTCGAAATAATATTTTAATAATTCAGTATTCAAAATTATATCTATGCATATAGCGAAAAGTATGTGCCAAGAAAACATTTTACAGAAAATTAAATTAGAGTTAAATAATTTCAACTCGAAAATTGATAAATGTAAATAAATTTGCTGTCTCATAAATATAAAGACATTTTACATACTTTTGAATTACCGTCCAATAAATAATCCATTCTTATTAATGACAGAAAATATTCTAGCTGGCATGCTTTTTATTAAGTTGTATAACTATTTTGGCTTTATATAAAACAACTTCGTTCGATTTCTTTTTTCAACTCAAGGACGTTTGAAAATTGTCTTCCAGATGCACATACACTGCTAACGAGAGTGCTACAAAGATTCTTAACTGGGTTTAAATCGGGGTTACGTGCAGGCCACACCGTGACATGAACATTGCTATTGGCAAACCATTTTTTTGTGAGTCTTGATGCATGAATCGATGCATTATCCTGATGGTACAAATGATTCCGACCACCAAGAATTTCAGCAATTTGCAACAACTGACTATCAAGCAGTTCGATATACTCTTTAGATGTCTGTTTACCTTCCAGAAAAGCAATATCCGTAGTTCCATTAAAAGAGAAGGCACACCATAACACAACCTCCCTTTTTCTGCCTACTGAAGAAGGTTCGAGATTAACGTCTTAAATCGTGCGAGTAGGAATTCCAACCATCTGGGCAATCTAAGTTAAATCTCTTTTCATCTGAAAAAATGTCTTGCATCCATTCGTTCTTCCAGTGCATATGATCTTTTACCCCGATTAACCTCCGTTCTTTGTGTTCTTTTTTCAGTAAAGAAAATCTGCACGTATGTCGGCATACAATGTTTTTTCTTTCTTTTATTCGACGATGTACTGTATCCTTTGGGACCATACCATAAACTCGTTCAGAAACTTATCGGAGTGACATTTTTTGCGACAAAACAAGTCGCGTGATCTTGCGATCGAGTCTTTCACTAGTTTTTCTCGGTCTGCCAGATCGTTTTCTCGAACATAAATTGTAAGTTTTTGATAAAATTTTATAAAGTGCAGCTCTGATTCTCCCAGTTTTTTTACATATTTGACAAACTGTTAAGCCATTAGCTTTAAATTCATGTATTTTGCAAATTTCATCTTTAGAAATTTCAATGTTCCACGGCATCTTTGCAATTGAAACAAGTCAAACAACTTTGCTCGTTTGGGTAAGTTAAAGTGTATTTCTGCGCATGCGCATTAATTCTGTACTCGCACATTCGAAAAAAAATTGCATATGAAGCAGTTTCAAGTTTGTCTTTATATTTATGAGACAGCGTATTTTTTTTATTTTTTTTAATTATTCGAGAGGAAATTATTTTATTTAAATTAAAACCCCTATAAGAGATTCATTTCAGTGTTCTTAATATGAGGTATAAAATTTAATTTCTTTTAACTGAATTAATGAAATGTAATTTCAAAAACATGTGTGTCTTTATATTTATGAGACGGACTGTATGTAGCAAATGTTACTAAAATTTTCAAATATATTACTACAAATCCCATTTCTTTCCAAAAAAAAAAAAAAGTCTGATTTCTGATTTGAAATGAATGAAAGAAACTATATAAATTTAGCATGTTTAACTTAAGGTAAGAATTTATAAAGAAATCCAGTTGTGGTTCACATAATATATCCTTAGTGCAGAAAACTAGTCCCATGAGATACAAATGTACCTTTTAAATTAATTTGATTTTTTGTCTTTTTATATATTTTTTGTTAATTCATATTTAATGCAAAATTATGCCCAGGTTTCACTGATAAATGGAGAATTTAGGTATGTATATGAAAATAAGAAGTTTAAAGTGTTCTCCAAGAAAACTCAATAAAGCTTGAAAAAACCCGGGTTTTAGACTAGTGAGCCTAGGGGGCTGGGTTTTTTTTCGAACCCTGAGATGACGCGTCACTCACATACATTATGTTATCAACGGCATACCAGATGCTCCAAACAATAAAGCGATTCTTTTCATCTGTCATACCCTTGCTGAGTTTAAAAATAAGCTCCAAATTTACCAACAGATATGCAAGCAGAGTCCTAAATTTCACCAAAGTAAGTCACCGTCTACACGTAATATTACTAAGCTTAACCAAAGAGATAAAGCTGCATAAAATAATTTGCTTCAATTGCGGGGGCCGGTGGCTACCGGTCTAGTGAATGTTTCCATCAAAAAAAAAAAAAAAAAAAAAAGGAAAGATGTTTTAGTTGTTCTGACTTTGGCCATGTAGCATTTCAGTGTCCTGAGCGAAGTCCGAAATCCAAGCACTCGACTCAAGGCAACCCCCTCCGCTGAAGTCAGCACTTGTCCGAGACAAACAAATTCACGTAGTAGAGATGCATCGCTCTCAACAACGCATGCAGAAATCAGTAAAAATTTTAGACATACAGATAGATTCATTTGTGGTAGAGTCCTGCGCAAGTCGCTTGTACACAATCCAAACCCGAAAATTCCATTTGAAGTCAACCTGCAACCTGACCCTTCTGCAACCCGACCAGAACTTGCCAAAATAATTTTTGGCATCCCAAGCTGAACCCAACATATTTCAACTTGCACCCGATCTGAACCTGCAAACCAATCCGAACCCGCAATGAAAGGAAAGTAAATCATGTTTTAATGCAATTAGGAAAAGTAATCGACAGTTATATCTCTATTGCGAATTTTTTATTTTATATATAAAAAAAAATATATATTCTTTAACATTCAAATATACAATGGGTGATAGAAATTGGGAAAGATAGGTGTCAAATGATGCCTATTATATATATCTTAGGCGTCATATTAAAAGTTTTTGTTCCGTTCCGGAAGTATAACGAGCTCCCCCTAGCGAGCAGTCTGTAAAAAAGTTAAGCTGTTGATCGTCAAAGCATCAATACGTATGTCTAAACACTCCATCCAAACTACGCGATGGATATTAATTATGATTTGCAATCTATTCAAATTTGGGAAATTTATGTTTGTGTAAGTGTCTTGTGCAGTTTTTACGTGTGAAATAAAATCAATTAAAAAGAAAATTAAACGTCTACAGTCCACCATCATATCGACCAGTTTTAGTTACAATTTCTAAAATTCATTTTTTAAATAACTATATATTGTATACAGTAGACTCCCTCAAATCCGTACAGCTTGGGACCAGAGGTTGTGCAGATTTTAGAATTTTGAGAATTTCTGGTCATTGATTTGTTTACATTTTTGAAACATTAATTTGATTGGTAGTTAAGCAAGGGAAATTATAATGAATGCTTACAATAAAGTGAAACATTAAAATAAGTAAAATATTAAACTAATTTATTAGTTTAAACGTAAGTAATTAAAATAATTAATGTAAAGTAAAAATTTAGAAAAATATTAAATTATTACCAATGAAATCGATTCAATTCGATTCCAAAAGTCCTATGCTGCCATCTAGTGGTAAGCGATCGTAAGATCGATACGTCATCTTATAGATATGCTAATTTATATAAAAATCAAAAGTAATGTAAATTTATTTAGTAATAAATCAGCTGTAATAACCAAAAGAGGGTGATTAACAAAAAATTTAGTAAAAAAAATGTTGCGGTAGTTGCTGATTTCGGCGCCATCTTGAATTTTGTTCCTGCAACTTAACTGTAAATTTCATTGTTTACATCTGAAAAAATACGCGGATTTTAGGCGTTCGCGGATTTAAGGGAGTCTATTGTACTACTCTTTTGAAAAGCACAAATATTTTGTTTTTATTGAAAATTATTTAAGTTCTTAATCTCCAAGATTATAATAATTGCAGCAACTGTAAAACCCATGTAAATAAATTTAAATTATTATTATATTTAAAAATTCATAGAAAATGTACTTAATCTTGTAAAACAAAATTAAAACTTGATAACTTCCTAGCAAATCAGAAACAATTGGTTCGATAATAATTAATAAATAAGCACAGACGACATTTGATTCCAGTAGCAAATTTTATTATGATGTTACCGCTTTTTGTCGTAATTTTACCATTTTATACAAAAAAAAAAGAGTGAATGCATGCTCGTTTTAACTTTATGAATAAAGTAATCTGAAATGTAAGAAAACTAGGTAATTCATCTTACAATACATAAGCAGCAAACCTATCACTAAAAAAACTTCATTACTTTAAGTATGTTAGACATACTTTTTCTCGATAGGTTTAGGAATGCAAACTTGCATCCAAAAGCAACCGCTTAATACTTTAAAATAACAAACTCAAACTGGTTTAATTGCATAGTTAAAGCTGGCATGCGATCCAACTTAGTAAAAAATCGTCAAGACATATTAAACCAGAACGAGAGTACTGGCAAATGCAGAAGCATCCTAGCACAGACAAAGCACACCATCAACACGAAACTCTAGCCTTTTAAATGATAATGGTGTGGTGACAGCCAATGAAAAGCACTTATGCAATTTGCATACTCACCGCACGAATTAACATTTGACTTTAAGGATTTAAATTACATAAATAATATCTGAACTTACAAAATATTGCTAAAAATAACGATAATGTAATTTAATGCTAGAATAAAAATTAAAAGTAATTTTTGAATGACGAAAGAAAAATAAAGATATTGTGATTGCAACTCCAAAAAAATGCTGAATGCCAAGAAGATAACGTGCTGCTAGCAAGCAACTCCCCTGAGCTGTGAAGTACAAATGTAAACAAATGCCAGATGTGCTACGGAAAAACAAAATAAGGAAAAAAAAAATACTGGAATCTATTTTAACAATATATGCAATAAGGTGGAAAGGGATGGGGAAAATAAATTTCAAATCCTACAAAAACTCAACCTGAAATCGAAACACTGAAAGTCAATCTGACCTGAGCCTGACCTGCAGCAAAAAAAGTAGAAGACAACCCGACCCACATGAAAAAAAAAATATAGCATCAACCCGAAGTGTAAGTCGGGTGTGGGTAACTTATTTTGTGTATGGACGGTCTCATTATCCTTGCCAAAACTGAAGCAGAAGGCCTGCTAAAATTGAAACGAGTTTTACAAACTGCTTCTGATTATGGGTTAGACATTAACTTTTGAAAATGCCAGTTTCTGAAACGAAAAATCGAATTTTTGAGCAACATAATTGAAAACAATACCATCGCATCTCCCGCTATATCCTCAAGAAAGTTAAAGCAGTTCAACATTTTCCGGAGCCTAAAAACATTAAACATTTACAATTGCTTCTCGGATTATCGGGATATTTCCGAAAATCCATACCGCGGTACACCTCTGTTGCATGCCCCTTGAGTGATTTTTTACGAAAATCTTCAATTTTTGAATTCGGCATAGACCAGAGACAGGCGTTGCATTACACATGCTATCCAATCTTCTCTCTAACAGCCTAGTTTTACACATTTTTGTACTGTGTTCGGACCTTGGAGTGCACACCGACGCCAGTAAATATGGTTTTGGTGCAGCACTTATGCAAAAGTCTTCCGATGGTTATTTCCATCTGCTTCGATATATGAGCAAAAAAAAAATTACCTCAGGAAGAAAAGTTAAGTAGGTACTAATTAGAAGTCATGGTGGTTCTCGAACCACTAAAAAAATGCCATGTCTATCTACATGACACTAGATTTCGTATCATTAAAGACGATAAATTTTTTTGAATAGGAGTAATATAATAAAGGATTTGGTTCAGGCATATTTGGGCAATGTTTTAAAGGAAGTTTAACAATGCGTGAGTGATCTATATTATACAAAAATTCTACTACATTTTGATACGTTTCAGACATATTTGGACATGTTTACAAAGTATTTTTAATGATGAATGAAATGTGTTCTATACAATGCAAAATTCTATATAACACACAACCTCATGTTTTTAGGTTTGCATTATAAAAATCTTATACTGTATATAAATTTAGTTATATATTTTTAATATAATCTGTTTTCACCTTTTATACAAGACAATTAAGTTTTCTCATTCATTTTTTTCCTGCATTATATAAGTAATGTTATTTCTTTTCCATATCATAGTTTGAATTTTTTTTTTTTTCTTTTTCAGAAATGTAGAATAAAATTTTTGTAGCATTCATGCCCAGAACTGCCATTAAGCTTCTTTTATTGCTGCCGGATTTTGTATTGCTGTCTAAAACCCTGAATTGGGCTTGACTACCATGCCATCATTACCTAGGTAATTTTTTGAACAATTTTTATAATTTGTATTTTTAAACATAATAAAGTACTTATAACACTAGTCTACAAATTGAAAAACTATTTTTAGTACAGATAATTGAACTGTGTGCTTTTGTTGATGTTGAATGTGAAAATGATGTCAGTTTTATTCCTTCATGCATCGCATTAATTTCTTCACATATCAAATATTTGTAACTCAACCTTGAGAAATTTCTGGAAAAATATAAAATTTGCATAGGAGCTAAGTTGATTGGTATAGAAAATTATACAAAATAAAATTAACTAAACTTGTGTAAGTGGAAGATGTATAGGACACTTACTGAAATTGCAGAATTTGACATAGATTAATACACACAATCTCATCTGCCATTGGATTTAGCTCCACTGACACAGTACATTACTTGAAACAGATTTCGCAGAGATGGCTCTTTGGTTCATTGGTGATGATTGGTAATTCATTATTTATTGGCCCTGTGTGGAGATGACTCTTTGTTCCTTTCTATTATGTGCCAAAGGTTAAAAGGTTACTTCCATGTTATAGTGGACTTGGCAAAAAAAAAAAAAAAAAAAAAGTTTATACATATTTTTGGTGACTGGTTTACTGTTTCATGCACTCAAGCAATTTTTTCAATATTTATGCAATGATTTAATATACAGAAGTTTTCTCTGTCATTAAATACAAAGTAATTTATCTAACATATTTATTTAATCAGTTTTATTAATACAGTAGACTCCCTCAAATCCACACAACTTCCTTAGTAGCAAAATGTCATTGGCCTTCGAATGGCCTCTCATCAGAACCCAATGAAGCTATGTGTGGCCAATTATCATATTCTCATTGGAAATAGTGACATTTCGTTGGCGGTAGGTATCCGATGATTGAAATACGATGAATTTTAGAAATTAATATGATGAAAACCTGAGAAGTATAGTTTCATGATGATGAATATACGATTACTTTTAGATGAGCATTCAAGAAATTTTTGATGAGAAAACAGTGAATTATTGATTGGTTGGTTGGGATGTAAATTACAGCAATTTTACAAATTTAGAGCCTTTTCAGATTTTATCAAACATACATATTAAAATTTTAGAAATTTAAAAAGTCATTGAAAATTTGTATTAATAGCTTTATTATATATAATCGTTGTTTAAAAGAAAAAAAAAATCGGAAAAAATACTGCTCTATTTAAATAATATTTTAAAATTCTAATCTTTGTCTCATTCCCAAATCCCCCCCCCCCTTTTTTTTTTTTTTTTTTTAAACCAAGATTTCTTGCTTTCTATAAACTTTTTTAATCCAAAGAGGGGGGGTGGGGGTGAGAGAAACAGAGGGAAAAATTAAGCATTATTTTTTCAATGTTGCCTTACAATTATAATTCATACTTTCATATGTTGCATGTATTATATATATATATATAAATATTATCAAAGAATTTCATTATTAATTCTAAATTGGTGCATGTTCTGCTTCAATAAAATTTTGCAATTTTTCATCATAAAATGTGCAAAGCTTATTTCTTTCACTTTGACTTTAAAATGACAAATATATAATTATACTTGGTACAAAAAAAGCAAACTCTTTAACAAGTTTAAATGTATTTCTTTTATACCAAAAAATATTATACCCATAATTGCGACGGTGAAGTGTTTGTTACACACAGTGGTTTTGTATACATTAGTCACTTTTCTACTAAAATATAGATGACTAATCAAATAGTACACTTAAATTTCATTAAAGAGACCATTACTTGAGTTAAAAAAAAAAAAAAATTGTTGTTAATTAACAATTAAGGAAAAGGTATCAGCAAAAATTTTCAAAGATTGCATTGTGAAAGCCTTGCACTGTTCCCCTAGTCCAGCAGTAATCATAAAGCCTTTCGCAAAACTTATATGTTTTATCTGAACCAATATTTTAAGTCTATTTTGATAGTAAATTAATTTTTTCCATTGCATTCAGATAAGCATATCTACAAGCTTCATCAACTAGAACCACATATTTTCATTTGCTAAATAATTTTCACACAACACACAGCCTTACACTGAGAAACATGTTTTCGCATTAGGCGATGAGCATGTTTTTTTTAATAGCCGCCTCAATCCCTTGTTTATTTTCCAGCGACATATTAAAGCAAAGAATATTTTTAAGATAATTAAACCCTATTCCAAATTGATGGTATATAGATTGTATTATTTTTTTTAAATTTAAATTTAAATCATAGCGAAAGTGAAAATCGTTACAAAAATGTGTGAACAACCATCTGTAGTTCTTGAGTTATTTTTAAAACACTAACCCTCATTGCAATCTATTTCACAGTGATTACAAATGAATTTAGGTTTAGTTCCAAACTTTAAACCTGCATAATTCTTAAAATACTTGATCAAATGTCTTCCTGATTGATATCTGAAGGTAAAATTTACAAGACTAGGGGGCCCTGCCCCCTACGAGCTATGCTCGTCAAATCCTGTTCAGACACCACAAACTCTAAAAGTACGCTAATATGATCGGCTTTAAAAAGATTTCGGAAGATTGAATTATAATTTAAAAACAGTGGCGATCTCCCTATAAATGGATTTCTATTCATTTCTCTTTGATTGGGGGAATTTTAAGGCCAAATCCGCTGCGGTACTACTTGATTATCCTGTCGACCAATTTCGCCAAATTATATAAATCGCCAAACCACTCGCCAAATTATGCAAATTGCATAATTTTTATTTTAAATAACGAAAGAACAAATAAATTAGTGCAACATTAATAAAAATACAAATTAAACGTCGAAATAAAAATAACTTGACGTAGACACGTGTTACTTGCTTAAAGTCAAATTAATGTGACATTTACGATCAACCATTATTGGCATTTAATCTTCTAGTTTTGCGAATGATAGATTTTTGGTCGACGGGATAACTAAGTAAGCCAAAGATATAATCGCTGTTTTCGTTTTTGATTAAGTTAAACATTTCAAAATAAGCTAATATAAAAGGAATTAAGTAAACAGAGTCTTTGTCTCCCGGTATTTTTTAACAAAGCGAAAAGAAAGTTCTTTTAAATAAGACATTTTAAATTAATCGTTTTTAATCTGACGGAATTTTGACCAAACTATTCTTTCTCTTTTTAATATTCATGTGAAAATACTTTTAGAAATTAAATATTATTTGCGCTTTCATAACAAAAATAGTTGGAAAGTATCCTCTCAAAATATCAAATAAATGTCTAGTGCAATTTCTAAATTTAAACTGTTTTGTAACATTATTTTGTGTTCATTTTATGTAATAACTGTAATGTGACGTAAATATGACGTAATTTCTCCTATTTAAGACTTCTAACGCATGTTAATGAATTTATTATTTTACAATTTCCTTTCTCTCTTAAAATTCAAGCGTAAATATAGTTTTTATGACGTAATTTTTAATAAGTTCCTGCTTTTTGTACGCATAATTATTTAATTCTAATTCCAAATGTTTTTTTCTGTTTATAATAGTCACATGTAAATAAATTTTCTATTTATTTACACGTATAAATATTTTTTTTAATTTGAAGCAAACATTATTGCTTGCGCTGTTTATACAGTTGGCAACAGGTTAAATTAGTACAATTTTCTAAAATAAGTAAAAAATATCTCTCGAAATGCTGAAAATTTGAATTTAAAATTGAAATAAAGCCTTAAAAAAATGAGTCAAATTAAAAAAAGAAAAACAGTCTGCACACTAGAGATGCAACGAATATTCGGCCAAAGCCGAATATTCGGCCCATTCGGCCTGTCTGCCGAATATTCGGCTTCGGCCGAATATCAAGTCCATTATTCGGCCTTGGCCGAATAATACTGTAATAAATGTTTTCATATTTACACAGTATAACTTTTTAATTTGACAATTTATATTCATCATATATAATGAAAATTTTATTTGAAATTAACTAACACTTTTTTTTTCCATTAACTTTCATACTCCGAATGGGTTTTATCTACCCATTTTTATATAAGAGGCTAATTTAGGAATCATCTTAAAAAAAATTTATGCTGTATCAGTAAGTACAAAAAGTATCTGTAATAAGCTAACATAATCTGTTAAAAATTAATCTACTCAAAATTGTTTTAATACAGCTGTACAAGCTAATTCAATTTTTTTTTATAATTATTATTATAATGGGAAGTTTAACATTTAACCCTTGTTACATAAAAAAATATTTCTTTCAATAATATTTTGATTTATACCTATAAAGAACATAAATATATGATTGATTAGATATAGATGTCTTATATGTATAAGATATTTAAGTCGTATATGTTGCAATACTTAAAGGCTTTTTTTTTTTTTTTTAAGTAAAATACGCTTAAAAGTTAAATATAATTTAAGTGATTTTTTTAAGTCTGTTACTATTTCTTATTAAATAATGAAAGAAATGTAAATACTAAATTCTTTTAATTAGTATGCATTTACGTTTTAGATATTTTTTTCAAGAATAGCATTGTAATGCCTTAAAAAACAGTTAATGTTTTCAATAAACGTAGATTGTGATGCAGAAATAATAATTCAGCATTCTCAAGTGATAGTCTATTTCTTTCTTTCTTTTTTTTTTTTTTTCGTAAACGTTACCTGTTTCTGAAAATAATCTCTCACTATATACGGTACTGCAAGGTTCACTCAGCCTTTCACCCCTTTGGGGTCGATAAAATGAGTACCAAGCTTGCTTGGGAACTAAACACCGAGGGTCTCGCGTTAGGTTGACCACCTAGCCGGGACGCATGCTGCATAGCACCTCGGGGCCCAGGGTCAAGAAAACAGAGATGGGCACTGTCGGCCCAGATCCTTCTTGGATTGTATAGCCACAGAGTTTAGTTTTTAGTATATACGGTACTTCCTGGTGGAGAAAGGTACTTTTGGGCTAATTGTGAAAGGTTTGGAAAGTCTTCCGAATTTTTCGCCCACCACTCCAAAGGACACTGTTGTTTTTCTAGTAGTGGCTGGGAAAGAAAATTACTAATTTCTTTTACTTCTTCACATTGAGGGGCACTTTCTATAGAGGTTTCACTGCTGACAGCAAAGAAAAAAAAATAATAAAGATAAATAAAAATTTTGTTAATTGTGAGCTTTATAAAGTCTACAATGATTTCTTTCCACCATTTTAGAGGATATTCCTTTCACCTTTTCTATCAGTGGTTTTTCTTAAGATATTAAGATTTCTTATTTTTTATTTCATCTGAAAGCTGAAACTTATGTTTCCTAGTACTTTTAAAATTTTGTCATTATTTTAAAATGTAACAACAACACACATAATATCTATTAAAATGTAACTAGACAGTACCTGATGTGGAACTTTTGCTAAGAATTTTTTGGGGGGTCTGAATTATATTATTGAGGCAATTTTTAGGCCGAACATAGCCGAATATTTTTTCAGAGTGAAATAATGCTTTTAAAAATAAAAAATTTGTATATAAATATTTTTTTTTAAGAAAACAATACATTTTAATTGTGAAATATACAAGAATTGTGCATATAGTGCATACTATATTTTGTTTTTAGGCAAAAATAAGTTCATTATTCGGCGGCCGAATAGGCCGAATATTCGGCTGTAACTTGGCCGAGTATTCGGTTATTCGGCCAAACCACTATTCGTTGCATCACTACTGCACACCGGGAACTTCAAACGTATAAAATGATCTAAAAATGATTAAATTCCCATGAATAGTTTTTGCTACTATAAAACGTTTTTAGTGGAACGATTTTGTCCAACTTTAGCATTAAATATCTCTTAAAATAATTCTTCGATTTGAAAACTGTCTACATCAGCGTGTTTATCAAACATTTCTGTATAATACTACCAATTTTCATATTTTTGTATGCATTATTTTTCTTAATATTAACGAAGAAAGACCTCCGGTCACAAAAAATTCAAAACCGGCGGCGGCGGTGACAGCGGTAGTTACTTTTTTTTAGAATAGAGAGATAATCTAAGTATGTCAAAATTAAGTATTTAATATTGAAATCCTTTAAAGTGGGAGATTTCTATATGCAATGAATTTTTGAATCCCAGAGACGCAGACACTTTCAAAAAGTTTGGTCCTTTATTGCAAAAATGAGTCTACTTTTTGGAGATAAGATGGATTTAATGTATTCAATGTAAAATATTCCTCTTTTAAATTCACAAAATATTTTGTTCCTTGCAAGAGAAAAATTATGCATCCTGTAGGGCCCATCACAATTTTTTATGCATCCCTTCTCCCATTTTTTGCTTAAATATTGTGCTGTAGCATATCGGCAGCATAACAGTTATAGACAATTTTCTAAGCAAAATTTATAGTATTAATTAACATTATCACTAATTGATTGCTACCAATCATATTTTTATGTGATGATTTGTTGCAGCAGTGCTAATATGAGGATATACTTGGGAGATTTTTTTTTTTTTTTTTCACAACTGTTATAATATGAGTTCATAGATGCAAAAAATCTCAATTAGTGAATAAAGCTTTTACAATAAGAATGAAAAGAACATTATTTCTGAAAAATTCTTAAGTTATTTGCCTCAGAGAATTTTAAAAGTTGCATTCAAGTAGAGTTGAGTAATGGAACTCAAATGCCAATTTGTTGACTAATTTCATTGAAAACATAAAATAATAATAATAATAAAAAATATTAATCAAAAAAGGAACAGTTACAAATGTCTTTGTGAAAAGAAATAAAAAACCAAAACAGTGGCGTAGCTACAGATTCAGCGCCCTGGAGCAAGTTAAGTTTGTGCGCCCTTTTGTCACTTAAAAAAGTTCTGCGTAATTTTCTTTTGAAATTTAAAATTCATATACTATTCTTAATTCGATTTAAAACTTACTTTTATTTGAAAGTCAAAGTATTTTAACAACGTATTAAATACAAATAATTAAAAGTAAAAAAAAAATAAATGTTTAAGTCCGGAGTACCTACCAATATTTTCTGCGAAGCAGGGGAGGGGGAATTTTATTTTAAATGCGCCAATGGGCCTGTACAATCTACTGCCCTTAATATCTGTTTTTCTTTTCAAAAGTTTCGAAGTATTGTTGAATAATATGTAAACACACTATTGTCACGATATATATATATATATATATATATATATATATATATTTACTTTTTACATATAGATGAAGTACGTTTTCTATTTTTAGTGCCAGAAAATACTAAAATTTCATAAAATTCAAAATATAATAGCTCAGTAACTTTTGGTCGTACAAAAGAGAATTCTTTATTATTTTATCTGCTAAAGTACGGAGAAGATTTTTTAGATATAAGGTATGGAACTAAGGGACTGAATAAAATGTAAATCTCGTAACTTTTAAAAAATAACTATTTTGACATAAATTACTTTTAAAAGGATGAAGACACTTTTCTCTAGGAAGGATTTCTGTGGTTTCGATGTGGGGGGGGGGGGGGGGGGTTGCACTTTTTGACCATTGAAAACACAAAATCTCAAATCTTCCGAGGACCATCTCATTGCTCCGAGTGGAGTGTCCCCTCTCCCGAGTCACCCCTGAATTCAGCACTGAGAACAACGTTGAAACTATTTTACTATTAGAACTATATTTCTACAACTAATGGTTTAGAAAATTAGCCAATGGGCAACGGTAAAAGTTCACACCGGGCTTCTCACTGGCTTTTGAACAAGCTAAATTCAAATAACGCAGAAAAAGTTTAATCGTACAATAACATCATAGAGATTGTCACCGAAAGAAAAAAAAAAATCTCTCGCAATTTGGCAATTTCAGTCTTTAGTTTTCTCGCCAAATGAATCATTTTGGCGCAGTGGCGATCGGCAGCGAGAACCCTGATTGACACCAATTATTCATGACTAGTTTTTACTTTCTATACACATACAATGCAAAGAAGGAAATAGGAAAGTGTATACAATGCAAAGAAGGAAATAGGAAAGTATTGTAATCATAATAAAAATAAATGAAAATAATGGTATATCTTTGCATTTTCAAATACTTGAATCTGTTCTCACAATTTTTATAACCATTCAAGATGTATATGTGTATTTTTGCGTGTATGTTAAAATTTCCTGACGTTTTTAGATTCCCAGAGCTTGATTTGGTGTGCTTTTAAAGATGTGAGCGGTTATGTTATAAATCTGTATGAATCCAATATTTTCGAAAAAATTGGCGGATGGTTTTAGTATCTAAACTATTTTTGAACTATTGAGTGACGATAACTGATGGACACTTTCTGTTACACCTCAATTAAATTATTTTTATTGCTCACGTTCATCTTATATCTATACAGGCAACGTTTCACCACGCAGACAGTGGTAGCTCGACAACGGGTTTACAATCACCTTACTACCAGTTATTTCAGAAAAAAAATTCTCATTTTTTAATCATTGAAAATTCCCCGTTTAAAAACAGAACAAATTTTATTTACAAATTCTGGTATAAAAGTGATTGTGAACTCTTGAAGAGCTGCTAGTGCACGAAGTGTCGGACTAGGTCATTGTCAAATACGCAGACGTTCGATTTTTGGAGGCGCAACATTTTAGAAACTCATTGTTTTATCACCTTGCTAGAAGAAACCAATAATACCCATTATCATTCCAGTTTTTTTGCGGGGAGGGGATGCTTTTTCAACTTCTGAATTGAATCCAAAATTAAAAGTGCCCTCAGAAAAAAAAAAAAAAAAAATCGAAACAGTATACACATAACCATTTAAACGTCAACCTCAACTTTCTATTGAAAAATATCTTTAAAAAAATATTGAAATGTAAATGAGAAATTCGTAATGAGCACTGTCATTGTTTAACATTAGCTTGCGAGTGGCTGGTTTAGGATTCTAAGTGTACAGAATTTTAGTACTAATTAGGAATGTTATTATTAATAAAACCTATTTTAAACCTTTTCTGGAGCGGTCAGGATAAAAAATTTAATGATGCTAATAAAACGTGTAAATATTATTAATTTGATTTTAAAGCAAAGTAACTTTAAAATAGATTTTTATACAGTAAACTTTGTCTAAAGCTCTGTGTTAGACATATTTCCGTCTTATGCAAAATCCGTTCTAGGCAGAATGTATAAAAATACCCTTAACAACAGGGGCGCAAACAGAACCTTGAAAAGGCGCCACGTTGAGCAATCCTGTTTTAACGTAAGAAAATAGCTGACCGCCGTTCTCATTATCACATTTATATATAATATTCAAACAGTCTCATTTTCATATTAAAATGTAATTCATAACAAATAATACGTTTGACTTATCTTTTCTTTGCAGAAAATATTCTTTATAAATTTTTTTTTTTGTTCAACAAGCACAAAAATCAGCATAATAAACATATAGGGAAAATTACAATCACAGCAATGTACGAATACACGAAGCCTAAACATTTCAAACAAGTACTTAATAAATGATTTTACAAAAAACTAATAAAATGTTTTTTTGAAATAGAGCTCTTCGTGCTAGACAGGGTGAAAATTGTTGGGACAGATCATGTCGCCATTGGTAACTGACAGAATTATAGAATTATACATTAGATTTTAAAAGATTTAAATGGTCCTCTGAAACAAAGAAACTTTTAAGAAAAAAAATTAAATTCTTCTGCTTTGCAAGGGAAAAAAATCATCAATAATAAAATGCTTCTAAAAAGGGATTTTTTTAAAATTATTAAATAACTTAAGGCTGTTTAAATCTAATGTTTGTAGCATATTTTGTAACTATTAACTTCACCTAAGGGAGTGCGCAACTTTGCCTGATTTAGGGCACACCGACCCGCAGATCAATTGTCTAGCGGGCCAGCCTGAGCCTACCAGACTGTGAAATGTAAAATAAATCCTTCTTTTTATTTATTTATGGGCTTTGTTTCAGTACGGGCGAAATGAAAATTTGTTAAAAATTATCTCTTGGAAGTGCACGTTTTCTTTAAAACAAGAGGTCTTTATCACCAATGGAAATATTTCACCTTATCTATAAAACTAAGATCTAAGTTTTTATTCATTGTCATACTGTTTTGAACACACAGTATTTTGTCAACTGTTCGGAAAGTTGAGTGGAGTTACTCAAGATTTTTTTTTTTTTTTTTCATTTTATAATTCAAAGATTCATTGTCCACTAATATGCGATATCGGATGGATCAGAGCCTGTGATTATGGCCTAAGCAAAACTCACATTACTATCTTCGAAAAATACCTTTTGGCTTATTTAATCCTAAAACTCTACGATTAAATAAGATTTAATGCAAAAAAATACATTTAGAAAAAAGTGGTGTAAATTTGCATGGGCGATAATCAGGTCCAAAGTAACATGAATTTGATACTTAACATTCTCTCTCTCTTTAAAAGAAGATGCTTATCAATTCCGCATTTGAGATTTACTTTTTTTTCAAAATCTCAAAAATAATTTGGCTGCTGCCCCCTCACCCCCCCCTTTAAAGTTTGTCGCTGTGGAATGATGCGAAATATGCCTAAATCGCGCTCTTATTGTTTTGTAATTTAAGTATAGAGCGGCAGCGCAATACTTATTTATTTCCAGTGTCACTTCTCAATGTTAATTTAACATAGAAAAGCCTATGGAGATCATAACATTTTTTCTTCCCACCTTTTTGTCCCTGATGCCACTCATTTTTAATTCTTCGCTAATTCTAATAATAGTATAAATTCAAAGTGTAAAAACATTTGCCAGACGTCAGGATCAAAACGGATCATAAAATGCCTTTGCATATAGGTGGATTATAATCTAGAGAGTAATATGGGCTAATTTTTATTTACATTATTCAAATATTTTTCTTAATAATTCCAAATTTCGCTTTTTTCCTTGAGAATCAACGGACATTTTCTAATAAAATTTAACATTTTTCCTTCATTGTTGTAAATAATTCAAAAGCCGTAATAATAATTTGCCTATTTTTAGTTGAATGATTTTCACGTGAAACATGAAACTGAAGAAACTGAAATAGTTTTTTTTTCTTTTTAAGAATTAAAACGAAGATGAATATGACGTCATAGTGGAAAAAATGACATCTTCAAGCAGATTTTTTTAAGTTCAGATTGTAATTTTTTGACCAAACTACAACAACCTGCATTACTGCACTGGTGAAACATTTTGAATTATACATAGGTAAATTGCATCATAAATTGTGATGCGATATCGCACAAATCAAAGCCTGATGATTATACCGTCCATTAATTTTGAAATGTGTTTGTCTGAATGCAGTAGTTATTAAAAAGCTTGACATATTAAACAAAAACCTAATTTGCAGATCAAATTAAAAAACAAAATTTATTTCCTAAATTGTTTAAGCCCGAGAAGGGGCAGATATTAATATATTTCATTCAATTCGTTCTACATTTAATGTTAAATTTTTGTAATAAATAAGTTAAACCACTTGAACATTAAAAAATAAAAATGAAATTCATACAATATAATGCTTTAAGGGAACGGTGGAGCTTAAATCCTTAAAAATAATTTTTTTTTATTTTTGTAAATTTCAACTTAAATATTATTCAAGGGTACATTATATACATTATAACATGCATTTATCCCAAAAAAAATTAAAAAAAAAATTTATTTTTGAGAAAAAAATGGAATTTTATGCGTCGTCTTAGAAATCTTCGAAATGCCCCATGCGTCTTCAATATCAATGAAAATCCCCAATATTTTTTATAAAAGTTTGGTTTATATATAGAAATAAAATAGAGCATAGAATTTTATATATTTGAATTTAAAGGTAAAAAAAAAAATTCAAAATTTCAAAATTTTTTCGAAAAAATTTCAAAATTTTTCAAAAAAAATTTTTTTTAAACCTTTAAATTCAAATATGTAAAATTCGATGCTCTATTTTATTTCTATATATAAATCAAACTTTTATAAAAAATATTGGGGATTTTCATTGATATGGAATGCGCAGGGGGCGCTTCGAAGATTTCAAAGACGACGCGTAAAATTCCATTTTTTTCTCAAAAATAATTTTTTTTTTTGTGATAAATGCATGCTA
Organism: Maratus speciosus; assembly: GCA_963932465.1. Taxonomy (NCBI): domain Eukaryota; kingdom Metazoa; phylum Arthropoda; class Arachnida; order Araneae; family Salticidae; genus Maratus; species Maratus speciosus. The sequence continues at coordinate 78,616,234 of OZ010792.1, forward strand.
TAATGCATATAATGTACCCTTGAATAATATTTAAGATAAAATTTACAAAAAATAAAAAAAAAAATTGAAAAAATTTGAAAATTTGAAAATTTTTCGAAAAAATTTCAAATTTTTTCAATTTTTTTTTTTAACCTTTAAATTCAAATATGTAAAATTCGATGCTCTATTTAATTTCTATATATAAACCAAACTTTTATAAAAAATATTGGGGATTTTCATTGATATTGAAGACGCATGGGGCGTTTCGAAGATTTCCAACACGACGCGTAAAATTCCATTTTTTTCTCAAAAATAAAATTTTTTTTACATTTTTTTTTGGGATAAATGCATGTTATAATGTATATAATGTACTCTTGAATAATATTTAAGTTGAAATTTACAAAAATAAAAAAAAATTATTTTTAAGGATTTTAAGCTCCACCGTCCCCTTAAACACCTATATACTTAGATTCCGTTCAAATGAAATTGAAATAAATCTTAGACCTTTTTCCATTTTTAAGTTGTAAATATTTGTACTGCAGATTTTGCATTATGTTTATGACTATTGTGCGTAATATGATAAGGTACATGCAAAATACAAAACTTTAAAAAAAGTCTAAGATTTATTTCGATTTTATTTGAACGGAATATAAGTATTTAGAGTGTTTAAAGTATTATATTGTATGAATTTCATTTTTATTTTTTAATGTTCAATTGGTTTAACTTATTTGTTACAAAAATTTAACATTAAATGCAGAAAGAATTGAATGAAATATCTTAATATCGGCCCTTCTCGGGCTTAAACAATTTAGGAAATAAATTTTGTTTTTTAATTTGATCTGCAAATTAGGTTTTTGTTTAATCTGTATTGATGCATGTTTAAATTTCACACACACACACACAAAAAAAAAAAACACCTTCAAAAGTTAATTTTGTTTTTTGTTTGTAAAATGGTCAATAATTTTCTTTAACTTGTCAAACTATTGTTTGTCTTTTTTGTGAAATCTTAAAATAATAATGTCTAATTAAATCTTAAAATAACTAAGGCATTGCTGTTGCAATCGTAAATATAGGTTTAGCAGCGGTGACTTCTTTGGCTACCTTTTTTTCCCGTACGAAATTTATCATGATAAATTTCTAAATCATTTTCAATATAAATGTACCAGGAAGAATATGGTTCAGAAATAGGGGTAGCCAATAACATGACCGGGGATATCCCTATAAATAAGCTTCAATTACTGTAAGATTTGAAAATCTTCAACTGTCGCCTACTTAAAAGTTACAGAAAAAAATCAGACATGCTGAAACGGTGTTGAGGAAGTTACTTGAGGTTGAAATATGGAATGAATTAAAACTTCGCGAATAAAAATAATTTCTTTTTACTATGTATAAAAACATATTTTAAACAGAAATAGCATAGGTTAAACACTAAGTAAAATATCATATAGGAATATGCTGATTGTAACAAGATTCCTCCATTACATATGATTAATAATGATAAAAATATGTAAATATTTTTAAAATTTTTCATTTTGCTCTTCCTAATTTTGCGCCCTTAGAATTCGTGCGCCTGGAGCAGGTTGCTCCAACTGCTCCACGGTAGCTACGCCCCTGAACCAAAAAGCAGATAATTTTTGTGAAATAATCAAAGAAAATATATGTTCCTGTTAAAGTCCAAAAATAATTTTTTTTAAATTAAATTTCATTTTTAAATTTAAACTTGAGTATAGTCGGTTTATATTTCATTTCAAACTATGCAACAGAAAGTTTGAGTCTTTGTTTTTAGCACCTCCAGCTCAGACTTCTTTTAGGCTAAACGTCTATTTGAACTAAGTTTGTAAAAAATCATGATTTTTTTTTTAAAAAATCAAAAAAATCAGATTTTTTTGATTTAAATCGGATTTTTATGATTTTTTTCCCAGCGTTCAAATACTGAATAGCTACCAAGAGTTTTATGTTTCCAAAACAATTAAACCACTAATTGCTAACATAATCTATGTTTTTACACTTTAATTAATAAAATTATAATTATTAGTAATTACAGAAATTATAAAAACTGAAAATTAGTAGTTTCATTAGGTAAGGTAGTATCATACAATAATGTTATATACATTAATACTGTAATAATTATGTAAAATTTTATAAATACTAGTGATATTTAACATTTATTAAAATTATTAACTGCATTTTATATTCAATAGTTAACACTACTTCAAATTAATAATTATTAAACAATTAACTCTCTAATTAGGAACATATTATACATTTTTAAGACTTAATTATTAAAATGATAATAATGTAGTATTCATTTTAGAAAGGAAAAGGGACAGGATGCTAGTTCCAAAAAAGGGTACTATTTCATGAGGAAATATATTAGTAATGTGTTTAGTAATGATATAAGAAAAAAAATTTTTTTTTTAGTATGATGAATAAAGTGTCCTTAATTTTTAATAATTTTATAAATAACAAATTGAAAAATACAATTAAATAACATATTTTAATAATATCCTGTATTTTCTAAAGAAATAAAGTTCTATGTTTTTGCAAGATCTTGACCACATGAATTTAGAAATACTGTTGAATGGGGAAGTTTTTTACAAGAAATCTCTGGCTACAACTACAGGTGAATTTCAACTATTTTTTTTAAGGCACATTTTGCCAATTTCAAAAGGGGCATGGTGCTATACCATTTTAAAAAGTCCTAGAAGAAGTAGTATAAGTAATTACAGGATTAATAAAAACTGAAAATAAGTAATTCATTAGTTAGTAACAAAACTAACAAATATTATTTGCAGTTCATTTTGCATTTGTATTTAGGAAAATTACTGTAAACCACCAAAATCTAAACTTATACACATGTATGTGTATGATAACCAAAGGAATTATGAAAATGAGTTAAACCCATTCATATAGGATAAATCTAAGTTAGCCTCTTATATCTGAAACCCTCAAAATATTTAAGTAACAGCATTATTATCCCTCAGTGTGGATTATTAGCTTTCAATGGTTCAATTTTTTTTTCTTTTTAAGAAAAATTTTGCTGCCTTTTCAATCCCTAATCATTATTTTTTATTTAGTATTATATGAGTTACAAAGTTAAAAACATTTATTCAACCTATACTGAAGAAGTTCTTGCTGGGCTTAGCATTTTTATACCAATTATTTCTTTTTCTCTTATACATTCATTTACGATTTAGCTTTGAAAATATGTCATTCTTTCATTCTTCTTTAACTTGAGATTGCTATTAATTACTATTTATTCTTTTACTTGTAGAAATGTATTACACTTGCTATGTGTAATTTTATATAAAATAATGCATAAAGTGATTACCTAAAGGAATTTATCACATTGCAAATTATATTAGATTTAAATATCATTTTAAAATTAAACTGTTTTAATTTGGATAAAAACTTAAAACCAATGCTTTTTATAAACTCAACTGTTTTTAATTTTTTACAGTACTCATGAATTAAGCTTAGAAACAATTATTTAAAGCTCTTTTTTATTATTATTCATAAGTCAAAATACCTGTAGAAACTTTCAAATTATGTTTATGTTAGATTTTAATATATTTTTTGATATTTTAAACATTTAGAAAATTTTTGATTTAAATCAATGATTTAAAAAAAAAAATCAGTTGATTAAAATCATGATTTTAATCGCTGATTTAAATCAACTGATTAAAATTGTTGACACCCTAATTTGAACGCTTTTTGTTTCAACACGAAAAAGAAACACCTTAGCTAACAGGGGTTTCTGTTTCATGTTGAAACAAAAAGCATGCAAATAGACGTTCGTCTGACATTAGCCTTAAACCCAAATCTGCCTGACCCTACTCCACAACCTTAATAAAACCTTAATAATATTCATTCCCTAGGGTTAGAAATTTTAATGTGGTAAGAATGTAATGTAGTTTTGTGTGTTAATGTGGTTGCAAAAAAAAAAAAAAAAAAGGTGTAAGAAACAGTATTGTGAACTATGAATAGTAATAAAACAATTAAATGCAATGACATCATGAAATAGGTATTTTCTCCAAAATATTATGCTGCATATCTTTGTCTATCAGGGATTTTTATGTTTCTTTTTCTTTGTTTTGATTTTTTTTTTCCATATTGTAAAGTACTGCAATGCAGATTTGACATTGTTAATAATCACTGATTTTCCTTAGATTGCTAACATCTTGGAACTTTCTCTCTAAAAAATAATAGTATAGCTTAATTACTTAACGTATAAAATATTTTAATATGTTGTATCTTTTATAGTTGTTTTAAAAATTTCCAGACATCTATAAACCTGGTGTATAATTTAGTAAAAATAACTGCAAAAATAAAATGATTTCCTTTAATAAAGTATTTATCTGGGGGAAAAATATTGATTGAAGTTGTTTACTTTCTTAAAATTAAAATGTATGGCTAATCATCTCATTGTTTTGCAACAGGCCAAAATTGTAATGTTTTCTCTATAAATTCTTTAATATAAAAAAAAAAAAAACATGTATATAAAGATAAATCTCGATAGTATTGAATATTACTTAAATGTTTAAAACTGTGTTAACCCCTTGCAAGGGCAGAAAAATTCTGTTCGTAAAAGGATGAAATGATTGGCTGACACCAGAATTTACAAATGAATTTCTTAGAAAATGAAAACTTACTATTCTAAACTTTCATTATAAAAGCAAAATTTTATTAAAATACTCCTGATGCCATATGGCAGTTTGGAATTAAAATTAGGTGGTTATGCTATGTGACCACCACCCTTGAAAGGGTTAAATTAATAGAATTATAAGAATTTAAATAACTAGTATATAACCAGACCTGCCAACTGCTACGAAAAATTCGTAGTTGCTACGATTTGGACCTATAAACTACGATGCTACGAAAATCGGTCTTAAACTACGATTTTTTGCAAAAAACACAAAAGCATTTTTTGTTTCTAGTTGCGATTTTTATCCCGCACAACATATTTTTCAGGAGTGATTCTGTTGTGAAATTTCCAAAATTTCGAAGTATTCATTTCCGAAAGTTTTAAAAAATTGGCCATTAGTCCGAAAATTCGGACATTAAAAATTGCTCATTGAAAATAAAAATCTTTAATTTGAAGAAAGAACAAACTTCTTAACATAAAACACTCTCTTTATGTATATTAATCACGAGTGAATCGTGTTTCTGTAAATATTTATACAGGAATTCGCTTCCTTAGAAACAAGGTTCCATTTTAAGAATTCCTGGAAAGGAGGGGGGAGGGGTTCTTTGAGGGGCATGGTTTGAAATATTGTGCAAAATCACACGATGTGCGATAAACTACCGCGAATTTCGACAAATGACCGTATAAAAAAAAATCAATTTTGTCAATTAGTCGCAGAAGAAAATAAATTTTGTCAAAGGATCGTGGTAAAAACGCAGTGCGGGGGGATGTCCTCTCCCCCGGAAGATTCGAGATTTTGTGTTTTCAATGGTGTGAATTTTGTCAAAATATCGCAGAAAGAAAATGCGAATTTCGTCAAAAGAAAGAATCAGTAAGAAAAGCAAATTTTCACCGAAAGATCGCAGAAAGAAAACACCAATTTCGTCAAAAGGTTCGCGGAAAAAACGCAAAATTCGACAAAGGATCGTTGTAAAAAATGCGAATTTCGTCAAAAGTTCATGGTAAAAAGTGCAGATTTCAACAAAGAATCGTGATTAAAAAAAAATGTGAATTACGATTGCGGAAAAATTGTGAATATCCTGAAATGATCACAGGCAAAAAATCCCGAATTTCGTCAAAATTTACTGCACTGGGCTAAAAAATTGGAACCAGGCTCCTTTTACAAATGTAAAAAAAAAAAAAAAAAAAAAAACGCTGCGAAACGAAAAGAAACTCTAAAAATCATATAAAAATTTTCAAAGGAAAAAAATTACTATATTGAGTTGAAAGACTGAAACCTTAATCCTTTTACGAATGTCAAAAGATGGCTGTGTAACACGAAAAACCAACCAACCAACCTCCAGATTAATTTAAATTTTGTGTGCTACGATTTCTCATTTTCAAAGGTTGGCAGGTCTGTATATAACACCCGTCAAAAATGACAGGATGTTGATCTGCGTTTTACTTTCATAAAATTTCATACAAACAAACTGAATGAAGGTTTTATTATTAAAGGGTTTGTATTGTAGAAAATAACAAAATCACATTATTATTTCTTTCGTAAAATTTTAATATAGTTTTAGCAATTTTTAAGAGCTTAGCTTATATCCACTTGAAATTTGTTTGCATTGTAAATAAAGTTTATATTTCTTAGCAAATGTAATTAAAATGTATGTAAGGAATATACAATGTCATGTACTCAGACCTGCCAACTGCTACGAAAAAATCGTAGTTGCTACGATTTGGACCTATAAACTACGATGCTACGAAAATTGGTCTTAAACTATGATTTTTTGCAAAAAACACACTTTTGTTTCTAGTTGCGATTTTTATCCCGCGCAGCATATTTTTCAGGAGTGATTCTGTTATGAAATTTCCAAAATTTCAACGTATTCATTTTCGAAAGTTAAAAAAAATCCGTTTAAAAAAATGGCCATTAGTCTGAAAAAAATCTGGGCTGCAAAACAAACTTCTTAACATAAAACACTCTTTATGTATATTAACCAGGAGTGAATCATGTCTCTGTAAATATTTATACAGGAATTCTCTTCCTTAGAAACAAGGATGCCATTTTAAGAATTTCTGAAAGGGGGAGGGGTGGTTCTTTGAGGGCAAGGTCGCACGATTTGTGAATTTCGTCAAAAGTTCATGGTAAAAAATGCAGATTTCAACAAAGAATCGTGTAGAAAAATATAAATTACAATTGTGGGGAAAAAAATGTGAATATTTTGAAATGATCGTGGGAAAAAAATTGCGAATTTCGTCAAAATTTACTGCACTGTGCTAAAAGATTGGAACCAGACTCCTTTTTACTATATTGAGATGAAAGACTGAAACCTTATTCCTTTTACGAATGTCAAAAGATGGCTGCGTAACACGAAAAACCAACCTCCAGATTAATTTAAATTTTGTGTGCTACGATTTCTCATTTTCAAAGGTTGGCAGGTCTGTGTACTATGTATATTAATTACATCAATGCAGATAAAATTTTGATTTTTAACATTTTAAAATTTGAACATAACCTTTGAATGAAAAAAAAAAATTGTAATTTAATAAGAGAATGTGAAAAAATAATTTTCTCATACTAATGCAATCATGGTAACACCTTATATTTCATAACATCTAGGGGAAAAAAAAAGAAAAACTCATCTTCTTTATAATGCAAACAAAATTTTTAAAAAAGCAGATAAATGTTAACGTCTTAAAAAATTAATAAAGCAAAATTTAAATTCTATCAAAGGTATCATAACAATAAAAATATTCATTTTATTTATATTAAGTGAAATTTTAAAATTGCATAACGAAAACATTTAAAAAATGATCTTGAATTACATCATTATGTCCTGTATTTAAAAAAAAAATAAACTAATTTCAATCAAACGTTCCATCATTTACATTGATTGCCGAAAGATAGCACCAGAATAATGTTGAAATAAGTGTAGTTAATGCATAGAACTGCTGTCTTGTTTATATAAAATAATTAATTCTGTTTTTTCATGAAACATAAGTATTAATATGCTTTTTACAAATATTTTAAGAGCAGAATCGGATGTTAAACGATATTTTTTGACGAAATGATCAAAGAGTCGTTCATTTGTTTCTAGATTTTGAATTTCTGCTTATGAATGGCAACGGTGTTCGTTTGTTTGTATTGATAATCTGTTGTTGGTAGCTGTTTTTTTTTAAAAATTAGAACTTAAATCATTATAATTGTATAGTTTTGCAGCTTTTAGAGAAAATGAAGAATAGATGTGATGCAACGTAGATTATTATAATTTGAACAATTGGGCCTTATTCACGGTATCGGATGCTTAAGCCTAACATGCCCGCAGTATTTTTTTTCCCCAAGGATGAGCTCGATTATCAGGATCTGGATGAGTTAGCTCTGGAAGTGTTATACACTTAGCACTATTATACATGTAATACATGCAGGATGTATTGTAATGAAAACTGCAGCACACAGTGTGCGAATTTACTTGTGCTAGGAATTGAAAGGGTAAATTTAAACCATTATCACTCTTGTTTATAAAGCAATATTAGTTATTTTTTATTTGTTGCAAAGGATGTCATGTTATTTGCTTTTTTTCTTTTTTTTTTCCTTTCTATTTTTTTATATGTATAAACATAGTTGTTGGTCTTTGCTTAAAAAAAAAATTCTGTTTTCCAAAAGCAATTTAGTTATACACAAAAGTATTTATAATAGAAATATATTTAAATAAAGATGTACAATATAAAGGAATATGAAAGATATTTAAGTACCAAACTGCAAAAGAAAATTAAAATTAGCTCGAGTCTTTTGGGCAGAGTTGGGCAAATTCATAATTGCAATTATCTTCAATGTAATTACAATTTAATTGTGTGTAATTAATTATAGTTTACCTGTCGTAAAAAATTCTTGCAGCACTGTAGTCAGAACTGCCCCCATTCCATTATGTGTGCGAAATTTCTGTGTTTGAATGTGTCTAACTATAATCAATTACATGCAATTAACTTGTAATTTCAATGTGGATAATTGGGATTACAAATTTGCCCAACTCTGCTTTTGGGCATTTTAATAAAAAGGCAGAAAGCCTTCATATGCTCAGTGTAAGAAATTCATTAAAAAACATACAGTAGAGCGCCGATTATCTGAACAAGTCAGGACCGACCCTAGTTCGGATAAGCAAAAGTTATGATAAATGGACAGACAATTTAAGGGATGTTCTCGACTATACTAAAACCTTCACACTTTATCCAGGCTTAGGACTGGCAGCACCAGTTAGTGCTAGCGTATTTAAAAACTGTTTTTTTTTTTTTGTTTACTTTTTTATCATGTAAAATTTTCTTTTTCTCTTTTTATCATTTTCTGAACTCCAGAAATTATAATTTAAGCAAAAAAGCTTTCGATTGTTGCTTGTTTCAAATAAGACGTTCTTCCGAATGCTGCCATATCTCGCATTCTTCTTAAATACGTTAGTTGAATAGGATCAGATTTCTTCTTCCGTTCAAACCATTTCATAGCTGTTTCCAAACATCCAAATGTGGACCATTATGTGATGGACCTGGCTCATTTTCAGAGCATTCGTTTTCATTTCTTTTTTCATCTTAAATCTCGTCATCATTAAAATAAATTATTGAGAGAAGTAGGCTGTTCGGATAAATGGAAATTCGGTTAATTTTTTTTTTTTTTCTTGAGAGAAATAGGCTGTTTGGATAATTGGAAGTTCGATTAATTGGAGTTCTGATAATCGGCGCTCTACTGTCTACTGTATATATATTGTAAGTGCTCATGCTCATTGTATTTTAAGGTAATAAATTTAAGCCAGTCCTCACATTCCTCATGAATATTTATGATTAGAAATATGTACTGCTTATCATTTACTTATTGCTTTTCTCTCATTATAGTCTAATGGACACTTCGAAAGTAGCTGTGCTAAATTTAACTATGGTCTCTACTCTGTCATCTTTATATATGTATAGTATAAAACAATACTGAACTAAATGTCCATGATAAAAAGAATTAAGAAAATAATATCTGAAGAGAGCCCATAATCATTATATTTGTTATTAACATTATTTGTATATCACAGTCAATTCTATAAATCAGTTATGCTTTTAGTACTTGATAAACTATCTATATTCAGACCTCCTAAAAAATGCAAATATATATGTATATGCTTTTTTAAAATATTTTTGACTTGTGGGAGGGGAAAAAAATACTTGTTTACTTTTCCATTGATTATAAAAACGTAACCCTATAAAAACAATCTGTATCCAAACAATAGGATTTATTGCCAAAAATGGATAAGCATGACATCAAAGCATAGGATAGTTCTTTGATTTTATTTAACCTGGATTGACTTTTTGTGACAAGCCAGTTTTTAAAGGTTTCAGATAGATATATGCAGATATTAATTGTCTGTTACCTAATAGTTTCATTGAACTGAAAAGTTTGAAGGAACAGATTTCTTCTTATTTAATCAGAAAAAGAGCAAATACAAGAATCAGATATAGCATAATGAGGGCTGCAACTGCTGACTTTTTTTTTATAATTTATTTTATCTACCACTATTTTTAAATAAAAATAATCTACCCTGAAGATTATTGTTTTGAAATAATGGGAGATATAATAATGTATTTGCTCTTGGCAGTTTTGCATGATGTTCTTTTCCCCCTTATTTAATAGTGTTAATTATTTTGACCGGTTTTAAATAAACCTTAGTGCTACTTACAAATATAGTTTTGATGTTGTCGAATCACGTTTCCTGTTATAATAGATGTTTGCTGTCACAATTTTTCACATTGCATGACTGTTGTTCATCTGCTTTTAGATACTCTCATATTAGCCCGTTCATGCTTACTTTTTTTAATGACAGAATTCCCAGTCTTGAAAATACTTCTTAGCATTCTATTCCATAAATAGAAGGCTCTAAATCTTTCTTTCTTTCTTTCTTTCTTTTTTTTTTTTTTTCAAAATGAAAGAGGAAAACTGAGAGATAGCAGTTTTATATCCTTCATCACAAAAACTAAACTGGCCTATTCTCAAAATAAATAAAACTATAATATACATAGTGTGTTTACAGCGCTGCATTTGATGATTATGAACATAACCTCACCATTTATGCATATTGATGCTAAATCACATTGTCTGGCAACAGTTTTTCCCCAGAAGCAGAATTTTCTGCGTCAGTCTGCAGCAAACAAAAATTTATCTGCGACCCAATAAGCCTACTGTCATAAGAAATAACAGAAACATAAATAAGCAAAATTTCCATTTATAAAGAATATATATAATATAAGGATACAACAAATACCATAAATCTAGAGACTTAAAGCAAATTTCAGCTATTTTTTTAAGCTCAGGATTTATTTTTAAGTTGGTGGGATTAATCTGCAAGGTTTAAAATAATCTGCAGCGCCCGCTTCCGTGCTGCACTGTTTCTGCTACTAGGAGTTTTTCTGGGGATAGTTTTCCCTATTTTATTATTTTTTTTTAAAGCTACCTAAACTGCTTAAAAACTAAAATAATTTAAAAAAAATATTTTTTCAATTATTAATATATGATTTTGTCTAATTTTAAATGAATTTAAACTGTTCATCTTTCATTTGTGATTTAGTTTATTTGTCATGTAAGCATTATCTGATTTGGTTTTGTCTAATTATTATTATTATTATTATAATTTTGGGACTTGTCAGATTTGGCAAATTTTATCAAATGTGAAGATTTTTCAAGATACGCATATTTTAGATTTTTTCCTCTACTACTTGAATTAACAGCATATCTTATAGAATAAAAATATATTCATTACTTTGGAAAATATTTTCATAAGTAATTAAATATTACTATTTCAAGTTTTTTTTTAAAAATTTAACTTAAAATTATTTATTAAATTGATTTTATGTTAAGCTATATTTGTAAAATTTTGTAAAAAATGTATTTTTTGAAATAAAAATCATTAATAGTTTAAATTATTAATCAATATTTTGAATTATATTTTAAATTGTTAATCAATATATATTTGTTTATTACTTACTGATGTATTCTTGCATTTATTACTTATTTCTATTTAAAAAGTGATCATTTATTCACAAAATCATAATAATTTAGTTTTCTTAAAGAAATACCATATTTACTTACATATTTTTCGCACTATTCTTTAATTTTCCTCTATCCTAATTTAGTGTATAATGAGTAAACTATTTTTTTCCCCCTCTTTAATGTACACTTGGATCTTCATATAATGAATTCATAAGATTCTGTGAAAAAATTCACTATACAAGAAAAAGTTTTCTAACATTTCTCGCAACAGTTAATTTCAGCTAGTAAAACTGGTAATTCTTGAGATTGAAATGCCTAGGAATTAGATTTGTGCACTTTAGTTTAAAATGCTAACTCCGTTTTAAATTTTAGTCAACAAACAGTTATGGGGAATTCATAGCTTAAAAGTAATGTGCACTTTTCTGAAGCTTTAATCAATTTCTTTTAGGATTTCTAATTTCTGTTATATCTACAAGCATTTTCTCGCAAAAATCTTTAAATATAATTAGAGCGTTGAGGTGTGGGAGAAATCACTGCTTTTAATTTCAGGATGGTAAATTTTCTACTTTCATTGATTTGCGGTTGAAAGGATTGAATACGCATTCTGACAGTCACACACATATCATGCCATTGGTTTAGACGAGATTCGCTATTCATTGTCATTAGTAGTAAAAAATAATAATTAAGAATTCTTATCTTGTGTGAAGGTAGGAACTTTTCCAGAAAATAAATAAATAAATAAATATACTAGATCTTGAAAGACAAAGTTCATAAATAGAAAAAAAAAAAAAAAAAAAAATAATTAAATGAAAATTTTATTGAATTGAAAATAACTCTGTATTTACAATTCTTAAAAAAAAAAAATAAATAAATAAATAAAGTTGAGATTCACTAAGCAAAAGTTTTCTAACTGGCATCAGTGTATGTATGTTTGTGTATATATTCACTTAAGAGCTATCATTTCTAAAAGTAATTTGTTTTCTGGGAATTGTTATTTTTATTGACTTATAACATAAAGATGAAAATAAGCACTCGGCGACTAAGTGTGAAAAACTGGCGATTAAAAATATGGAAAGTATCGGCCAAATGCAGGATTTTTCAAAAGGGATATCGTCACAGAATCGCGGAAAAAACTCCTCGAATTTCGTCAAAAGATCGCGAAAAAACGCATATTTCGTTAAAAGACTGCGAAAAAAATGTAAATTTTGTCGAAGGATCGCGAAAAAACCCAAATATCGTTAACAGATCGTGAAAAAAAACAGCGATAAAAGCGAAACTTTTGTCAAGCGAAGACTTTTGTCAAGCGTTTTTGTCATTGCGAAAAAACCCTGAATTTTGTCAAAAAAACACAAATTTCATCAAAGAATCGCGAAAAAACACAAATTTCTTCAAAGAATCACGAAAAGAAAAAAACGAGATTTTGTCAAAACATCGCAAAAAAAAAAAAACCCACACATTTCGTCAAAGGATTGCAGAAAAACCCGAATTTCGTCAAAAGATCGCTAAGAAACCCAAATTTTGTCAAAGGATTGCGGAAAAACACTAATATCGTGAATGAATCGCGTAAAAATCGCAAATATCGTCAATGGATCACGGAAAAAACGCGAATTTTGTTAATAGATCGCAGAAAAAACGCGAATTTTGTCGAAGAATTGCATAAAAAACGAGAATTTTGTCAAAGAATCGTGAATTTCCTCAAAAGATCGCGGGAAAAAAACGCACATTTTGTCAAAGGATCGCAGAAGAAACGCAAACATCACCAATAGATCACTGAAAAACACGAATTTTGTTAAAGTATACTGGAAAAAAAAAACGCATAATTAGCAGACCTCCCAACTGCTACGAAAAAATCATAGTTGCCATGATTTAGACCTATAAACTACGATGCTACGAAAATCAGTCTTAAACTAAGATTTTTTTGCAAAAAACAAAAATGCATTTTTTTTTTTTCTAGTTGCGATTTTTATCCCGCGCAGCATATTTTTCTGGAGTGATTCTGTTCTGAAATTTCCAAAATTTTAAAGTATTCATTTCTGAAAGTTAAAAAAAATTGGCTATGAGCCCAAAAATTCGGACATTAAAAAATAAACATGAGAAAAAAAATCTGTGCTACAAAACAAACTTTTTAACATAAAACTCTCTTTATGTATATTAACCACGAGTGAATCGTGTTTCTGTAAATATTTATAGTACAGGAATTCCCTTCCTTACAAACAGGAGTGCCATTTTAAGAATTTCTGGAAGGAGGGGGGATGTTCTTTGAGGGCAAGCTTCGAAATAGTGTGCAAAATCGCACGATTTGCACACGGAAAAGGAAAGTCCTGCATAATGAAAAATGTTGTGCAGTATTTCCCCCTGTAAATTCTTCCACAGATCTACGATTCTTCAGCAAGTATATTTTGAAATTTCTTGGAAGTTCCCGATTTTTTTTTTTTTTTTCCTTGCAGAATAAAGGAATTTCCCCAATTGGAAAAAAATTGCGAATATCCTGAAACGATTGCGGAAAAAAATCGCGAGTTTCATCAAAATTTACTGCACTGGGATAAAAAATTGGAACCAGGCTCCTTTTACGAATGTCAAACGCTGTGAAACGAGAAGAAATTTAAAAATCGTATAAAAATTTTCTGAGGAAAAAAATTACTATATTGAGTTGAAAGACTGAAACCTTATTCCTTTTACGAATATCAAAAGATGGCTGCGAAACATGAAAAACCAAACAACCAACGAACCTCCAGATTAATTTAAATTTTGTGTGCTACGATTTCTCATTTTCAAAGGTTGACAGGTCTGAATTAGTACTAGGAAGCCCCCCACCCCCTCTTTACATTTCAGAAAATTAGTTGTAAATTTCAGATTTTTTTTTTTTTTTTTTTTTTTTTTTTTTTTTTAAGTAGTAGTAGTTTTTTAAGTCATAGGGGGACTTATGTAGTTAGCTATATAAGCATGTTGCATACAGCTTTGCTGCTAACTTAATTTAAATTTTATAATAGATTGGGAATTAGTATCTCAAGTTTATTAAAACAATATGAATATGTACATAAATTACTTATTTACTCTAAACTCATATATTTTTAAATTAAATATTCAGTGACATAAATGTATTTACTGGCTACTAAAGAAATTATTCCTACTAGCCAGTAATTGGCTACTAAAAAAAATCAACCTACCGGCCAGTGGCCACTAAGCAAAATTCCTTATTTTCATCTTTATTATAACATTAGAAATGTTAGCATGTATCACATTTCAACCCTGTTTATTTTCTAGTCAAGCTAAGCCAAAAATACTTGTTTATAAAAATGAAAGTAAAAAGGTGAATCAATACAAAAAGGATTTTATTTAAATACCTTTACATATTACACACACACACACACACACACACACACACACACACACATATATATATATATATATATATATATATATATATATATATATATATATATATATATATATATTTATATTTCTCTTACGTAGCGCTAAAAAAGGGCTTTATTTGTAGCTTGCTATTTGGCAACAGCCAAATAAAATAATGATTTTCTGGTGGTATTAGTCCTGGATGATGGTTAAGCTGGGATGGGATGAGAAATTGACTCGGGAACCTTTGTGCGAATCAAACTCATTTATTAGGCGCTCATCATACATCTGATTCGCGAGTCGATCGCCGGTCCAGAGCCAACAGCGTAGATTTTGGGAGGTTACATGGCCGTAAGTTTAGCTAGCCTCTCAAATAGCCAAATTCCTTCTTTCTTCGCGCGTGTTCTGGGTAATATGCTGAAGATTCTAATATTTTCCAGCAGAGGGCAGAATTGTTAATTTGGGAGGAACATCTAATTTAATTGATTCATTAAGTTTTGATTGATCTGTGGTCAAGACCCGCACAATTCCCAGGGACTGTGACGTATCAGCCCTACCCACAGATGCCTGCAAAAAGCGCTTAGATTAGCAGTTTCACTTTTAAGAATCGTCCTAAAATGATCTCTGAAAGTAATAAGATGTATTGCTGGGAAACAAAGTTACGAGGGGTAAAACTGGTTTTAGAAATAGATTTAAAGTTAGGAAAAAGAAACTTCGGATTTTAATTTAAATTTTTGAAATTTTAAAGGCTTTTTATCCTTTCATATATATATTTTTTTCTCTTACGTAGCGCTAAAAAAGGGCTTTATTTGTAGCTTGCTATTTGGCGACAGCCAAAGCGACTGTTCATAGTGGTTAAGTTACGGTCACATGTCCCAACCCACTCAGCAAATCAAAATCCAGACAGGATCTCTCTTTTAACGCAAACCGTTTGAGCAATACATGAATGACAATTGCTATTGGTCCGTTTTACAGTGACGTGAGGAATTCAGCGAATCAGCTTTTTGATCCAAGGTTGTATTTAGACACAGGCGAAAACGTTTTGTTTGCAATTCGATAGCGTGATACGTAGCGTCTTATTATAGTTTTAAATTAATTTAAGCCGTGATTTTCAATACTATAGGCAAAATGAATGGAGAAGGACCCCATCTGACATGCCATTTAAATTTAAACGGCGTCAATTTCCTGTTCGCTTAGCTTTCTCAATGATAATCAATCAGCATTTTTATTTATATTTTCAACAAAATTTTCAATTACTTTTTCATGAATTAAAATATTTGTAAATTTCATACATTGCTTGCTCGGATCGCATAGCGATCCAACTAAAAATATTTTTTATTGTGTTTTCACTAAGGTTTTAAATTAATTCTGTTTCGAAGGTACATTTTTATTTACATTTTCAACAAAGTTTTCCATTACTTTTTTACACATTAAAAATATTTGTAAATTTAATACGTTGTGATGATTTAAGATAGCACTCATTCTGGCTAGAGTTGTCATAAATAGTGGCGAGCGAGCAAAGCGAGCTGGCATCGCGTAGCAATTCATGGGGGTTGGCGAGAAGGGGACTGAGCCCCCTAGTATATATATATATATATATATATATATAAAGAAAAAAAAACTTGCAGTATTTTTCCCATAAAATGTTGTTAAGGTGTGAAAAATTAAGTGAGTAAATACGGTAATTCATGGATGAGTTGTTTATTTATGATTTTTTTTTATTTGAGATAGGATATCTAATATTAGGATATTATCTGTTGGCACCTGTACATAGACCACAAACAGAAAATGCCTCCTAAAAGTGCTTACAAGATGTATGTATGATGTAGCTCATTCATGTTTGAGTGCATTTTCTTAATTGATGTATGATTTTAAATTTTTCTTAACTCTTTTACAAGATAAATTTAGCCTTGTTTTTAATATTTTTTAAAAATAATAAATAAGTTGATTTCCAATTATTTTTTATGCAAAATCCTTTTTCATAAAAAAAAAAATTACAGAATTATTTATCTTGTGTTACAGACCTGGTAGTTTGAAAGATCCTGAAATTGCAGAACTCTTTGATAAAGAAGACCCTGAAAAGATATTTATTGACCTCCGTGAGATTGGCCATGGAAGCTTTGGTGCTGTATATTATGTTAGTACTTAATAAACTAATATTTCATAGAAATTTTTTCATTATTTAGATTTTATATTTATCAATATTTTTTTTCTGTTACTAGGCAAGAAATGCTGTCACAAAAGAAGTGGTTGCCATTAAAAAGATGTCATTTACCGGCAAGCAATCTGCTGAGGTGAGAATCTAGTTCTATGAACTTCTTGGATAAATAAATTTCAGTGTTTTTGGATGTAACAGCTTTTGTGACCATGTAATTTAAACTATTTACATTTTTATATATCTTTTTTTTTTTTTTTTTTTTTTTTTTAATAGAAAGTGCAAAAGCATTGTCAATATAATGGCTGTTTCCAGCTCCCTTATTACATTTTGTTATATATAATAGTTTAGTGAGGGTTACATACCATAAAAGCTTTGCAAATCTTAACCCTTTTACCCCTAATAACTATGATAAAAACTAAAATATTGAGTCACACTCAACAAGGGAGTGCAAAAGGCTAAGAGTATCTTCTTGTTGAAAAATGACTATTAGGTTCCATAAAATTTTAATTAGAATGACAGCTTTTAAAAGATCAAAGAAGTATGTTTATTAACAAAAAATTAACAAGTATATGAGGAGACATGATAAGACCTATAAGTGGAAGTTTGCTAATTGAAAAGAAAATTACATAAAGATGCAAAAAGTAATTCTTGTCTGACCTGTTTCATTTTGAAAAGGTATAAATGTGATTACGGGAGAGTGTACTAATTTTGTGATGAAGCTTAATTTTTAAGGTATAAACAAGGAGACCAACCTACTTGCAAATGTTAAATTTTTCTGCATTTCTACATTCAAGAGTAATGAAAGCTCGCGAAAGTTTAGGATTGTTGTATGTATAAATTATCAATTAAAAAAACCCTTAACGGGTTAAAAGTTTGTGACGCAGCACTTTATCTTATTGCTATAAGAATTTTAAATATGGAACTTAAAAATAATATCAAATTTTAAGTGACGCTATATTTATTTTATCATTTTAATTTTGTTTTATTTATAATCGCATGCGTAAGACATAGCTGCCAACTCTTCCGATTTTTTCAGAATTCTTCTGAAAAATCGGCATGTTTCCGATTTTACCCGCGTAATGAGTTTTCTTCTGCTTTTCGTCATTTTCTTCCGATTTTTGGCTTTTTTTTACGCGAGTTTCGTCAAAGGATCGTGGGAAAACCCAAAATTTCGCCGAAGGTTCATGGGAAAGACGCAAATTTTGTCAGAAGATCGCGTAAAAAACGAGAATTCCCCCAAAAGAGCATGTAAAAACACAAATTTTGTGAAAAGAACGTGAATTTTGTCAAAAGATCAGGTAAAAAAAGCACCGTCAAAAGATTGCGTAAAAACACTATTTCCGTGAAAAGATTGTGTAAAAACGCGAATTCCGTTGAAGGATCGCGGAAAAAACACGGTGTTTCGTGAAAAGATCGTAGAAAAAACCAAATTTCACTGATGGATTGCGGAAAAAACCCAAGTTTCGCTGAACGATCGCGGGAAAGATGGGAATTTCGTCAAAAGATTGCGTAAACAATGTGTAAGAGTGATTTTTGTCCAAATTTTCCAAAAATTTAAGGCATTCATTTCTGAAAATTAAAAAAAATTCGGCCACCAATTCAGACATTGCAATTTTGACATTTTCGGCCAAAAAAAATTATTTTGTCAATCGTTTGCAGAAAAATTGCCAATTTCGTCAAAGGATCGCGTGGAAAATGCTAATTTTGTCAAAAGTGGACCCCCCCCCCCCCCCCCCCCCCCCCCCCCCCCTTAGTTGTAACTTTTCAGAAAATTTGCTGTGAATTTCAGAAATTTTTTTTTTACTCAGAATCACCCTAAAAAAAAAAAAAATTAGGAGTCAGAAGTTTTAAGTGTGTCTTTTAATGTGAAAGGTAGGATATCTATGAATATTAAAAAAAAAAGAATTAGTAATTTTTAATATATTTAAGTTATTCTTTATTTTCATAATATATATTGTGCAATTGCAAATTAGTGAATATTTTATTCGGGTTTCTCTTTGAAATTTGTTTGTTTATAAGGATTCAGCTGTTTTTAAATCCTTACTGAAAGCGTTATAAAACTTAAAAAATCTTCTGATTTTTCACCAAAATCTTCTGACTTCCTCTGATTTTTTGCCCAAAATCTTCTGAGTTTTACCGAAATTTAGTTGGCAAGTATGGTAAGAATTATGTTAAATTTAAAAGGATGTACAAAAATTTATTCATTGATGCGTTATCATTCACATTTTTCATAAATTCAAACTATGAGTTTTAAAAGATATGATATCAAAATTTAAGTGACGCCTTGATGTAGTCTTAAACAATTTGTTTTAAAATTCAATTTTAATTATTTTTGATTTGGCTAAATATATTTACACATCTAACCAAAACTTTTAATTTTCCAATACACTGTTAAAAATACCACTTTCACTGAACCCGTACAATGCACTGTAATGTATTTATATGAATAAATTGATTTATCTTTTGTGCTCTGCTATCCAAAATCAAAAGTAAAGTTTATGTAAGTGTTTTCTTTGCGTCATAATATCCATTTGCGTATATTTCGCTTATTTTGGATACAATGACGCAAAGAAATCACTTACATAAATTTTACTTTTGATTTTGGATAGCGTGGTACAAAAGATAAATCAATTTATTCATATAAATACATTACAGTGCATTGTACAGGTTCAGTGAAAGTGGTATTTTTAACAGTGTATTGGAAAATTAAAAGTTTTGGTTAGATGTGTAAATATATTTAGCCAAATCAAAAATAATTAAAATTGAATTTTAAAACAAATTGTTTAAGGCTACATCAAGGCGTCACTTAAATTTTGATATCATATCTTTTAAAACTCATAGTTTGAATTTATGAAAAATGTGAATGATAATGCATCAATGAATAAATTTTTATACATCCTTTTAAATTTAACATAATTCTTACGCATGCGATTATAAATAAAACAAAAATAAAATGATAAATATAGCGTCACTTAAAATTTGGTATCATTATTTTTAAGTTCCATATTTAAAATTCTTATAGCAATAAGATAAAGTGCTGCGTCACAAACTTTTAACCCGTTAAGGGTTTTTTTAATTGATATCATTACTTTTTTTAAGTTAATAATAAAAAGATAAAAAAAAATTTAGAGGCTAATGATAGAAACTCATAATCATGATTTCTATTCACTTTTAATTCCCTTCCCCCCTTCAAAAAAAGCATACCTGATACTTATATTGTAAAGAGTGCTGTGTTGATTTTTTTAAGAACTTTTTAGTAAGATATGGAAGTAATATACAAAATGTGGGGGGGTGGGGGTTATGGTTTGTTTCACAGATATAGAAAGCTTTACATGTAAATTTCCAACTGGGCGAAAATGTCCGGACCAGGATTCGAACCCGGGACCTCCCTGGCTGAAGCCGCCAGTGCTCTGCCATCTGAGCTGTCCCGGACGATTCTGGTCGAACTTTTTCACCCAGCTAACCTTGAAGATTACAGCATCTGGTCTGAAACCTGGTTCAGCTCAACAGAATAAATCTCAGGTAATAGATGGCAGAGCACTGGCGGCTTCAGCCAGGGAGGTCCCGGGTTCGAATCCTGGTCTGGACATTTTTCGCCCAGTTGGAAATTTACATGTAATATGATTTGTTTACCAATTAGAATAATTGTGTGAAAATTAATCTAATAGAAAGCTTTGTTAAAACTTACTATGTAAAAAGTTTACTTTCTTAAGAAAAATATAAAGAAATATTACTCTTTAAACCTTTTTATTTAAAATACAATAAAATTGTAAACAAAAAAATACTTTCAAATAAAATTTATTTGGAAATTACTGATTTTTTATTTTTTAAGAAATAATTTCCCATCATGTAATTTTTTTATCTATAGTTGTATTGGGGTGGTAGGATAATAGATTTACTGGATACAACTGTATAAAATACATTATTATTGCTCCCATTATTGAAAAGAAAGCTTTATTGTGATCCCCCTTCCCCCCCATTTATTGTTAATGCTGAATTTAGGCAATAGATGGCGATACCATGCAGAGAAGCATTTAATTATTGATGTATTTAACTAATCCTGTAACAAGCAACGTAAAATACTTCAAAAACAGATTTTAATTATATTTTGTACCTTGAAATTTTTAATGCTATTCAACGGTTTAATAATTTAGTTAGCCAACTGAATTATTTAATTTGAGGATTTATTTCACTTAATTTTTTCTGTGAATACATTTCCCATTTATTGTTAAACACCAATTCAGCCTATGTTAACGAATGAAGTAACTGAGAGCGTGATCTAAGGACGTTTTCTGACCCTTCCAATATGGCATCCAGTGCGAGGGCAGTGAAACTCAAATTAGTGATTATTAAAAATAAATTAACATGTATGCAATCCAAAGAGTTCTCGATTATTCCTGTTTTCATTTATGAGTAATACTATTAATTTCAAGAGATTTCTCAACTTTTATTTAATAGTTATTGAGGAAATCCTTACGTGAAAATCTGAAAGAATATAAATATTAATTGTCTAGATTGCTGCTGCTGCCATCTGTTGAACAAACTTGATGAAGTTGAATAAAAAAATCTTTAACAGCAAAAATGTTTAAAAAATATGCTAGATTAAATGTTATTAAATGATACTGAAATACTCGAGAAAAATGTGTACACTGACTCTGAAGTACTAAAATGCTTCAGTTTTACTCAGTAATAAGCACAATATTTCTCCATCATTTATTTACTTTAGAGTTAAAATTCCAGATCTTGAGCTAGGTTTTTTTTTTTTTTTTTTTTTTTTTTTTTTAGGCATTAATATCATTAGTGTTAAGTATTCTTATATATAAAAAAAATTAAGAATAATAAAATTTAATGACAAAATTATTATCCCCTCCCCCCTCTCAAAATACCTTTTATTATTATTAATTTTATATCACATTAAATCAAAATTGACGTTTCTAAATTCATTAGATTTTGCCTATCAGAAAATTTATTAAAATAAACGTCAAAAGCCTGTGTTCTTAGATTTTAAACGGATTTTATTGCATTAATTTCGTTACCTTAAAAAATATTTTTTAGAATTCTCATTTTTTTAAAGCAAAATTATGAATAAGAAAATGCAAAGACAAAATTAATTACTATCCATCCCCACCCCAATATCTCATTTTTTATAATATTATTCATAATTTTAGTTCACGTTAAATCGGAATTGACGTTCCAAAATTCACTAGATTTTGTCTACCAGATGGTTTTTTAAATAAACGTCTTAAGCTCTTAAGCGGTAGTCTTCAAATGACTAATTAGTGAATTAACAACAAATTTCTGCCTGATAAGTGATTTTTAATTATTTAAAAATTAATTATTTCACACACAAAAAAAAATATATATATATTATTTGTTATGATTCGCAAATTATTAAAATGCAATAAAAGTTCAGCGATAATGAAAAATTCTTCTATATCTTTGGTTAATAAAGACTTAAAATAATTTTTTATACTTCATTATCCCTTGATTAGTTTTCAGCTTTACAAATCTTACTGAAGTATGAAATGATTTTTATAAAAGTAATGCAATTCATTTAAAACACTAGTAATAATTTTAATCTAGGTTCTATATTTTATTATTTTTTGTTAATAAAATTCTAGATTTAAATTTCAGCATTGAAAAGCTTACAAAATCAAATGAATGATTTTTATAAAAGTAATGCAATTAATGCAACTCATTTAAAATATTTCTTATAAATAATGCACTGAGGTGCAATATATTGCATTTACAAAATAAATATATATATATATATGCTTAAAAAAATGCTTACTGCTTCAAAGAGGACAGACCTCGTGACTTATGTATTGCGAGGCCCGCACTTAACCGACTGAGCTACAGAAGGATCGTAAACTTTGCACTAAACGTTGATCAGAAGAAATTAAGCGCATGAATACAGTAGACGTAGCTTTGGTGAAATTCCCATAAATGGTGGAAAAATATAGTCCGATTTTTCATGCTTATTATAAAACGAATAAGAGTCTTCCTGGAAACACACATGGTCTTATTCGGTTCACCTAAAATAGATTTATATTATATATTAATTTTAATAAGATCATTTTCGGAGGAAAAAAATGTGAATTAAAAATAAAATTAGAGTTTTCCCAGAAAAAAGAAAAGTGTTATTCACCTCGTCTTAATCAGATTTATATTATATATCAATTTAAAAAAAGTCGTTAGTACCATTTTCGAGATTTTGAAATTAGGAACTTCTTACATACCGTACGAACGCTTTCGCTTTAAAAATGGCTATTTAGATATCAAAATATACTGCACGTAGAAATGTAAAAATTTCAGTATACGATTAGACTGCAGATATAAGACTGTTCTAGAAAAATCAGAACAATAGGACCTATATCTGCTGAGTTATTAAAAGGCGGCTTTTCGCGTTTTCTTTGATGTCGAGTTAGCCGTATATATGAGTTCCGCCATCTACGAATTCTACGATACGATTTTAGGCGTAAGGCTGCGTCACTCGGAATACTACCGTCTTCCATGATTACGCCATTAAGAAAGAATGTACAATGTTAAATTGCATAAATGTAAATATGTGTAGGGGAGACTGGGGAGGTTTGGCCATAGGAGAGACTTGACGCAACCTTCACTTTTCATATTTAAAGGAATTTCAGAGTTTTACCAATAGGTGGCTACCAAAGCTACTGGAATGCTCAAACACCAGTCTTTGTTTCAGGCAGATAATTGAAGCAGGTGTGGAGAAAATCAATTGTGAAGAATTTTCAACTGAAAGGGTGTGTTATTTAGAAATATTTTGTAAGATTTTCTCAGATAAAATATATTATAGAAATTTAAGTAAGTAAATTATAACTAATGCAGAAATATATAGCTTTCATTTGAGGCATAAAGATTGTACAGTAAATTTGGCTTAACATAACCATGTGCTATATTCTATACAAAGTGGCTATGTGGGGAGGCTTGACCCAATCAGTGTGAGGCAGAATTGACCATGCTCAAGACTCACTTAATTATTTTTGGAAATCCTTTTGTTATACACCATACATAATGAAGGGTTAATGGTTATATTTCTAAAAGAATGTAAATTTATTCTGAAAAGCTACAGTAAAATAGGGTGATAGAAAAGGAAATGTTTAAAACTGATTAACCCCTTCGGGACGAGCGTCTTTTACAGAATTTTTAATCCTTTATCACTGATTTTTTTTAAACAGAAATTTTTGCTTAATTGAATCGGGAAAATGCTCAAATTAAATACGACAAAATTTACAATAAAAATTTACCGGTGAGAATAATCACAGATTCTGAGCACCTTACACAACACACATACCTGTCGCTCATCTCCAAGGGATTAATAAAAGGTCTCAAAAATTGCTACTGCAAGAAAAAATTTAAAAAATATAAATGGGAAAGTTGGTTGGGACTTTTTTTTCATTTAAGTATCACCCACAGTAGGTAGACAGAAAGAGTGGAAAAGACTAGAAAGGATAAAAGCAGCAGTCTTAAGAGTTGTTATATTGAAATGATAAATTATGATAAATTAAATGCTCATGCAGCTGCAGAAGAACATAGCATTGATAAGAAAACTTTAAGAGGGTATGTCGACAAATTTCATCAAGATGAACACAGTGAGATGAAGCCAAACTACATGACAACTAGTGTCACAAAAAGTGGGACAACGGCTTCTAAATTGGGAGATAAAAATACATTAAACCCTATGAAAACGGAACCTGTCTATAACGGAATACTGTCTTAAATGTTAAAATTTCATTCTCTCCACTATACAATTATACCTGCTCAGAGAATAACTTGTTCAAACTGGAATTTTTCTCATGTGCCTTCCAATTCTCTCTAAACTGTTTTGTTTAAGCTTCATATTTTCACAAATAATTTTTACAATAATTAACCCCTTCGGGACGAAGGTATTTTACAGAATTTTTAATCTTTTATCACTGGTTTTTCAAAGCAGAAATTTTTGCCTAATTTATTCAGGAGAATGTCCTGATTAAATAAAGCAAAATTTACAATATAAAATAAGTGGTAGGAATAAACAAGGATTCTGAATGCCTTATGTAGGGAGCCTTGATCCATTATTTTCTCATGATTAAAATCAATCATTTTTAAAGTTTCTTATATATTACACTTATGTTGCGATTTTATTTTGATAACTGAACATATAACTAATAAAATGATATATAAAACTTTATTAACTTAATTCTGTTTCAATATTTAAACAAGTAATATAAAAATTTTGTTTTTAAAGTCAATTCCTACTTAGGTCATCAAAGAAAAATTTAATATAATCCTTTAAGCTAATATTAGTTTTTGTTGCATTAAAATATCTCAATTTGTTGATTTTCTATAAGCAAGTAGGTTTACAATGGAACTCTATGGGAATTTGGTGAAATATTAGAGATATCACCAAGTTGGCGTCACTTTTGGCGACTCATTTTGGCCGCCAAATTTGGCGATATATTGCCAAGTTAGTGACAAACTTGGCAGTATTTGGCGACAGAACAGGGTCTCCCCTATGGTAACCCCTTATTGAAAATACCTTAATTGATCTTCAACAACCAATGGCTGCCATTTTGTTTCCCATGCAGAACTAAAATTAATTAATTAAAATTTAATTAATTAATATTTGAAAAAACTGTATTAACATCAATTGTCATCCAGTACAAGTTTAAAAAAATTTATTTCAACTTGATAGGATGAATAATGAGTATTTTATTAACGATTGAAAATTTGAACAAGATAAATATATAAATAAATATAGGGAGAGTGTGAGCTAATAGTAGGAATTGAAAAATAAAAAATCATTTTGTAAAAAATGGGTCAATCACCCCCAGTCTCCTCTATACAAAATAATGCATACAGCTGTTTCGGAACTTCTAAAGCTCCTTCATCAGTGCAAAGCCAAAAAATTAAAGTTTAAAACATCAAAATATGCAAGCTAGAAAGACGATGCACCTCACAGCGCGCGTCAGTGGACTGTGTTTTCATCCACCTCTTGACGACAAAATTTTTTATGATGTTGATAAGTTTGCTAATGTTAGTTTCTTTGTTTTAATGCACCCTAGTGTGCCCGTTCGACATTTTTCAAAGATTGCCAAACTCTGCCCTTTTTGTTTTTTCCAGTGCACCCAGCCCTTTACAGGTATATAAGATGTGCTCTGCTCCTTTTCCATGTTTCTTTGTGCCCTGTATTATTATTATTTTTTAAATAGTTTGCCTTTTTTTTTTTTTTTTTTTTTGTGGAAAAACATGTGACATTTTCTTTAATAATAATTATAAAAGAAAAAATTATGCACAGTTTCTTTCTGCATAACAAAACATAATGTCCATCCAAAGCTGATGATCTGATTCTGATAATGTTCGACTTCAGACTTCATGAAGTTTAATAAACAAAATAAACCAGAGATTGTCCTCTCCTATTTCTTTGCAGTTGCTCTATAGTATGCTTTTTTGTAGGGTGCTCGATAAAGATGAAAATAAGCAGTCGCCACTCGGCGACTAAACGTGAAAAACTGGCATTAAAAATATCGAAAGTACCGGCCAAATGCAGGCTTTTCCAAAAGGGATTTCGTCACAGAATCACGGGAAAAAACTCCACGAATTTCATCAAAAGATCATGAAAAAACTCACATTTCATCAAAAGATTGTGATAAAAATGTAAATTTTGTCAAAGGATCGCAAAAACCCCTCAAATATCGTCCAAAGATCGTGAAAAAAAAAACACGTATTTCGACAAAAAATCACGAAAAAACTGAGACTTTTGTCAAAAGATTACAAAAAAACTGCATATTTGATCAAAGGATCGCAGAAAAACCTGAACTTCGTCAAAGGATCACTAAAAAAAACCAGAATTTTGTCAATAATTCACAAAAAAACGTGACTTTCATCAACAAATCAAGAAAAAAAGAGAGGCTCTCAAAAGATCGCGAAAAAAACCACACATTTCGTTAAAGGATCGCGGAAAAACCCGAATTTCATCAAAGGCTCGCTAAGAAACTCAAATTTAGTCAAATG
This sequence comes from Maratus speciosus, assembly GCA_963932465.1. NCBI lineage: Eukaryota > Metazoa > Arthropoda > Arachnida > Araneae > Salticidae > Maratus > Maratus speciosus. The sequence continues at coordinate 78,643,384 of OZ010792.1, forward strand.
ATCATGGAAAAAACATGGATATCGTTAATAAATCGAGTAAAAAACACAAATATCATCAACGGATCGCGTAAAAAACACGAATTTCCTCAATAGATCACAGAAAAAAACATGAATTTTGTCAAAGAATCGTGTAAAAAACGAGAATTTCATCAAATAATCGCAAAAACGATCGTGAATTTCATCAAAAGATCATGAAAAAAAATGCGAATTTTGTCAAAATATCACGAAAAAAAACCGCACATTTTTTCAAAGGATCGCGAAAATAAATACAAATATTGCCAATAGATCACTGAATAACGCGAATTTCGTTAAAGTATCGTGAATAAAACACATAATTAGTACCAGGAGGACCCCACACCTTTTTTTTTTTTTACATTTCAGAAAATTTGTTGTAAATTTCAGATTTTTTTTTAAAAAGTACCTAAGGATAGTGGGACTTATGTAGATAGCTATATAAGCATGTTGCATATAACTTTGCTGTTAACTTAATTTAAAATTGATTGGAAATTAGTATCTCAAGTTTATTAAAACAATATGAATTAAAATATTTTTATTTAGTACATAAATTACTTATTTACTCTAAACTCATATATTTTTAAATTAAATATTCAGTGACATAAATGTACTTACTGGCTACTAAAGAAATTATTCCTACTAGCCAGTAACTGGCTACTAAAAAAATTCACCTACCGGCCAGTGGCCACTAAGCAAAATTCCTTATTTTCATCTTTAGTGCTCAAATTTTTTAATAACTTATTATATTTTCATAAAAAATTTTTACACATCCTAATTTACTATTATCCTAAATTTTGTATTTGTTGTGAATGTCATGTTTCTCCTAAATTTTGTACAACAAAAAACTTTTTTTTTCCATTTATGTATCCATTATCTAAAAATTAAATACTCTGAAAAATCTTAACTAAAATATGCATTATGTAGGGCATATCAGAAAGAATGACAATAACCTTATTGTAAACAATGATTGGAAGAAACACTTTAAACACAAAGTATTGTTTGCATTCTTCATAACAGTTCCAAGTGGCTCCTTTTAATCACTCGCAAAACATCCAAGTTATAGTCCATTTCTTGCTTGACATCTTGAATGCATTGTGCATTAGAGTGAAGCGAAATTTTTTTTTCTTCAAATCAAAATTGGGCGGGGTGGGGAAGTTGCTCTATCAGTTCCTCATTCTGAATGTAAAATATCTGGATCATTACACTACACAGAATATTAAAATCTCGAAAGTCAAGAAATTCTTTACGTACGTTCAAGTTACCTGAGATCAATTTTGAAGGCAAAGAATATAGCGATTTTATAAATTGGGCTGAAGTGACTGTGACAGAACCACAATTAACTAAGTTCTTAGATCATAACATTCTTACAAAGTTTATCATAAATCCAAAGGCAATAGATGAAGACATCTTAACTAAGATTAAACTATTCCCTTGTTGCAATCAAGCCCCTAAAAGATGTGTAAAACTTGTTATGGAGGCTTCGTCTGCTGTTTATGGTCCTTTGAGATACGATGGGTTCATTAAAACTTGCCTAGAGCCTCGGGGAAAAAAAAGCCAGTTTTACAAACCAAAAAACAGTATTGACTACTATAAAATAGTAACTTCATTGCTTGTAAATTGTAATAGTAAATTATTTTTACCTTATTACTATAGTTCTTTAAGAATAATTTCAAATTATATTGTCTTACATAGGTTAAGTAAAAAATATAAAACAATTTTATATATTTAATATACCCAAATGAATATACCCAAATTTCATATATTTAAAAAAAGTATAGTCGTTGAGTTACTATAATAAAAGTGAATTTGATATAAATATTACGTAATTTTACTATAAATATATAATAATAATAATAATAATATGATCATCGTTTTAAATTAAATTAATATTAATAGTTTGTATGTTTGAGGAAAAAAATGGGAAAATGCACAACTTTTACATTTTTTTCTCTATTCAGTGACCTTGGGGCAGTATTTAACATTAATATTCAGAATGAGGATATGATAGAGCAACTTTCCCACACCACCGCATTTTGATTTGGAGGGGAAAAAAAATATATATATATTTCATAGGCGACCGACCGCTTTTACATTTTTTTTTATCAATATTCAATGACCTTGGTGCAGTATTTAATATTAATATTTTTCAAAGATATTTTATATTCAGAATGAGGATCTGATGGAGCAACCCAATTTTGGTTTGAAGGGGGAAAAAAAAAAATTCCATAGGCAAATGCTCCACCCTATTGTGCGTGTCTCCTTGTGACTGCTTTTTATGGAGATATGCCTCTTTTGCTGCAAAATACATATTTATTGTATAATTCTGTTTATTGGCATTATGTTTGATATGCTATTTAATAATCTATTTATCCTTTTGTGTGAAATAATATTTAATTAAATATTTATTTTATAGAAATGGCAAGATATTATAAAAGAAGTCAAATTTCTTCGCCAGCTAAAACATAGGAATACCATAGATTATAAAGGTTGTTATTTAAAAGAGCATACAGCATGGGTATGTTGGTGATATTTTTTATGCTAATTTGAACTTTCAAGTTTTTAGTGTTTAAAAAAATAAAATAAAAGACCATATTGAAATTCTTCTTATTATTTTAGCTTATTATGGAGTATTGCCTTGGATCAGCTTCTGATATCATTGAAGGTACAGTTATATGTTTAAAATTTATCTTTTAACTTTTTTAGGGTTCCACTAGGGGGCTCTGCCCCCTACGAGCTACGTTCGTCAACCCCCGTTCAGACACCGCAGACTCTAACAGCACGCTAATTTGATCGCCTTTTAAAAGATTTCGGAAGATTGAATTATAATTTGAATCTGACAATTATAATCTGACGTAATTTTCACCAAACTTTTCTTTCTCTTTTTAATATTCACGTCAAAATACTTTTGTTAGAAATGAAATATTATGATCATCTTAAAATGTCAAGTAAATGTCTCGCGCAATTTTTAAATTAAAACTGTTTTGCAATATTATTTTTTGTTCATTTTACGTAATAAGTGTAATATGACGTAAATTCTCCTATTTAGGACTTCTAATGCATGTTACTGAATTTATTATTTTACAATATTCTGTCTCATTTAAAATTCACATGTAACTATAGTTTTTATGACGTAATTTTCAATGAGCTCCTGCTTTTTATATTTTTTGTTTATAATAGTCACGTGTAAAATAAATTTTTAATTTGAAGCAAACATTACTGTTTGCGCTGCTTATACAGCTGGCAACAGTTTAAATTAGTACAATTTTCTAAAATTTGTAAAAAATATCTCTCGAAATGTTGAAAATTTGAATTTAAAATAGAAATAAAACCTCGAAAAATTATTCAAATTAAAAAACTAACTGCAATCTGCACACCGGGAAATTCTGACGCATAAAATGATCTAAAAATGATTAAATTCTTATGTACAGTTTTTGCTCCTATAAAACTTTTTTAATGGAACGATTTTGTCCAACTTTGGCATTAAATATCTCTTAAAATAATTCTTCGATTTGAAAACTGTCTGCATCAGCGTGTTTATCAAACATTTTTCTATAATACTACCGATTTTCATATTGTATGCAACAGTTTTTTTAATATTAACGAAAAAAGACCTCCGGTCACAAAAAATTCAAAACCGGCGGCGGCGGTGACAGCGGTAGTTACTTTTTTTTAGAATAGAGAGATACTTAAAAAGGAAAAAAATAAAGGGCACACTTACAGGATCTCTTTGCTGTCAAAACTGTCTTCACCCCCCTTCTTCTCTGAAGGAATTAAGTGGAAATTACTGTCAAATAATAAGGTCCATGGCTCCATTGTTTTGTAAACATTTTGAGCTTCTAACTCTATGCAATAAAAAATTATGGCCTTAAACAGCATTTATTTTTCATACAAATTCACTCTCCAAACCTATAGGGTCCTGTTGACCTAAAATCTTGGAATTTTGTATGAAGGAAGCTCTTATAGCACTTGTAAAAAAAAAAATTATAAGTCATTAAATTGTAATTCTATGTCTATGTATTACATGACAAACTCATCTGGAATCCTGTCTTAAATTTAAAAAAAAAAAAAAAAAAATCATAGTTCTGAAAAAATAATACCAGACAATTTTACTTGTTAAAACAAAATCCTATTAAAAGTGAAATTTTTCTCTGATCTCTTGTAATTTCTTCTTTGCAAGTTTTGCTAGATAACATTTTATATTGTTTATTTCATCTGTCCATTGATGCTTCCATGACTTTAAGGAGAAGCAATTGAAACTCATATATACACCGAAGAGCCAAAACATTATCACCACCCACACATTTTGCAATGAACTCGCTTTGTTGACGTGGAGGGCACGTAATCAGGTGGGAATGGTATTTAACTACTGCGAGGGAGTATGAAGAATCATTTTTTATCTTAATTTTGCCTGTGATAACAAAGGTTGCCGATGTAAGCGACTTTGATAGAGGGCAGAATTCAATGGCTCAGAATGCGTATCTCCGAAACTGTTTGACTCGTGGGTTGTTTGCGACATACCTGTTAGGAATAAGAAGCCCTCTTGTCTTATCATCATACTGTCTTAGCTCTGCAACATATTTATTTTTTAGCTGAAACAGCCATTCTTATCCCTGTTTTCAATAGTTATATCTCCTTAAAATCCCTTTATTTGATTTGCTTTTAACTCCTTTAATCGTATCTTCTAATGCCAGTCACCTGTCTTTCAAAACATCGTGGTCGTTTTCCACGTATGACGAGAGCAGTACTCCTGATCGCCACAATATGCCATTAGATGTCCGGTAGACTGCGTCGTAAGTCTCTGATCATTCTGGAAGCCGCTTGTTTTGCCTATGCTGAGAGCTGATACGCATATCCGAATCATATAAATATGTTTCGGCCAGCTTGTTTCTTTGGCAGTTGGAATTTACCCTTTTAACATGTAGTGAGTGTTTTTAGTCTCGTGATGTCTTAACGGTAAGGAAGTTCTTTTGATCTGGAATTGTACAATGAGCGTAAATTAGTCTTTTTCCTCTTTATGATATTGTGTGGATACTGAACTCTGTTTTTAAGTCGTCGGATGGAATGGTGAAAGCCGTACTTTGTGACCTGAGGTTTCGGGAACTTTTAATGTTAATTTGAAAAGAAGCCGTTGCTGTGTCAAACTGTTAGCTAAGGTTTTTGAAAATTTCCTCAACGATCGGTAAAAGAGTTTGATTTATATCTTCGAATTGCTGAGTGTCTATCGGTTTTTCTGGAGGAGAATGACGTCTGTTTATTTTTATGCTACAATTTGATATCCCTGGAGATGCTGCAATTGATTTAAATGATGTGATTTTAGGTTTAAGTTTTCAATAATAAATTGTTTTCAAGCTCTGGGACATTGAAAAAAAAGATGTTTATTTCTACAGTTAAATATTTCTGCAATAATGTGTCGTGGAGTGTTAACTCAGTACAACTTGTTCTACATATATATACATAATTAATGTTACTTAAAGATAAAGTTAATGAGGTATGTTTTATGTATTTTATTCTTTAGTTAATTTGTTTTCTGTTTGATTAAATTTAAATAAATGTTTGTTTCTTTTAAATTTGCCTTTCATTATTTATATCACTTAGTGGTTTCACTTTTTCTTATTTTATATTTCAGCAAGTTAATTTCATTAAACTATTTTAACAGTTTAATTTCATTTAAAGATTCAGTTATAATAGATTTAATAATTTAACGTAATTTTCACTTGAGGTTGGGACATAAAGCATTTACGCTTCCTATTGCTTATGTCACCCTGCTAACTTAATTTACTGAGATTACTTACTAGTAATTATCTCAACAAGTGGTTTTTGGGACCGTTCCCACCCTGTTTAAAAACTTAATTACAATAGTTAAAAGTTAAAAATTTATTCTGTTTAATAAAGTTCTCTTAGATTATATGTCATAAATTTTAAAGTTATGTCTATAAATTGTAAGTTTAAGGTTTAAAGATGGTATAATTCAAATAGATATACTTTTTTTTAGGTCTCTTACCTCAATTTCTTAGCCCCTAGAATGCTATTTCTTTCTCCCGGCTTATTTTGTCTCCAATAAATAATGTTACGTTGTATACGCCAGCTGTAAAACAAAAGTCGATGTTTCATTGTACGATTAAATACTCTACAGCATTTTTAAAAACTTCTAAACATCGCACATTTTCAATGTTTATACCATCGTATTGGAAAAAAAAAAGTATTTTTTAATGCAATTTGTTTCAAAACTGCATCTCCATTTGTTTTTGAAATATTAAATTTTGTAGTTTTTAGCAACATTTGTTTCATTTTCGGAACTCAAGTACTCCATTCCTGTAGAAAGTGAAGAAAAAATTGTTGAAAAATTATATCTTCTAGCAATTATATCTTCTTGTTGCCATTTTCTCATAAAAATTAATTAAAATACGTGCTATTTTGAGAAAAATATAAATGAAGGATTTATGATAAAACATGCAGCTATTATAAGCTATATTTAATTTTAAGTATCTATATTAATGCAAATGATGTCATTTTACGTAAAATAAAAGCGTGCGCTTGTCTTAAGATTGAAATATGTTTTGCAGTAGAGTCCCACTTAACCGAGTTATTTTCTTCTGGTGGACTGGAAGCTTCTATTATTATGAAACAGCCATTATAAATGAAGCACTAGGTGAAGATGAAAGTGCAGCCATAAAAAGTTAGAACTTTGATTTTCTGGTTAGAATAGAAAAAAAAAATGGCCATAATTTAAATAAAAAAAAGGCCATTTTTTTTTCCATTCTGACCAGAAAATCAGAGTTCTAACTTTTTACGGCTGCTCTTTCATCTTCACCTAACGCTTCATTTATAATGGCTGTTTCATAATAATAGAAACCTCCAGTCCACCAGAAGAAAATGAAGTAATGGAAATGCCGGGGGCAACACTAAATTCTGAAAAAGCAGAATTCCTGTTCTGTAGTTTTTTTTTTTTTTGCCAATTTGACCACAATTGCTCTGGCTTTTAACTTTAATTATCGGCCGGCCCTCATGGAAGTTATGAATTTTTTTATTTTTTTATTTTTTTTTTTTTGGGGGGGGGGGGGGGGGCAACGATAATTTTTTTTTTTTTTTTTTTTTTTTTTTTTGAAATTATATTTTAAGTGTATAATTTCTAAATAAAGTTTAATAGTTTAAAGAAAGTTTAAATTAATTGGTAAAGTTTTAAAAGTTTAAGTAAGGTTTAAAAGTGAAGTTTAAAATTAATTGGTAATATTAAAATGTAAAGGTCTATTAAAATTTAAATGATGTAATAGATTTTTGTCAGGATAGTTAAGTTTTTTTGAGATTTAAAGTAATGTACTGAGTGCTCCATGACATGAAATATAATCAGTGAGCTGAGTACTCCATGACATGATATGAATGTGTCCATAAGATGAAAAATAAAGAGAAAATTTTAATTGATGTGTGTGTTCAGGATATCAACAAAATAGTGTCATCATTAAAGTAGGTGTTTCCTCTCTGTGTTTGTTTAAACTATTAATTAAAGTGTTGATAGTGCCTTCCTGTGCCCTTCAATTTTTTTTATAAGTGAACGCAGCGGTCGCCGTGCTGGTGCCCGTTGCAAAGTTTTTCTGCAAAAGGACATTAACTGTTCTATTGAGTGTTCACTGTGTGGATTTCTAGACTTTTTGAGAACTGATCCAGTTTTCATTTGAACGAAAATTAAATTCGACGAACTGAGTCTATTTCCTGGACATATGATGATTACGCTCACTTGGATTTTTCCAGTTGAGGTATGGTGTAATGCAAATTTTTATTATAAGTGAAAGAAGATTATCTTAAAAATATGATACCCGGTGTGTTCAACAACATTGTTTTAAGATCTGCTAAATCTTGTCTGTACTTTTATTAAAGAAATTATTTTTGTATTATATTAAAATGTTTTTTTTGTTTTTTGTTTTCAGAATTTAAAAATGTTTTTAGATTATGAGGCTTTCATCTGGGATCTTGCCATTAAGTTTAAGATAATTCAGTTGAAAATATTTAAATTATACAATTTTTAATGTTTTAAGATCAACTGTTTTAGATAATTTATTTTAATTTTTAGAAGCAAAGTTTTTAGAGTTTTAGAAAGTTTGATTCCTTTCCAGAAGTTAACTAAGAACTGGGTATCGGAGCTTGAGCAAGTACAATATTGTTTTATACAGTATTAGAGCATGATGTTAATAGATAGGAATATTTAGGAGTTAAAAACTAAATTCTATATTTTTTGTAAAAATTGTTGAATTTGAATGTTAATTAATGAGCAATTCAGAAATATACTACCGTGAATGACAAGTTCAAGGCTTTTGGTGACCCTCATGTTCTTCTATTAATTTAAAGATTGTATTGAATATTAGAGAAACTAAGTTACTTTTTATAAGCTAAAGCATATTAAAAGATTAATTATTAAACTGTTATATTTTATTATAGAATTTTTTTGTTTAAGTTATAAAGTTAAATGTTTTATTTACAACCAAATGAGCAATTTGTACTTTGCATTGGGGGTTTTCTTTTCACGTTTAAGTTTGAGGGTTAAGGAACCTGCCTGGAGTGCTGTGGTACAAGCTTGTTTTTATAAAATTCTAGATAAAGTTAATTCATTGGGTCCATATTTTTTTGGTTTTTATTAAAAGTTTTGGATAAAATGATTAATTTAATTCAAAGATTGCTTAAAGTTATATTAATTTAAGGTTTAAAAGTAGACTTTTACTAAATCTTTGAGTTGGTTAAAAAAAAAAAAAAAGATTAATTATAAAGTTTAAAGGTTTTGTAAATGTGAGGGGTCACTTGGTGTCATTAATATTGTTAATTTTGCATTAAAAGTTTAGTTTCTAAATTATATTGAGATGATTAAGCATAGTTTAAAAGGGATTATTGCTTGATGGATCAGTGAGTTAGCAAACTTTTTATAGCAATATTTGACTGGTTTTTAATAAGTCTTGGTTAAACCAAGCTTTGAAAGTGAGTTATTTGATAATTCATTTTTGTTAAATGCTGTATGTGGTTTGCTGCCGCTGGTCCATTGATGCTTTAATCAATTTTTATCGAACTTTTGAATTTCATGTTTGAAATATGCTGTGTATGCTTTCAGACTTATTCTTGTCTCTGATCATTCCAGTTTGTGTCTGTAATTTAATAAAAGATATTCTTGTATTTAAATTTGATGTTTAAGAAGATTCTTGGATCTCATGTAGAAGTTTTTAGACCATTTCCAGTGGATGGACTGTAGCCATTAAGATATGGTTTTTATTTAAGAAATGCAATTATAATTTAAAGTTTGTTTTAGTTTAATTTATAAATTTATATTTTTTTTGTAGATGCTTTAAAGTTTTATAATGGATATAATTTATAAATTTTTGACTTTTATGGATTGCCTGTTTTTAAGATGGTCTGGATGGAAGTTTCCGTTGAGTATGACAACATCTTTTTCGCAATTTTTCGGTGTTAAGACTCAGTGAGAAAGATCTTCTATAGTTATTTAAAGTGAGACTTCATTTGGGTAATTCAGTGAAGTTAATTTTTTTTGTTCATATGATTTAAGTTTCATTTCAAAAGTTGTGTTTTTCCTACTCTTCAGTATAGCCAGAAAAAGGGGACTATGATTTTGTAAATGTCCTGTTGGGAATATTGCTTTAGTTTGATTTTTCTCTAATTATGAGTAAGATAGTGTTTGATATATTCTGCTAATGCTCGATGTGGAGTTTGATCGAATGAGGTATACTGGGTATTGTTGAGTAGGTACATATAATATAGATTTTATGTTTCAGTTATTTAATGTTTTAAGTTATTTAATGTTTATTTAATAGTGTTTCCCCCAGAATAAAAAAGGGCAGGGTGCTCTTTCAAGAAAGGGCACTTTGGCTGAACAAAAAGGGCACATTAGCTGATCAAAGAGGGCACATTTTTAAGAAAAGGGTTTTTGAAATTTGTTTTTGTTGCTGTTTATTTGATTGCCGCGATTTTCGACAAAAGATCGCGTAAAAAGCGCGAATTTTGTCAGATGATAGCGGGAAAATGCAAATTTCGTCAAAAGATCGCGGACAAAACGCGAATTTCATCAAAAGATCGCGGATAAAATGCGAATTTCGTCAAAAGATCGCGGATAAAACGCGAATTTCGTCAAAAGATCGCGGATAAAACGCGAATTTCGTCAAAAAATCGCGGATAAAACGCAAATTTTGTCAAAAGATCGCGGATAAAACGCGAATTTCGTCAAAAAATCGCGGATAAAATGCGAATTTTGTCAAAAGATTGCGGATAAAACACGAATTTCGTCAAAAATTGTGGGAAAAGTGCGAATTTCGTCAAAAAATTGTGGAAAAGGCGCGAATATCATCAAAAAAATTGTGGAAAAAGCATGAATTTCGCTAAAAAATTGTGAAAAAAACGCGAATTTCGTCAAAGGATTGCGGAAAAATGCGAATTTCGTTAAAGGATAGCATAAAGAAATGCGAATTTCGTTAAAGGATTGTGGGAAAATCGCAAATTTCGTTAAAGAATTGCGGAAATCGCAAATTTTGTTAAAGGATTGCGGAAATCGCAAATTTCGTTAAAGGATTGCAGAAAAAACGAATTTCGTCAAAGGATCGCGAGAAAAAATGCAAATTTCGTCGAAAGTTCAATGAAAAACCGCGAATTTTGTCCAAGGGCCACAGAAAAGACCCATAATTAGTTGGTCACCCCTGATTTAGTTATATATTGGAATTTAGATTTTTATGTAGAAGGAACAGGGGAATTTTTGTTTGCAAGGTATTCTCATAAACTACTTTCTCAGAAACTCAATTTTTAAAATTTGTTTGGATCAGATTTTTAATCTGTGTAATGTAATACTTGATTTGATATCAGAAACATTCTGCGGCCATTTGACGAAATTCACGAATTTTTCTCCCTCGATCGTTTCGCGAATCACACGATTTTTTTCCGCGACTGTTTCGCGAAATTCATGAATTTTTTCCACGATCGTTTCGCGAAAAGCATCATTCTTTTTTCACGATCGTTCCGCGAAATACCCGATTTTTTTCCACGACCGTTTTGCAAAATTCATGGTTTTAATCACGATTTTCCCCCGACTATTTTGCGAAATTCACGATTGTTTGTCGAAATTCACGTTTTTTCCTTGCGTTCCTTTGATGAAATTAGTGCTTTTTGCTTCGCTTGGTTGGCGATTCTTTTTTCTGCAGCCGATTGATCAAATTGGCGATATTTTTTCGTGGCCGATCAACAAAATTAGCGATGTTTGTTAGCGCAGCCTTGACGAAGTTGATGATACTTTTTATGCAATCTTTTGACGAAATTTGCGTTTTTTCTCCCTGACCGATGAATGAATTTATTTTTTTCTTGCGATCGATTTATGATTTTTGTGGTATTTTCCAGCAACTTATTGGGACAAAAAGGTTTTTCTTGTGATCCATTGAATAATTTCGAGGGGTTTTCCCGCGATTGATCGACGGTTTTCGCGGCTTTCTTACCACGAGTAACTGAAGGATTTCGCGATTCTTTTCCTGCGGTTGATTAATATAGTTGCCGATGCTTTCCAGCTACCTATCAGCAAATTTTGTAGGTTTTATTCTTTGGATCGATTGGCTGATTTCCATAGTTTTTTTTAAACTCAATCGTGTACGAATTTCGCTGTTTTTTTCCCTGCGAGTAATTAAGAAATTTCGCGATTTTTTCCTGGGTGCGATTTTTTTATTTCGCGATTTTTTCCTGGGTGCGATTTTTTAATTTCGCGATTTCTTTTCTTGCGACTGATTAATGGTTTTTGTGTTATTTTCTAGCAAATTTTTCGAGATTTGCGGGGTTTTCCCGCGACCAATCGGCAATTTTCGAGGTTTTTCCCCCATCACCTACTGGAGAAGAGGATTTCGTGATTGCTTTCCTGTGATCTATTAACATAATTGGCAATATTTTCTTGCTACATATTAGCGAATTTTGCGGGTTTTATTCTTGGGATAGATTGCATAATTTCAGGGGCTTACTGGCGGAACTCGTGGTTTTTTCCATGCTAACATAAATGAATTACGTGATTTTCTTTCCGCGAACAATCGACAAATTTCGCGATTTTTTCCCGTGAGCGATTGGAGTTTTTTTTAGTTTTTCGTGCGTTAGACTAACGAAATTCACGATTTTTTTTCCGCGTCCGGCTGAAACAGTTCGTTTTTTTCCGACCAACTGATGAATTTCATAATATTTTCCCACGATTGATAGACTTTTTTTGCGATATTTTTCGCGACCGATTGGTGAATTTCACAATCTTTTTTCAAAATCGTTAGACTAATTTTGCTATATTTTCCCGCGATCGACTCTAGAATTTCAGATCCAACGACCTATTGCAAATTTCCGAATTTTTTTCGCGACCTATTGTTAAAATTCGTTAGTTGAAATATGCCGACGGCAAAATTTTGCAAACCCAAAATGGGCAGGGCGCGTTTTCAGTTATATAAAAACGGGCAGGGCGCATTTACAGCTATAAAAAAACGGGCAGGGCGCTGCGCCCTCACGAAAACGCCTAGGGGAAACACTATTTAATGTTAAATTTGAATTCAAATTATAAATTTATAATTTGAATTCAAATTTAATTTTTCCTTTGAATATTGAAGTTTCTTTGCAGTTGAATTGATGGCGCAGTTTGTCTAATGTGATGTTTTGGAACTTGAAATCTTGAAGTTTGAATAAAGTGTAGTTAATTATATGGAAGGGAAACTGGCTTTAACCCTTAAATGCATATGGTATCGTTTATGATACCATAATTGTTCCCTATTTATTGGATTTTTTATTCACATATTCCGTATTTCCACCAGAAAAATAAAAAAGAAAATTTCACTCCATTTAATAACAGCCATTTCGTTATTAAATAAACCGAAATTTACCATTTATATTTTCTGGTATGAATTCCGATTCTCTGAATTATGAAATTTCGGGAACGCATTCTACCCTATGCATTAAAGGGATAAGAGGAGGATTCTGTATGTGACTCCGTATCTTTACAGATTTGAAGTTTTCAATGGCTTAATTTATAATGGCTGAAGTTCTGTTGAAAGTTTTATAGATGTTTTAGATTAATTAAATTTTTAGAGAAGTCAAATTTTTAGTGTCTGGGTAAATTTAAAAAATTTAATTAATTGCTTTTCTCAGCAATTATCATACATTAATTTAAATATTTTACGTTTCTTTTGGTACGTAATCTATAGCTCTGTGATTACCTTACAATATCGTTAACACAATATCATGTTTTAACACATTTTATAGCATGCTGTTGTTGAGAATGTTTTAGTAATCTATATTAAGGCTGTTCTCAAATCCAAAAGGACAACTTTATGACATAAGTTTTAATTTATTTTTGTTCGGAAATGCATGAAACTAGCAGGTGTTGTTGTTCAGAAATTATGTAATCAAGCTGTTTTTTCCGTTTGGGGGGGGGGGGGGGGGCAAATGCAATAGATCTTTCAGAAAATAGTGTCAAAGTGGGCGTTTTGAACCGAATTTGCATGCGAAAGGAGAAAATCACTCAAGAAAGGTTGAAAAACGTGTTTGTCACGTGATCAAAATCGCTTATAACTCAATAGGTAATTGATTGATCAAAAAATGGAAAACACAGTACGATTCGAAATCGCTTCTATGATCAGGCTTTCCAATTTTATATCCTTCTGTTAAAAAATGAATTTGTAAATGCGTCGGAACGTTTTGCGCTTGTTGAGCAGAGCAGTTGAGAACAGCCTTAAGCCATTATTGAATGCACTAAGCCAAAAATAACATAAAAACTCATATTTGGGAGTATTTATTATATTTTATATAGAGTAGACCTGGGCCTTAAATCGATTTAAAGCTTACATCGGAAATCCGATTTAACCATTGGTCTTAAATCGATTTAAGCTAAAATCGGAAATCGCGATTTGCTAATGTCAAATCGCGATTTAGCCAATGTCTTAAATCGCGATTTAGCCATTATCTTAAATCGCGATTTAGCCATTGTCTTAAATCGCGATTTAGCCATTGTCTTAAATCGCGATTTAGCCATTGTCTTTAAATCGATTTAAAACAAAATACTGATTCAGAGCTAACATCGGAAAACCGATTTATCTACTTTGATGTATCTACCACTTACATGCCAAGCTGGTATTAAATCGATTTAGGAGGATCCGATTTAAGCAAACATCGCAAGCCTCAATGCTTGCCGATTTAAGACAAACAAGACAAGCTGGTGTTAAATCGATTTAGGACGATCCAATTTAAGCAAACATCGCAAGCCTCCATGCTTTCCGATTTAAGAAAAAGACGATTTAATGAAAACAAGGTAAGCTGGTGTTAAATCGATTTAGCAGGATCCAATTTAAGAAAAAGGCGATTTAAGTAAGAATTGATATTTATTTATTTATTTTGTAAACAAGATTCAGAGTTAACGAGATTGGAATGTGTATTTTTCAGAAATTAAGAACTTATATAGTGGAAAGTTGAAAGGAAAAAGTAATGTTTAAATCTTAAAATCCAAATTCATCGAATTTCAATTTATATGCTAAATGCAATCTTTTGATGATAAATTAAGTTTTCACCTATTTGAGTAATATTGCAATATGTATTTTTTATTTTCCAATATTCTGTAATTAATTAAAATGTTTTAAAGTAGAATCCTGCATTGTTTCAAAAGATTGTTTCCTGAAATTCATTCAGCATTTATATGATTAATAATAATAATAATAATAATAATAATAAAGTTTTATATTTAAAATCCAAACTCATCGACTTGCAGTTTATACTTTTATGCATTCTTATGATGAAAAATTCATTTTTTACATGTTTTAGTAATATTTTAACATTTATTTTTTATTTTCTATTATTTTGTAATTAATGAAATTATTTTAAAGGTATAGTCATGCATTGTTTTGTGTATCACTATTTGGCCGTGATCCACATGAAATATTTTTCTTTTACTACTAATATTTTTTTCCTGAAATTGATTGAGTATTTATGGTTGGAAAAAAAAGAATAAAGTTTCATATTTAAAATCCAAATTCATCGAATTTCAGTTTATATTTTTATGCATTCTTTTAATGAAACATTCATTTTTCATATGTTTGGGTAATATTTTAGTACATATTCTTTATTTTTTATTATTCTGTAATTAATTAAAATATTTTAAAATAGTCGTGCATCAGATTTGACATCCGATTTCAATGCCAGTCACATGGATTGAGTATCTTGCTAAAATTGATTCACTATTTATATCCAAATTCATCCATTTTTACTTTCTTCTATCTTCAATAGAAGAAAGTATTGTAATCGAAATTTTTTTCGACTTCCGGTTTTCGACGGATTTGCATGTTTTAGGGGTCAGAGATTCCAAAAAACATGTTTATAGAAAATGTCCGTCTGTCCGTCTGTCCGTCCGTCCGTCTGTCCGTCTGTCCGTCTGTCCGTCTGTCTGTCGCCATTGTACCATCAAAAAGTGTATGAAGTTATGTATAGAATTAAACCAAAATTTTATTATAAGTTTTTGGCTATGGCAAGCAGGTCCTCCCGGAATTTGGAAAAAATTCGCCGGTAGGGGGCGCTGATATAACAATTTTTGTGCGATTTTGAATATTGTACCATCCAAAAGTGTATGGAGTTATGCATAGAATTGAACCAAATTTTTAGTTTAAGTTTTTGGATATGACAAGCAGGTCCTCCCTGAATTTGGAAAAAATTCGCCGGTAGGGGGCGCTGTAAATGCGTTTTTTGTGCGATTTTGAATATTGTACCACCGAAAAGTGTATGAAGTTATGCATAGAATTGAACCAAATTTTTAGTTTAAGTTTTTGGCTATGGCAAGCAGGACCTCCCTGAATTTGGAAAAAATTCGCCGGTAGGGGGCGCTGTAATAGCGATTTTTGTGCGATTTTGAATATTTTACCGTCCAAAAGTGTATGAAGTTATGCATAGAATTAAACCAAATTTTTATTTTAAGTTTTTGGCTATGGCAAGTAGGTCCTCCCTTAATTTGGAAAAAAATTCGCCGGTAGGGGGCGCTGTAATAGCGATTTTTGTGCAATTTTGAATATTGTACCGTCCAAAAGTGTATGAAGTTATGCATAGAATTAAACCAAATTTTTATTTTAAGTTTTTGGATATGGCAAGCAGGTCCTCCATGAATTTGCAAAAAATTCGCCGTTAGGGGGCGCTGTAATAGCGATTTTTGTGCGATTTTGAATATTGCACCATCGAAAAGTGTATGAAGTTATGCATAGAATTGAACCAAAAAAAAATTTTAAGTTCTTGGCTATCGCAAGGAGGTCCTCCCTTAATTTGTAAAAAAATCGCTCTTAGAGGGCGCTGTAATAGCGATTCTTGTACAATTTTTGTGCCATTTTGAATATTGTATTGAACATAGAATTGAACCAAATTTTATGTCTTTATTTTTGGTCATGTCACGAAGGTCCTCCCTGAATTTGGAAAAATTCTGCCGGAAGGGGGCACTATAATTGCGATGTCTGTACCATTTTCATTATTGTACCATCCAAAAGTGTATGAAGTTATCCATATAATTGAACCAAATTTTTTGTGCATGTTTCTGGCTATGGCAAACAAGTCCTCCCTGAACTTGAAAAAATTCCGAAAGAAGGGGGCGCTATAATTCCGATCTCTGTGCCATTTTCATTATTGTACCATCGAACAGCGTATAAAATTATGCATACAATTGAACCAAAATGTTTGTGCTTGTTTTTGGCTTTGGCCAACAGGTTCTCCTTGAATTTGGAAATATTGCGCGGTAAAGGGGCTCAGTGCTAGCGATTTTTGTATACTTTTCTTGATTTTTCCTAGTTCTATTGTGCATCGGCGGTTCATGCAGCGGCGGGAACTCGCTTCCTGCTATGCCGGCTATTCGCAAACAGCTGATAACGACAGAATAAGGAAAAATTAATAATTTTAACAAATATCATGATATAGATTAACTCGTTTTTAGTCCGTTTAATTGACTTGAGCAGAAATTAAAGATGAAAATCAAAGTTGGAATAGTATTGAACTAATAATATTGAAGTATTAACATGTGTAACTAGGTTTTGAAATATTAAGATGTATAAGATAGAAGAAAGTTTTGGGATTGGCACATCCAACTAGTTAATTTATATTTTTATGCATTATTTTCATGAAAAATTAATTTTCATATGTTTAGGTATTATGGGAATATTTTTGTTTTAATTTATTATTATTTTGTAATTAATTAAAAATACTTTAATAAAGTTCTGTAATGAGTCAAGTAACTTTTACTTTTTACAGCAGAATGAGGGAGGCCTGGAGGAGGCATTCATTAGATTTTTCTGCAGATCTGCGATTTTTTGCTTTTTTGACATTTTGTTATTAAAAAGAGATATATTTTAAGATTATATTTTATTACTAATCTTAAAGGATGGCAACAACCACAAAAAAATCAGCAATTTCAGTGATGTGCTCCAAGGGTCACACTTTCAATCCTTCTCCATCCGCTCAATCCTTCTCCATCCGCTATATAAATGTCAGCATTTATGTTAAACAAATCTTATTTTAATCTAAAAGTTAAAAAGATATAAAATTGCACCTTATTTCTCATATCTCCCCCCCCCCCTTTTTTTTACTACTTTTCTCATCATGGTAAATGAATAGTTAAATTCATCATTGAAGTCTTTTAATATGCTTCTGTTTTACCTCAGTAACTTTTTAAATCTGTGTCTGTAAAAAAAAAGCGTATGTAGGCTGTTAGCAATGAAGTGCTATTTGAGTGGGCTAGGGGAAGCCCCCCCGCCCCCTTAAGGAATTTAGATTGTAGCATGCATAACAAGTCAGACAAAAAAAAAAAATCATTTTCTTTTATATTACTTCTTATAGAATGAGTTTATAAAATGTATTACAATAGGTCACTAATTTTTAAAATGGAAAAAAAAAAGCTAGTGTTTTGGGACATTCAAAGCTTTTTTATGTGTAAAATATACCTCTTTTCAAAATTATTTGACAAATTAAAAGCTAAGTATACTAAATAATACAGGAGGTGGGGGGCATATAAAGATCGTATTTTGTTACTAAAAATTAAAAAATAGGCTTCCATATTCTAAAATGTATAATCGGTGTTAAATCGCGATTTAGCACTAAATCGCGATGTTGGATGGTTGATAAATCGATTTAAGAAATTTCTACATCGCCCAGTCCTAATATAGAGAGTATTTTAATTTGATCAGCTGAAACACTTCATAAAGATCATTTTTTAATAAATGTTATAATTTATTAAAAATTGTCCTTAATATTTTAGTTCATAAAAAACCTTTAAAAGAAGAAGAAATATCAGCTATTTGTCAAGATGCACTCCAGGGTTTAGATTATTTACACTCACTGGGAAGAATACACAGGGATGTTAAAGCTGGAAATATTCTATTGACAGAGAATGGGACAGTCAAATTAGGTAAATATTTCCTCTATTTCTTTCTCTTCATTTTATTATAACCTATAATTTGCTATAACTTTTAAATGTCTTATTTTATAGTAAGTTTTTTGCTGTTAATGCAATAACTCTTTCTTTGAATATGATTTTGATTTATTACTGTATATTTTTAAAATTTCTACGGAAACATGTGAGATAAATTGTGTTGCTATTAAATGATTTATCAAAGATGTCATACATAGTAAGCATGTTATCACATAATTTTTATATTGGAACATCAACATTAAATAAACATTTTAACAATTAACAGAACATATGCCCCTCTAACTGCCTGCAATTTTGAAATTTGAAGATTGATGATTTAACACCTGATGTAGGTAGAAATGCAAACTGCAGGAAGATCTCTAGATCGATGATGAAGTACCTATGACACATGCAACAATTTCTCTGGCACGCAAAAACTTTGAATTTGATAATCATAATGTTGATACTATTTATTTTTTGTTATAATAAATAAAATTTCATTTAACGTGTACAGATTGTTACAAATTATGAAATTATTTTTACACGAAAATTATTGAATAGGATTTCGATGTGAAGAAAAAAAAACAGTGAGAAGAAAAATGCTGCATTTTACTACTAAATATTAATATTTTAGCATGAAAACTATACGCAGGTTTAGAAACTATATTCACAAGGAGCTCCGCCCCTAATAGCTATGCCTACCAACCACTGTTGTAACTCCTCATGCTCTCAAAACATGGTAATTTGCTCCGTTTTAAAAAGATTACAGAAGATTGAATTTTAATTAAACGGCTAGTGGTGATCTTCTGTAATTAGGTTGCGATTCATTTTCCTTTGATTGGGGATTTTAAAGCCGAATCAACTGCTATAGCGACTAGACTTGTGTCTTAAGTTGATTTAAGCCTTAAATCAATTTAAGGGTCATTCCATGTCAAATCAACCAGTGACTCAGCCAGTGGTGTAGTTGTAAAAAAAGCAGAGGGCATACGCTCTAACAGGGTTGCCACGCCACCTGGAAAACAGGGAAAACACAGTGAATTTCAAATTCCCCTCCAAAAACAGGGAAATTGCAGGGAATTTTGAAAATTTCCTAAAAAATCTGGAAAACACAGGGATTTTTTTTTTGTGTCTGGTATTTTCAAACAGAAATTATTTTTTCTCTTCTTTAAAAAAAAAAAAAAAAAAAAAAAAAAAAAAAATCGCTCAGCAGGAGAGAAAAAGGAAAAAGCGACGAAAAAATTTATTTTCAACAAAACTTCATAAAAGCACGGTTCTGGCCTACACCCCCTCTTGCGTATGGCTGAATCCACAAAGCGGCTGCACTCATCCCATCCATCTCTTTCTCTTCGTCGTGTTTTTCTCCCTTCATCGTGCATGCATCTGGTACCGCAAAAACAAAACAATGCTGATGCAATCGGCACGCGCTTGATTCCCGAATGTTGGAAGTATACATACAAGCATATATTTTTGCCCGCTCAGCATAGTAATAAGCACATTGTAGTACAGGGAAAACACAGGGAATTTTTTTTCAAGATTAGAGTGGCAACCCTGTCTACGTAGAGGGTATATCCTACAGTGTATATACTATAGCTTATTTGAGAAACAGAGGGTATACGGTGTTCCTTAAAAAAATCCAGAAGGTATACGACATATACCCTCCACTACATCCCTGGACTCAACCTGACCATTTCAGATTTCAATTAAACTCTCAGGAATCATTCTCCCTGATGATATAAATGAGACTATATTTTTATAATTTTTTTATCACATTAAATTTTCATGCAATTAATTATTTAAATTTTGAAAAATCATCATTTTTTGTGTTGCATAAATTTTTCAATTTTTAATTTCCCAAGTTCTATCAGGCATACAGAATTTTATGACCCCTCATTTTAAAGAGAAATTTATAAGGTTTAATTTGATACCCAAGTTGACTATGTTATCTGTCTTTATGTGCAAACAGAATATATTTATCTTATACAAGTAATTAGAAGATGCACTTTTTAAAAATACATACATAAACCAACATAATAATTCAAAAATGTTTTTTTCTTAGTTGTGTATATCATTTGGCAATATATCTCACTTTCTTAAAACCGAATAGCATCAACCTTTAAAAAAAGCATCAAGGCAAAAAAGCATAAAAGGGTATTACGGTAAAGTCTGTTAGATATACATTAATCATTGAGTTGTATAGGAAAACCCGTAATCAGTTTTCCATTGAACTACATATTTTTAAAATCTGGCTTCAAGACAATTTAATTTCATTTGTATAGTTTTGTGCATGGAGGGGGGGGGGGTGCAAATATTTACATTTGATTTTAAACTTTTGCTCCCATCTTTATTAAACATTTTTTTTAAAATGATTAATCAATACTTTCTTGACAGATCTTCATTCGAAACAAATGTAAAATACTCCCCCTGTTATTATTTTGTAGAAGAAACTTCTGTAATCCAGACCAATTCAATTGGAGCATTAATTATCACTAATCACTATTTTATAACTCTCATAAATTTAAAATAATGTTGCTAACCATTACTCTTGCTTGATGCCAACATAGCTTCTGTACGAGAATGTGAATTATTAGCTATTTTTATTATATGATAAATGGTTTTATAACATAAATATTTCATTTTGGTACAGATGTATCAGGCGCACCTAGGTACGTATTTGGTGCCAAAATGCAATTTTGGCTAGGTCTTGCTTCTTACAGCAACCTGATAGAACAGATTGTGTGTTTTATATTAAATTAAGCATTGTGTGTTTTATAATAAAATAACCTGTGTATGTTTATAATAACAATTGTGTGTTTTTTATAAGATAAACTGTTTCATAATAAAATAAAACTACCACTCTGTTTTTGCAAGTAAAGCCTGGCAGATATATGAAAATAGGTTTTTCTCGCCAAAGCCAGTCAAAAGAAAAAAAAAATCGTGCCAACCCCGTTATGTCCGAGACATCTTTCTTTTCATTGTGCATACCATGTACCATTCGCAATTTGAATGTATTTTTATGTTACCTGGTTGCCGATGATAAATCACCACACAACATTCCTAGGGCATTTATTTTCATTTTAAATATAAACCTTTCACTCATTTAATTTAAATTGTATACATTTAGAATACATGCCTTTCACTAATTTCATTCTACTATAATACTTTCATAATTTCATAATACTATTAAGGAAAAATTAAGAATGAATAACACCATAAATCAAAACATTTTATTGAAACTTTTGGAACAGATGGTGCAGAAGCAACGAAGTTATCTTTTTTATTTTTCCTCTAATTTGGCGAGAACTCAATTTGAGAGTACTTGTTAGGCCTAGCGTGCAAAGATAGCATGTTATTTTTATTTTATTATGAAAATATACTTTATTATAAAACATACATTTAATTTTATTCCTTTTACACGTATTATTTTGTTTTTGCGCAATATTTTTATTTAATACACGCATGCAGTTTTAATAATCATACCATTTAATTTTATTTATTTACACACAAATTTCACTTTATCAAAAAAGCACATATTTTATTATGAAACAGGAAGTTGCCACATGAAGTAAAAATCGGCATGTTACTATGCCAAGAGAAAAATCGGCATTATGGTGCCAAAAAGAAACGCTGGTGCATGGGCAACATTTATAACAAACTTATTTTTTAAACATTTCTAATTTTTTTTTTTTTTTTTAAAGTGTTTCTAATTTACATACCCAAAATATAAAAGCTGTTATTGGTGATTTTAAAAATGCAATTGGTGATATACGGCTATTCTCGTAGTAAGTTATTACTTTTTTTTTCTTCTAATATAAAAAAAGACCCTTCAAATTATTATGTTTATTTAAATTGAAGTATGTTTTATTGTACTTTAATATTAGTTCTTGCGTCAATTTTTTGCCCCATGTGCTCTGATGCAGTTGTCTAAGAAAATATCCAGTTTGTGAAAATGACATACATTAAATTTCTATGACGTATTTACTTTAATTGTGCTTTTTTATCAGCTTTTTAAATATAATTTTAAAACTATTTAAAACTGAATCATTGTAATAGGTGCATTTATTAGGTTATCCTCATAGGTACCTTCTGTGTCAATAAGAAACAAAATCCGACAAATATTTTTTGAGTTATGCTTGACAAAAAGTTTTAATATCCATCGTAGCTGTGTAAGCCTGGAAAGTAATATTGCACTGTGTATTAGCCTTTGCTTCGCTCAGACAATTAAGTGTGGTGAGATTAAAATATAACAAATAATTAAATTTGGAAAACTGAAATTAAATATTTCAAATCCAGACATCCAACAGCACACTACTGCTGTGTTGTATAGTGGCTGCAATATTTATGATGTAGATAAAAATATATAAGATATAAAATATGCAATTTGTTGAAATAAAAAAAAATAATAGTTATTTAAATTTGTAATTTTAATATTTGTGTTATATATATTTAATTAAATGTTTATTTTAAATCAATCATTTAATTCAGAAAATTAATAAAAAAAATATTTAAAGTACTCATCCTATCGCCGTGTAGAACAAATTAAGTAATGCAACATGAATAGCACAATAATTTTTATTAATTCACAAATATTGAATTATGATGAAAAATGATTGGATCCTAATACACTTAAGACACATTATTATTAAATAAACTATCATTCATATTTTGAATACTCTTATTTCATTTTAAATCTTTATTAGCTGTGAATATTTTAATAATTTAGAATCTCAAATGCTTCATTATTTAAGTATTGCGCGGCAGCGCTAAACTTATTTATTTCCAGTGTCACTTCTCAATGTTAAATTAACATAGAAAAGCCTATGGAGCTGATAACTTTTTTTACTTTTCTTCCCACCTTTTTTCCCTGATGCCACTCATTTTTTATTCTTTGCTAATTTTAATAATATTAAAAATTTAAAGTGTATAAACATTTGCCTGACGTCAGGGTCAAAATGGATGATAAAATGCCTTCGCATATGGGTGGATTATAACCTAGAAATTAAAGCAGGCTATGTTTTATTTAGATTATTCAAATATTTTTCCTAATAATTACAAATTTCACTATTTTCATTGAGAATCAATGGGCATTTTCCTTTGAAATTTAACATTATTTCTTATTGTTGCAAAAAATTCAAAAGCCGTGATAAATATTTGTCTTCAGCAATTAATTTTCAGTTGAAAGATTTCGACGTGAAAAATGAAATTAAAATAATTTTTTTTAAGAATTAAAAATAAGATGAATATGGCGTCATAGTGGAAATAAAAGTGATATTTTCAAACATTTGTTAGTAATACATGAAACATAATATGAGTAAATACAGAAAGTAGGTGAATATGACGTCAAAAAATTTAAATATATTTTACCAATACTGATATTTAAGTGTGACTATCAGTTACATACAGATGAGCACGTAGTTCGATTAAAAAGGTATTAACTTTGTGATTTATTTATGTTTTCTTTTATTTATTTATCTATGAAGTTTTAATTTCGTTAAGAATATTTAGCTGGGAATCCATTCTGAACTGTTTCTGTTGTTTTAAGATGGTTTAAAAATTGAAATTTTCCGATGTTTAGAAGTTAATAAATTTTCAAATAAGTGGAATTTATTTTGCTGGTTACATCGTCAATATGGCGTCAGAGTTACACACAGACATTTTTTTGCTATGTAATATATGTATTGTTAATAGGCAATTTCTTTTTGTACCAAGTAGAAATAAAAAATAATGGACTCCATCCTTTCAGCTTGTGGCAGTAGAAATTTAGAAAATTTTAAAGTAACAAATACAGCAGACGAAAAAACTATGTGTACCAATCAGATGTACCAATCCCAAAACTTTCTACTATCTCATACATGTTAATACTACAAAATTCACTATCAGAGTGCCATCATTAAATGGCAATCCATGCCCGTCATGAGGATTCTAAAGATATAAAATTCAGTGCAGTAGTTCTTGATATATGACTGTTGCTAAAATAGTGTAAATCCTGCCAAATGCAGCATAGCAGAGTCACCTGTTGTGTGATTTATACCTAAACCTTATCAGGAACAACTTGTGTCAACGTCTCACTGAATCTGAAGTTTGATGAAAATTCATCCATTTGTTCTTGAGATAGAGCTATTGAGGAAAACTTCAGCATAGCAGCACCACCTGTTTGGCAATTTACACCAAAACATATACAGCCCCTATATTTATCGAGGTATACCTGAATATGAAGTTTGATGGCTTTCATTCAAAGACCTTGTACATAATTTCTTATGGGATAACAAAGTTACAAATTACAAGTGTATAGTTCAAAATATAGTAAACAATTTTAAAAAGCTAAATTGTCACATGTCATTAAAGCTTCATTCCTTGCACTCTCACATTGACCTTTTCCCAGATAATATGGGAGCAATTAGCGACGAGCATGGTGAACGGTTTCAACAACAAATTTCTGCTATGGAGTCTTGTTATCAATCGCAATGGAATGCAGCAATGCTTGCCGATTACTGTTTGTTCATCAAGAGAGAAGATACGGAACATAAATATAAACGCAAAAATAGTTACTAATGTACTCAAATTAATACAATCAAATTTTGTTTAGCTGCGTAAAATGTGTTGAAAATATGTGGAAAATGTGTATGGACAATGTACAAGTATACTGCTGGCAAATTTGATTTTTATGTGTTTTATTATGCATTATTGTACGATCTTCTAAATTGTGATATATCATAATAACCTATAAATACATATCCTTCGTTTAAAAAAAAAATAAGAACCAAGTAAAAATTTCTAATATCATTTTTATTTTCTCAAGAGTATATATAATTGGAATATTAGCTTTAAATTAAAGGAAAAAAATAAAATAAAAAGTAAGTTTTTGTTTATCAGTGTAATTGTAATCAAACCTTAATGATGGTACATTCCATTAATTTTGTAATGAGTTCACCTGAGAGTTCGTTTGAATGCAGTAGTTATTAAAAAACTTGACATATTAAACAAAAATATAATTTGCAGAACAAATTAAAAAAGAAAACAATTTATTTCCTACATTGTTTAAACCTGAGAAGGGACAGATATTAAGATATTTCATTCAGTTAGCTCTCCATTTAATGTTAAATTTTTGTAACAAATAAGTTAAACCAATTGAACATTAAAAAATAAAAATAAAATTCAAACAATATGATACCTAAAAACTAAGATTCCGTTCAAACGAAATCGAAGTAAATCTTAGACTTTTATCCAGATTTAAGCTGCAAATATTTCAATTTCTGATTTTGTATTATGTTTACGGTAGGTGAAAACAAATGATTAGGCACATCTAAAATACAAACCTTTAAGATTTATTTCGATTTCGTTTGAACGGAATCTTAGTTTTTAGGGTGTTTTAAGTATCATATTGTTAGAATTTAATTTTTATTTTTAGGTAGGTTTCGTAAGAAATACTACCTATTCCAGTCGTTACCATGGTGCGACTTTTGAAAAATTCATTCATAACTTTTCATTACATGAGTTTCAGGAAACTAATGTTTATTGCAAATTAATACTACAAGTATATTTTAATGTAACAACATCTTTACATGAAACATAAACATAAAACACATTTTTTGCATACTTTTCTTTTTTTTTCACAGGTGATTCAATTTTTTTGTCCGCCAAATACCAAAAGAAATAGACACACTCCATCTCTTGTATGATCTTTCCATAAAATATGATTTGGTAGCTAAAGGATTACAAATAGAAATTAATAATTATCACTGTTTAAAAACATAAATATCTGGTTCATCATCAGAATTTATATTCACCAATCATTTTGGAGATTTTTTTAGTTACCTGATATTTCTCAGGGCTTGAATTTCACGGTGGGATGGCGGGATTCGCGCCCAAAATTTTAAAATCCCGTCCAAAAGAATATCGTGGGCGGGACGCTCCCGTCCAAAAAAATTTTCCCCTTTTCTGGAAAGTTTGCATTTTTAAACTACGGTCAACTCCCGCGAATGCCTAGAAATTTCGTGGTATTTTCGCGTGACCGATTGACACATTTTGCAAGTTTTTTACCTTGACAGATCGTTGAAATGTGTGATTTTTTCCCACAACCGGTAGTCAAATTTCACTATTTTTTTTCTGATATCAGTTGACAAGTTTTGCGTTATTTTCCGCGACCGATTGGTGAATTCAAAGGTAATTCTGTTCTGAAAATTATGAAAAATTGATCATCAATTCGAAAATCAGGACAGAAAAAAAATAACAGAAAAATATCGCAAATTTCAACACATGATCGCGGAAAAAGTCATTTTCGTCAATCGTTTGCAGAAAAAATCGTCAATTTCGTCGCAAAGGATCACGGAAAAACGCAAATTTCGTCAAAGGGTCATCGGAAAAAACGTTAATTCTGCAAACGATCGCAGAAAAAAGACTAATTTCGGCAAAGGATCGCGAATTTCGTCAAAGGATCACGAAAAAAAAAAAAACCGAGAAATTCGTCAAAGGATGATGAAAAAAAAAAAAACCGAGAAATTCGTCAAAGGATGATGAAAAAAAAAAGTGAAATTCATCAAAAAATCTTGAAAAAAAGGTAATTTCATTAAAGGATCGCGAAAAAATGCGAATTTCATCAAAAGATTTGTGAAAAAATGGGAATTTCGTCAGAGGATTGCGGAAAAAATACGAATTTCGTCAAAGGATTGCGGAAAAAACACGAATTTCGTTAAAGGATTGCGGAAAAAACACGAATTTCGTCAGAGGATTGTGGAAAAAATACGAATTTCGTCAAAGGATTGCGGAAAAAACATGAATTTCGTCAGAGGATTGCGGAAAAAATACGAATTTCGTCAAAGGATTGCGGAAAAAACACGAATTTCGTCAGAGGATTGCGGAAAAAACACGAATTTCGTCAGAGGATTGTGCGAAAAACACTAATTTCTTCAGACGATTGCGAAAAAATGCGAATTTCTTCAGACGATTGCGAAAAAATGCGAATTTCTTCAGACGATTGCGAAAAAATGCGAATTTCTTCAGACGATTGTGAAAAAATGCGAATTTCTTCAGACGATTGTGAAAAAATGCAAATTTCTTCAGACGATTGTGAAAAAATGCAAATTTCTTCAGACGATTGCGAAAAAACGCGAATTTCGTCAAAGGATCGCGAAAAAAGTGAATTTCGTAAAAGGATCTTGGAAAAAACGTGAAATTCGGCAAAAGATCATGGGAAAAAAGCGAATACCGTCAAGGGATCGCGAAATTCACCAAAGAATCGCGAGAAAATGCAAATTTCATCAAAGGATCGCGTACAAACGCAAATTGTTAGGGGTTAGCAGAAGTACTAACTCCCCAACATCTAATACTTATAACACTAATTTAAAAGTCTTAAGCAGAGTGAGCTGCTAAGCAGATTCGAAGGTGTAATGAATATGTAAATGAAGAAGAAAAATATATCATTTCAAAAATGAATTCTTTAAAACATCTGCAAAGGATAAACTTAAATAAGTAATGTTAAAAATGTCCTTGAAATCATTAAAAACATACGCAGGTTTCCATTAGCACATATCACTTTATTTTCTTCCATAATTCACATAAAAGTTTTAAGTTAAAATAGTCTTTCATATTAAATCATAAATAAGCTGACAGAAGATAAACGATAAAACTGTTTCATAAACATATCAGATAAACTATACCTTTCAACAGAAGCCATGGATGACGTTTGAAGATTAAAATAACAGAAACTTAAAAGCGATGATGATTAAAAGTAAACCAGATGAAAATAAGCTGCTTGAATAAATAATTACCATGAAGTCATAGCGCCATCCCGATAACAACTGAAGTTGTCATCGTAACTTGATCCTTAGCTTAATAACAAGTTGTGTCTTTCCCTCTGAGAGAAACAGCTTATATACAGAAGCAAGCATGGCACGTGCCGTTACGTCCATTCATTAGAATGATCCATGATACTGTGATTCGCCAATAGCGAATGACGTCAACTAATTCATTCATAATTTCCTCTGCTGCCCTCTATCGGAGGAAAAACTAACCGTGTTATTTGAACTGCTGAAATGAACTATGACGCGGGGCTATCGTAAATTATCCGTAAGTGGTAAACAAAAGTACGATGTTTTATAAACAAACTGTAACTCAAGGAAACTAATAAAGGAGAATAAATAACTAAAGAATAAATAGATTAACGTGAGACAAAAAGGTAAGTTTACTTCCGAAATGTTTATACATTTAAATAAAGTTACTTTAATAAATAAAGATATAATAACTGAAAGCTGTAAACTATATTGACAAATTAAAAAGCTATTGAATAAAAAAAAAAAAAAAAAAAGAGCTAAATTAAATTCATTAGTCTCTCCCAGTAGCTTCAAGGATTTAATAAAAAATGTTAAACTTAAGCAACAAACTTAAACAATTGATAGCTGTACATTTGTCCATCAACTAACATCATCTCACACTACAATGGCTTTTCTCTCTTCCGACATTTGCACAGACATTCACATAAAAGATATCAGATGCCTGCAATGAGAAAAACTATTAGAAACAATATAAACAATACAATAATAGCCCATTATCATAGACGATCAACCTGCAACAGAACTGTCTAAATACACATAACAAAAATATATCCAATTTAAAAACTTGAAGATTAAACACAGTATATATATTACTTTAATTAAAAATTCTTTACTAATCTTTAAACATATTTAAACTTCAAATAATATTGCTACACAAGGGAGAAAACTAATTTACTGGAAAAATCCAAGACTCTTAAACTATTACTTTAACCTTAAACCACATCAACTTTAACTTTAATTTTTCAAATATTTAAATTTCATAAACTGAATAAATTATAGTAAAAAAAAATATGTCCAGCAACTTTAATCTAGATTTTAAGCAAAAAGACATAAATGAAAAACCTTTTAAAGTTTAAGTTACATATACATCTCTCAACTAACTGAAAAACGGGGACTAGTGACATTCTCAAAGATCATAACTAAGGACTTACAGAATTAAAAATACAATGCCCGCAGTAGATCCTCCAGTGACGGTTACCCCCCACATAAACTACCTCAGAGGTTCTCTGGCATTTGTCTCCCAAGGGACCACCCACCCGAAATGGTACTTTGGGCTGCTCGAACCCCAAGAATAGAATGGCAAGAGGCACCATTTCCACCATTGGATGGGAAATTAAATGTTCATCAGTCAGAAGAGAAAGATAATGTAAAAAAAAAAATGTGGCCAAGAGACTTCGTAAAACGCTAGTTAAAAACTTCTTAAACATTGCTTGCTTAAACCATGCAATGGTTATGCGCATCTCACCATATACATAGAATTACAAACATTACACATTATGAAAAACTTTTACAAAAAAAAATTTGGTACACAGTATGATTTCTAAAAAAAAATTTAAAACAGAAATCTAAAAACAATTTGAAAAATTCTTAAAAACCATTTAAACATTAGAAACCTATATCAAACACAGTTCTAACAAACTTAAGCAAATCATGTTTGGTTTGAGGCTTGGTAAAGACATCACTGAAGGTCGATTTACTGGAGATATATTCTAAATCAAAAGCTTCATTATAAATTAAGTGCCTAATGAAAAACAGCTTTACATCAATATGATGAGATTTATAATTTTCTATAGGTGATTTAACAAAGTTAATAACTGCCTGGTTATCTGCATAAAGTTTCGACTTAATACCCAAATCGCGTATGATTGCTCTATCCCGACACTCCTGCAGGATCTGGTCAAACCAAACCAGGTTTTTGGAGGCCTCAGTCATAGCAACGAATTCCGACTCCATTGTGGATAAACTAACGCACCTTTCTTTAAAGGTACGTCAGTCCACGGGGGAACTGTCAACCATGACTATTTGCCCACTAACCGATGTTTGGTCATCCCGGTTCGCCGCAAAATCAGCGGTCGGAAAAAGCAACCAATTTCTCCTGATTACATTGTAATCGAAGATGGTAATGTCGTGTATGTTAGCAATATTTAAACTTTGCTATCATAAAGTTTGCGTGATATTTGTTTTTATCCTCAAAAACTAATTATCTATTTCTCAATATAAAAAACATAGGTAAGATAAATTGGGCTTACCTTATATTTATGTATATCCGATTGTCTTCTCATCTGGTATTTTTCCTCCGGAAAGGGTAAATGAATCTATCTTCTTCCTGTATTTCTTATTTATCCGTATATGTGACTGATGGTCTGAACTTCATGTTGTTTAAAAAGACGCATATTTTGAGTGACTTGAGAAGTTAAATTTGTGCCGAACTTATAAATAGAAAAGTAAAATTAAATTTAATAAGAGCTTAACATACACATCTCTCAGTTTGACAGTTTGAGTTACAAGAAAGAGTAGAGAAAAAAATACATGAATAAAATATCATTTGCAATAAAGAACAGGAAATTAATCCCATAAATCAGCATAACAAATAATTTGTATCAATATTTATATTTACGATAATTTAAAGTGAAAGTATATAATTGTCTTATAGTTCATAAGTATTGCGAAAATGTTTATAATAAAGTATCTGTTTACGATTGTGCAATCACTTTTCAATTTCACTTCCTTCTTTTAGATCATAAACACTTTCGATAATTACTTTTGTAAATCACATTTGACACATGAAAAAACAATTTACTTCGCTTGATTATTTTAATGTCCTTGTTTGGAGATTATATTTCACAATATATCTGTCAACAATTCCCCCCTTAATCTCCTAACGAGGATTGTTCTGTAATTTCAGTTTGTCTCTATTATTTAGAAATTCAGGCTTGGGCTCTGGTTTCATAAGTATGTCTGCCGTCATTGACTTACTTGGGCAATAACGCAATTCAATAATTTTATCTTCTTTCAGCTGTTTAATCACATTACATTTTATATCAATATGTTTAGATTTATTAGAAAACTTTTCGGATTCTATCATTTTTATGCAAGATTTATTATCTTCATAAATTACTACAGGCAATCTTTGCGGTATATCGAGATCTTCTAATAGTTTTAGCAGCCATATTAATTCTTGTGTTGCGCTCGCCGCTGCTACGAACTCTGCCTCTGCAGATGATTGTGCAACACACATTTGTCGTTTTGTTATCCACTTATTGGATTCTTTCCTAAAAGGAACAAATTGCCTGTTGTCGATCTTCTTGTTTTTAGATCTCCACCCCAATCTGCATCAGTATATACTTCTAGGATGGGTGGTTCTTCCGTGCTGATTACTAAATTTAAGTCTTTTGTTGAATAGAGATATCTTATTAATCTTTTAACACCTTTCCAATCTCTTTCAGACGGCGTTTCGTTTTTTCTGCTCAAAATGTTTATACCTACTAAAATATCGGGTCTACTTATTGTAGCAACATATAACAGCGCACCTATTGCTTGTCGGTACTTAGTGTTGTTTGGCATTTGTGTTTCTTCATTGTCTAATCGTTGAAAGCCTGTTTCCATTGGAGTGCCATATGGCTTAGAATCTTCTAAATTAAATTTTTTTGCGATTTCTATTATTTTTGCTGTTTGATTTAGTTTAAAACCATTGTGAGTCTTTTGTATTTTTATCCCGAGGTAATAGGAAATTTGACCTAAATCTTCAAGTGCGTAGTTAGATTTTAGTTTATCTTTTATCTCATTTATATTTTCATCTTTTCCTGCGATGAGAATATCATCTACATATACTGCGTACGTATACGTATATAATATTTGGACAATCTTAAAATAAAAATTATGGAGTTTTTCAGTAAATATAATTCCTCAACTATCGGACAGGAATGGTTTACTAATTTATTTAACTTTGTAGTGAGTGAGAATTACTTATATGATGGGAAAATAGTTTACAAACAAGTTAGAGGTATTCCAATGGGGGGAAGTTGTAGTTCGATTTTAGCCGATATCTACTTATATATGTACGAGGAACAAATTGATATAAATGAGGATATGAGGTGCTTTTGTTACATTGATGACGTTTTAATAGTCAGATGCAACAATGTGAAAAAAGAAAAATTTGATTGCTATCCTAAAGGTAAAATTTGAAATTGGAGTCAAAAAGCAAAAACATGGTCAATTATTTAGACATTAATATCGAGATAAAAAATGGTGAGATAAAAACAGATATATATGATAAACGAAAAATCTTTAACTTTGAAACTATAAAAATCTTAAATTTTGGATCAAATGTGCATATCTCAATATATAGAAATATTTTTATTAACGGGTTAAACCGTATAGATAGATTGACATCAAATACTGGGGAAAAAATTGAAGAACTTTACAAATGGTATATTCTGGCATTGCACCATGGCTATCCTGAGAGAGTTTTGAAGAGTCTGCTACGAAATTTCGTAAAGTGTAAGACTTATCGCAGAGATTTAGAGCAGGGTTGTAGTGGGTAGCTGCCCGGGTACCCGCCCAGCTGCCCGCCCGGGCTGGGTTTTTTATAAAAAACCCATTTAAAAAGCCCGGGTTTTTTAATATGTTTCTGGAAAGAAACAAGTGATGTATTTGTTGTTTATGGTTATTCTGTTTTATTTATGATTCTTAGAAAATATATGTGTACTAATTTACTTGCACTTTTAGATTGGGAACCCTATAATTTTAAAATGTTTTAGCTTTTAATTTAAAACGTAAATTTAAGCTTTTCAGTTAGCTTCAAGAGTAATATTTACTAAACTTATTATATTTATTAAATTATTTTACGTACTTTTTACTGCTGAATCCGATAATGACCTTCATTTTTAACCAACACGTCAGGAAAATTAAATAAAAAAAGTTTTACATCTGTTTTATAGTATCAGATTTTTGCTGTATTTTAACTTTGACATTTACGATTTGCAAAAAAAATTATAACGTGATGGTTAAAAATGAAGGTCATTTTCAGATTCAGTGCTAAAAAGTACATAAAAATCAATTATAAAAAGTTAAAAAACTCAGCCGTCTCCTCTATTCTACAGTATTTGATTTTTGTTATTTTTTAACGTTGACAATTTATGATTTGCAAAACATCCTAAGATGATGGTTAAAAATTAAGTTTAATCAACCATCGCAGTCTTGTGTTATCTAATCTAAAACTTTTTCTTAAACTTCTTGGTAGTAATCTATCTGAAATTTTTTGTGTTATCCTGTAAAATAAGTATGAATGGTAACCACTGAAAATAATAATATTAGATTGCCATCGGATTTACGTCGGTAGACTTGTAAAATTTAATCTCAATCAGATATTTGAAAGTGAGTTAAATTTCGAGTACAAATTTTGAACTAGGAAAACATACATACGATCGTTGAAGTTAAATAAAATAACATAATATTTGTTAAAAGAAATCATGAAAAGAAAATCTCAAATCCTTACAAAATAAAACGTATGTTAAAATACATTAATTTTAACCAATATGAAACTTAATAAAAGTTAACTCAATCGTAACACTTGTACTATTTTTTTCAAAGTGCAAATACATGTGAAAAGTTCTTCGAATACTTTAAGCACTTAGGATATGACCCCTCAAAGCATAGCCAAACTCATTTGTGTTCAGATGCAGAAAACTGGTATAAGTCATCCATTTTTAAAGTTTCATAACTCAGTCAATTTTAGTGTTATATGAACAGGACTGTTTTTGTGTGTCTTGTCAGTGTAATAGGAAAATTTTACTAAATATAACTTACAGGACTGGGGTCCGTATAAAAAATTAAATTTCGTAATTTTGTAAGAAACATGGTGGGAAAAAAACCGGGTTTTTTTGTAAAAAACCAAAAAAACCGGGTTTTTTTGGTTTAAACCGGGTTTTTTTAAATATAATTTCCTATTGCATACAGATGCATATCTGTTGATAAAATCAACATTTTTGGATATTATATAAGCAATATAACTTTTGAAAATATTTAGATTAAATAATTGAACAGTCAATTATATAGAAAATTGAAATAATTTCTAATTTACACATTATTAGTAACAGCTATGTCTTATGTTCAAAGTAAACTGCTCTACACAGTGAAACATTGATACTTTGAAAATCGTATGAAGAATCCTTTGATTAATAATATAATAATCAATCAATAAACATTTGATGCAGTTTCATGAATATAATATATTATTCTGTGGTTGTTATTTTTTTAATATCCAAATACTTCTGGTTATTTTGTTTTCTGAGTGATAACTCCAAGTGTCCAAGTCAACATTTTTGGACATTAGATTCAGCAACTAACGGAAAAGATTGATTGGTATTATTGAAATGCTATAACTTGCACTCAATTTTTGCAAGCCGTGTTATTCAATTTGATATCTTAGGTTACTCTTTCAAATTCTTTAAGGATAATCTTCCCCAATTCCAATCCAGAAAATTTTCTTTTACAACTTAACCAAAATCTTAAAGATCATTGTATTTTGTTATTAACTGCTGTAAATAATCTGCATTTTTTAAATGAAAATATTTCATATTAAATATTGAATATTATTTATTTATTTTATCGTTTCTAATTTCTCAAGTTTTAAGAAAAATCTTTAGGGTATCAGATGCGTTCATCAGCACATGCTAATTCTCATTCTACATGCATAGAGAAACATGACCTAGGCTCATTATGTCTCAAGTTGACTGCTGAGATGAAGTGTTAAAAGTAGAAATTAATTCTATCTACAATTTAAAACAATTAAATTACAAAAAAGAGAAAATATTATATTAGATTTTCTCTAAAAAACCGAATGGTTTTTTTGACAAAAAAACCAATTGGTTTAAACCGTGGTTTAAACCATAGTTAAAACCACTTGGTTTAAACCGTGCCAACCCTGGTAAGAAATGTTTTTATTGACCCAAATCGCTTAAAATATTTCTTTGCCTCAAATTAAAACATTTTTGCAATTTGAACTATATGTCTATGACTAACGGTTTAGGAATTAGCCATTGGACACCGATGAGAGTGGACACCCTGTATATACATATAAGAAAAATCGGTTTAAACCATAGTTAAAACCACTTGGTTTAAACCGTGCCAACCCTGGTAAGAAATGTTTTTATTGACCCAAATCGCTTAAAATATTTCTTTGCCTCAAATTAAAACATTTTTGCAATTTGAACTATATGTCTATGACTAACGGTTTAGGAATTAGCCATTGGACACCGATGAGAGTGGACACCCTGTATATACATATAAGAAAAATTTTTGTTGTAAGATATTTTTTATCAACATTTGCTAATCTTATTATAATTTCAAAGGAGCAAGTTTTTTTTAAGTTATATTTTATTATTAAATAACACACACAACTGATAGCTTTGCAATTTAAAATTTGTTATTTAAATTAAAGGAATCATATATATATATATATATATATATTTTAAGAACAGAGAAAAATATTGAGATCCTTATTAAGACTATGAAATCATTCCCATCTATTAGACTATGAAGTGTTCACAAAGATTGTATTTGAGATCAGGAATGCCACTTATGTTGGCAATCAAATTCCTTGCGCTTTCCTAAGCAAAAAATTAAATTTTCCCTGAGTAATTCCTCTGAGAATATTCAAAATTTCAATGGATAAATTTTGCAAAGTACCAAAATTTAGTAACATTTCTTGTTTTTAATATTCAATTTTAAATTCCCCCACTTTTCCAGTTTTTCCTATACAGTGGCAACCCTGAAGATTATTATTTGGGAGGAAGGTGGAATCATATTCCACATTTTGGCATTTTACCCAATTTACCCGGGGAAAATTGCCCATTTAACCCGGGTTTTTTAATAAAACCCGCCCAGGCTGGGTTTTTAACAAAAAACCCGGGTTTTTTACAACCCTGATTTAGAGGTAATGTGGATGCGAAGAGAAGAGTAACTGTGGCTTTGAC
This sequence comes from Maratus speciosus, assembly GCA_963932465.1. Lineage (NCBI taxonomy): Eukaryota > Metazoa > Arthropoda > Arachnida > Araneae > Salticidae > Maratus > Maratus speciosus. The sequence continues at coordinate 78,679,611 of OZ010792.1, forward strand.
TGTTCAGGGTTTGCATGCACGATTGTTTGAGGTTTCACGTTCAGTTGTTGGTTTTCAATGGGTCTAGGCAGCTCATTTGATTTGTTAGTTTTTTCTTTTTGGTCTTGACAGGTTGTTGGGGGGGCATTGTGCACATAAAAACTGGTTTTAACCCCGCAGTTGCATGTCGCAAGTGCATGCCGCCTGTCTCCAATTCAATTTCTTCTGGTTTTAGTTTGTATGTTTTTAAAGTTTGCCGTTTTTAAAGTATGTTGTTTTTGAAGTTAGTTGTTTTTAGTTATTTTGTTGTTGTCATTTGGTTTAGTTTACTTATTGTTGGATCAGTTCCGTAGTTTCTAATTTTTGGTTTGGTTTTTGGATATATATATATAAATATATATATATATATATATAAATATATATATATATATATATAAATATATATAACCATTAAATAACCATTACCGACCACCAACAAAAACTGTGAAATTATAAATAAAAGGACATTAACAATTACAGTTCCCCCCCAATATACTTAACATAGATTCCAAAAACATAGCAAAAAACAGCAGAAATTTAATAACAGAAATGGAATGATGGAAATTTGTGGAACTTAGACAAAATCATCAGGTCCCAAATGCCTTAAGTTCCATAAATAAAATGTATGGTTTCATCTTCAGATTAGCCATAAATTAGCTAAAGAATATGAATTTGGGACTACCACACACAGAAAACCGAGAAATAAACCGTTGAACACCAATTAAGTTCAAAATGAAACAAGATTAAAAAGGATAGAGGGGGGAAAAAAAAAATTACCAAATTAAAATCCATACTGTCATAGCATTAGATATAACAAATACACTCATTATGCATTTTATTCGCATTTAAGATAGTATACTCAGACCTGCCAACCTTTGAAAATGAGAAATCGTAGCACACAAAATTTAAATGAATCTGGAGGTTGGTTGGTTGGTTTTTTGTGTTACGAAGCCATCTTTTGACATTCGTAAAAGGAATAAGGTTTCAGTCTTTCAACTCATTATAGTAAATTTTTTCCTCTGAAACTTTTTATACGATTGTTAGTTTCTTTTCGTTTTGCAGTTTTTACACATTTGTAAAAGGAGTCTGGTTCCAATCTTTTAGCCCAGTGGAGTAAATTTTGACGAAATTCGCGATTTTTTCCCCCGCAATCATTTCAAAATATTCACATTTTTTTTTCCACAATCGTAATTTATATCTTTCTATCACGATTCTTTGTTGAAATCTGCATTTTTTACCATGAACTTTTGACGAAATTCGCAAATCGTGCGACCTTGCCCCTCAAAGAACCACCCCTCCCCCTTTCAGAAATTCTTAAAATGGCACCCTTGTTTCTAAGGAAGAGAATTCCTGTATAAATATTTACAGAAACACGATTCACTCCTGGTTAATATACATAAAGAGTGTTTTATGTTAAGAAGTTTGTTTTGCAGACCAGATTTTTTTCACACTAATGGTTATTTTTTTTAAACTGATTTTTTTTAACTTTCGGAAATGAATACGTTGAAATTTTGGAAATTTCATAACAGAATCACTCCTGAAAAATATGCAAAAAAAAATAAAAATAATCGGGATAAAAATCGCAACTAGAAACAAAAAATGAGTTTGTGTTCTTTGCAAAAAATCGTAGTTTAAGACCGATTTTCGTAGCATCGTAGTTTATAGGTCCAAATCGTAGCAACTATGATTTTTTCGTAGCAGTTGGCAGGTCTGTATACTATTAGAAATTAATATGATATTGTCCTGAGTAAGCTAAAATTTAAACTAGAAAACAGGAATTCTGCTTTTTCAGAATTTAGTGTCGCCCCCGATGAAAAAAAATATATGTCTATAAATAGTACAAAACCTATTTCAATTTTAAGACTTGAAGCACACACTTTTATTTTATCTAAAATGACGTCATTCGCATCCGCTTAAGAATTCCACATTTACAATCCACTCTTAAACATCTACAGTAAAGCATGCATAAGGTTGTCACTATCGCAAAATAATACACAAATGCAGCAAAAAGATGCCGTCATTCAAGAAACTCGACAAAAAAACCCGGCTATCTAATGATTCATAGGCATTCATTTGTTTGTAACATTAATCAATTAAAAAAACCCTTAACGGATTAAAAGTTTGTGACGCAGCACTTTATCTTATTGCTATAAGAATTTTAAATATGGAACTTAAAAATAATGATATCAAATTTTAAGTTGTGGTATAGAAATCTATACACAGCTTGTTATACAATTGAAATATTTATACAAAACAGAACAATCTATTATTATTCAAGAGCAAATAATAAATGGTATTTTGACAAATATTTCCTTATAAAATAAATAAAGTAAATTAATTTGAAAAAAAATCTTTAGAGCATTTAGATAAAGAAAATCATAATTTATAATAAGTATATGGATGAATATATATGTTTTTGGTATCATTTCATTTGTAAAAATTTAAGGTTTGTGAATATTGAATGTATTTCGTAACATGGCAATTAATTAAAAATTTTGTAATATTTTATATGAAAATTAACAGTGTGATAAAAATTCACATATACTTCAGACGAAAATAGGGCAATAAAACTTAAAGAAGGGCACATAGACGCCATAAAAAACATGTGAATAATAAAGCCAGTCACAAATATTTATGATGCTCTTAGCACTGACAGGGCTACTATTTATTGGTATCATCGTGTGTGGCAAAAGGGGTCCGAAGCTCACAGGTGACGTCAGATCCCCATAAACGAAGAGAAAAAATTAGGTATGCGTTGGAAAAGTATGGAGATGCCCAGAAGAGGGGATGAAAAGCGAACCACAGCCAAGAGATCAGGCGCACCAGTAAGAGAGAAGCACCAATTGACGAATTAAAAAAAATCATATTATACTAATGAAATACGCCCATTTTTTGTGGAGGAAGATTTTGAAAAAAAAAAAAAAAAAAAAAGACACTTGGATTTTGTCTTCCACCTTTGTCGCGCCTCCTGAAGGAAGCTCTGGGATGAGTCTTGCGACCAAAAAGGCTAGGTTGATAAGCTGAAGTTTGCGAAATCCTGCGCATCACTCTGTATCGGATATGGAAAGAAGTCTGATTTCGGAGGGTGCCAACATTTTCTAACGGCCAGTGATGGATGGAACTCTGCGAAAACTCTTCATCACCCTGAATTGATCATGGACAGAACTCTGACCTAGGAGTGCGACACCATTTTCTGATTACCATTAGCGGATGAGATGGGATGCCACACCGAAAAGTTCCAGTTATCATCGTGATTGTGTAAAGAGCTCAGCCAAAAGAGACTATATGAACTTTAATGTGCTCGGTTAAAAGTGACTTCCAAAATTTGAAAGGTGCGGACCAAATCTACCTAGTGATAAGAACTATCAGTGCTCTATAGGAAATGCTTTCGCCCCTTTCGTCTGAGGTATATGGTGAGAGAAAAAATTTTATCACTTTAATATATGGCCATTATTTTATTGTATATCTATATTGTGTGCGTAGGAATTTCTGTGTATAATATTTTATAGGCAAAATTTTAATGCAGATATGAGTATTTATCATTATTATGGACTAATCATAATATTAAAATGTTAGCGTTGGAAATTTGTCAATAACTTGGCTAAGAAGCCCATCTATTTGTGCTGTGAGAACTTCAACCAATGTTTTGAATCCAAAATTTCACTAAGATATGACTCATAATTATCTTGTTATGAGATCTCATGAAACTGAGTATGCTGTCAAATTAATATGCCTTTAAGAATAATTATGTTTGATATATGAAAGTTATGTGCTTGAAAATAATAAAAATTGATTATATATGAGCATTTCCTATCTTATCTTTGAATCATTATTCTTATTCTTTCTTTTCAGAGGTTTATTAAATTTATGAGTTTTAAGAGTTTAATTTTAGAAAATATTAAATCGAATAATTATCTATGCAACCCACTGAATCCTGAATATAAATTTTAACGTTAAATAAGTCGATTCTGAGTATTGACGTATAATTTTATTCAAAATTTAATCTCCTCCTATTTTATTAATTAATATTACCCTCTTTTGATCTTTCACAACGTGGATCGGGTAATATTTCTATTAATTGTACTAACCATTTTATTGTCGCGTGACCAAGTGTGTTGGTGATGGATCGTCACAACATAAGTGATGCTATATTATTTATTTCATCATTTTATTTTTGTTTTATTTATAATTGCATGCGTAAGAATTATGTTAAATTTAAAAGGATGTATAAAAATTTATTCATTGATGCGTTATCATTCACATTTTTCATAAATTCAAACTATGAGTTTTAAAAGATATGATATCAAAATTTAAGTGATGGCTTGATGTAGTCTTAAACAATTTGTTTTAAAATTCAATTTTAATTGTTTTCGATTTGGCTAAATATATTTACACATCTAACTAAAACTTTTAATTTTCCAATACACTGTTAAAAATACCCCTTTCACTGAACCTGTACAATGCACTGTAATGTATTTATATGAATAAATTGATTTATCTTTTGTGTCACGCTATCCAAAATCAAAAGTAAAGTTTATGTAAGTGTTTTCTTTGCGTCATAATATCCATTTGCATATATTTCGCTTATTTTGGATACAATGATGCAAAGAAATCACTTACATAAATTTTATTTTTGATTTTGGATAGCGTGGCACAAAAGATAAATCAATTTATTCATATAAATACATTACAGTGCATTGTACAGGTTCAGTGAAAGTGGTATTTTTAACAGTGTATTGGAAAATTAAAAGTTTTGGTTAGATGTGTAAATATATTTAGCCAAATTGAAAACAATTAAAATTGAATTTTAAAACATTGTTTAAGGCTACATCAAGGAGTCACTTAAATTTTGATATCATATCTTTTAAAACTCATAGTTTGAATTTATAAAAAATGTGAATGATAACGCAGCAATGAATAAATTTTTATACACCTTTTTAAATTTAACATAATTCTTACGCATGCAATTATAAATAAAACAAAAATAAAATGATGAAATAAATAATATAGCGTCACTTAAAATTTGATATAATTATTTTTAAGTTCCATATTTAAAATTCTTATAGCAATAAGATAAAGTGCTGCGTCACAAACTTTTAACCTGTTAAGGGTTTTTTTAATTGATATCATTAGTTTTTTTAAGTTAATAATAAAAAGATTAAAAAATAAATAAAATAAAGCTAATGATAGGAACTCATCGTGATTTCCATTCACCTTTAATTCCCTTTCTCCCCCCCCCCCCCTCCCCCTCTCAAAAAAGCATACCTCATACTTCAATTGTAAAGAGTGCTGTGCTATTTGATTTTTTAAAAGAACTTTTTAGTAAGATATGGAAGTACAGTCGAACCTCTATTTAACGAAGTCGCTAAATCCCAGAAAAAAGTTCGTTAGGGGCTGTGCATATATAACGTTATCACTTTTTTGTCAATTTTGGACTCCCTCCCCCCCTTACGATATCATACGTTATCGTCCCCCCCCCCCCCCACCCCCCCGGTAATGATATCGTTATCAATGTCTAAAAATTATTTTCATTTGTGAAATTTTTTTCTTTTGCTTGGAGTGATATACAAATATGGTTACATTTATTCTTCGCACACTTCATTGATTCAAATGAAGAGAACTCAATAAAATATCAGTTTATATATGAAATAACTTTTTATCAAATAACACTTAAAAGAAATAGTTATTATTTAAAAGGATTTTATAATAGCTTTTTCTTAGATAGTACATTCAACAGTGATAATGTTTTCTTACACTTGCCCCCGCACGTGGGCGGGGGGGGGGGGGGGGGTGTAGACAGAGCGTCTTATCACCAAAACAGAAGGACGACATTCTTTCTCCTTTATTTACTAGTAAACACAGGTATCAGTTGAAACATACTTCGCATATGGTTTCTCGAACAGCGTATTATATATGCATACACATATGACAGAAGAAATAGGAATCTTGGAATTAAATAATTTTATAATCATTTAAGATTTTAATAATAACTTTGTATTTTCATAAAAATAGATAACAGACTAGAAAAAGATAACATTCTATTTTGATGTAAAGGCCAAGTTATAAATAAAAAGAGAAAATTTTGGTTGGATCAAAAATGATAACGATATCAAAAGACGAACCCCTCCCCCTCCCCCTAGGAATATCTAACGATATCAATTGCCAGCCCCCCCCCCCCCCCCCTAAAATGATAACGTTATATATGCACAGCCCCTTATATGGAAAATTCGTTAAATAAAGATTCACCTTTTAAAATAATTTAAACTAAATAAAACAGATTTTAAATTCATAAACACTAAATATTTTTGCTAAAAGTAATTAATCACACTTTTTTTATATAAATTATATCGATTTGTTTTATTTACTTTATCCACCAATATCCATCATCAATTCATTTTTTCTATGTGTTTAAATCTTTGAAAACTGCAAGGAAAACAAAACATTGTCCGGGAATACACTGTATTTTCTGTTTAAAGTAAATAGTTTTACATTAATATTAACGAATTTTAATGATATTATCGTACTTATTACTATTATAACAAATAATTTTAACCATACATTAAAATATGCGTCCTTAAATTTAATTTCTGAAAAACTCTGTTAATTTTGCCAGATTTTTTTCTTTTAAAAAGTGCTTTCTCTCATAATACGTCTCGCATCTTTGCAATGCACCAAAAACCCCTTCATGCGTATTTTCTTCTAACTATAATCCGTGTCAGATTGTTTCAAATGATTTTACCATTTCATCATACGAAATTTTGTTAATTCCTGCATCATGATCATTTCCATCATCATCATTTCGTCTTCATCGCAATTCATTGCTGTATTGTTTTTATTTTTCACACTGACGAAAATATCCAATTCGGATAGTGTTTCCGAGGTCTCAATTTCAGAATTAAGTGAAATACAATCATCAATCAGCACATCATGGTTAATTTCTTCTTTTCTTCTCAGCTGTATCCAGATTTTTTAAAGTTACTCTAAGTGATTATCTTTTTCGTCCTCCGTACTTACCGAATTCTCACTGCTGACAAAGAAGGCGCCTGGTAAAACCAGTTCAAGGCCATTGAACATCATAAAATGTGCTTAAAGGAAGAATAAGTTTGAAATGTCCAGAAATATTTTGAGAAATAGGGAGAAAAAAATAATTAGATCACAAGAAAAAGTTCGTTTAATAGAGAATGCACTTCGTTATTTGGAGGTTGTTTTACGGAGAAATTCACAAAATATTCTTGGTTCCAAGGAAAATTTCGCAAAATAGAGAAATTAGCAAAATAGAGGTTCGTTAAATAGAGGTCCGACTGTAATATACAAAATGTGGGGGGGTTATAGTTTGCTTCACAGATATAGAAAGCTTTGTTAAAACTTACTATGTAAAAAGTTTACTTTCTTAATTAAAATATAAAGAAATATTACTCTTTAAACCTTTTTTTTTAAATACAATAAAATTGTAAGGAAAAAAAAAATACTTTCAAATAAAATTTATTTGGGAAAATACTGATTTTTTATTTTTTAAGAAATAATTTTCCATCATGTAAGTTTTTAATCTGTCAACATGTGACATAACATTTATTGCTACTTTAATGTAAATGTTCAATTTTTAGTTGTATTGGGGTGGTAGGATATTAGATTTACTGGATACAACTGTATAAAATACATTATTATTGTTCCCATTATTGAAAAGAAAGTTTTATTGTAATATCGCCCCCATTGCAGAGAGAGAAGCATTTAATTATTGATGTATTTAACTAATCGTGTACAAGCAACTTAAATTACTTCAAAAACAGATTTTAATTATATTTTGTACCTTGAAATTTTTAATGCTAGGCAACGGTTTAATAATTTAGTTAGCCAACTGAATTATTTAATTTGAGGTTTTATTTCACTTAATTTTTTCTGTGAATACATTTCCCATTTATTGTTAATGCTGAATTTAGCCAATAGATGGCGATACCATGCAGAAAATCATTTAATTATTGATGTATTTAACTAGCAACTTAAATTATTTCAGAAACAGATTTTAATTATATTTTGTACCTTGTAATTTTTTTAATGCAAGGCAATGGTTTAATAATTTATTTAGCCAACTGAATTATTTAATTCCAGGTTTTATTTAGTTTAATTTTTTCTGTGAATACATGGGAAGTTTGTAAGGTATATATTTTTTTGTTGTTGTTGTTGTGAAACTAAAAAATAATTTAAATATATTTAAAAAAATTTACATGACAAATTTTGCATTTTATGCTCTTTTGATTTAAAGAGATGGTTTAATAAACCTTTGTTTGAGCCCCTCTCCCTCCCCTAAAGATAAAAGTATAAAACTGCAATTTATTTGCATGCCAATTTATGCAACAGTACAAAAATTTAAAAAATTTGAAAAATTTACTTTTTAAAATTTTGAATGTATGACATTTTTTTAAAATCTCGTAGTCTTCCATTTACAGTTAGAATAACAGCACATATTTAATATTATTATTATTATAAAGGTAGTGGAAGAATTACAAACTGTTTTTTTCTTTTTTTATTATAAGGCTAATGGAAAAAATAAAAACGCATAATTTAAATTTATGTACCATAGAAAAACAGAAATTTATTTGTGTTAAAAATTGTAAATAAAAAGAAACCGTTGTAGATTGAACAAATAGAAACTGCGTATTTTCTTTTCCTTATCATTAAATCTGAAAAATTTCAAAATTAAAATTCTCTCTCTGTAAACAAATGAATGCGCAAAAATGTGCTTTTATTTATATTGTATTTTAAATGTATTTATTTATTATATGTATTTGATCTATCTATCAGTTTTAAAGTTCCCTTTACCGAATGCTTTTCGGTTTTAAAATAATCTTTTTTTCGTCTTATGTAAAAATTGGCTTTCGGCGGACCTTAAAAACCTTTCCATTTCCGCGTTAGGCAGATTCTGGCTTAAGGAGCACGTATTAATGTTATTTTCAATGGATTCGCCGGGACTTAAACGTCTTTCCGCGGTATGCAGATTTCCGGCTTACACAGAGTCAGACAGATTTTACAGTATTTTTACTGTCTGAAAAATTGTCACGAAATAGTGATATGTGAAACTCTTAAAGAAAAAAATCAAAATAAATAAATATATTTTTATAGAAACATAAAATCAAATTTACTTTGATTAAAAAAAAAAAAAAAAAAAAAAAAAAAAAAAAAAAAATGCTTACTACTTCAAAGAGGACAGACCTCGCAACCTATGTATTGCAGGGCACGCACTTAACCAACTGAGCTACGGAAGGTTCGTAAACTTTCCAATAAGCGTTTATCAAAAGAAATTAAGCGCATGAATGCAGTAGGCACATTTTCGGTGAAATTCCCATAAATGGTGGAAAAATATAGTCCAATTTTTCATGCTTATTATAAAACGAATAAGAGTCTTCCTGGAAACAAACATGGTCTTATTCGTTTCATCTAAAATAGATTCATATTATATATTAATTATAATAAGATCATTTTCGGAAGAAAAAAAAGTGAATTAAAAAGAAAATTAGAGTTTTCCCGGAAACAAATGTTATCTTATTCCCTTCACATAAAACAGATTCCTATTATATATCAATTTAAAGAAAATCGCCCAGGGTGTTTTCCAGAAATGGAAATCAGGAACTTCTTCCATCGCAAGTAACTTTAAAAATGGGTTTCGAGATCTCAAAATATACTGCACATAGAAATGTAAAAATTTCAGAATAGCATTAGACTGCAGAAATAAGACGGTTCTAAAAAAAATCAGAATAATAAGAGCCAGACTTCTATAAAACCAAAAACTTTCTGTGCATGCAAATATTGGGTCAAAAACTTTCTGCAAATTAATTTAATGTTTAATAAAATAATATGTTATATTATTTTGACGATATTAATTAAAAATGGTACTTTTAAAGTAATTACCATTTAAATTAAAAATTGATATTAATTTAAAGAATAATTATTTTAGTTTAAAAAAAAAAAATCTAAAAATCCATGATAGGAAAAAATGAATTCTTATCAATTATTTTGTCAATGCATTTAGAAACATCCCAATCCTTAATATTGTAACCTTTTCGCACAAAATGCCAGTCACTCTGTTCACAGAAATAATACGGCATTGCTTCTGAAACAGCTGAATCACATTTTGTAGGGAGAGGTCTATTCATAGGTATCACAATTAAAGAGACTAATGCAGGGATGAAAGTGCACTAAAGCCATTTTGGAGCAGTAAAATACATTTTTGGAGCAGCAAAAAATCTGATTTTGGAGCAGTAAAATCCATTTTTGGAGCTGCAAAAATCTGATTTTGGAGCAATAAAATTAAAATTCTGCTTTTGGAACAGACTGAATATTCTAATGCTAATAAACTCCTAAAAATTAAAATGATTGTTATCTTGAAAATATTTTCACATTTGAAAGAATAATTACTCAGATAAAATTTCTTCACACATTTTGCTAACTCTGGGCATTCTAAACGACAATTGGGTACAGATTGCAATAATGAAAAATTAGCAGCTGGAAGAAAAAAAAATCAGTTTATTTGGCTTTAAAAAATATTATTTTAGAGCAGTAATTTTAACTAATGAAAGAAAAGCCTGTGAATACAACATACAAAACTCCCACTCAAGTTTTGTAGTAAAAAATGGTAAAAGGGGACCAAAAAAGACCACATATTTCGCATAAAAAGGAACCTTTAGGGACTTAATTCAGAAAATCACAAAATAAAATAAACAAAATCTCAGCAATCGTTTCACGAAATTAGCGTGTTTTTCGCGATCCTTATTTGACAAAATTTACGTGATTTCACGATCTCTTACCAAAAGCTGAATGTTTTTTTGTGATCTTTTACGAAAATTCGAGTGCCTTTTGCAATCTTTTGAAGAAATTTGCTTATTTTACGCGATCTTTTGCTAAGTTCATTTATTTTTCATGGTCTTTTGACGAAATTCGCGTATTTTTGTGTGGTCTTTTGACAAAATTCATGTGTTTTTCGCAATCTTTTGACTAAATTCGTATATTTTTCGGGAATCTTTTAGCGAATTTTTCCGCGACCTTTGGACGAAATTCGCTTGTTTTTCGCTATTTTTGGACGAAATTTGCGTTTTTCGCGATCTTCTGACAAAACTTGCGATCTTTTGAAGAAATTAACAGGGGTTTTTTCTATCTTTTGACTGCGTTTTGTTTGTTTTTTTCACGAAAATAGTGTCCTTTGAGAAAATTTACGTTTTTTTTTTTTTTTTTTGCGATCTTTCGACGGAATTCGCATATTTTTTTGCGATCTTTCGACGAAATTTGCATGTTTTTCCCAGTATTTTGACGAAATTTGCTGTTTGTTTCGCAATCTTTTGACGAAATTCACGTTTTTTTGCAATCATTTGACGGAATTCGTGCTTTTCCGTGGCCCTTTGACGAAATTCGTGTTTTTTTTTTTTTTCACGATCCTTTGACGTAATTAGTTTTTTTTCGCAATTCTTTTACGGAATGTGTGTTTTTTTGAGATTCTTTGACTAAATTCGGGCTTTTCCCGTTATGCTTTTACGAAATTAGTTTTTTCCTGAGATCCTTTTTCGAAATTTGTTTTTTTTTCTGCGATTTTTTCACGAAATTCGCTTTTTTCGTGATCCTTTGATGAAATTCGCTTTTTTCTGCGATTTGTGACGTAATTAGTGGATTTTTTCCGCGATCTTTTGACGAAATCCGCACTTTTCTCACGGCCCTTTGACGAAATTCGTGTTTCTTTCGCAATCCTTTGACGAAATTAATTTATTTCTGCGATTCATTTACGAAATTTGCATTTTTTTCGCAATCCTTTGACAAAATTCGGACTTTTTCCGCTATGCTTTTATTAAATTTGGCTTTTTTCAGCGCTCCTTTCACGAAATTTATATTTTTTCTGCGATTCTTTGACGAAATTATCTTTTTTCTTTTCCGGATCCTTTGATGAAATTCGTGTTTTTTCCGCGATGCTTTGATGAAAGTGGTGATTTTTTTTTTTCTGCGAACGATTGATGAAAGGGGTTAACTTTTTTTCTGTGAACGATTGACGAAATTGTTTTTTTTTTTTTTTTCGGCGACCATTTGTTGATATTCGCAATATTTTTAAGTGATATTTTTTTATGCCTGAATTTTCGGGCTGATAGCCGATTTTTTTTTAGATTTTTGAACCGAATGCCTTAAATTTTCGGAAAATTCGGAACAGAATCGCCCTTGGCAAACAATACATAAATCGTACATAAAATTGGGAAATATTTTTAATATTTCGGTATTTTTTTTAAAAAAAAGTTACAAGAACGAAAATTCTTTTTTTTTTTTTCCTTTTTCAAAAAAAATTTCTGCAAAGTTCCGAATTTTGCGGAAAATTTTTCCGCGCACAGCGTGCGCGTCTATATTATACAACTCTGATAAGAGCTATATTCGCCGAGTTATTGAAAGGCGGCTTTTCGCGTTTTCTTTGAAGTTGAGTTGGTTGTATATATGAGTTCAGCCATCTACGAATTCTACGATACGATACGATTTTAGGCTTAAGGCTGCGTCACTGGAATACTATCGTCTTCCATGATATAGACGATTTCAGTCGTGACGTCAATCATGACGTTTTGGTTTTAAACTGACTCCAAACAAACGGTTGCTATGTTGTATTTTCTATTTTGTTTGTGTGTTGCAGCTGTATCTTATATCTATATCTCACATCTAAGTGTTTTAATACTTGATATGTACTGGTAACATTTTCCACAATTTATATTTAAAAAGAAATGATGCATAGCAACCGTTTGTTTGGAGTCAGTTTCCAACCAAAACGTCATGACTGAGGTCACACTGAAAGCATCTACAGATACTTAAAATTAAATGTAATTTATAATAGCTCCATGTTTTAACGAAATTATTCGCTTATAAATTATATTTTCCCAAAATAGCACGTATTTTAATTACATTTTCTTCCGGTTGTTATGAGAAAATGGCAACAAAAAGATATAATTGCTATTTTTCAACTATTTTCCTTTTACTTTCTATATAAATGGAGTACTTGAGTTGCCAAAATTAAACAAATGGTGCTAAAAACTACAAAAAAATTAATATTTCAAAAATAAAGGGAGATACAGTTTTCAAACAAATTGCATTTAAAAGTACTTTTTTTTTTCAATACGACAGTATAAAAATTTAAAATGTGCGATGCTTAGAAATTAAAAAAATTGCTATAGAGCATTTAATCGCACAATGATACATTTGCTTTGTTTATTGCTGCCTTCTGCTAACATTATTTTTGGAGACAAAATAAGCTGGGAGAAAGAAATAGCATACCATCCGGGGACTAATACAAATTCATATACCGTATTTACCCGCTTATACGTCGATTCCGCATATAAGTCGACCCCCCACTTTCCCGATCAAAAAATTTGAATTTTTTTAAAATCTCGCGTATAAGTCGATCCCCTGCTTTTCCGATCAAGAACTTTGAAAAAAATTTTAAATACATTATTCAAAATCACCTGGAAAAAAAAGAAAGTACTAAATATATAATAATAAAGAAACTCTAATTTTTTTTTTTCATTTTTTCAAAATCATATGAAAAAAAGTACTAAATATACAATAATGACGATAATAATATACTAAGGTAATATACAAGGTTAAACTGATTCAGTGGCCGATTCAGTATCGGACTCGCCAAGCAATTCACAAAAATCCTCCATCGTTATCGGCTCATCATGATACACGTTTTCAATCTCTGTATGGCTACATTCTTCCTCGTCGTTATCACTTTCGAAAATGGCATCTTCTGTGCCGTCTAGTTCGTTTCTTGACATTTGATGCAGCATTTCTTGAACGATTTTATAATAATTTCGGAAGGAATTTGATTCCACGAATCTTTAAGCCACTGGCCAATTAATACAATATCGGGCTTTCTAATATTACCGCCCTTTGTAAATGTTGGACAACCGGATGAAATCCACTCTGCCCAATATTTTCTAACATTTGCTTTGAAGGGCTTATTGAGGCAAACGTCTAGGGATTGAAGGACGGATGTCAACCCTCCCGGGATTACAGATACAGTCGTCTTCAGTTCTTTCGTCACTTTATTCACGTTTTCAGAAAAGTGGCCACGAAACGAGTCGTAAACTAAAAGGGAAGGTTTTTTGAAAACAGCTGCCAGTCTTTTACCCCACACATTTTTAAGCCAGTCAACTGTTTCCGTCAGCATCCATTCACCCCCTTGCATGGGCTCGAATCAGCACACCAGATGGGTTTTTTTGGCAACGTTTTTCTTTTAAAAATAATCAACGAATGAAGCTTACTACCGTCGGCCAAACAGGAAAGAACGACCGTAAAACGGGTTTTTTCGTGCCCAGTCGTATTTACCAAAATGCTTTTTTCCCCCTTGCAGTTCACTGTTTTATTTTCTGGTAGGTGGAAACACATGGGTGTTTCGTCCATATTTCCTATATGGTAAAGGTTTAAAGATTTCCTTTTTCTTTGATCGATGATGTATTTTTGAAATTTTATAATCTTTGCTTCCAAGTCAGATGGAAATTTTTGTGCCTGTTTAGTGCACTGGCCTAAAGTCAAACCAGGACGATTCATAAATCTAGTGCATCAATGTTCTGATGGTCCAAACGTGTTTGTAACACCACACTGTTCTTCTTTTGCAAGCTTCATTGCTCGTAAATGAATGGCAGTTCTAGTGACAGTAAAATCATTCTGCTGGCACTCTACAACCCAATCATGCAATACATTTTCGAGTTCTGGAAATGGCGATTTCCCATGCCGAAAAGCTGTTTTTGATTTTGGAATGTTTTCTAGCTCTGCCTTATTCTTGCGCCAATCACGAATCAATTTTTCGTGAACCCCAAACTGATGAGAAGCAGCACAGTTGTTAGACTCTTCCGCAAAAGAAATAACTTTAAGTTTAAATCCAGTTGCGTATGAATCGCTTTTCTGTTTTCTAATAACTAAATCAGCCATATTAGTAGAAACAAGGAAAAAGGTGCAGTAAGATAACGAAGAAATAATGGATAAGCCTACTATCATAAGGATATAAGATATAACGGATATAAGGATAAAGATATAAGGATATAAGATACAACGCATTTTTAGAGAGTTACATGTTTCTAGCCACTCGCGGACGATTCAATAGCACATAGGAGGGGATACATTCTCGGAATTTTATCTACTGATCTCTCAGATGGAGGGGGGGGGGGATAGTAGGCGTACATTCATCGCCAGCACCAAACCCGTCACTCAGTCTCCTCTTTTTCTCTCCTGGTATGGAAATCGACAGTAAACGACGTGACTGTGTTATGGAATGCGAAAACAGAACGATTGCCTTTCAGAAGGGCAATTTTTACTTCTGGTTAAAAAAAAAAAAAAAAAAAAAGGACCCCCGCATAAGTCGACCCCCCCAACTTTAAAGTCTTTTTTTGTCCAAAATTTCTCGACTTATACGCGGGTAAATACGGTATATATATAACCATTAATTAAACATAACCTACCACCATCAAAAACCGTAATATTATGAATTAAAGCTGTAAGTATAAAAAAAAAATAAAATATAAATAAATTAAAAAAAAAAAATATTCAATTAATTTATTATAAGAATTATTATGGAAGAAAAAGAAAAAAGTGGACACCGACAAATAATGGAAAAGCTTATATATTGAATTACGTTGTCAAGGGCACAGAATTCAATGATATAAGCAAAATGGTTGTTTTCTGTGAGAAAAATAAGCTAAAGCTAAAAATTATTTTCCCCTGTGCCCAAACAACCATTAAAATCAAGTGAATTGATTAAAAATGAAAACAGAATAGAAACAAATAATATATATATATATATATATATATATATATATATATATATATATATATATATATACAGGGTGATTAAAAAAAAGATGGGAAAAATTTTAAGAGGTGATAGTACACACCCAAACAAACATTTTGTATCAAAGAATGCATGGTCGAAAACTAAACATAAAAAAGTTGGAGGGCGCCAAAAGTTATGTTCTTATTATGTTACCACCGTGCTCGCCAGATCTTTCATGTCATGTTGTATTTTCTATTTTGTTTGTGTGTTGCAGCTGTATCTTATATCTATATCTCACATCTAAGTGTTTTAATACTTGATATGTACTGGTAACATTTTCCACAATTTATATTTAAAAAGAAATGATGCATAGCAACCGTTTGTTTGGAGTCAGTTTCCAACCAAAACGTCATGACTGAGGTCACACTGAAAGCGTCTACAGATACTTAAAACTAAATATAATTTATAATAGCTCCATGTTTTAACGAAATTATTTGCTTATATTTTCCCAAAATAGCACGTATTTTAATTACATTTTCTTTCAGTTGTTATGAGAAAATGGCAACAAAAAGATATAATTGCTATTTTTCAACTATTTTCCTTTTACTTTCTATATAAATGGAGTACTTGAGTTGCCAAAATTAAACAAATGGTGCTATAATATTTCAAAAATAAATGGAGATACAGTTTTCAAACAAATTGCATTTAAAAGTATTTTTTTTTTTTCCAATACGACGGTATAAAAATTAAAAATGTGTGATGCTTAGAAATTAAAAAAATTGCTATAGAGCATTTAATCGCACAATACATTTGCTTTGTTTATTGCTGCCTTCTGTCAGCTAACGTTATTTTTGGAGACAAAATAAAGCTGGGAGAAAGAAATAGCATACCATCCCGGGGACTAATACAAATTCATATATATATATATATATATATATACAGGGTGATTAAAAAAAGATGGGAAAAATTTTAAGAGGTGATAGTACACACCCAAACAAACATTTTGTATCAAAGAATGCATGGTCGAAAACTAAACATAAAAAAGTTAGAGGGCGCCAAAAGTTATGTTCTTATGTTACCACCGTGCTCGCCAGATCTTTCATGTCATGTTGTATTTTCTATTTTGTTCTATTCAGCTGTATCTTATATCTATATCTCACATCTAAGTGTTTTAATACTTGATATGTACTGGTAACATTTTCCACAATTTATATTTAAAAAGAAATGATGCATAGCAACCGTTTGTTTGGAGTCAGTTTCCAACCAAAACGTCATGACTGAGGTCACACTGAAAGCGTCTACAGATACTTAAAATTAAATGTAATTTATAATAGCTCCATGTTTTAACGAAATTATTCGCTTATATTTTCCCAAAATAGCACGTATTTTAATTACATTTTCTTCCGGTTGTTATGAGAAAATGGCAACAAAAAGATATAATTGCTATTTTTCAAATATTTTCCTTTTACTTTCTATATAAATGGAGTACTCGAGTTGCCAAAATTAAACAAGTGGTGCTAAAAACTACAAAAAAATTAATATTTCAAAAATAAATGGAGATACAGTTTTCAAACAAATTGCATTTAAAAGTACTTTTTTTTTTTCCAATACGACGGTATAAAAATTAAAAATGTGCGATGCTTAGAAATTAAAAAAATTGCTATAGAGCATTTAATCGCACAATGATACATTTGCTTTGTTTATTGCTGCCTTCTGTAAGCTAACGTTAATTTTGGAGATAAAATAAGCTGGGAGAAAGAAATAGCATACCATCCCGTGGGCTAATACAAATTCATATATCATCATCATCATCATCATCAACCGTTTTCAATCCACTGCTGGATGTAGGTCTCCCCCAGATTTTTCCAATGTTTCCTGTCTAGTGCTTTAGTCATCCAATTTACACCGGCTACTTTTCTGATTTCATCACTCCATCTTACTTAAGGTCGTCTTCTTGGTCGTTTTACATCTCTGGGATACCACTGTAGGGTGTTTGTGCTCCATCTATTGTCTTGTCTTCTTGCGATGTGCCCAGCCCATTTCCATTTTAGCCGTTTAATTCTTTCAATGATGTCAAAAACTTTCATCTGACTTCTTATCCAGGTTATTCTTTTTCTGTCTCTTCTAGTTATACCTAGCATACATCTTTCCATACTTCTCTGTGTTGTTTGTAATCTTTGTACCATCCGTTTTGTTAGCGTCCATGTTTCTGCTCCATAAGTTCGGACAGGCAAAACACATTGGTTAAATACCTTTCTTTTCAAACACAGGGGCATGCTACTCTTCAGAATAATATTGTTCTTCCCAAAAGCACTCCATCCATTTCTTATTCTTCTATTGATTTCATTCATGATACTATTATCAGATGATATTTCTTGCCCAAGGTACACATAACTTTGCACTTCTTTAATTTCAGTGTTGTTGTAGACGATTTTCTTTTTTGATGCAAATGAGTTGAACATCACCTTAGTCTTTTCCAAGTTTATTTTTAATCCCACATTAATGCTAGCTTCTGCCAAATCTTTTAGCATATTTTCCAATTCTTCAGGACTGTTACTGAAAATTAAAATGTCGTCAGCGTATCGGAGATGACTTAAATATTCCCCATTTATTCTAATCCCTTTGTTTTCCCAATCCAGCTTCTTGAAAATATTTTCTAAGACAGCAGTAAAAAGCTTAGGCAAAATGGTGTCTCCTTGTCTTACCCCTCTTCCAAGCTTGATCTTTGCTTTTCCTTTGTCCAAACGGATGGTTGCTGTTGCTTTCTTGTAAATCTTCTTTATAATATTGATGTAAGGTTTGTCTATACCAATGTCCTCCAGAGATTCTACTACTGCTGATGTGTAGACCGAATCAAATGCTTTTTCATAATCAATAAAGGCAAGGCAAAGAGGTAAATTATATTCCTTATGTTTTTCTATGAGTTCCCTTACCGTTTGGATATGATCCATTGTGCTGAATCCACTTCGGAATCCTGCTTGTTCTCTAGGTTGAGCTGAGTCCAGAGCTGATTCAAGTCTTGTCGTTAAAACTTTGGTGAAAATTTTATAAATCACTGACAGTAAGCTGATTGGACGGTAGTTTTTAATGTTTTCTTTCTCTCCTTTCTTGTAAAGTAGCACCATCACAGCATTATTCCAATCTTCTGGTATATCTGACTTCTGGAGACATTTGGAGAACAGTAAGGATAGCATTTTTGCAAATTCTTCTCCTGCTTCTTTGATAAGGTCGATTGTAATTCCATCTTCTCCGGGGCATTTACCTTTTTTCATAAATTTAATGGCTTGTAAAACTTCGTCTGTCGTCACTGGGATTATGGCATCGGTTTCTGTTAAGTTTTCTCGTGGATCACATAAGCTGATTTCCCTCTGATCTTCACATTTATATAAATTGTTATAGAATTTTTCGACAATGTGTACTATTTCTTTATTGATTTTGGTGATTGTTCCATCTGCCCTCTTTAGTGCAAAAATACCTTTTCTTCCAACACAAAGTTTTCACCTAGCTGATTTTAAACTTTTGTTATCTTCTAGAATTTTCTTGACAAGATCAGAGTTAAATTTTCTGATATCTTCTGTAACACATTTTCTTACCGTTTTACATAATTCAGCATATTCAACTCTTGATTTAGGATCGTTTTTCTTCATTTTAAATTCTCTGCGTTTCTTCATCAATCTTCTTGTTTCTTCTGTTATTTTCTTTGTCTGCTTTACTTGTGCATCGCCGGCTATCTTCTTTGCAATATCTTGTAGAGTACTGGTTAGTTTCTTGTTCACTACTGTAACATCTTGCTCTTCTTCTAAAGCTGATTGAAGTACTTGGAAACGGTTTTTAAGTTCCAAATGGAATTCTTCTTTATGTTTCTAGAGATTTATTATATCGATTGATTTCTTTGAGTGTTGCAAAAGCTTCATTCTTTCCACTTTAGTATTTAACAGCAGTTTGCATCTAACCAACCTGTGATCACTTCCTGTATTGAAGTTATTGAGAACGCTGCAATCCTGAATAAGATGCTTTTTGTTTGTTAAGATGTAGTCAATTTCACTTGTTGAGCCATTTGCACAACGCCATGTCCATTTTCTTTGTGGCTTTTTCTTGAAAAATGAATTCATAATATACAACTGTTCACATTCTGCAAACTCAATCAATCTGTTTCCTCTTTCATTTCGCACCCCATATCCATGATTTCCTACTGATAACTCACCTTTCTCTTTTTCCCCAATTCTAGCATTCCAGTCTCCCATTATTAATTTTATGTAGCATTTTCCCTTTTGATGCATTGAAGCTACTTCTTCATAGAAATCCTCAACTTCTTCATCAGTGTAGCTTACTGTTGGTGCATAAACTTGGGTAATTTGCAGCTTGTATCTTCTGGACACTTGTATTACTAACCTTGCAACTCTATCTGATGCACTATCATATTCTACGATGTGATTCTTCCACCTTTTATGAATCAGAAATCCTACACCGCTTGTTCTTCCATCTTCTGTGCCTCTGTAGTATAATACATGTCCGCTGGCAAGATCTATCTTCTCTTCTCCTTTTCTTCTTACTTCACATAATCCTAGGATGTCCCAGTTGATTCTTTCTAATTCTTCTTCAAGTTCCTGAAAACGATTTTCCGAAGATAGGGATCGTCCATTATACGTAGCCAAGGTCATCAACTTATGGCAGCCTAGCCGAGCCCGGTTATTCTTAGCACCCTCTGTCTTCATGTCTTTCTGATCGCTGCCGTAACCAGGAACATTCAGACCGCCGGGAATTAAGGGCCGTGATTTATTTTGTGAATTCATGGTAAAATAAGGGGGGTAGGTGGCCAAATTCCTCCACGCTGGCCAAGCGGGTTGGAGGAAGCCCATCCGCGTTCGTTCCCCATGCACTAGGCAAGGGTACTAACAGGCTGTACCGGTGGAAGGTGCGGATTGGACATTAGGTCTCCGCTCCCAGTCGATTCCTTTAAGTCCTCCTCGAAGGCAATTAAAGGGTCTTCTCCTGGTTAATAAGCAGAGGCTATTAAACAGCCCAATTCATATATATACAGGGTGATTAAAAAAAAGATGGGAAAAATTTTAAGAGGTGATAGTACACACCCAAATAAACATTTTGTATCAAAGAATGCATGGTCGAAAACTAAACATAAAAAAGTTAGAGGGCGCCAAAAGTTATGTTCTTATTATGTTACCACCGCGCTCGCCAGATCTTTCATGTCATGTTGTATTTTCTATTTTGTTTGTGTGTTGCAGCTGTATCTTATATCTATATCTCACATCTAAATGTTTTAATACTTGATATGTACTGGTAACATTTTCCACAATTTATATTTAAAAAGAAATGGTGCATAGCAACCGTTTGTTTGGAGTCAGTTTCCAACCAAAACGTCATGACTGAGGTCACACTGAAAGCATCTACAGATACTTAAAATTAAATATAATTTATAATAGCTCCATGTTTTAACGAAATTATTCGCTTATATTTTCCCAAAATAGCACTTATTTTAATTACATTTTCTTCCGGTTGTTATGAGAAAATGGCAACAAAAAGATATAATTGCTATTTTTCAACTATTTTCCTTTTACTTTCTATATAAATGGAGTACTTGAGTTGCCAAAATTAAACAAATGGTGCTAAAAACTACAAAAAAATTAATATTTCAAAAATAAATGGAGATACAGTTTTCAAACAAATTGCATTTAAAAGTACTTTTTTTTCCAATACGACGGTATAAAAATTAAATGTGCGATGATCAGAAATTAAAAAAATTGCTATAGAGCATTTAATCACACAATGATACATTTGCTTTGTTTATTGCTGCCTTCTGTAAGCTAACGTTATTTTTGGAGACAAAATAAAGCTGGGAGAAAGAAATAGCACACCATCCCGGGGGCTAATACAAATTCATATATATATATATATATATATATATATATATACAGGGTGATTAAAAGAAGATGGGAAAAATTTTAAGAGGTGATAGTACACACCCAAACAAACATTTTGTATCAAAGAATGCATGGTCGAAAATTAAACATAAAAAAGTTAGAGGGCGCTAAAAGTTATGTTCTTATTATGTTACCACCGTGCTCGCCAGATCTTTCATGTCTCGATTTTTTTTTGTGGGGGCAGCTAAAGGCTCTTGTGTATGAGACTCCCATTGAATCCGCAGAAGAACTTGTCGCCAAGCTTTCGGCTGCTGTAGGGGAAGTTCGCAATATGCCTGGTGTGTTTCAGAAAATTCGCCAATCTGTTCTTTGCCGTTGTACTGCATGCATAACAGCTGCCGGTCAATGTTTTGAGCACTTATTGTAATCAAATGCCATTAAATTTGTTTTCGTAACTTAACTTAATCGTTCATTGTGTGTTTTTGCCTCATATAAGAACATAACTTTTGGCACCCTCTAACTTTTTTACGTTTAGTTTTCGACCATGCATTCTTTGATACAAAATGTTTGTTTGGGTGTGCACTATCACCTCTTAAAATTTTTCCCATCTTTTTTGAATTACCCTGTATATATAAAAGGTTAAATTCAATTCTCTATAGTAATAAAAGATATGATGCCAAAAACTTGTTTTTAACTTTTATAAAAAATTTCAGCTGATTTTGGATCTGCATCAATGGCATCTCCAGCTAACTCATTTGTCGGCACTCCATATTGGATGGCTCCTGAAGTTATTTTAGCAATGGATGAAGGACAATATGATGGCAAAGTTGATATTTGGTCCCTTGGAATTACTTGCATTGAATTAGGTAAGATTTCTTTCCTTTTTCCAGCTTTTTTTTTTTTTTTTCGTGGACTGTTTGTTGTTTTGTTACAGTATAACTAGATCACCAAAATTAATTATTTAAATTCATATTCAAAATTCTGTATCGTCACTGTTTTAGAACAACAATTCCCTTTTCTATTTTTTATTTATCTTTAAATTTTTTAAATTAAAACAACTGTGGACTTAATCAGTTCAATAGTTATATTTAATAAAGAAAATTACGGAGCACCAATGTGCACTTGTTTGTGCATAGGCTTTCAAAAATAAAAGAGAGATATTGTCAATGCGCCACTTTGAAGCGCGCAGTATTTTGGTGGGGAAATCCATTAGCCAATTGGCGCACACCACTAGTGGATGCCACAGGGAAAACTTTCAGCAATAAAATATTTAAATAATCAAAATCAGGGTTGTAGTGGGTAGCTGCCCGGGTACCTGCCCAGCTGCCTGTTCCAAGCTGAGTTTTTTTTTTTTTTTATAAAAAACCATTTAAAAAAAATATATATATATTTCTGGAAAGGAACAAATGATGTATTTGAGTTATGGTTATTTTATTTTATTTATTCACTTCTTTGAACTTTAGAAAATATATTTGTACTAATTTACTTGCACTTTTAGATTGGGAACAATATAATTTTAAACATTTTAGCTTTTAATTTAAAATATAAATTTAAGCTTTTCAGTTAGCTTCAAGAGTATTATATTTACTAAACTTATTCTATTTATTAAATTATTTTATGTATTTTTTACCACTGAATATGAAAATTATCTTTATTTTTAACCATCACGTCAGGAAAATTAAAGTTTTGCATCTGTTTTATAGTATCATTTTTAACCATCAAGTCAGGAAAATTAAATAAAAATTTTACATCTGTTTTATAGTATCAGATTTTTCCTATATTTTAACTTTGACATTTACGATTTGCAAAAAAATTATAACGTGATGGTTAAAAATGAAGGTCATTTTCAGATTCAGTGCTAAAAAGTACATAAAAATCAATTATCAAAAGTTAAAAAACTCAGCCATCTCCTCTATTTTATAGTGTATCTGATTTTTGTTATTTTTTAACTTCGATAATGATGGTTAAAAATTAAGGTAATTCTCGGATTAAGTGCTAAAAAATACATAAAAGTTAAAAAAAACACAACCATCGCAGTCTTGTGTTATCTAATTTAAAACTTTTTCTTAACCACTTCAACGGCTGCCCTGAGTTAAGTCGAGGTAAAAGCACTGTTTCCTTATACCTATCGCTGGTGAAGTGATTAAACTTCTTGGTGGTAATCTATCCGAAATTTTTTGTGTTATCCTGTAAAATAAGTATGAATGGTAACCACCGAAAATCATAATAATATTAGATTGTCATCGGATTTACGTCAGTATGTAAGTAAAATTTAATCTTGATCGGATATTTGAAAGTGAGTTAAATTTCGAGTACAAAATTTGAACTGGGAAAACATACATACGATCATTGAAGTTAAATAAAATAACATAATATTTGTTAAAAGAAATTATGAAAAGAAATAGTCTCAAATCCTTACAAAAATAAAACATATGACAATAATTTTAGCCGATCTGCAACTTAATAAAAGTTAACTCAATCGTAACACTTGTACTATTTTTTCAAAGCACTGATAGTTCACATGATGCCGATGATGCACATGATGATGTACATGAAGTTCTTTGAATACTTTAAGCACTTAGTATATGACCCCTCAAAGCATGGCTAAACTCATTTGTGTTCAGATGCAGAAAAGTGGTATAAGTCATGCATTTTTAAAGTTTCATAACTCAGTCAATTTTAGTGTTATATGAACGGAACTTTGTTTGCCTTACTTGTCAGTGTAATAGGAAAATTTTACTAAATATGACTTATAGGATCATAAAAACTTAAATTTTGTAATTTTTTAAGAAATTTTTTATTGACCCAAATCGCTTTTAAAATATTTCTTTGCCTCAATTTAAAACATTTTTGTAATTGGATCTATATGTCTATGACTAACAGTTTAGGAATTAGCCATTGGACACCATTGAGAATGGTCACCTTGTATATACATAAGAAAAATTTTTGTTGTAAGATATTTTTTTATCAACATTTGCAAATCTTATAATTTCAAAGGAACAAGTTTTCTTTTAGCTATATTTATATTTTATTATTGAATAACACACAATTGATAGCTTTGCAGTTTAGATTTTGTTATTTAAATTAAAGGGATCATATATAATATATGTATTTTAAGAACAGAGAAAAATATTTAGATCCTTATTAAGACTATGAAGTCATTCCCATCTGTTAAACTATTAAGTGTTCACAAAGATTGTATTTGAGATCAGGATTGCCACTTATTTCGGCAATCAAATTCCTTGCGCTTTCCTAAGCAAAAAATTAAATTTTCCCTGAGTAATTCCTCTGAGAATTTGCAAAATTTCAATGGATAAATTTTGCAAAGTACCAAAATTTAGTAAAATTTCTTGTTTTTAATATTCATTTTTAAATTCCCTCACTTTTTCCAGTTTTCCCTATACAGTGGCAAACCTGAAGATTATTATTTGTGAGGAAGGTGGAATCATAGTCCACATTTTGGTATTTTAACCCAATTTACCTGGGAAAAATTGCCCTTTTAACCCGGGTTTTTTTTTAATAAAACCTGCCCGGTCTGAGTTTTTAACAAAAAGCCCGGGTTTTTTACAACCCTGATCAAAATGCTCTCAAATTTATAAACACAGAAAATATACTTTGAATGAGATTCATATCGAACATTTCTACAAGCACACAGCAAAAAATAGAACTTCACTCATAGGCCATTATCCCATGGTAAGTAGATGAAAAAGAAGAAATCCTTTGAACATATAGTCCGAACACATTTCATGGCAAAATCCCTTCGAGAACAAATTCTAAACAGGCATATTCCGAGAATTATTACCAGAAAAAAATCTTCATTGACAATGACAAACTATTTGCTTAAAAGTAAATCGGCTGTTCAAAATACATGTGGATGGCAAGTCTAAAGTATGCTAAAACTTCTAAGAACATTGACTTCAAAGCGGCAATGAAAACTAACTAAAAACTGTTTCTTTCTGAACTGACAGCTCTGCATCAGAATGAGATTAAAAGCTGATGTTAAATATTGCAGACAGCTTGGCACTACACACCAGTGAACAATAACAACTAGCAATTGTTTAAGATCAGAAAAATATTTATATCACAGCTTGATGCAGTAATAGCTTAATACACAACTCCAGATACGCCAATTGGCATATATGCATAATTACTGAAAGGTGGAGTCATGACGCCATTTTAAAACTACAGTAGCTGCTATGCGTGAAAAATACAATATCTCTCAGACACTTGGCAAGTCAACAAAACATAAACAACATGTTTTCTGATGTGTCTAAAAGAAACTTTTGACCAAAATGCTGATTTTCTGAGTGCATCACGTGACCGTAAAACGTACCATTGCTATTCTTACATCTGCCAAAAGATCGTACTGTGTTTAAAAACAGCTCCTGCTCTGAATTTTAATTTGCTGAATTAAATGTAAAGGCCAGTGACTATGATGTCATTGACAAAATCATACTAAAATATTTCAGTTTTGTATATAGACTCTAAAGCTCATGACGTCATTGGCAGCTCCTAACAAACCGTTCCTTTGCATTTCCTGTTTTTTTCTGCTTTTTTTTCCGGGAGGCAACTTCTTCGCACTATGGAAAACTTAACCATAAATCGGTTGTTTGTTTGAAACAATTCTACCTTGTGCCATAATACTTTTGGAGGCCATATGAGAATGAATCCTTTCTTTCAAATATAACATCATTTTCACCATCAGAACCATTCATCCCTCCTGAGATAAAGCGTCAATTAAGCAATTGTTTTAAAATTCCCGAGTTTTATTAAATATTCATCTTAATTAATTGGAAATTGTGTAATTTCAGAAATATTTTATTTTGTGTATACCAAGTATCTTTAATACGTTGAATGCCAAGTCTGTTTTGTCTGTCTTTCCTTTTGGGCCACAAAATAAGATTACCGTTACATAATCTATAAGTGTCAGTCAGACAGAAAGTTCAGTGTCAGTCACTCAACATGTTAAATAAATAGAGAGAGTCCAGTCTATGTATCTGTAGGAATGATATAAAAAACTGGTGGAACCAGAGAGAAAAGTAAAGCTCGATCTAAAAAAGTTACAGTAAAAAATTGTCAAATAGTTTCAGTTTAAAAAAGTAAGTAGTGCGTAGAAAAGCAATGGAATCAGATTATCTGTAAAGCTCATGAAATTACCCAAATTTTTGTTGATAGCTGAAAATGTGGACTGAGCTTTTCTGGTGCCTTAAAATCAATCAGGGAAGTAAAGGCATTTTTAAGTCATTCTGAATTCCAATCATTCATAACCAGTTTAAAAATTTGGGTTCATAAGAATATGTTAGAGGTTGATTTGGAATTGAGCGAGAACATGAGAGGTATCGAGAACATGAGAGATCGTTCGGTACGAAGTATGGACCAAATTCCATTCCAGGGGTCACTGATAAGCCTGAAAGATCAAAGTCCAAAATAAGCCCAAAACCCTAAGCATGTACGATTCAACCATATGCTAACTACTTGTCTGGCTTAAGTCCATTGACATAAGGCTCCCTTTTCACAGTTATTACATGAAATAAAAATTATTACGCTACATGTGGTATGTCAGAAATGTTAATAACTACAATTCCTCAACAACTTGACTATATTAATGTTATACTTAAAATATTATTTCATGGTTTACACCCTTTCAGCTTTGTGGAATTTAGCTTGACTTGATGCAATCATGTCCACAATTCTGGGTCTGACAGAAAATCTTTTGCACATAACTACACATTCTGTTTACTATACCCAGTACTCATTTTGAGGGGATAATATTTTGAATATAAGGCATCAGTAAAGCTCAGTCCACATTTTCAGCTATCAACAAAAATTTGGGTAATTTCATGAACTTTACAGATAATCTGATTCCATTACTTTTCTACGCACTACTTACTTTTTTAAACTGAAACTATTTGACAATTTTTTACTGTAACTTTTTTAGCTCGAGCTTTACTTTTCTCTCTGGTTCCACCAGTTTTTTATATCATTTCACATCTTTTTCAGATCCTTTTAGGAACTTAATCAACCAACCTCAACTAACCAAACAACCGCCCCAATTAACCAACCAATGATCCCAATTAACGGGCCCAACCAATTGTCCCAAGCAAAAACTAACAGAAACATTGGTTCACTAGTGTATTTCAAGAGCTCTGATGACCCCATACTTATTGCTAAACCCCATATTGGGATATTGACCTATACTTTACTCAAGACTGACCACCAGACTAGTCCTTAGACTAAGTTTTATACATAGTGTGATCTCTTCAATTTTTCTGCTATGTACCTACGCTCCTCTGGTTTAAGGGACTATGCAGTATCCTAGGCCAACCCCCCAAACACACAAAAAGCTAGGGTCAAAAACAGTCATAAGAAATGTATTAAAACTGCGATAAAAATATAAAAAGGGAAAAATTCTGTCTTTGGAACTTAATGAAAATTTAAAAAAAAAAAAAAAAATCTGAAAACAACTGAATGCAGAAAAATGATCAAAAGTGATTGAAAATATTATACAATACTCATACAATATCATACAATCAGTAAATAATATCAGAAATATTACTAATATTGGATATTTATAATAATATTTCTGAGGTCAGACTAAAATATCACGATAATGACTAACTATTTACATCTATCTGTTTACATCTATATTACTAAACATATTTACATCTATCTGTAACCATTGATCAAAAAATCAGGAAAATTGGAAAGTAGGTGTCCTTTGTAAAGTATGCATTAATTAAGGAGATAAATTACGTAAACGAGGATTTTGAAAATTAGGCGTTAATAACAATAGTATTTCTTATATTCCTCTGACGAAGACTATGCTTTTTATAGTTGAAAGTACTAAGGTATTAAAGTAATTTAACATCTTTTAAATATTGTCATCTTTTAAGCAGTTTTACACATAGTTTAAATTTAAGTAAACGAGTCTATTGACAATTGGCGTATTTGGTACGGATAAATTATATAATTGAGCCTACAGACAATTGGCGCATGTTACTGGGCGTCGTTTAGGGCATAATTAACTGAACCGTAAGCGCACACACCTATTTTTGTAACGTTAACACACGCGTGGGGTAAATCTCACCTCATTTTGTCTCCCATTATGTTTTTGGCTAAATGCGTTTTTTAAAAAGTCTACTACTCTATATTGTAAAATGCGTCAGTACTACTTCTTTTTAGGGAAAAATCAAGTGTTTCATATTTATTTTCCGATTTTATAACAGTTTATGTAAAAATGGCGTTTTTTTTTTTTTCCTTAGAAAATATGCAATGATTTGTTTTACCTCTTAAAACATGAATTATTTTATAAAATTTACAGTAATTACATTTAATATTACAGTAATTACATTTAATACACTTTCATCAATATATGCAGGTAGCTTTTATTTCACTCTTTCAGTAAAATTATTTTAGTGTGTGTTATCCCGTAGCGAATGAACATATCGAAATGTAACGTTTGTACACGCGCAGGATTATTTAATCCTGAAAGCCATATTTCTACTTTTCTAGCCAACAAACTAAAGACATTCTTTCATACAAGCTTTCTCAACCTTGGCCTTGAAATATACAAGGAAGGTCAGAAGTGTTTCATGACGTAATTTTGAAGTTTTTTCACCTGCATAACTCCTTCTTCCGCAGGTAAACGCAACGTCTCCCGCCAGCCAGACCGTCCGCATACATACTACACCATAAAACAGAAGAGCATATAGAAAAATGAGCTTTGCTAAAATGACGAATTTTTGAAGTTTTTTTTCACCTGCATAACCCCTTCTCCTGCAGGTAAACTCAACGTCTCCCGAAAGCCAGACCGTCTGCATACGTACTACACCATAAAACGGAAGAGCATATAGAAACATGAGCCTTGCTAAAATGACGTAATTTTGAACTTTTTTCACCTGCATAACCCCTTCTCCTGCAGGTAAACGTTCTCGTGCGATATATAATTTAATTAATTATATACGTTAAAATGGTACATTAACATAAGCAGAAATACGCTGTGCAAGCAAAGGCTGGATATGAAATTTCACGGAAGAATGGACGTGTCTTGAGTGTAACTTAATGTAGCTTAAGGAGAACTTTAATAACACAAAGGCAAATTCACTTAAAAACAGAATGCAGTTTATTTAATAAACATCTTGAGGAGTTGACAGCATGATAATCCACATTATAACTTCTCTAATAAACAACAGTCGTGAAGAATGAAGACTTTGATACATGAATAAGCACAATTAATTTGCATATGAAAAACTATTTAAAAGCATTTAAAATTCTAGAAAACATAAATATAACAAGTACTCTAAACGTACATTCCAGGATAGAGTCCCAGCCTCTATCCAGTTCGTGAAATATTGCTTCCATTAGGAAGACTAAAAAGTGCAACATTACAGTGTTTGCATCGCGTATTTATCTAAAATGGCTCGGATTGAAAACATCATTTGGGAGCGACGCCCGCCAAACGGACCAATCAGAAAGCGGCATCGAATCGATGCAAGCAGAGATTCGATGCAAAGATCGATTAAAGAAGCGATATGCAATGTCGCCATCTAGCGGAGAAAATAACACTACGAAAATTAAACTTAGTCTGAAGACGGATTTTGCCGGTGTAGGATGACAAGATATGAGTGTAATGAAACGGAAAATGGCGGAAGTTAATACAACCACCAAAAGATTAAAGAGAAACTTAAATCAACTGGATATTAACAGAAAACAATATGGAAAGGTAAGTTTAAGTTAATTCATGTCTATTGTTGATATTATAATGAAATAAATAAAAGTAAATAAGAAACTTTATGGAATGTGAACTTAGAAAGAAAATGATGTAAGTGGAATGAAATGATGATATAAATAGATAAGGGAGGCGATGAGAACCATAAAGTTTGATGATTTCCATCAAATGCCCCCCCCTCTCATTGCCTCATCTAACAAAAAGAGTCAAACTACTCAATCGGGACCAACTGATCTGCCCAAGAATGAGTGACTCAAAGGATAAGAACTTAAAGAGGTTCAAAGAAACAACATCAAAAACATTTCCACAATTTAATTTAACCAAAAATGATTAACGAAAATAAAGTTAAATATTTAAACTACAAAACAGTAACCCTCTTTTATTCACTTTCCTCTATTTAAACTCAACAGAACAGCTAGAAAAACAATTCACGATTCAACTGAACCGAAAATGAACCAACTCAATGATTCAAAAAGAAGTTAACACTTCAAAAACTTTAAACAATGAAGCCTAAGCACTTCAAAGGTAAGAAAAATTTTAACTATCAAACATTTAACGCTTTTAATAAGCAACTAGAAAACTTTTAAAGAACATTTTTAAAGTTAAAAATAGCATTGTATCGAGAATCCATCAAAAAGGGAAACTTAGATCTTCACAAGATATTGGCTATAAAAAGAAAAATCCCCCAGGTCAGTAGACAGGGACTAGTATATCCTAGACCAAAAAGGGTAACAAGCCTAACAAAAGAATCAGTTCCCAATAAATATAGATAATACAATACAATTTACAAAAATACATGAATAGATACGTACCAAATAAAGTAACGTTTTCCAATTTGGAAAAGTTACAACCAGCAGATGATGACATCTTGATCATCCCCAAAAATCAACATTTTTAACATAATATAATGCAAGAAAAATATTTTTATTACAATTCAAAAAAAGTGTATGAAGCAAAACTTTTAAAGTCCAAAGCTGAAAAATAAAAATTCAAAAACATCATGAAAAATACTAATCCAGGCATGTAGAATCATGAGACAATACAACGGCTCTGACATAAAACTGTTTAACGTATCCATCACAAGGATGGATATAGGGCTCATACATGCATCTTTCAATCTTCTCACAAACATTCACAATAAATGGGTGGCGATCTAAATGCCTAGAAGTAGAGAGGACAAATTAAAAATAAGCAAACATTTTACATTACAGTTCAATAATAAAATCAATTTAGAAAATATATTTAGATAAACCAAATAAAACTTTCTTTAAATAACTTCAAATTAATTCTTAATTTAAATAGGTACAATTTAAGTTTTTAAAACTAATAGGAAATGATCAAGAAAGCTGGTGATGATGAAAAATTGGTACTAGTATGCTTTAGGTAAATTAACAATTTAAAACAATGTGCTTTAGGTAAATTAACAATTTAAAATTACAAATGACTACACTTTTCATTAAAAATACTTAATACAACAGTTAGAAAAAGTGCAAGTACAATATGTATTAAAGGAATTTACCAGTATAACATTTAATAAAGATACAATATGAAAGATTTATATATATTTGACTAAAATACAATATAACAAATTTAAATACAAAAGAACTATTACACATTAAACAGCAGTTTAATGAAGTTCAAAACCTCATTTCTGGTCAACGGCTTGGTAAAAATATCTGCCAAGTTGGATCTGCTACGCACGTGAGACAATAAAAATTCATCCTTATAATAAAGATCTCTAATAAAGAACAACTTAACATCAATATGTTTTGACTTATAATTCTCCAATGGAGACTTAATAAAATCAATCGCTGCCTGATTGTCAGCCTTCATTACAGCTTTCCCCCCAAGTACAGAAATAATTCCTTCCTGCACACATTCGCGGCGTATCCGGTCAAACCAGACCAGGTTCTTGACGGCCTCAGTCATTGCGACGAATTCAGACTCCATAGTCGATAAGCTGACGCACTTTTCTTTAAAAGTGCGCCAGTCGACAGGTGCTTCGTCTAGCATGACTATTTGGCCGCCGATCGAGGTCCGGTCATCGCGGTTAGCCGCGAAGTCGGCGTCAGAATAATCCACTAAATTATTGGAATAGCACGAGAGTCTAAGCTTGTAATTCTTTGTAGACCTAACATATCCCAGCAGCCTCAAGAGACCATCCCAGTGAACAATACCAGGGTTAGACTGAAATTGACTCAATACGTTTACGGCATAGCAAATATCAGGACGGGTGCGATTTGCAATAAATGAAAGACATCCCAGAACACTACGGTATGGAAAATGTGACATCTGTTCAACATCGTGATTGGAAACCGGACAATTTGACCTTGAAAAGACAACCCCTTTGCTGATAGGCAAGGTAGAAAAAGGTATTTTGAACTTATCAAATCTGTTGCATACTTCTTCAATGTAATTTGACTGATGTATGACAACTCCGGATGGAGTATCCTCGAACTCAACACCCAATAACTTCCTAGTTCTACCAAGCTCTTTAACATCAAATTTAGATTTAATGCGGGTCAAAATACAGTCAATCAGCTTCTGAGTTCTACCAAAAATCACGATGTCATCAACATATAATAAAAGTACAATTCCAGATTTAAAAATATAAACACAGTTACATGATTCCAATTTTCTAAAACCTATTTCAATTAATGCTTTATGGATTTCGAAAAACCATTCTCTTCCACTCTGATATAATCCATACAATGCCCGGTCTAGTTTGCAATAAAGGTGCTCTTTCCCGGGCTCAACGAAACCGGGAGGTTGTAGCATGTACACGTCCTCACTCAGTGGTGCGTACAGGTAGGCGCAGGTCACGTCACACTGAGTGTGCGACCACCCGCTACACGAAACGAGAAGGGAGAAAAAGAATCGGATTACGCCGAAATTAACAACTGGGCTAAAAGTCTCATCATAAGACTCGCCCTTAATTTGTTTGAAACCTTGGGCAACAAGGCGAGCCTTGTGCCTGGCGATCCGTCCAAATTCATCCCGTTTCGTCGTGTAAACCCACCGGCAACCAACTGGTGTGACATGTACCGGCAATTCCGCTAGGTGCCAAACCCCTCGTTCTCGCATTACCCGTATTTCGAGCTCCATTGCTTTCCACCAGACCGAACATTGTGCTGAATTACATGCCTGCTTAAAAGTTCTGGGAGTGTCGTTTTGATGTACTAGTCATGCTCTTGGATAAACTAAATTTGAATCTATAGAATCAGCATCCTCGTCGTCAGATGTCGAAGAACTATTAGGAACAGGTACGATGCCAGAATAAAGATTAGCTCCAGCAAAATCAAAAAGTTCAGGCTGAAACTTAATATGTTTTTCCTCACAATATTTCTTCACATCATTTAAGGATCTCAGGCGACGGGTCTTACCTGACTCATAATAATAGATGTCAGCTCGATTACCTTTCTTACGAATAGAAGGCTTTCTAACCCAACTAACATCCCTTAAAGGGGAAATAGTGGGTTGAGTGGTGCATCTGGACCCCGAGTCTTCACCCTCCCCACTCCCATGCGGGGAATCTAGAGACCCGTTGGAAGGACCTGGGATATCCTCAGGTACAACTTCAGCAACTCTGTCCCGATTCTCCTCAGCATGAGGAGAGAAGAGAGTATAATCCTCGGAGCCCAGTGCAGCTCCACTGCACTCAAGACCACAACATGATTCGTTAAAAGAAACATTGGAAGATTCAATAATTTCGTCAGATTCTGAAATCCAAACTCTGTAACCCCTAGTCCTAAAGGCATATCCAACTAGGAAACCCTTCTTCGCTCTAGCCTCTAATTTCCAAGTCCTTTGCTTAGGAATACGGACATATGTAACAATACCAAAGG
The DNA here is from genome assembly GCA_963932465.1 of Maratus speciosus. Taxonomy (NCBI): domain Eukaryota; kingdom Metazoa; phylum Arthropoda; class Arachnida; order Araneae; family Salticidae; genus Maratus; species Maratus speciosus. Next base: position 78,713,859 of record OZ010792.1, read on the forward strand.
GCTTTAAATGGCGAACTGAAGGTTTCTTTCCTCCATAAAGCTCGAAAGGAGTCTTCCCCAACAACTTAGGACACACTCTATTCCAAGAGTAGACAAAATACTTAAGGGCCTCGGGCCAAAAACTAGGGTCAAGGTTACTATCTATCAAGAGTGTTCGCATACCATCTGCTGCGGTTAACATAAACCTCTCCGCAACTCCATTTTGTTGTGGAGTATATACGTTCGTAAATTCATGACGTATACCCCTGTCATCGAAGAAATTTTTAAAGGTAATATTGTCAAACTCCCCGCCGTTGTCTGTTCTAAAAATTTTGACCTTTTGGTTCAAATATGTTTCTGCTCTTATGATATGTCTCTTAACAACATCAAATGTGTCAGATTTCATTTTTAGAGGATAAACAGACACACGACGGGAAAAATCATCAATAATAGACAAAAAGTATCTTTCTCCATTCCTACCTTCGACACGACAAGGGCCCCACAAATCCGCATATAGCAGCTCTAAAGGATGGTTAGAACGTATATTTTTATTATACTTATGCGACACACTTTTCAGTTTACCCAATTTGCAAGATTCACAAAATAAATCAGTTTCCTTTAAGCTCGGTAACCTCCGTACACCTTGTCTACGACTAGTATGTGCTATCAGAGACTGACTAATATGACCAAATCTTTTATGCCAGTGTAACATTATGTCATCTTTCTTAGTAGAAAGAGATTCAAACTTGACTGATTTAGAAGAAGAAACAGGAATTTTTGGATATAAACGATAAATCCTATTCTTAAGATAGGCACTAAAAAGGTACTCGTCCCCCCGGCAGAATTTTACCTCACCATTGTAACCAGAAAAGCTTAAACCATTTAGGTCCAATTGAGGCCCCGAGACTAAATTCCTACGTAATTGATCAGAGTACATAACATTACCTAAAGTAAAAACTCTCTGACCAAAACGTAATTTGACATCACCCCTTCCTTTAATGGGAAACAAAACATTTTTAACGGCAACAGACATCTCATCATTTAAAACTTCAAAATTTGAAAATAAATTTATATTACCACAGAAATGATGGCTCGCACCGGAATCAAATACCCAATCACCGTCCTTCACTACATTACTTAAGCTAGAGTGAGAAACAAATAAATTGGACTTACGTGATGAGTTTGATAAGTCACGGCGAGAACCACCATCCCTCCGATTAGAAACACCGGAAGATGGACGTCTGGCATGGCAAGGAGTCTGTCTTCGATGTCTAGAGTCTCTAGGAGAAGGGGAAGAGGACTCATAGGAATCTGAACCATCAGCTAGCTGATTAGAATCTGAAGAGCCACCGCAGTATCTATCACGAGACCGATGACGAGGAGAACTGGATCTATCCGATGAGTAATCACGTCGATAAGATGGAGCCGGAGAAACACTTCTTTGAAGGTAGGGACTGGTTGGTCTTCTTGAAAAACAATTTTTCTGAAGATGGCCTAATTTACCACATTTCCAGCACTTCTTTCCCTTGGGTTTACGAAAGCGAAACCTCTTTTTAGAAAAACTCGAAGACTGGTGTAGATTCGAAATGTTTACTTGTTTAGCACCATCTTTATCACGTAAACGTTGACGAGTTTCCTCGGATATCAATTCATCAACAACCAAATCAAATTTAAAAGTGTCATCAGCCCTACTTAATAACTGCTGTACTATAACGTCATAGCTTGAGGGTAAGAAACGTAAAAACTGATAACATAAATAATTTTCTGAAAAATTTTTATCAATCTGCTTAATTTCCATGTAAATCTTCCTTAATCGAGTAGCAAATAAATTTACTGACTCACCATGTCTGATTCTTCCTTCCATCAATTCGTTAAAGAGGGTCATATGATGGGCGCGTGTGTCGGGGTGAAAATTTTTTCTCAACTTTTCCCATGCTTCTACAGGATCTAAGCAATCATCTATAATTCTCTTGAATTCAGCTTCAACATTCAAATAAATTAATGACTGAGCCTTGTTAGCACGGGCAATAAAAGAATTCCTAACATCGGCAGTAACAGTAACACTTATTTCTTGTGCTCTCTGTTTCAAGCTAATAATCTCCCACAATTCCTTTTCCATTAAAAGATATTTCATGTCGGAACTCCATGTGGCATAGTTCCTGGAATTTAACTTATCAATTACATTAGATGCCATCCTGGGAGATTTAAAAAATAGCCAAAAGAAATTTCAAGCAAAAATACTGCTACCGCCCCCCCGACATTTTCATCCCTTTCTTCATTTTCTGTCAAACTCAATCAAGATAAACTGTAATAATCTTCAAATAAAAATATTTTTCTTCTACAAAATCAGCAAAATAAAAGTCTATTTTAAATAAAGTATGGTAAATATGCAAAATAATGTTAATAAAAATGATGTAAAAAGTCAACAAAAAAATCTGTAAATAAACGTATAAGTTCGTAAAAACGGCGAAAAAGATCAAAGAAAGTTCGTCAAAAACAATAGTTCACCAGGAAAAATAAAAATTCAGGTAAAGTTCATCAGAAAAATAAAGTTCAATGGATAATTCAGTGCTTCTTTAAATAAATATAACAGTCCAGGCTATTGTAAAACAAAAATAAATAACTAAAGTTCACCTTTGAAATAAACTTGAAGTTTCCAAATTAACTTGAAAGAACGTTTCTCAGCAATCCAAACTTCCGGACATTCGTAGCCCATAACCACATCTCGTGCGATATATAATTTAATTAATTATATACGTTAAAATGGTACATTAACATAAGCAGAAATACGCTGTGCAAGCAAAGGCTGGATATGAAATTTCACGGAAGAATGGACGTGTCTTGAGTGTAACTTAATGTAGCTTAAGGAGAACTTTAATAACACAAAGGCAAATTCACTTAAAAACAGAATGCAGTTTATTTAATAAACATCTTGAGGAGTTGACAGCATGATAATCCACATTATAACTTCTCTAATAAACAACAGTCGTGAAGAATGAAGACTTTGATACATGAATAAGCACAATTAATTTGCATATGAAAAACTATTTAAAAGCATTTAAAATTCTAGAAAACATAAATATAACAAGTACTCTAAACGTACATTCCAGGATAGAGTCCCAGCCTCTATCCAGTTCGTGAAATATTGCTTCCATTAGGAAGACTAAAAAGTGCAACATTACAGTGTTTGCATCGCGTATTTATCTAAAATGGCTCGGATTGAAAACATCATTTGGGAGCGACGCCCGCCAAACGGACCAATCAGAAAGCGGCATCGAATCGATGCAAGCAGAGATTCGATGCAAAGATCGATTAAAGAAGCGATATGCAATGTCGCCATCTAGCGGAGAAAATAACACTACGGAAAATTAAACTTAGTCTGAAGACGGATTTTGCCGGTGTAGGATGACAAGATATGAGTGTAATGAACTGAAAATGGCGGAAGTTAATACAACCACCAAAAGATTAAAGAGAAACTTAAATCAACTGGATATTAACAGAAAACAATATGGAAAGGTAAGTTTAAGTTAATTCATGTCTATTGTTGATATTATAATGAAATAAATAAAAGTAAATAAGAAACTTTATGGAATGTGAACTTAGAAAGAAAATGATGTAAGTGGAATGAAATGATGATATAAATAGATAAGGGAGGCGATGAGAACCATAAAGTTTGATGATTTCCATCAAACGTAACGTCTGCCGCCAGCCAGACCGTTCGCATACATACTATACCATAAAACGGAAGAGCGTATACAGGGCTTAATTTCTAACAAAATAAGTACCGGAGCCCTAATATTTTGCAGTACTAAAACCATAGCGTACTCCCCCCCCCCCCCCCCCCAGAGCATCACTTCAATCTGTATATTTATAATACCTACATTATTTGCAAAATTTCAGGCATCTTTTTTTTTCTTAAGTAAAACAAAAAATTTAAATATTTTACTAAATATTCAAATTATATTATTTAAACATTATTATACCTGTATATACTAAACTGTCAAATATTCCATCTTTTAGTTTATCCCTCCTTCTTTTGCCACATTTTAATGCTAATTAATTGCAGAATTGTGAAATTAAGTAAGGTAAGGATTATGATTTGCAAATAGTGTTAACACAAAAAAGGAACTGTTCGTAGCTATGCATATATATATATATATAATGAATAAACAGCTAAAAAAACATTTATGAGGAAAATTTGCTGAACCTCTTATGCGCTGTTTCATTTCCCATACGTGTGTGACACACTACGTCACATATAAGCTGCTTTGATAGCAAAGAACGCACAACTTGGAGATTGGAAGCAATGGAAAAGGTAATTTAGGCTTCTGCTTTTCAGAATCGCTATTACCAGGGGTGTAAAAAATTTTTGAAAATCTAGGAGCCAGCTCAAAAATCTAGGAGCCAGTCACTATCGATAACAAATTTGTAAAATTAAATTACAGTATAAGTTAATAATAGTACATACAAATTACTCTTTTTAATTAAATATATTGACACATGACATAAATTTTTCTTGTATAAAAAAGTAATGTTACATAAAATTATAAATATTGATGTAAAAAAATTGGAAGTGCTGATGATACAAATAATAATCATTAAAAACTTCTTTAAACACCTCAAAGGTATAAATATGTAATGCACTTCAAGGACTATAATTTATGCCATAAATGAATACTGTTAACTTATTGTTTGTCCTGATTTGCTTTTAAATTTTATGATGTTTATGACCGCTCATGTGTCTTGTTGTTTTTGATGTAAAGTACCAGCGTTCAACTGCTTTTGTAGGATCAAATGCTTTTGCAGAAGGTCCATTTAAATTTATTGATGAAATCATTAAATCACTGATCATTGATTGACAAAATTTGATGATAAAATCATTTAAATTTTGTGATGTCAAAGTAGAGCGAAACTTGTTCTTGATTCTTTTTTTTTCTTTGCGCATGGAAAAAAAAATCCATAAATAATCAAGGTTATAAATACGAATTATTTTTCATTTCCGAAGACATATCTAGGCGCCAGTGTCGAAAATTTAGTCGCCCAGGCGACCTGGCACCCGGTATTTTTACACCCCTGGCTATTACACTGGGCTCCGGAGCCCTGTATTTATGAGCTCCGGTAAATTCCGACCAATTTTCAAATATTTACTGAAAACAGAAAAGTACTGGAGCTGAGCTCCGGTGGGCTCCGGCGCAAATTAAGCCCTGAGCGTATAGAAAAATGAGCCTTGTTAAAATCAAGTGACGAAAACTTTGCTAGCTCTTAGACCAGGGATGGCGAACCTTTTCACGTCCACGTGCCAAATTTTCCCAAAAATATACTTTACGTGATCATGACGTGCCAACAATAAAAAAATTTAATGGATCAAATAATAATGAATCAAAACTACTTAAAATTTTGTTTTTAGCATTAAAAAAATGCAGGTAATATTTGATGTTATACTGTAGAAATTTATTTAAAAAATATTATTTCTGTTGTCTCATCTTAAATGCCAAATAATTTATATCCGCTTCGTACAGTTATTTTCGATAGAATGCAAGTTTAATTGCACCCGACAAGATGTTTTTAGTTGAAATTTTCTTCTTTTTCTTTTTTTTTTTTCTTTTTTTTTTTTTTTTTTTTTTATGAAAAAAATGTTTTGCAGAAAAAAATTCTCAAAATAGCAAGCGCCAGAAACGACAGCTTTTAGTGTCTGGAATTGAATTCCAAGTTGTTATAATTTTACAATCAGCATTTTTCTTATTACACTTTTAATTTTTGTTTAACGATAATCGTCTAATTCTCAAAAATTTTCTAAGCCAATATTGAGATTCGGGTAAAGTAAGTTATATTTCAATTTCTTCAATCTGTGTGACAATCACAACCAACCGAACTAATCGGATTCAAGTAACACAGACAACATCTATATTAATTAATGCATTTTGTGAAATTCTACTATATTTTGATGTAAAACTTAAATCTATGCCGTGCCAAAAATAATCTGCAGCGTGCCATTTATGGCACGCTGTCCCTATTTTAGATTATTACTTTTGGTCCAACAATATTAATTTTTTTTTAACTCGCGAAATTGAATTTGAATTTCATTTGTTGTTATAATGACGTAATTATAGTAAAGTGTTTCAGATTTTAAAATTAAAATGCATGTTTTCTTTGGCGCGTGCAATAGGATACGATTTCCTTTACAATACGCAGGAAAATGCAATAAATAGAACCAAATGAACTAGCTTTTACCGAAAATTTCTTTCTTATGACTTAAAAATAAATCTTCCATTTTATGGATGGTAATAATAAGGATTAATTTCAGAATATCAGGAGTCTCTTTTCAGAATAAAACATCAATTCAAAGTTATGTCAGTTAAACAGAAATTGACGTCATACCTAGCAAACAATTTTTTTATTATCTTTTCCTAAATTTTTTTTTTTAAATTAAAACTCCTGTATTAAAATAGATTTTTAAACATTAAAAACATTTAAATGAAGATACTGCGTCATTTTAACACGTGTTTAGTTAGTTTTTACATATATATAGGAAAAATTTTCATTTTCTGATTAGAATGACGTTGATTTGAAACATGCAAAAATATAGCGAGAAAATCTGATTTTTATTTAAAACAAAATACGCGTGTTATAACTTTTTTTAAATTATTGTGCCGCTTTCTAGGATGTGGCAACAGTAAAGAAAGATTGAAGGAGCTATTTCTATATTGTTAAATTATGGAACGCTATGTAAAGTTTAAATGGGTGCCATTCCCTTAATATTGGATATTTTTTGACCTGACCTTCATAAGGCACATCACTAATTTAAGACCTTTCCAAAAAGCCATTATTCATCACTGAATGTTTTCTGGTTTGGATTGTAATTGAGTTGTTGTCTTTTCATCATATTTCAAAACGTAAAAGATGCGGCTGAGCTCTACTATACAGCACGATCGTGCTGCATGATAAGGACGGGGAATATGATCCCATCATTGACACAGTTATAGTAAAATATTTTAATTCATGGATGAAAATGCATCTTTTGTTTTTCGAATGACGTCATTATCTTCATCGTAAACATTTCGTTTTCCATATTGCTGACTGTGGAAGGTTATTCACTGTCATTTTATTTACAGAGATTACTTAATATTCTTTCTCAATAAATAATCTGTGTTCTGTTTATATGCGATTAGTGCATAATTAAACAGAATTGTTTTAATATGTTTATATTTTATGAAAACCATTGAAATTTTACTTTTAATTATGACGTGAGTTTAAGTGGTGAAATCACTCTTTTGATTGGTGGAATGTAATAAGGCAGATTGTGTTACTGCGGTTGTTGCAAAAGGGCAAGCTACAAATTCAGCCCTATTTTAGCACCACGCAAGATAAATATATATATATATAGATTATCTTTCTTAGCTATTTAATGGCCTCAGTTATATTGCACTTTATTAATTGTATTCATGAAGATGCGATATATCGAGGAGTTATTGTATCCATGTCTTCAGTTTCGAATCTATATTAAACCCTTTGACAAAATCTGAAATTAGTGAAGTAGTGACTACTTTTAAATTGTACTCGCTACTTTTTATAGCAAGTAGTTTCGATAAAGTAGCTGGTAGTTCACTGCAATATAGAAGTAGGTTTCCCAACCCTTGGCTCAGGTTGGATTTTCTCTATTGTGAGTGGTCTCATGCTGAACACATTTTTCAAAGAAATCCGGGATATTTTTCAGATGAAAAAAATTACCACAGGATTCTTTTGCTTTTACAAAAAAATTGTCACAAAATTGCCCTTTGGAACATGAAAAAGTGCAAAAAATCTCAAGAAAATTAAAAATAACAAAATTTATTAAATTGGACTAAATAATTTAAACCTGTTTTTTTATACAAACGTCAAAAGATTGCTGCGAAATGAGAAGAAATGCTAAAAATCATCTAAAGTTCGCAGAAGGGAAAATTTACTATATTGAGCTGAAAGGTTGAAACTCAATTCCTTTTAAGAATGTCGAAAAATTGCTGCAAAACATGAAAAAATGCTAAAAATTGCATAAAAAATTTGCGAAAAATTCAAAAATAGTTATAGGAATTCTGAATAAACTTTATTATTTTTACTAATGAGGAAAGTTTACCGTATAATGTGAAAAAATGCATAAAAAATTAAAATTTAATACAAAAAATCAAATATGTGTCTTTGAGGTGCATAACTTCAGATTTACAGGTATGTTCTGCCAAATCCCTTAGCTCTGCACTCAGTGGTCTCTTCAGAAAACAGCGCACAAACATCTATGTTTATTATTTTAAATATATTTTTTAATCTGAAACGATATATCGAACTAACTTTTGAGAAATCGCATTAACCCGAGCCCAACTTGATGGAATCTAAACACAAACTAAAATCGAACTGAACCAAAAATAATTAGTTAACCTGACCTACAACAAAAGCTTTTACTGCCAATCTGACTCATGGAGTCATGTTGGCCGGACTTGTTGAGGACTCTTAACTCAGACATTTTTGTCTGGGAGGATTTTCTGTAGTTCTGTCATAGGAGTGTAATCCCTCCTCCCCCTCTCCTTCCACCAGAAAGCATTTCAGAAAGTTTGCTTTGAAGTTCAGATTTTTTTTTTTTTTTTAAATTCTGAATCTCTCTTGGTTATTTGTTTAGATACGAAATAAACTGCTTGTTAATTTTTTGCTTTTCATTCATGGCAATATCGTTTTCTTGAGGAAAGAGCATTTAAAATGGCTCAAGTTGCCCTCCTCACCTAAAATTTAATCTAGTCAGCCAGATTAATAAATTTGAAGTATGGTAATTTTTATTAATCTTAGAACTTTCTAATAATTTTTGTAATCAAATGTAATTTTCATATAATCTATAATTATGATGACCAATTGTGTTTAGTAGTACTGGGCGATGCATTGATACATCGCGAGATATCGATTTAAATCATAAATCGCCAAACCGATTTCTGGATCTTTGAATTAGCGATGCATCGCAGACATACGATGCACCATATCAGGATCGCAAATGAATGGGAGAGTACAGGGAAGACTGGTTTCTCCTCCAGGGGGCAAAAGGACCGCGTAAAAAAACCGCGAAATCTGTCAAAAGATAAACAAAAACGCGAATTTCGTCAAAAGATTTCGGAATAAACGCCTATTCTAAAAAAAAGATCGCGCAAAAAACGGGAATTTTTCAAAAGATCACGAAAAATACTGGAATTTCGTCAAAAGATCGCAGAAAGAACGCGAATTTCATTAAAAGATCGCAGAAAAAACTCTAATTGCGTCAAAAGATCGCAGAAAAAACGCGCGTTTCGTCAAAAGATCGCAGAAAAAACGGGAATTCCTTCAAAACGCGAAAAAAAAAACACGAATTTTGAAAAAAATTACGAGGAAAAAAAGGGGAATTTTGTCAAAAGGTCGCCGAAAAACGGGAATTTTGTCAAAAGATCGCGGAAGAAATCCTAATTTCGTCAAAAAAATTGCAGGAAAAATCCTAATTTCATCAAAAAATCACCGAAAAACAAGAATTTCGTCAAAAAATTGCTGGAAAAGCGCGAATTTCATCAAAAAATTGCTGGAAAAGCGCGAATTTCGTCAAAACATCAAAGAAAATATGTGAATTTCGTCAAAAGAGCGAAGAAAAAACATGAATTTCGTCAAAAGATCGCAGGAAAAATCCGAATTTCATCAAAAGATCGCAGGAAAAATCCGAATTTTGCCAAAAGATCGCCAAAAAAACTAGAATTTCGTTAAAAGGTCGCTGAAAAATGGGGATTTCGTCAAAAGATCGCCGAAAAAGAGCGAATTTTATCGAAATATCGCAGAAGAAATGCGAATTCTGTCAAAACATCACAGGAAAAATCCGAATTTCGCCAAAAGATCGACGAAAAAACTAGAATTTCATCAAAAGATCGACGAAAAAACGCAATTTCGTCAAAAGATCGCGGGAGGGAAATGCAAAATCGCAAATAAACGCATATAGTGTTAAAAAGGTGTGGAAAAAACGTGAATTTCGAAAAAGATTCATGAAAAATGTTCTGCAATATTAATGTTTTCACCAGATTTTTCTTGTACAGTACCGGACCTCAAATCCGGACTGGTCGGGACCGCACCCGTTCCGGATTTCGGAATTTTCCGGATTTTAGGTCCTCAACCAAAATAAATAAACAGATACAGTACATGCCCTTGGCAAAATTTTACATGCCACGGAGCAATCTATACCGCGAATTGCCATGTTAGGCTTAGTGTAAATAAAGCCAAAAATACAAATTACAAAAAGTAATTCAAAATAAAAATAAGTTAAAAAAAAAAATACTATTACTGCATATTCTTAGAAATATTAAAGCATTTTTTAGAAAATGAAAATGCGTTGTTGCTCGCGAGTTAGGCCCAGGAATCTATATCGCGGATTGCCGTATGAGGTATAAGTAAACAAACATAAACATAAATTTAAAAAAAAATAATTTAAAATAAGGATAAGAACTTTTTTTTAATCCTGTACATCACATTATTAGGAACATAAAAACATTTTTAAAAATGAAAATACATCGTTGTTTGCGAGAGCCGAATTAGGCTCTTTATTAACCGCCATTTGTCCCTAAGTTTGCTCTGAAACCATAGTAACGAGCTCCCAGCGACACGGTTTCTTTCCTTAAAAATAATTATCTCCGTTGCTAATTGACGAATTTCTTTCAAATTTTCAGCAAGTTACAATAATAGTGAATAAGCTTGTGTAACAAATTTTTATTAAATTATGATAAGTTATTAGAAAGCTAGTGTACCTCTTAAAAAAAAAAAAAACACTAGATGAAAAGAAAGTAAAGAAAAACGACATATCTATCCGCTGTTTGTTTTGCTTATTCAACATGTTTATTTAACTGCGTGAAGTGGAAAGTCAACATTATCATAATGAGATCATTAGCTTTCGATGGACAGCTTGTTTTGTTATGGAGAAAGGAACTTTGGGTAGATTTTTTTTTCTCTTTGAGTTAAAGAAAAGAATTTTTTAGTACGGTGCTTACAAACAGAATTTTTTCGAAAAATGAAATTTGTTGAACATATTAAAAGTGGGGGGGGGGGGTCATTGTAAAATATTTTTACATATAAATATTATAAATATATTCTACGAACCTTTTTAAAAATAATTCTTTCTTGTGGTTATTTATTTATTCTTTTTACATTTTCTATATAAATGAAGAAAAGGGTTTCTTTTTAAAATAAATTCAAAATGTGTGCACACACTAACTACGATAATTCTGTTAGAAAATTTGGATTAAAACTAATCAGGGTTCGCACAGACTCCTTAGACTCCTTGGAAACTCCTTAGAAATGAAAACATTCCCAAGTAGTACTTAGAACTACTTAGATAAGCAAACCACTCCTTAGAAACTCCTTAAATTGTATTGCGGCTTCGGACGCAAGCGATATTGCTGCCGGGGAAAAAAAAATCGTGATTGTAAAACGCACGATAAATCCTTTATGCACGTCATTCATCTGAAGCACAGCATTGATTGGGTAGGATAATCTTAATTGCAGGGCTCCTACTAGGTCCGTTTTTCAATTATTAGGTCCGTAAAGTCCGTTTTACGACACTACTAGCCGACCTTTATTTTAAATTTTATCGATATTTGGCATTTAGCCAAGAATCTCGGAAAAATCGCGTTTTTCGCAAATATGTTCCAAAAAATACCGTCAAATTTCGTCAATCGATCGCGGAAAAAAATCGTAAATTTTGTCAAAGGATCGTGAAAAAACGCGAATTTCTACAACAGATCGCGGAAAAACTCTAATTTCTTCAAAAGACGCGAATTTACTCTGGATAGCGAATTTCGTTAAAGATTGAGTAAAAAGCAGATTTCCTCAAAAGATTGCATAAAACGCGAATTTCCTCAAAAAATCGTGAAAAATGCGATTTTCCTCAAAAGATCACGAAAAACACGCGAATTTCCTAAAAAAAATCGCAAAAAACACGCGGTTTCCATCTAAAGATCGGAAAAAAAAGTCAGTTTCGTCAAACGATCGAAATAAAACGCGAATTCCTTTAGAAGATCGCGAAAAAATGCGAATTTCCCCCCCAAATGATCGCGAAAATCAAGCGAATTTCGTCAAAGGATCGTGAAAAACAAGCGAATTTCGTCAAAGGATCGCAAAAAATACGCGGTTTCCATCAAAAGATCGCGAAAAAAACGTCAGATTTGTTAAACAATCGAAATAAAACGCGAATTCCATTAAAAGGTCGCAAAAAACGCGAATTTATCGCAGAAGATTGCAAAAAAAACGCGAATTTCCCCCCAGAAGATAGCGAAAAAAATGCAAATTCGGCAAAATTTCACCTTTAAAGAAAGCGATTACCGCTGTTCTAAAAGAATAAATTCAAACTTGTTATGTTTTTTCTTGTATGTTGCGTTTAGCATTCTTTTTTTTTTTTTTTGCCTTTTAAAATTTTCTTTAACATGTATCATGTATATGATATACATAATAAGTGTTTGGGATTTGACTAATCTCTATCTATATGACCTAGGGGTGATTCTAATCCGAATTTTCCGAAAATTTAAAAAAATCTGTCACCAATCCGAAAATTTGCACATATGGTCGCCGAAAAAAATAAATTTTGTCAATCGTTTGCAGAAAAATTGCCAATTTCGTCAAATGATTGCGGGGAAAATGCAAATTTCGTCAAAGAATCGGGAAAAAACGCAAATTTCGTCAAAGAATCGGGAAAAAACGCAAATTTCGTCAAAGAATCACGAAAACTTCCGTCAATTTCGTCTCAAGATCACGAAAAACCCCACAAATTTAGTCTAAAGATCGTGAAAAACGGCAAATTTCGTCAAAAGATCGCAAAAAAACAACAAATTTCGTCATAAGATCGCGAAAAAACCACAAATTTCGTCATAAGATCGCGAAAAAACCACAATTTTGTCAAAAGATCGCGAAAAAACCCACAAATTTTGTCAAAAGATCGTGAAAAAACCCACAAATTTTGTCAAAAGATCGCGAAAAACCCACAAATTTTGTCAAAAGATCGCGAAAAAACCCACAAATTTTGTCAAAAGATCGCGAAAAAACCCACAAATTTTGTCAAAAGATCGCGAAAAAACCCACACATTTTGTCAAAAGATCACGAAAAAACCCACACATTTTGTCAAAAGATCGCGAAAAAACACACAAATTTCGTCAAAAGATCGCGAAAAAACATTCAAATTTCGTCAAAAGATCGCAAGGAAACCACAAATTTCTTCAAAAGATCGCGAAAAAACGCGAATTTCGCCAAAAGATCGCAAAAAACGCAAATCTCGTCAAAGAGTTGTGGAAAAACGCATATCTAGTGTCGGGAGTGGATTTCCCCCTCCTCCCCCCTCTGGCGTAACTTTTCAGAAGATTTGATGTGAATTTCAGATTTTTTTCTTTTTTTACTTAGAACCACCCCTGTCACCATGACCATTGGTCACTGCATAAAAACATTGATTGTCCATTTTGTATTTAACTTAAGAAAACAGTAAGCAGTATATTGTGAATACTGTGCAATTTCAGCACTAACAATTAGATTCTAATATAGTAAAATTTGTTTTTGAAATATTTTTCTCTCCAAATTGGGCATTAAAAATTGGAGTGTGCATACCACATAACGATGCAGCACATAAAAACATTGACAACAACAATAACAACAACAACAAAAAAATGGCAATCCTTAAAACTTTTTGGACTCCTTGGATTTTTTGGGTACTCCTTGGATACTTTCTTCCAAACTCTGTATGAACCCTGACTAATGAATGAATGAAAAACATCGCAATAAAATAAAATTGCTGATTCTAGTTTGGCTCTGCACTGTGTTACGTGTGCGCGTAGCGCCATCTATGGACGTTTTTACGAAATATTTATTCGAGATCATCGTGGAATTTCAGTTTCTTTTTTCCATTCCGGATTTTGGGTCGTCCGGATTTTAGGATTCCGGATTTGAGGTCCGGTACTGTAGCTGAGTGGTAGATTAAATATTAGCTGCCGTGTTTATTTAAATTTTAGGATGGTTGTGTAAAACATTGCATCAGAATAAATTTAAAATAGAAACTTTCTTTTCAGAATTACTTATAGTATTTGAATAATTTATTAATTTGATTATGTCCTCCCCCCCCCCTCCCCTCCCCAAATAAAGTAGAATTTAAATAAAAATATTGACAATTTTATTACGAATAAAATAACCTTTTGTTGTCTGGTACGTGCAAAATTTAAAATTTCTTTTTCCCGCATCATGCGCTTTTCCTCTTTTTTCATCTGTTTGCAATCTCATGCCTGGTTTGCCTCTTCACTGTCTCCTATAAAGTAAGAATTTTACAGTTTTATTATTTCTTTAACGATCAGTAGATCTATTAAAAGAACTTCACAATGTGTACTTAACCCTTTTACGATCACACAACATATAATTATCGCCACAATTTGGCACCGTAGTACCTTTCGAATTGCAACGTTGTTGCTTCGGGATTATTGCAATTTTCAAAATACTGATTCTTGAAGATAATTTTTTTTAGAACTTTTTGTTCTTTTTTTTTTAAAAGAATTATGAGAGTTTTTGTTGAAATATTTTAATAGAAGTTACATTTTCATGAAACTTGTTCTAATTTTTGAAAAAAATATTAAGATCGTTATGCAAGAAAGTCAAGTAAATTCTTTTTAGGGTATTGTTCTCATTAGTTCAAAAGAAAATAGTTTATTTAATTCAAGATTTATTGGATATAATCAGACCTGCCAACTGCTACGAAAAAATCGTAGTTGCTACGATTTGGACCTATAAACTACGATGCCACAAAAATCGGTCTTAAACTACGATTTTTTGAAAAAAACACATGCATTTTTTGTTTCTAGTTGCGATTTTTATCCCGCACAGCATATTTTTCAGGAGTGATTCTGTTGTGAAATTTCCAAAATTTCAAAGTATTCATTTCCGAAAGTTTAAAAAAATTGGCTGTTAGTCTGAAAATTCGGACATTAAAAAATGCTCATGGAAAAAAACAAATCTGGGCTGCAAAACAAACTTCTTAACATAAAAACATTCTCTTTATGTATATTAACCACAAGTGAATCGTGTTTCTGTAAATGTTTATACAGGAATTCGCTTCCTTAGAAACAAGGTGCCATTTTAAGAATTTCTGAAAAGAAGGGGAGGTGCTCTTTGAGGGGCAAGGTTTGAAATAGTGTGCAAAATCGCACGATTTGCGATAAACTACCGCGAATTTCGACAAATGACCGTATAAAAAAAAATCAATTTTGTCAATTGGTCGCAGAAGAAAATTTCGTCAAAGGATCGTAGCAAAAACGCAGTGTTGATTTCAGGGGATGGGCCGGAGGGGGAATGTCCCCCACCCCAAAAGATTTGAGATTTTGTGTTTTCAATGGTGTGAATTTTGTCAAAATATCGCAGAAAGAAAGCGCGAATTTCGTCAAAAGATCAGTAAGAAAATGCATATTTCATTGAAAGATCAGTAAGAAAATGCATATTTCATCGAAAGATCAGTAAGAAAATGCAAATTTCAGCGAAAGACCAGTAAGAAAATGCAAATTTCGTCGAAAGATCAGTAAGGAAAAGCAAATTTTCACCGAAAGATCGCAGAAAGAAAACACTAATTTCGTCAAAACAATCACGAAAAAAAAAAAAAAAAACGCAAAATTCGTCAAAGGATCATGGTAAAAAAGGCGAATTTCGTCAAAAGTTCATGGTAAAAAGTGTGGATTTCTACAAAGAATCATGATAGAAAAATGTGAATTACGATTGCAGAAAAATTGTGAATATCCTGAAATGATCACAGGAAAAAAAAAATCCCGAATTTCGTCTACATTTACTGCTTTGGGCTGAAAAATTGGAACCAGGGCTCCTTTTACAAATGTTAAAAAAAACAAGTTGCGAAACGAAAAGAAACTCTAAAAATCTTATAAAAATTTTCAAAGGAAAAAATTTACTATATTGAGTTGAAAGACTGAAACCTTATTCCTTTTACAAATGTCAAAAGATGGCTGTGTAACACGAAAAACCAATCAGCCAACCACCAGATTAATTTAAATTTTGTGTGCTACGATTTCTCATTTTCAAAGGTTGGCAGGTCTGGATATAATTTATGAAAATATTTTAGAATATTTGATGTTCTTGTTCTTATATATTCTTGAATTATGCCATTTTTATGTTACATAGTTGCACTTTTTCTTACAATATTCTAAAGAATTCATATTTAAATTTTACTATATTTTGAAGAATGTATTATTATTCAAATAAAGAAATGAATTTATATAATTACAATATTGAAAATGAATTTTATGTTGGTGCAAATAATAGCAATATTCTATTTTTAAGAATAAAATTCTGAGGCAGTTACATATTTTCTTTAATTGATTGAAAATTTTGGAATTGAAAATATTTTTGAAGAATAATTATTGAATTTGAAATGTTTTTGTAAATGAATTTATGTTCTCAAATAATTTGAATGATTTGAAGATTGGCAAAAATTGTTCTCAAGAACATAATGTAATATTTTAGGAGGCATGGCTTTTGGGTTATTTTTTTAATTTTCTACTTATTAATGGCACTTTAAATCAATTATAAATTTGAATTTCAATATATATATATTAAAATTGAAATTTTATTGAAGTATTATTTTTAATTCTTGTTGCTGAGAAATTTTGTTCTTCACTTAAAGTTGTTCTCATCTCATCAATTATGCCTATTTTCACCAACTGAAGTTTGGTATTCTTCAGGTAATTTATAGTAGTAATTATCCTGTATGATTATTTTTTTGCCTGCTTCTCTGAACAAAAATATAATGTGAAAATGTATGGACAGTTATCCTCTTTGAAAAGTTCTTAGACTTGCTCCTTAGAGGATTTGTGAAATATGCTGATATGTATAGTTAGCATGTTGTCTTGTGGACTAATCTGATTTCATCTCTAATATTTAAAGAACTCTTTCTAATATTTAAAGAACTGTTCCTGTTTTTTTTTTTAATTTACCTATTAATGTTGTTATAGAACTCTTAGCTAACAAATTAAAAATATTCAAAATTTTCATTGCGTCAATTCTCTTTGGCAAATTCAATTCTTTCACAAATTTATAAGTCTATGCATGACATATCCACATGGACATCATCATACCTTATTCTCATGTTGCTTTATAAAAATAAAAAGAGCAACATTATTTTTTTTCTTTTAAAAATTAATGGGGGGCTTCTTCAATCCTGTAACAGTTCTACTTAAAAATTCCATTCACCATAAAAAAAATATTTTTTCCTTGCCAATAGTGAAGATTACTTTTATATATTTATTAACTATCAATAGTTCTTAAGTGATGTGCTTTTTGCCATATTTAATTATGACTGTTCCTGTATATTAGAGATGGGCAACATCGTTCCTTTTAAGGAATCGTTCCAGCCGGAATCGTTCACCGAAAGGAACGAGTTCTTCGGAGTCGTTCCTTTCGGAATCGTTCCGAAAAAAAAGGAACGATTCCGAGAAAAAAGGAACGATTCCGAGAAAAAAGGAACGATTCCGAAAAAAATGAACGATTTTGAAAAATAAAGGATTCCAAGGGGAAAAAAACACTTCCAAGGGGGAAAAACACTTCCGAGATAAAGAGAACTACATGCAATCCATAATATTTTTTACTAATTTATTTTCTTATGTACCCATCCATTTTCTTACGCATCCAGTCGGCTTAATTTTGGCAAGGTCTATTCGATTTTCAGTGTAATCATTGGTTTCTCTTGAAAATATGTCGTCAAATGACTGTCCATTTATATTATTATTTTATACAGTGTGTCTTTCTCTTTACTCTCAACGATGTTCAATGGCTAATTCCTAAACCGTTAGTCATAGACCTATAATTCCAATTACAAAAATGTTTTAAATAAGGTAAAAAATTATTCTGAAAGTCATTTAGATCAATAAAAATATTTCTAAAAAAGTTACGAAATTTAATTTTTTATACGGTCCCCCGGCCCTATAAGTGATATTTAGTAAAAATTTCCTGTTCTCTTGAAAGAAAGACAAAGAAAGTCCCATTCATCTAACACTAAAATTCATGAAGTTATACGAAACTTTGAACTGCAAGACTTATGCCACTTTTCTGCATCCGAATACACATGAGTTTAGCCATGCTTCTAGGGGTCGTAAACAAAGTGCTTAAAGTATTTGAAGGATTTATTTCATGTGTAGCTGCGATTTGAAAGAAATCGTATTACGACAGATTTTTGTAAGTATTTGAAGCTGTTTCTTTTCATGATTTTTTTAACTAAAATTATGCTATTTTTATAAGCTTTTATTTAACCTATTAACCGCCAAAACTATAAAGTAGGAATTTAAAAATTTCTTGTTGAAAGTCGCCTGTCACCACAAATTCAGAAAGGTAATTTTTGCTTTATTAAAATATCAAAATTTCTGCCAATAAATAAGGCAATTTTTTTTATTCTAAAATAATGGTAACAAAGTAATTAATTTAAGCATGCGCAATTGTTTTGACCGTTGCGTGAAAGCAACATCAGCATGTAATGGGTTAACTTGAAACGATCGTATGTATGTCTTTCCAGTTCAAAATTTTCACTCGAAATTCAACTTACTTTAAAATATGCGATCGAGGTTAAATTTTACATATTGACGTAAATCAGATGACAATGTAATATTATTATGATTTTCAGTGCTTACCATTATGTACTTATTTTACAGGGTAACACAAAAAATTTCGGATAGATTAGTGCCAACAAGTTTACTAAAAAGTTTTAAATTAGATAACACAAGACTGTGATGGTTGTGTTTTTTTATTTTTTAAATCATGTATTTTTAAAATTATGATTTTTATGTATTTTTTACCGCTGAATCCGAAAATTATCTTCATTTGATCATTTGATATCTTCATTTATCATCATGATGGTTAACATCATGTCAGGATTTTTTGCAAATAGTAAATTTCAAAATTGAAAAAATAGCTAATACTGTAAAAAAGAGTCGATGGTTGCATTTTTTAACTTTTACGATTGATTTGTATGTGGTTTTTAGCCCTGAATGTAAAAAATACCTTCATATTTAACCATCATGTTAGACTTTTTTGCAAATGGTAAATTTCAAAGTTAAAAAATAGCGAAAATCTGATACTATAAAATGGATGTAAAACTTATTTTATTCAATTTAATTTTATTTAATTCAAGAATTTATTCAATTTTTGGCTTATACTGGGATTCTTACAGCTAAACAGCTCGGGGATCCAATGATGTGGGAAGGGAAGAAGTTCAATTAAAACTTTGAACTTTTAAACTTTGAAATTTACAATTTGCGAAAAATCCTGACGTGATGGTTAAAAATGAAGGTCATTTTCGGATTCAATAGTAAAAAATAGATAAAAATCAATTATCAAAAGTTAAAGAAATAACAATCACGTCTATTTTATACTCTCAGATTTCCGTAAATTTTTCACTTTTTAGATTTCAAATTTACGATTTGCAAAAAATCTGTACTTTGTGATAAAAAATGAAGGCCATTTTTGGATTCAGTGCTACAAAATACGTAAGAACTAATTATCAAAAGCTAAAACACATGACACAACACAAATTTGCACCCTAGTGTAATCTAATAACATTTCAAAATATGTGTCATTTTGCAAAGAATCGAGGCTGTTGCTTTTCAACATTTTATTTAACGAAAATTCTATTATTTTTTTCCTGTTATATGTTTAGTACAAGCTGTATATTTTGCATTAATATTTCAGAATGATTATAGATTTCAAATTTATAATGCAATGTTAATTTTACTATCAACTATTTTTTTTATATACCTGAAGATTATTTATATTTCTAGTAAATTTGTAAATGACCCCTATTTTGCAGCAAAAAATGTGCTCCAACTTTAAACAGCCATTACTTCGGTCAGTTTTAATCTTAGAATAATAGGACTTTTATTTGTCTTACTTGTAAGTGTAATAGGAAAGTTTTACTAACTATAACTTGAAGGACCGGGGGACCGTATAAAAAATTAAATTTCGTAATTTTTCAAGAAATGATTCATTTGACCCAAATCACTTTTCAAATACTTCTTTGTCCTCATTTAAAACATTTTTTTAATTGGAACTATATGGCTATGACTAAAGGTTTAGGAATTAGCCATTGGACATCGTTGAGAGTGGACATCCTGTATAGGAAATTTTATTATTGCTCTGATATTTGTCACCGGGGTCTAGGAATTTTTAGTCTCATAGATTCCTCTTCAAAATCTACCTCTAGGTAATCCTAATTTCATTTTTCATTCTGAATCTCATTTTTCATTTGGATATGTACTGGTTTGGATATGTAACTTGTTAAAATAGATTACATTTTTGTTCGTTTTGTTCCAGTGTCCGTACTTTCAATAACTTTATCCCATTTATCGCCTTTCTCCTCAGTTCCCTAACTTTACGCACACAGGATATTTGCTTAATTCATCAACATTATTATCATTGCCTTCAGGATCTGATTCAGAAGTGGAACATCCTATTCTATAGCAATCATCTTGTAGTACAATTCAGTGATATATATCAATTTTAGTGCATTTGAAATAGCTTAATGTCATTAAAATGTACTGCAAACGACTTTTTCCCGTTGACCATAATGTAACGAAATACTTTTGAGTGCCCCTGTAAATGAACTATTAATGCTACACTCTTCATATTGAATACCAAACATCCCATGGTAAACATCATTAACATATATGAATTGCATGGGAATCCGAGTATATTTAAGGGAGTTAGGTATATCACACACTGAGATGACAGAACGACATAAAGCGCAACATGAAGTGCAAAAACCGGTCGAAACAAAGAACGAAGTTGTTACAAACTTGTTCTAAACCAGTTTTTCTAGCGAATTCAAGCGACATGTCTTATTTGTCGCCTTAGTGTGTGACTTGCCTTAGAGCGTGAACAGACGGTCTGACGGACAGACAAACCGCATTCATAAACACTAACTTTATTGGAAAGGGTTAAAAAGTAAAGCACGTTTTTGCACACTGTCTTTCCTGAGTGACTGATGTATGTCTTGTCTTATACCATAACATCGCTATTTGTAAACTGCTGTTAACTACGTAGAATTTCAATAAACTTACAGCTCTTTTTGAATCTCCAATTTCACGAGAACCTACAGAAATTTCTCTAATTTCACACCCTCATCCACTGTCACCCTCTCTCCACTTATACTGAACCCCAGTTCGATGTGAGTGAATTGCGATGCTAATATGTTTGTTTGGATTGGGATCTTTGGAGCTTCATAACTCATGAAGTCATGGAACACTTGTGTTACACGAAAGGGTAAAAGTTCCTTCAGATGATTTGTAAACAGATTCATTAGCAGCATGGCTATGGCTAGTGATATTTATAAAATAATATTATATATATTAATATTATAATATGCATATATATAGTAATATATATGATTTTATACATATATAGTACATATTATCTTCGCCAAAAGATATAGTGATTCACTAAACTTCAAAGTTCTATTTCTTTAAATTTGAAATTTGCTAACATTTTAACTGAAAAACGGTTTATTGGTTTAATTAAATTAAACAAATTAAAAGTATGTCCATTATTATTACAGAGTGTAGTACTATATAAAGAACTATCCTTTTGACGATGTTTCGGCCGTTGAATAAAAGACATATGTTGTAAACGTGTTCGATAATACCAACCTTAATTTTTTGAGAATTTGACTATTTTTTATTCGGAGTTAAACTTTTTATTGTCAAAACTATTTAAAATAGATAAAACATTTTGTTAAATTCTAACTTTTCAGAAAACTTTATGTAATTTAAAAAAAATGAAAATAAATAAATAAATCTTCTAAGTGAAAAGAATAACAATAAGAAAGGAAAATACATAAAATTTAGTATCGCATTTGCAGTAAGTTTTACCTCAATAAAAACGGAAGTTTGGTAATAGGCTTGAAACATTAAATTTAGTTTGGCTTGAAGGGAGCCTTTCTTTGATCGAAATTAAACTCAGATATGTATTATCCATCACCACAGTAACAGGCATTAATCGTGGCATTGATTTCGGGATTTGCGAGTATCAATAACGATCAAGAAATCTGAATTATTATAAGAAATTATAACGATAAACGATTTTTTTTTTGCTCTTATTTTACGTTGAATTAAAACAAAGTCACAGTTATTTAAATTCTAATTATTTAGCAAGAAATAGAAATAAAATAACAAATGAAAAAACTGTACAAAATCACAACATGCATTCTTCGGAAACCAATAATTAAATTCGTATATTGTAAAACTCTTTAAATGCAATATTAACCCATTAAAGACTGACGTTGCGTTTTCGCAACATTATATTTGTGAATTTTTAAATTTTTTTGATACCAGCAAAAGAGAAAAGTAAAATGTGCCTTATTTAATTAACACATTTCAGTGATTCATAAAGTAAAAGTAAGGGTTTAACAAAAAATGGCGCGAACTGAATAAAATTACTGTAAAACATGCTGGTCCTTAATGGGTTAACCTTCCGCATACCAGACCGGTGCAACAGACCTGATAGGTACATTCAAATTGATTTTTCACATTTAAAAAAATGAAAATTTTGTAAATATGTGACTTTTTCTGGAATGTTCTACTCAAAAGAATAGAACATCCCAGAAAAAACCCCCATATTTACAGAAATTTCAGTTTTTAAAATAAATTAGAAATGTCATTATAAATGTACCTGCCGGGGCCATTGAACCCCTCTGGTAGGCGGATGGTTAACATAAATCTATTAAACCGAAATAAGCATAAAATATGCAGCTTTACATATATGTCGCAGTGTTGGAGAAAATCCGATAATCTATATGTAGCACGTGATTTTTCTTTCCCGTTTTTATACTCAAAACGGCCATTAAGAGAGCGAACCGCGGTTAAATTATTTCAATCCCACCCACCACTGTTACTGTTATCTTATTATTATTATTAGACATTATGCTTTTTGAAATATTCATTATCTTAAGAAAGAAAGAAACGTTTTACAAAAATTCCTTGTTCTAACAGATCTATGTAATAAACCTCAATGTAAGTTGATTAAAACAACAATCTTCGAGAGTTTTGAGATTTTTTTAATAATCTTCTTCAGGAGAGAAAAACAAGACGCCAAACTGTGGAAATAAAGTGGTACTCGAGCGCTCGTAGCTGGTCATACATTTCTTTTGACAAAGAGGATTCTCAAATTGAAATTATGTTTGAGGAAAAAACATGAAATAGTAAAATATGCATGAAAGTGCGTAACTCTACAATTATTAAAATAATTGAAAATCAGTTATTATTATCCCATTAAAATGCACTTTTTATGACCTAGTGATATATTTCTTATATTATTCAAAACAGTTTCTAATCAGATTTAAAAAAATATTTTTCACTATTAATTAAACAAGCTTTTTCTTTGTTTTTCTTAAGGCTGTTCTTAAGTGATCTGCTCAACAAGCGTAAAACGTTTTAACACATTTACAAATTCATTTTTTAACGGAAAGATATAAAATTGGAAAGTTTGACCATGGAAGCGATTCGGAATTGAACTGTGTTTTCCATCTTTTGATCAGTAAATTACCTATTGAGTTATAATCGATTTTGATCACGTGACAAACATGTTTTTCGTCCATTTTTGAGCGATTATGCCCCTTTCGCGCGGAAATTCGGTTCAAAACGTCCACTTTGACATTATTTTCTGAAAGATCTATTGCGTTAGCAAAAAAACGGAAAAAACAGCTTGATTACATAGTTTCTGAACAACAACATCTGCTCGTTTCATGCATTTACGAATAATAATAAATTAAAACTTTTGGATTTGAGAACGGCCTTAAGAATCCATTTAGAAAAAATTCATTTTTTATGATACATTTACCAATTAGAAAAAGTATTAGTGTATTAAAGTACACATGGTGTTCCATTACCTTCGGGGTCCAGGTACTCAATCGGTAAAGCACGTAAAGTTTCTGGGTTAGAATCCCATCACGGACACTTTTTCACTCAGGTGGAAAAAATCCAATTCGTATAAAATATTTTTTAAATTATTTCTTTCAGATTAATTTAGCACAAGAAGATCAAATAGTAATGTTTATTAAACGCCCTACTCCGCCCCGCACTTCAATTTCTTTCTTTCTTTTCTTTTTTTTTTTGAGGAGGGGGGTGGGGGGGGGGGGGGGGTGGGGGCACACACATTAGAAGGATATTTTGGCAATAAAGTCAGCTTTAATAGAATCAAAATCTGTTATTTTGAAATAAAATAGCGTATTTTAATTTATTGAAACTGACCAGTCTACAAGAAAAGAACCGATTCCGACGGAATCGTTCCTTTTCGGAGTCGGTACATTTCGGACCGACTCCGAGGATTCGGTCCTTTTCGGAACGACTCCGAGGATTCGGTCCTTTTCGGAACGACTCCGAGGAATCGGTCCTTTTCGGAGTCGGTACATTTCGGAACGACTCCGAGGAATTGGTCCTTTTCGGAGTCGGTACATTTTGGACCGATTCCGAGGAACCGTTCCGAAAAGGACTGAATCCGAGGAACCGTTCCAAAAAGGACCGAATCCGAGGAACCGTTCCAAAAAGGACCGAATCCGAGGAACCGTTCCGAAAAGGACCGATTCCGAGGAGTCGTTCCTTTTCGGAATCGTTCCGAAAAGGACCGATTCCTTTTTACAGAATGGATTCGTTCCTTCAGTTTCACTGCCGGAATCGTTCCTTTGGATTCGTTCCTCAACAAATGACACATCTCTACTGTATATGCTACTAGAATTTTTTTTTTACCTATAATGACATTCTTCACACTTTTCTTCCATTCATCTGTTGCTTACCTGATGAAGGTGGTCAGTGGTTTTGTGTGACATCCATTTCTTCTGGTCTCTTCTGTGTTGTTGCACATGTTATCATGGAAGCTAAAAATTATAAAATTACCTACCTACTTTTTCAAAAGTTTCCTACATCTACAATAGTTTAATTTTTTGAGTGTATGTTTCATATTCAGCCATAAGATGCCTGGTGAAGATGTTGTTCATTTATAGGCAAAATATCCATTTATGAAACCACTTCATTAGTGTTCTTCGATCTGTGAAGCTGCAAATAGTGTTTAATATTTAGTTCTCTTCAAAAAATAAATAAATAAATAACTTTCATTACTGATTATAATAGTGTGTCGGTTAACATTTCTCATGTGAGAGTAAATATCCTCATCAAGTGAAATTGTTTACTTGTCTGCTGCTAGAACTCAGTTACTCACATCATATCATTATAAGTCTTCTAAAGGAAGTTTAAATTTATATTACCTGAAAATTACTGATGCATTTCACCTTCAATAACATAATTTTATGCTGCATTTTCTCCAAATATTCTAGCACGTGCAATTAAAACTATTCAGAGTTAATTTTTGCTTGTGTGTAGCAAATCATCCTCACATTGCAAAATTTTTGCTCATTGATAATCAAGTATAAATTCTCAATTAATATAAGAAGTTTGTGAATATTTGTTACAGTGTTTATGCAAGAGCAAGATATTTTGAAAAGTTCCTCATATTTATTTATTTATTATGTGCATAGTGCCTTTTATTTTAATTTTATTTCATACCCAAAGCCTCTAAGTTTTTATTTTGTCATTTGCCTCATTACTTTAGCATATGTAAAAAAGAATGATTGTATACATTATGAAGATTTTTGTTTATGAAGAAATTGAATAGTATAAATGATTTTTATTTTGAATTTTTCAATGTTTGAAGAAATTGAATAGTAAAAATGATTAGTTCATTTTGAAGTCTTCATTGCTTTATGAAGAAATTGAAATTAAAAAAAATTAATGTCTTCTCTTCATACCTACAAATAATACAAGAATATTACAGAAAAGCACAATTCTAGATGGAATTTTTTACCAGCGCATTTATATATATATATATATATATATATATATATATAGAATTGGTTAGTGCTTCAAAGTGCTTCAGTTAGTGCTTCAAAGAGAATGCAATGCATTCTCATTTTCTACAAAGTGTGTTGTCATATTTAAAATTTTCTGATGTCATCATGCAAGGATCATCTATTTTGATGATTATTATGTGAATGTTCGAGTTTTTCGACAGCATCTCTTCACATCTACAAATTTTTGATGTATGCATTTGTCTATTTAGTGTTTGTGTGCAACCTTAAGATGCAATACTAGTACCAGTGTACCACCTCATGCTGTGTTGCTAAACTTTCAGCGACATCAAATTATCTTTAATAGCCTTGTTCCATGTGGCTCTGGACTCAATGAACATTGGTTTGAATCCAAAAACATTGCCTTTACCTCCTGCAGTTATACAATATTATTATATTACTAGGGAGCTCTGCCCCCTGCAAGCTACGCTCGCCAAACCCCGTTCAGACACCGCAGAATCTGAAAATCTAAAAGTCTAATGGGTTTTAAAAATATTAGAGAAGATTAAATTATGCTGAAAAAGCTGTGCAGATCTCCCTGTAAACGGGTTTCCATTCAATTCGATTGCAAAAATTTAACGGAGAATCAGTTGCTGTTAAGACATCCAATGGTTGTTTTCGTTTTTGATTAAAGAGGATCAGTTAAACATTTGAAAAGAAGCTAAAATAAAATGAATTAAGCATTCAGAGTCTTTGTCAACCGATATTTTAAAACAATCTCTATAACAATAGCCTAAATCATGTGACTATCATCAACAGTTCCGGGCAGAACACTTTGCTTTTTATACTCTAGGTGCCATTTTGATACTTTAAAGTTATCCAGGCACAGGTGATAAGTCGCCAAATATTATTCTATCCCCATCATTTCATCTATATTATAATAGTTCAAGTCATCAAATGCCATAAACAAATACGATCTGATCCCTTCGCCTTTCATATGAAAGTTTGGAACAAATGTCATATACGCTCTATATTGGCGCGATTTTTTTCCAATGCCAATTTGGGGAACGCATCAACAGCATAAACAGCATCTGGCTTACCATATCAAGCAAAATAACGATACTTTGGCGCCAGTTAAGTACCTGTTGCATATATGACATTGGCGTCAGAAAAAAATCACGCCAATATGGGGCCGTATATGACATCTGTGCCGAAAGAAAAAAAGCCTGGTGCAAATCTCGCCAATATCTTTTTTTCAACTCGCCAGTTAGCATATTTTTTATTGTTCGAGTGGTAAATTAAAACATTGATTTGAAGTTGAAATTAAATGTCATGGTTTGTTACATAATTTAATATTTCGCCAGATGTCATATACGCACTGCATACAGACCTGCCAACTGCTACGAAAAAATCGTAGTTTCTACGATTTGGAGCTAACAACTACGATGCTACGAAAATCGGTCTAAAACTACGATTTTCTTCAAATAAAACACATGCTGAAAATAACCAATTTTGTCAATCGTTCGCAGAAAAAAATGCTAATTTCATCAAAGGATCGCAGAAGAACGCAAATTTCATCAAAGGATCGCGAAAAAAAACACAAATTTCATCAAAGGATCGCGAAAAAAACACATTGTTCCAAGGGATTGCAAAAAATGCAAATCTCGTCAAAGGATCGCCGGAAAAACGCAACTTTCGTCAAAGGATCACGAGAAAAACGCAACTTTTGTCAAAGGATCACGAGAAAAACGCAACTTTCGTCAAAGGATCACGAGAAAAACGCAACTTTCGTCAAAGGATCACGAGAAAAACGCAACTTTCGTCAAAGGATCACGAGAAAAACGCAACTTTCGTCAAAGGATCACGAGAAAAACGCAACTTTCGTCAAAGGATCACGAGAAAAATGCAACTTTCGTCAAAGGATCACGAGAAAAATGCAACTTTCGTCAAAGGATCACGAGAAAAATGCAACTTTCGTCAAAGGATCACGAGAAAAATGCAACTTTCGTCAAAGGATCACGAGAAAAATGCAACTTTCGTCAAAGGATCATGAGAAAAATGCAACTTTCGTCAAAGGATCATGAGAAAAATGCAACTTTCGTCAAAGGATCACGAGAAAAATGCAACTTTCGTCAAAGGATCACGAGAAAAATGCAACTTTCGTCAAAGGATCACGAGAAAAATGCAACTTTCGTCAAAGGATCACGAGAAAAATGCAACTTTTGTCAAGACTCACGGAAAAAATATCCAAATTTCGTCAAAGGATTGCAGAAAGAACGCGAATTTCGTCAAAGGATCGCGAAAAAATGCTAATTTCTTCAAAGGATTGTGAAAAAATGAAATTTTGTCAAAGGAATGCAGAAACAAATCCAAGTTTCCTCAAAGAATCGCGAAAAACCCAAATTTCGTCAAAGATCGCGGGAAAAACGCGAATTTGGTCGAAGGATCGTGGAAAAACGCAAATTTCTTCAAAGAATCGCAGAAAAAACCTGCAAATTTCGCCAAAGGATCACCTAAAAATGCGCCTATCTCATTAAAGAATAGGTAAAAAAAAAAAATCGTCAAAGCATCGCGGAAAAAAGCGCGAATTTTGTGAAAGTTGCCACGAAAAAAAATGCATAATTAGATTGTAATCCCTTGCCGCCCACACACACACACACACACACACACACATACATACACTCCTTGCAGAATATTTTCTGTCAATTTCTGATTTTATTTTACTCAGAATCACCCCAGCTGTGTGCTCTCTTCAGAAAACATCGCACGCAGACAAAAATATTTATGTTTATTGTTATGATACATATAGTTTTTAATCTGAAAGAATATAAAGAACTAACTTTTGAAAAATCGGGTTAACCCAACCTGCAGGAATCTAAATTCGGCCCGAACCAAAAGCAATCAGCTCCTGATTTGCAGCATAAAATACAGCAACCAACCAACCAACCAACCTCTAGATTAATTTGAATTTTGGGTGCTACGATTTGCCATTTTCAAAGGTTGGCAGGTCTGTGCATGTTTGGCATGATTTTTTTTTTTTTTTTATGAAAGTTTGGCGAAAGCCTCGTTTTCGAATACCAGTTACATATGTATTTTTGGTACTACTTAGTTATCCCATCGACAAAAAATCTACCTCGAACTATAAGATTAAATGTCAATAATGCTTGATCGTAAATGTTACATTTTCTTGACTTTTAGCAAGTTACACGTGTTTACGTCATCAAGTGATTTTTATTTCGACGTTTTATTCTTATATTTATTAATGTTATACTAATTTATTTGTTCTTTCGTTATTTAGAATAAAAATTTTGTCAATCTGTACAATTTGGCGAGTGGTTTGGCGATTTATATAATTTGCGAAATTGGTTGACGGAATAACTACTACATTGTACCGTATTTTTTAATTATTTTCCATTATTTTCAAAAGGAAATAGCAAAAAAATAATTAATTACTATAGAACAAAATAATTTATATAAATTTAAAAAAGAAATAAAAGTAAATATACATTTATTATTAAATAAACAACAATAGCTGGGTTACCATGTCTATCAAAATAATGCCATTTGTGTGCCAATTAGGTACCCCGGTGCGTATATGACATCTGTGTCTAATATTTTTCTTTTCGTTTTGTTTAAAAAAAAAAAAGAAGTGAAAGCCATCAATTTAAATGTTTCATTTTTAAATGAAAGTTTTGTATTTAATAAAATGATAACGAAATACAAAAAAAGCATTGTTCTTAGCATAGATTTAAAGGAGGCCCAACTGTCGCCAAATTAATTTAAAATAGTAACCTTTTCTGAATTATGAAAAAAAAATTTCTGTTATGATTAAAATTTGAGTTGCCATCATTAGAAAAAATGTATTTAAAATTAGAAAAATAAATAATATTTCGAAAACTAATTCGAATTTAAAAGTTCTAATACCAGTTTTGAGATCTGTGGATCAACACGGATTTTTGGTGTTAATTTCATCGCAAAGTATTCCATATTTTAGGAGAAATCGCTGTGAAACAAAATCAGTTGTTTAATCAGTCGATTCAAAGAATCGATACATTTTCAGGCGTTTCATAAATTCGTTTCATTAGGATTTTATATATATATATATATATATATGGTAGATGTATATTTAAATTTTTCTTTTACCTAAGATGCTAGGAGCCTTGTTGGGAGATCCAAGCCACCTAAAATTTTACGTAGGAGTTTTTTTTATATGTATTTATTTTTGTTCGTGGACATGGTGATGGCTATGTAGGGTACGGTGGTCATCGGCATGGTTATGGACTTCGATATTTACATATATATATCTAATTTTTTGTTTGTTTACAGTGTTGCTGATGATTTCATCTTCGTCATTATCATCATTGTAGGCCTAACATTGAATTTTAATAATTTTGTTTCTATATTATATTTAAATGATTATTTAAAATTATATTCCTGGTACATGGTATTTTAGTTTTATAAACTCATGATTTTGTCAATTTTTTTTTCTTTCATTCTACATGGAAGTACTTAAATTTTTTTTGGTGATCACCAGTCTCTCACATTTTAAAGAAAAACCATGGTATATGTGTATTTATCTAAAAATATAGTAAAATTCTTTTGAGTCTCATACATATATATTAAGAATTCTTATGACTAATACATTGAAATTTTTATTTAGAGTAAAGTATAAAGTTCAAAGAAATTGTGTCTATGATGGGTATTTATGACACTTACTTATGACATGTCTTTTAATTGAAATAGCAACTTGTTTCTATTGGATACTTTGTTTGGGTGATTGAGTAGTGCACAACTCAATTACACGATTGGTATCACATACAATTGGTTGTCTGTTTTAACTTAAATGAAATACTAAGTTTGATACACTAAAAGGATATCACTATGTTTTATGAAAGTTTATTTATATATGGCCATTTCATTTCCTTTTATGTTAAGAGTAATAGAAAACTCTTTTTTTTTTTTTAAGATATAATTAGGAAGTCCTAGGCATGTTGTAAAAGTCAAAGTGCAAAATATTTTTTCTTCACTTTTTTGTTGCTTTTGTATTTGCAACTTTTATCAGAAGTTAATTCTGTTTTTATTTGGTACCAAGATAGCAAAATTTGTTATGACTAGTCAATGATCTCAATTTTGTTTGTTAACTCAAAATATGTTAACACTTTTATCATGATCATTTTATGAGATCAAATAGAAGGTTTTGCCAGTGTTACTGTTTTTTTTTTTTTTTTGCCATTTTTTTATTGCATACTTTTTGGATTATGAATGTACTTTATGCAATGTATGTTCTTTTTCTCTCTCTTACTTTTGGTCACCAATTTTTTTTTTTCTCCAGCACCTTAACTTTAAATTTTAATGTTTGCATTTAACGATTTTTTTTTTATTGCTTTGGCAGTTCAAAATTTTGTCATCCCATTTTCTGTAAAAGGTTTTTGATTTTGCCTTTTACATCTCCTGGTCTTACAAAATTTTCTCGGTGAGTGGAGGTAATGTGAGAATACTTCTCACAGTATTTAAATTTGGTTTATTTTTATTTCCTTTCAGCTATTTTTTTTGCATCGATGTCTATTTGAGTTCAATCATTGCACCTCAATGTTGAAGTTTTTATCTCTCACCGTAAAGCAAGTTCATTTTTCACCGCCGATATTCATATCTGCTTTGGGAGCGGATCGGCAGCTTGCGCATGCGCACTCCGTTATTTTAGGAGCACATCTCTAGAGCTCTCGTTTCATCGGAGTCGGTTTGCATTATGATGACGTCATTGAAATGATGCGCCGCCCTCTTTTGACGCCGATCGCTGACAGGAGAATATCGTTTGGTTTTGTTTTCCAATCAGTGAAAACATTTTGAATTCTGTAGCTTGTAATTCGATTTTCATTAATTTCCTGTAAATGTTAATTTAGCTAATCAATTTAAATTCTGCCTTTTAAGTACTTTGTCAACCCCGTATTCATCATTTAAATACTAAAACTCGTTAATTTTAAAATCAGAATTTGGTTTGATGTTGTGAAAAAGAGATGTAGTTTTTCAATGAGTGTTTTCCGCGGCGCAGGTTTTACCTGCCGTCGAATACCGCAAAGTTTACCGAATGAAAAACGTCCATATAATAGGTCGTATTTTTGTGGATATCTTTTGTCATGCCAAAGTTTAATTTAACTAAAAGATGTGCTGCTCTCATTAAAAGGAATCCCATGGAATTATTCTATGTTGGCTTCTATTTTTCTCTTCTTAAAAGATTAGTTCTTTTATTTTAAAATGGTGACCAGAAGCAAGTAATTTCCTAACCTTCTATTCAACTAACGTGCGAAATAAAGAATATTGTTTGTTTCATTAGTTTGCATCTTCAGTGTCTCCTGTAAAGTAAGAATTTTACAGTTTTATTATTTCTTTAACGATCAGTAGTACTATTAAAAGAACTTCACAATGTGTACTTAACCCTTTTACGATCACACAACATATAATTATCGCCACAGACCGATTGATCCTTCAATCATCGAAGGAGATAAACAGCGCAGTCCAAAATTGGTACCAATTACATATCGCTGCATGCTTCATATTTTCAAGTTTCTGTTTTTCTAGCTGTATGAAAGCACCACGATGTTCATTTGAGAAAATATGGTGATACAAAATATACATTTTCCCTAAGACTACATCACTCTGATTCTGAACATGTGCAATAACATTTAGTGCTTGCTGATTTTTCATCTTGTATTGACAACAGGGTTTGGTTTAAACCACGCTGATTTAAACCGTGGTTTAAACCAAATGGTTTTTTTTCATCTGGTTTTTTCTCTTTTTTCCTAATGTTTTCATTTATTTTACACATTATTGAAAAATGCAAAATCCAATTTATGCAGAAGCTACAAGAAATACTTTAGAAAAATGATGAATTAATAAACTTGTAAAGTGACAAATATTTTTAGTCAAACTTTTCTTATAAGCTTTAAATCTACATGGCAGACTCACTAATTTTTCTAAAATTAGCTGGGGGGGGAAAAAAAGTAGTTTTCTTTCTTTTTCAAGCCTTTTATTTTTAAAAATAGCCAAAATGGTAGATTTGCTAAAAATACACTTTTACTACTTAGATTGCTTGATTAGTTAAGATTTACTAAGGATTACATTATGCCTCAATGATGACATAATCATAAGTAATTCTCCCTATTGGTTACTCTTTGTTCTGTATGATAATGAATGATTGGCTGTGAGTTTTCTTTGTTGTATCATGGTTATTGGGTTTAGTAAGCCTTTGGTTTTCTTGCATTGCTACATTGGGATTGGGTTTTGTATTATGATTTCATTCTGTTACCAGCAGGGTTAGCATGGTTTAAATCAATTGGTTAACCAACTGGTTGTTTAGAAAAAATGTAATATAATATTTTCTCATTTTTGTTTCAAATTATTGGATATAAATAATTTCTGCTTTTAACCAGAGATGTAGTGGAGAGTATACATAGGTATACGACGTATACCTTCGGAATTTTTTAAAGAAGCTCCGTATACCCTTTGTTTCTCAAATAAAGCTATAGCGTATACCCTAACCATGAACGTTTAGGACTCTAGCGTATACCCTCTGCCTACAGTGTATACTCCCTGTATTTTTTACTACTACAACACTGCTTTTAACAGTCTTAGCCCAACAGTCACCGTGAGACATAGTGAGTCTAGGTTAATTTGTATGCATGTAGAATGCAAATTGCCTGTGTTGATGAACATACCTGAACCTGAAAACAGAAAATTTAAAACATGTGAATTTAGTAAAGATAAAATAGACTAAAAATATCCAATATTTTGAATAAAATATTTTCCTTTGAGAAAATGCAGATTATTTGCAATTAATAACATAAAATGACCTTTAAGATTTCAGTCAAGCTGTAAAAGAAAATTTTCTTGATTGGGGAGATTATCTTTTAAGACTGTTCCCAACTGCTCTACTCAACAAGTGCAAAACGCTTTGACATGTTTACAAATTAATTTTTTAACGGAAAGATATAAAATTGGAAAGCCTAAGTATGGAAGCGATTTGGAATCGAACTGTGTTTTCCATTTTTGATAAGTAAATTATCTATTGAGTTATAGGCAATTTTGATCACATGTCAAAGATGTTTTTAACCTTCCTTGAGTGGTTATTCTTCTTTCATGTGGAAATTCGGTTCAAAATGCCCACTTTGACAATATTTTCTGAAAGATCTATTGTGTTTGCAAAAGTATGGAAAACACAGTTCCATTACACCGTATCTGAACAACAGCATCTGCTAGTTTCATGCATTTCCAAACAAAAAAAAATTAAAACTTATGTCATAAAGTTTCCCTTTCGGATTTGAAAACAGCCTTAAGAATAAAAAAGAAACTCAAAATATGAAGTCGAATAAGAGGACATTGAAAAAGTGGATGCTTGCAAAGCACCTGTTTACTTTAAACTAAAATATGCAATAAGATATATTTAAATCGTCTATTACATAATCGAATCCACTATTTAAATCTGACAAAAAAGAAAAAAAAAAAAAGAAAAGAAAAGTGGGGGTAGAAAATTGAGATAAGGTTCACTTGAGACATAATAGAAAAAAGTCACATAAAAATGCTTTAAAAAGGTATATTATTAATTTTTAGTTTAGACATTTAAAAGTAATATGTATTACAACATATCTTGGAAAAAAAGCTTGTGTATTAAGTCTGATGGCTATTTAAATGTTTTAGTGGATGACAACTTTTAGAAATCTACTTTCCATTTTAAGATCTATGTTTTCAGTAGTCTAAAAAGCTGGTAAATAGGTATTTATTTTGCTGTTGCCTTTTTTTTTTTTTTTTTACCTGGCAGTTTTTGAGAAGTGTCAAATGACAATATACAATACTTCTTGAAACATGTAAAGATTCTACTGCTAAATTCAAATCATTCCAGGAATTCTTTATAAAAAGCTTTACTTTCAATAAAAGGTAATAATTGTTCATGTAGTGTTCTAACAGAAAAATCAGATATATCAGATTGCAAATGTTTCAAAGAAATTATTTTAAATAGCCATGGGAAAGTATATTGTATTTATGAAACTACACCATATATTTATTTATAGTACTATAGTAATGAAAAGATTGTTTATTAAGATTTTCAAGGTATCAATATATGTATCAATATATATGTAGAGCATTTTATTCATGGAACAAAAGACATAGCTTTTACTAAAAATGTTTCAATTATTTCAATTTTCTACATTAATTACTGTAATTATTTAATTTAAATTATTTTTAAATGAAGTTATATTACTTATATATCCAACAATGTTTATTTTTATCAATAAATATGCATGTATATGTAATAGGGAAAATATATTTAAAAAAACCCGGTTTAAACCAAAAAAACCGGGTTTTTTTACCAACCCTGATTGACAAAGAGGATTCATTCGTTTATTTTGATAGGATGAGTCATAATTTCTGCGTTTTTTATGTAATATTATAGCAAAACTGTTATAGTCAACTAATATGACAAATAGCAACAAACAATTGATGCAGTAAGTTTTAGTAAGAAATGCTTCTGAAGTGTTATAATCCATTTGCATCCATTTTTTTTTCAATTATTTTATCTTTATTAAGTAACTTTTATTTTAGCTTATTTTTCAATGATATTGCACCATATTTTGATAACATCTTAATTATTATATTTCTAAACATTTATTTTAAAAATATTCCTCATTACTTTTAATCAATTGAAATCAAATTTCGTTTTAATTGCCATATACAGTGTGACCATATGACAATTCTTTTATATCCTTTAAATTAATTTTTATGTATTACTTATATATATTTTTAAATCTTAAAGACATAAACATATAAATATTACTCTAATTTTATTGATTTTTACTTTTTAATTAAAATAAAATGGAGGTATTTATACTCCTTCATCCTTTAAATTAATGATTATTTTGTATTGTACATTTAATGTTTTATATCTTAAATTGCTAAAGATATAAAAATGTACTGCAATTTTATTGATTTCACCCCCCCCCCCCCCCCCCGACGCTTCCAAACGGAAATATTTACCACTATATGTCCACTACATTTCATGGCCTTAATAGCCTGTATTTTGCAAGACTACTCCTGGGGGAGAAGAGGGGTGGCCAGGGTTGTAAAAAAACAGAGTTTTTTGTTAAAAGCCCAGCCCGGGCGGATTTATTTTATTTTAAAAACTCGGGTTAAATGGGCAATTTTCTCCAGGTAAATAGAGTTAAAATGCCAAAATGTGGACTATGATTCCACCTTCCTCACAAATAATAATCTTCAGGGTTGCCACTGTATAGGGAAAACTGGAAAAACTGAGGGTATTTAAAAATGAATATTAAAAAGAAGAAATTTTACTAAATTTTGATACTTTGCAAAATTTATCCGTTGAAATTTTGAAAATTCTCAGAGGAATTATTACTCAGGGAAAATTTAATTTTTTGCTTAGGAAAGCGCAAGGAATTTGATTGCCGAAATAAGTGGCAATCCTGATCTCAAATACAATCTTTGTGACCACTTCATAGTCTAATAGATGGAAATGACTTCATAGTCTTAACAGGGTTGGGGTTTTGGATGTCCAAAACTAGTTTTGGACAGGACATGTGGGTTTTACTGTCCAAAACTGTACTAAAGTGTCTAAAACTGTACTAAAGTGTCCAAAACTGTACTAAAGTGTCCAAAACTGTACTAAAGTGTCCAAAACCTTAAAAAAGCAACATTCCACATGTTACCACTTCACATTTATTAAACATATGAATAAATATAAATATATCACAATATATTTTACTAACATTCAGTTTAATTCTTTGGTAAATGAAAAAAAGTTCAATTTTTTCTAATATCTGTGTAACATAAAAAGTTCTATTGTTGTTAAAATTGAGTTATAATAATAAGAAATTCTGTATAATACCACACATGTAGTATAAGGAGGGGAGATTTGCTTTTGTTTCAATTTTGTGCAAGAAAATGTTACAAAGAAATTTCTTTTAAATAATGTTTCATTGTAAATTATCTTTTCTAGATTATAGGATAATGAAAGAAAACACAAATATATAATTTAAAATGTAGAAGTTATTTTTTATTATGAATTTAATCTATATCATTCTATATCAATCTAGAACATTCTATTTCTTAAGAGTTTAGTGTTGTTATAATAATAGTCGTATAATATAGTGTTATAATAATAGTCAATATCTAAATATCTCATAATCATTCTTTTCCGCGGCCATTTGTCGAATTTTCCGATATTTCTCAGCGACAAATTGGCAAAATTCGTAGTGTGCACTCTTTAGACAAACTTTGCTATGCGTTTCTGTGATCTTTTGATGAAATTTGCAATAATTTTGTTTGTTTACTGAAATTCATGCTTTTTTTTTTTCAGCGATCGTTTCACAAAACGCACGATTCCCCCCCCCCCCCACCCCCCCACCCCAAAAAAAAAAAAAAAAAAAAAATTTTTTTTCATGAAATGTGCATTTTTTTTTTTTCCAACAATCAGTGACAAAATATGTCTTTTTCTTTTCCGCAGCCATTTTTCGAAGTTTACGATATTTCTCAGCGACAGATTGGCAAAATTGGCATATGCTTCTGCACTTTTTTGTGGAAATTTGCCATGCATTTCCGCGATCTTTTGATGAAATTTGCAATATTTTTCTTCGATTGTTTACTGATATTCGCGGGGTTTTTTTTTCAGCAATCGTTTGACGAAATTCGTGATTTTTTTTTCAACAATCTATGACAAAATTTGTGATTTTATTTATTTTTTTTTTTTTTTGCCGACTATTTGCCAAAGTTCCCGATATTTCTCAGCGACAGATTGGCAAAATTCAGTGTGCGCCTCTGCACTCTTTTGTCAAAATTTGCTATACATTTCTGCGATCTTTTGATGAAATTTGCAATTTATTCCGTCGACTGTTTATCGAATTTTGTGTTTTATTTTTACAGTGATTGTTTTTACAAGATCGTTTCATGAAATTGAAGTATTTCTTTTTCAACAATCTGTGACAAAATTTGTGTTTTTTTTTTTTTTTTTTGGCAACCATTAGCCAAAGATTAGACAAACTTTGCTATGCGTTTCTGCTATCTTTTGATGAAATGTGCAATATTTTTCTTTGTTTACTGAAATTCACGATTTTTTCAGCAATCGTTTCACAAAATGCACGATCTCCCCTCCCTCCCAAACGTTTCACGAAATTTGCAGTTTTTTTTTCATGATTTTTTTTTAAACGATCAGTGACAAAATTTTTTTTTCTTTTCAGTGGCCATTTGTCGAAGTTTCTGATATTTCTCAGCAACATATTGCCAAAATTTGTAATCTGCACTCTTTAGACAAACTTTGCTATGCTTTTCTGCGATCTTTTGATGAAATTTGCAGTATTTTTCTTCGTTTACTGAAATTTGCACTTTTTTTTTCAGCTATCGTTTCACAAAATGCACGATTCCCCCTCTCCCCCCCCCCCCTCCCCAAATCGTTTCATGAAATTTGCGGGTTTTTTTTTTTTTAACGATCAGTTGCAAAATTTGTGTTTTTCTTTTCTGTGGCCATTTGTCGAAATTCCCGATATTTCTCAGCGACAGATTGGCAAAATTCGTAATGTGCACTCTTTAGACAAACTTTGCTATGCGTTTCTGTGATCTTTTGATGAAATTTGCAATAATTTTGTTTGTTTACTGAAATTCACGTTTTTTTTCGTGCATTTTGTGAAACGATAGCTGAAAAAAAAAAGAGTGCAAATTTCAGTAAACGAAGAAAAATACTCCAAATTTCATCAAAAGATCGCAGAAAAGCATAGCAAAGTTTGTCTAAAGAGTGCAGATTATAAATTTTGGCAATATGTTGCTGAGAAATATCGGAAACTTCGACAAATGGCCACTGAAAAGAAAAAAAAATTTTGTCACTGATCGTTAAAAAAATCATGAAAAAAAAAAACTGCAAATTTCGTGAAACGTTTGGGAGGGAGGGGAGATCGTGCATTTTGTGAAACGATTGCTAAAAAAAACGTGAATTTCAGTAAACAAAGAAAAATATTGCACATTTCATCAAAAGATACCAGAAACGCATAGCAAAGTTTGTCTAATCTTTGGCTAATGGTTGCCAAAAAAAAAAAAAAAAAAAAAAAAAACACAAATTTTGTCACAGATTGTTGAAAAAGAAATACTTCAATTTCATGAAACGATCTTGTAAAAACAATCACTGTAAAAATAAAACACAAAATTCGATAAACAGTCGACTGAATAAATAAATTTTTCATCAAAAGATCGCAGAAATGTATAGCAAATTTTGACAAAAGAGTGCAGAGGCGCACACTGAATTTTGCCAATCTGTCGCTGAGAAATATCGGGAACTTTGGCAAATAGTCGCCAAAAA
Source organism: Maratus speciosus (assembly GCA_963932465.1). NCBI lineage: Eukaryota > Metazoa > Arthropoda > Arachnida > Araneae > Salticidae > Maratus > Maratus speciosus. The sequence goes on from OZ010792.1 coordinate 78,753,048, forward strand.
AAAAAAAAAATAAATAAAATAAAATCACAAATTTTGTCATAGATTGTTGGAAAAATAAAATCACGAATTTCTTTTCAGTGGCCATTTGTCGAAGTTTCCGATATTTTTCAGCAACATATTGCCAAAATTTGTAATCTGCACTCTTTAGACAAACTTTGCTATGCTTTTCTGCGATCTTTTGATGAAATTTGCAATATTTTTCTTCGTTTACTGAAATTTGCGCTTTTTTTTTCAGCTATCGTTTCACAAAATGCGCGATTCCCCCCCCCCCCCCCCCCCCAAATCGTTTCATGAAATTTGCGGGTTTTTTTTTTTTTTTTTTTTTTTTTTTTTTTTTTTTTTTTACGATCAGTTGCAAAATTTGTGTTTTTCTTTTCCGTGGCCATTTGTCGAAATTCCCGATATTTCTCAGCGACAGATTGGCAAAATTCGTAATGTGCACTCTTTAGACAAACTTTGCTATGCGTTTCTGTGATCTTTTGATGAAATTTGCAATAATTTTGTTTGTTTACTGAAATTCACGTTTTTTTTTCAGCAATAGTTTCACAAAATGTACGATCCCCCCCCCCAAATCGTTTCATGAAATTTGCATTTTTTTTTTTTCAAACGATCAGTGACAAAATTTGTGTTTTTCTTTTCTGCGGCCATTTTTCGAAGTTCCCGATATTTCTCAGCGACAGATTGGCAAAATTGGCATATGCTTCTGCACTTTTTTGACGAAATTTGCCATGCATTTCCGCGATCTTTTGATGAAATTTGCAATTTTTTTTTAGATTGTTTACTGAAATTCGCGGGGGTTTTTTCAGCAATCGTTTGACGAAATTCACGTTTTTTTTTTTTTCAACGATCTATGATGAAATTTATTATTTTATTTATTTCTTTTTGGTGACTATTTGCCAAAGTTCCCGATATTTCTCAGCGACAGATTGGCAAAATTCAGTGTGCGCTTCGGCACTCTTTTGTCAAAATTTGCTATACATTTCCGCGATTTTTTGATGAAATTTGCAATATTTTTCTTCGATTGTTTACTGAAATTTGAGGGATTTTTGCAGCGATCGTTTCACAAAATGCATGATTTTTTCCCAAGATTGTTTGGCGAAATTTGCATTTTTTTTTCAATTATCTGTGACGAATTTGATTTTTTTTTTCTGCGACTATTTGTCGAAGTTCCCGATATTCCTGAGTGACAGATTGGCAAAATTCAACATGTGCTTCTGCGATCTTTTGATGAAATTTGCAATTTTTTTCTTCGATTGTTTCACAAAATTCATGATTATTTTTCCAAGATCGTTGGATGAAATTCTTTTTTTTTTTTTCTAATGATCATTTCACAATTTTTTTCAACGATCTATGACAAAATTTGTGATTTTTTTAAAATTTGTGACAATTTATCGCATGTTATGTGTTTACCGTTCATGGGTGTCTAAAAATGTAGTCAACAATTTTAACAGGAAGATAGATTATAAATAATGAACACTCAAAATTTTCGCTTTATTGAATTATGCCTAAACTTTACACTGCAATTTCAATGTAAAAACATTCAATAAAGTATAACATATGTTTTCATTAGGATGAGAAAATATTAACAAAAGAATAAGAACTGAGTGAAAAATCCTTGAGTTCATGAAATACTTAATATGGTGTGCATTTTGTGATATATTAGGAGTTTTATAAGAATCGCATGTGAATGGACTCTTAATCGCCCAAGAACGGAAATTATTTACTTCATAAAAAATTCAAGAAACACGTTCCATGCTTGGGCGACTATGCATATGTAAATTGCCATTAACACAAAGAACGAATACAATTTAAATTAACTTACGTGAATGATAACACTTTAAAATTTTAAAGGTGAGAGAGTTGAATTTCGAGTTTGGAAGGCAGGTGACAATAATTGTCCTTTCAACTGTAGCGTTTTCTACGATGAGTATCCTTTATATGTTGTTTTCTGACAGAGGTCGTTTTAAAGCTTTTGGCCTGTACATTACTAAGCACTCACTCCTCTCAACTAATTTTTTCATCAGTAGAGGGTGTTTTAAAATTTTAATTTGTTCATGACTATGGCATACAATTTTACAAAAATTTATGAATAAAATTTGCACAACATCTCAACAATTTGCAACTGCTTCTCCCCCATTTTCACACTGTGATTGGGTACGTATTTCAGACAAAATCGAGTTACATATAAAATCATATAAATTAAAGGTTTCTTTATAAATATTACCACGGACCCGGGCAACACCGGGCGGGTCAGCTAGTAGATTATAAAGAGGATATTTGTTGTATAATTTAAGTCATTATTCCCAAAATGGATAATAAATCAAAAACGTCAAATACTTTATCTTAAAAGACTTAATACTTAAAAGACAAAATTGAAATTATTAAACTCAAAGAGCAAAATGTCCCAGTTAAAAGCTTATGTGAGAGATTTAAATGTGGAAAAACTCAATTCTATTATGCTATCAAAAAGAAGGATGAACTTCGTAAAGAATTTGAAGAAGTTGGAGATTGCACTCGGAAAAGTAAAAGGCAAGTTGAAAACAAAGACGTCGATAAACTAACATGGGAATGGTTTAACAATGCCAGAGCAAAAAATCTGCCCATATCAGGAATTTTAGTTCGGGAAAAAGCAAAAGAAATTGCTGAGGAAATTGGGAAAAAAGATTTTAAAGCATCAAATGGCTGGTTGATGAGCTTCAGAGCTCGTCATAATCTGCTACTGAAACAAATGTGTGGCGAATCAAAAGATATTCCGGATTCTGATGTTGAAAAATGGATAGACAGAATTTCTATATTAGTAGATGGTTATGCTCAAAGGGATATTTTTAATTGCGATGAAACAGGACTGTTTTTTCGGGAATTGCCTACGAAACCTCTGACTGAAAAAGGAAAAGCAAGTTTTGGTGGAAAGCACTCAAAGGAGCGCCTGATTTTGCTTCTTTGCTGCAAGATGAAGGAGAAATGGAAAAGCCATTAGTAATCGGAAAATCACGGAAAACAAGATGTTTCAAAAACATTGATGTGTCAAGTTTACCGGTTACCTGGAAATCTCAAAGGAAAGCGTGGATGACAGCAGTAATCATGAAAGAATGATTGAAATTGTTTAACAGAAAAATGCAAAGAGATAACCGCCAAGTGTTATTATTTGTAGATAATGCACCTTGCCATCCCGAGATAGAGTTAACAAATGTGAAGCTACAGTTCCTGCCAGCGAATACCACATCTAGAACTCAACCTTTGGATCAAGGGATAATCAAAACTCTAAAAACTGTCTACAAAAAATATCTCCTCCGATCAATTTTAGCTGCAATGGAAGCAGCAAAGTCTGCATCCGAACTAGCTAAGACCGTAACAGTTTTGGATGCAGTTAAGTGGATTGACAGAGCCTCTAAAGAAATCACACCTGATACAGTAATTAAGTGCTTTCAGAAATCGGGGTTCAGTTTCGACACCGAAGAAATTTCAGATAGTGGTAAAGATGATGTTGAAAAGGAAGAGCTTCAAGACCTGATGAATAACATTTGCGGTTTCATTCCAGATGGACAAGGACATACAAATGTTACTGAATACATACATGCCGATGATAAACTTACTACAAGCGATTATAATGAGTCAGTGGATTTTCTCATAGCACAAAAGCTAGAGGACAATAGTGGGAGTAGCACTGATGAATATGAAGTAGAAGACAGAGTGACTAGCATTAAGTCATATCAAGATGCTCTTAAGAATCTAAAGCTTTTACAAAATTTTTACATAGCGCAAAACAATTTTGAAATGATACCAATGTTAACTGAAATACAATGTGCTACCGAAAAAGAAGTGATTAAGAAAAAAAAAAAAAAAAAAAAAAAAAAAACAACAATATTCGATTTTTTTTCTAAATAAACTCAAGATAATGGAATTTTAAAGCATTTATTAAGGTAAATATAACTGTTTTTTTTTTTCACTAAAATTTGGAATTTTGATTTATATCAGTGTGTTTGTGTACTATCAATTTGTAGTGTAAATTAATATTACTATAAATATATAAAAATATGTAAAAAGATTTCATGTTTATTTAATTTTTAAAAAATTAAAAGATACGTTAGATTTAATCTTTAGCCAAAGAATTGTTTAATACTCTGTGAACAGGATGTCTATAAAGTTTTTCTGTCTAAGCCGGAAATCTGTCTAAGGTGGAATTTTATTTCAGTCCCAAGCGATTCCGCCTTAGACAGATTTCACTATATGTGATAATCCTTTTACATCCAATAGATTAATTATTATTTTACTTATACACGTATGTTTTTCTCAAACTAAAACATATTGATCTATAAATTTTACTATAATTTTGTGATTCTTTTAATATTATGAAATGAATTATTAGCAGATTTACGCTGCATTCAATGCCTCAATATTGGGTATTTTGCAGGAAATTTTCTTGGAAAAAAAGGGAAGGAATATCAACTTGCAAATTATTTAAATCTTAGGTGCTGGTAGGAGTAAGAGACTTCTCCCCTGACTTTTTTATTTTGTAATTAATTTGAAGTTTATATTAATTTCTATCTTTTCAAAATATAAAGTAATGCTGCTTTTTTTATGGATTTAGTTTGAATTTTTTTGTAAATCATAAACACATAATATTCTTATCCACATTTTTGCTTTCTGAACAAAATCACCGTTTAAAGTTATGATAATCTTTTTACATCCTTTACATTTATGATTATTTTTTATGTACAATTATAGCTTTTAAATCTTAAATATGGGGGGGAGAACAGTTTTCAGTTTTAATATATTACCAAGCATCAATTCGCAAATCGAAGATAGTTTGATGCGCTAGGGAGAAAATTTTCCACCCAGACCACTCCTGGAATTCACCACCACTTAGACATCTGGAGTTTTGAAGAATAATTGTTTGAAAAAAAATAAGGGGGGGGGGTCACTTTGCATGTTATAAGTTGAATCATGGACACATACAGTGGGAAGTGCTCCCGCCCCCCTACCCCCCTCTACTACTTTTTAAAACTTTCTTGGTTAAAAAATATGTATATTTCCCAGTTGGCTTTAAAAGTTTAGATATTAAAAGAAAACTATTATCAGCGGTAGAATCGATAAAAAAAAGTCACTGGTCCCAAGGACCAGTAAGCGTGAGAATTTACTGGTCCGCAGTCATCATCACTGGTCCGCTACATAAAATTCTATTAAGTTCCTTTAACCCTTGTGTGACCTTCCCCTCCCCCTCTTAGAATATAAACCAAACTTCCTTTACAGCCATCCAAAATTTTCAGCATAGTAAAATGTAAAATTATAATTTACTAAAAATTAAATAAACAGTATTCATAACGAAAAACTATAAAATTATTAATTAGATATTTTATTTATCTGATTATTTATTTCAAATGACTGAGATTTAATGCAATTTTTTAAAATTATTATGTGATTTGTGTTTGGTTGTGGTTTTCTAGGAAACGGGTAAATTAAGTTTACCTGTGAGAAAGGGGGGCAAAAGTTACTGGTCCTGCAGACCACTAAATTTTTCAAATTAGTGGTCTGATTGCATTTTTGGTGGTCTCGGACCAGCGGACCATCAAGGATTTCGAACGCAGTATTATGACTAACGATAAAATATTTTCTTTTGTACAATGGCTTATCTCAAGATCCCCACCTAGTCTAACATCGTGATGCATCGCAACATCGTGGTTTAGCCTCAATGATGCATCGCAATGTAGAAATCCTAATATCGCCCAGTCCTAGTGTTTAGTATTGGCTAAAGTCATCTTAGAATAGAGTCCTGACATTTTCTTTCAAGTGTTCAAATCATTGTTATAGAAATATATATGTTGTAGGCTAATTGAGAAATCCAGCTCTTTGCAAAGAGCCTAGGCTGTTTGTAAAGAGCTGGGCTAATTGGAGAATCGTCTCCCTTTTTCCAATTAGTCTGATGTTTTTCGGGCTTATTGCTAAGATCCTAGACAGCATTAGGCTAATTGAAAAATGACCACTTATCTCCCAATCAGAGTGATTTTTTTTAGGTTTATTAACCCATAACCTGAACCGAACCCGAAAAATAACTTACAACAGACCGTACCCCGATCCAAGCAAGATAAAATAATTTCTGTTGACACGCAACCCGAGTAGAACCTGATAAAAAAAAAAAAAGCCCCAAATATGATAACCGACATAAATATTCTAAAGCACCATAAGCCGATCCGAGTAAGACAAAATAATTTCCTTGGACACGCAACCCGAACCAAACCTAAAAATTCCATTTGAAAAAAACCTGAAATCTGACCTGAACCGAATCTGAACCCGACAAAAGTATTCCAAAGAACCATAACCCAATTTGAGTACGACAAAATAATTTCTGTGGACACGCAACCCATTCCGAACCTAAAAATTTAGTTTGAAAAAAAAAACCTGAAATATGAGCCGAACCAAATATGATAACCGACAAAAGTATTCTAGAAAACCATAACCCGATGTGAGCAAGACAAAATAATTTTCGTGGACACGCAACCTGAACCAAGCCTAAAACTTGCATTAAAAAGAAAACCCAAAATCTGACACAAACCGAATCTGAACCCGACAAAAATATTCCAAAGAACCATAACCTGATCCAAGCAAGACAAAATAATTTATGTAGACACACTAGAGGTCTGCACGGGCCCGGGCCGGACCGGCGGAATGAAGGCGAATTTTCAAACGGGCCGGGCCAGCAGAATTAGGACAATTTTTTCAATGGGCCGGGCCGGCAAAAAAATTAATTGGGCCTGTTGGCCCGATATAAGAATTTAAGCCAAGCAGATAGAATATGAGCCATTTTCAATGAATGTGATTTTCTCGAGAAGTATGAATGTGCAACACGAGCCGATGCGAGTTTAACAACATCAATACAGAAATGTAAGATGTCCATCGTAGAGATCGGCATCGTACAGTTACAAGATGTCTGATTCTGAGTTTAATTTTTTTTCAGCAGACTCGTGCCGGGACGGAACTAGTCTTAATCGATCTCAGGATGTGTAGAACAGTCATTGTGTTTTGTAGTATTAATAGTGATAATGAAGTTCTCTTAACAGTATCTTTGGAAATATACCTTAAGGTGGTTCTCATATTCGCTGCTCAACAATGTGAAGCTTTCAGACACATTTTCTGACAAAATTTTTAACTATAAAGGCATAAAGTTGACAGGCCTGCCTATTGAAGGGCATTTGGAAACGAATAGCTTTTTCCATATTTGATAAATTACTTACAGAGATAACAGAGATTCCTGTCACGTGACTCCCCGTTTTTCTCCTTTCTTGTGCTATCGCTTCCGGAAATTCGATTCAAAACGCTAACTTTGACAGTATTTTCAGAAAGATATATTGCTTTTATCTATGAAAAAAAAAAAAAAAGACATTTACATAGCTTCTGAATAAGAATACCTGCCAATCTTACGTGTTACCGAAAAGAAAAGAATTCATAAATGTGTCAAAATGTAACTCCTTTGGATTTGAGAAAAGCCTTAAAAATGAGGGAAATATCTTCACAAATCTACTTTTTATTATACAGCTTCAAAAGTTATCATGTTTTGAATCCTTATTTCCATTTTGAAATGTCAGTAGACACGATGACTAAAACACTGTAAGTAATGGCCTGGAAATTCCGGTCCGTGCAGACCTCTAAGACACGCAACACGTTCCGAACCTAAAAATTTAGTTTGAAAAAAAAAAAAAAACCCCGAAATATGACTCGAACCAAATATGATAACTGACAAACATATCCCCAAAAACCATAACTGATACGAGCAAGACAAAATAATTTCTGTGGACACGCAACACAACCCGAACCTAAAACTTCCGTTAGAAAAAACCCAACATCTGACACAAATCGAATCTGAACCCGATAAAAATATTCCAAAGAACCATAACCGATCCGAGCAATACAAAATAATTTTTGTGGACATGCAATCCGTTCCAAACCTAAAAATTCCATTTGAAAAAACCTGAAATCTGAATCCGACAAAAATATTCCAAATGACCATAACAGGATACGAGCAAGACAAAATCATTCTCGTTGGCATGCAACCTGATCCAAACCTTGAAGTTAGCCCAAAACCCAAACAGTACCCGAAATAAAAATACATCAGGCCGTATCCCCGATCCAAGCAAGGCAAATTAATTTCCGTGTACAAGCAATACAATCAGAATCTGAAAATTCCATTCGAAGTTAGCCTGAAACCCGACCCAGGCACATCTGAAAACGACAAAAATATTTTAAAGAAACGTAACCAAGCAAGACAAAATTATTTCAGTCGACACGCAACCGGATCCGAACTCAAAGGTTCCATTTGAAGTCAACCTGAAAACAGACCATAATGAGGTTTCAGATCGAATTTCGGATTGAGTTCAATTAGAACTTTAAAGTTCGGATTGGGTTGCTTGTCAATAGAAATTATTTTGTCCTACTCGCATCAGGTTATAATTCTTTGGAATATTTTTCTCAGGTTAAGATTTGGTTTGGGTCAGGTTTCAGGCTGAATTCAAATGGAATTTTTAGGTTCTGGTCATGTTGCCTGACCATGGAAACTAATTTGTCTTGTTCGGATTCGTTATGGATCTTTGGAATATTTTTGTCAGGTTTCTTTCAAATGAAATTTTTAGATTTGGATCGGTTTGTGTGTCCACGGAAATTATTTTGAATTGCTCGTATTGGATTATGGATTTTTGAAATATTTTTTTCGGGTTCAAATTTCGTTTTTTTTTTTTTTTTTTTCCCCAAATAGAATTTTTAGGTTTGGGTCAGGTTGCGTGTCCACGGAAATTATTTTGTTTTTTAGATTCGAGAGGGTGTAATTTAAATTACGCCCTCTCGAATCTAAAATTTTCAGCACTTTTGAGGCAGTTCCTTTAGTATGTTTACGTTATGTAGACAATATTTTTGTTGTTTGGTGAGGTAATGTAGATGAGTTAATGATTTTCATACAGCAGTTAAATGAACTTGACAATAATATTAAATTTACTTTTGAACTAGAAAAAAGGGGGAAAATTACCTTTCTTAGACATTGAGTTACAGAGAAAGGGGAATGAATTATTTCGTTCAGTTTACCGAAAACCTATTGCGGTTTTAAACCTTATACCTTCCGATGCATGCACCCCAATGCCTTATAAATTACCCCCCTTCAGGTTCCTAATTAATCGTGCTTTCAGGATTTCTTCCGATATAAATCTGGGGGATGAATTAGAGAAAATTAAATGTATTGCTAGTGATAATGGATATCAGATAAAATTAACAAATTGATTCAGAGCTCCTTTGATACTTCTAAAAATAAAAATAAAACTATTAATGAAGTTAATATGAAAAGGGTTGTAGCAAATTATTTCCTGGGTTTCTTTGAACATATAAAAAATCATTTAAGAAATTTTGATTTATGTTTGATCGCGAAGCCGCCTCCGAAATTAAAGATGCTTTTAAGTACTAAAATTGATCTTATTAATAGAGGTGATTATATGATTCCATTTATTAGGGAGGGAGCAATCAAAAATCATTATATAGGTATAACCCAACGAAAATTCAATATCAGATGTAAAGAACATATAGCGGACATAAAATATAATAGAGGTAATACTGCTTTATCCCGGCTAAATCAAATAGAGAACATTAACAGACTTTTTAACGAGAGTAAAATAATCTACAGGTCTAATTTTTATTTACAATTATTCATAAGAAAGTCCATTGAAATTTATTTATGAGGTTCAGGAGTTTGTAACAATACATTATCTTTTCGTATCCCGAATTTATGGATTGAATGGTTGGATAACTTACGGCGTCGTGACATAGAGGGAACATGAGCAATCGCGAAAATACAGGGTGCGTTATATGATTACTTGTTTATATTCGATGATTTTTTCGATTTTTCATATGCATTTGTAATTTTCTGTTATAGATTCTGATGACTCAGAAAATGAGTTGAAACATGTAAATATAGATTTTTAATTTACTTTTAATGTGTTTTTATAACGTCTTTTAAGCAAATAAATATTTTAATATTATGATATGATTAGTAGTGGATGTAATTTTGACTTGCTACTCGCACTTATTTATATTTGTATTTTTCAATTAACCTAATGCTGTCTAGGCTCTTTGCAATAAGCCTGAAATATATCAGGCTAATTGGAAAAAAAGAGATGATTCTCCAATTAGCCTAGCTCTTTGCAAACAGCCTGGGCTCTTTGCAAAGAGCCTGATTTCTCAATTAACCTACGACATATACACCACTTATTATTACGTCATCACTTTAAGATTGCAATTGGTTTCAGAATTTTTGAATTGAGTTTTTTTATTTTAATAAATGTGTAAATAAAATCTGCCAGTGAGCCTAAGAAGTTTTTAAAAAGAATAAAGGGGAGGGTGACAAATAAAATTAAATAGAGACAAAAATAAACTTTTAGTTTCAAATGTATATATAAAATTGTTGTACTCAAACTAACATTTCTGTAATGTTATGCACTTAATTTTATTCATTTGCAGCTGAAAGGAAGCCTCCTTATTTTAACATGAATGCAATGAGTGCCTTGTATCATATAGCCCAGAATGATTCACCATCTCTTGGACCTGGTGACTGGTAAGATTTCTTTTTGTATGGAATTTTCGGTAATATTGTATGTTAACTAATTTTGCTACTTTTTTGTTATACAAACACCATTGTTGCCAAGCATGATAGTTGGCGTCAAATGAAATACAGTAGAACCTCGATTATTCGAACCTCAATTAACCAAAATTCTCCGTTAACCGAAGTTGGTTTCTGCTGCACTTTTTTTTTTTTTCACTTTCCACTATCATCCAAAATTTTCTTTTAAGGGTCATTCCATGTCAAAAATCATCCAGCAAATTTACGAAATGTCACCCACCATCTCAGATTTTAACGAAGCTTGGTACATGAAAACATACATGTATAAGATGCTACCACATGAAATTTTAATTGAATCCAATTAAAATATTTCAAATTATAAGCATCTGAACATGCGACACTTTTCTTTTTCTATGGACATTTTTAAAGTGTTGATTTTCTGTATGGTTCTACAAAAAACTTCATAACTCTTTACCAAATAATTAAAATGGTTAAAATTTTTGGCAGAACTTTCTTTATATTGTTTATTTCATAAAGTAATACCAATTTTTATTTTCTTTTTAGAACAAATATTTTTTTTAATTTTTGAACTTTTGAATACCCATATAAAATTGACATTTCATATATGAATTTCACAAAAATATTTTTAGATGTGCCACCCATTTTATTTTGCCAAATATTTTTTTATGAGCTCTTTATTAGTCAATCTTTTCTCAATAAAAAAATTAAAGAGGTGTTTTTTGAAAAACTTGAGAAAAAAAATTTTCTTTGAGATTTTTTGAATATCCATATAAAATTGACATTTCATGTATGAATTAGATGTACCACCTATTTTATTTTGTTAAATGTTTATTATGAGCTTTTTATTAGTCAATCTTTTCTCAAAAAATAAAAGTAGGGTGTTTTTTGAAAAACTTGAGAAAAAAAAATTTCGTAGATTTTTTTTTATATGCATGCATTTTGAAGGCACACAAACATATAAAGAAATAATCTAGCATAAAGATGATCTGGAGAGTGATAAACTTTATTAATATTCAATCAACTCGCAAATTCCATTATTGATAACATAGTGGACGCCCCTCCCCCTACATTCTAAAGATTCATGAGATACATATTTAGACAGATTCTTCAATATCCTATCAAAATAAACATAAGTGCGCCATATTTTTCTGACTAATCCTAGATTAAATTTTTTTTGGAGAGGGGGGGGGGGGAGACATCTTGACAATTTTTGTCAAAATAGTTTCAATTATTAATATATGATATTATAAGAGCATTGACTTTTAAAACTAACATCAAGTCTATAAAAATAGCAAATAAAACCTTTGTGCAACAATATTAAAAAGCAGAAAAACCAACGTTTAAAATGCACAAATAATATATGAAAAGCAGCAAACAGCTGTTTCGAATCTACTAGCGAGATTCTTCTTCAGTGCGAAAAGGAACAGCGTGCTAGAAAAAGCAAGGTTGAGCAAAATCATAGACAGAGACGCGCTGGCTTTTATACCCTAAGCGGGTGGCGAAGGCGCCGAAACAACCAATGAGAGAGAAGTAGTGGAAACGACTGGGTGGACAAGTAGCGACATCTACCGGAGAAGTAGAGAAAAGTAACCAAAAAAGGGGAATTAAATTAACGCTTTCCAAATACTTGGAAAATCTGGAGTACTAGATAAGTCATTGACTAAAGAGTGAGAATTTTTAATGATATGGTAAGCTTCCCAAAAATCAAGATCAAGGTTAGAAGAACATTTTTGGATAATGATTGCTGAGGAAAAATCAAACCTATGTTGAGAAGACCAAGAATGTTGAGCAATAGAAGAACGTTTGAGCTCCTGATTTTTAACATAACCTTCATGCTCTTTTAAACGAAATCTAAGAGCACGTTTAGTCTGACCAATATAAGAAAGATTGATTTTTGGGAAGCTTACCATATCATTAAAAATTCTCACTCTTTAGTCAATGACTTATCTAGTACTCCAGATTTTCCAAGTATTTGGAAAGCGTTAATTTAATTCCCCTTTTTTGGTTTCTTTTCTCTACTTCTCCGGTAGATGTCGCTACTTGTCCACCCAGTCGTTTCCACTGCTTCTCTCTCATTGGTTGTTTCGGCGCCTTCGCCACCCGCTTAGGGTATAAAAGCCAGCACGTCTCTGTCTATGATTTTGCTCAGCCTTGCTTTTTCTAGCACGCTGTTCCTTTTTGCACTGAAGAAGAATCTCGCTAGTAGATTCGAAACAGCTGTTTGCTGCTTTTCATATATTATTTGTGCATTTTAAACGTTGGTTTTTCTGCTTTTTAACATCAAGTCTTTTAACTTCATAAACAGAAATAAAATTATTATAAATAAATATAGTAGAATTAGTAGCAATTCAAGGTAAAAATAATGAAATCATTTAAAAAGCAAATGAATAAAGATTTATTTTGGTAAATTTTGTGTGTAATTTAACAATATGTTACATAAAATTCTAGGTTATATATACTGTAATAAAATCATAAAAATTATAATTTTTTCTTTGTTACTGATATAATATATACATACAAAATTTACTTACATATATGAGGCAGAAGATTTTCAAGTTTTAACCAATTTCAAATATCAGATTTATTTCTGTGCCGGATTTGCACTGTTTTATAATTGAATGGTTAAAGGTGTTTATGATAAATTTAAATGGAAATAGGAAATAGAAATTAAACACATTATTTCACTAGATATTGCTTTTTTTAAATGCTCCACTTACGAATGATTGTTTCAGTAGATTCTTTTGAAAGAGCATATGGCTGTCTTGTTGCAGTAGTCAATTCAATGCTGCATAATATATGGTTGAAGGGCACGTTGCAATAATCATTATTTGGCCAGCAAAATGAAATGGAAGGTCCGTTTGGATGCATAAACTTTATATTTGCATCTTTTTCATCATAATCTATACTCTGAATAATCTCAATATAACAGTGATTATTATGTTTTTATTACTTTATTTTTATTTCATTTTGAAGACTATAGGTGAAACAAAATTTAAACTATAAATTTATACTTTCCACATTTTTTTAAAGAAGATGCAAAGCTTAGATTGTTTAAATATAGCTTTATAAATCAGTTTATAATTACTGGTTGTTTTTCAGTTAGTATAATGGAAATTTTATTTGAATACATAGCGGAAATTAATTTTCTATAACAGAAATAATCTGAATTTTATACTTTAATTTATTTAAATAACATTAAAAAAATTTTTAGAAACAAAATTATAGTTTAATTATAATATTTATTATTATTACATGTATTTTTGAAGAATTTTGAACTTTAACAATACTTTAGATATATTCTGTAAAATTAACAAAAAATTTTTTTCTCAAGAATTTCAAAAAACATCTTTCTAATTTTTTTATTATTAAATGGTTTCCTTTTAAACTATATATATAAAAAAAAAAAAATCAGCCAAATCAAGTGGGTGGCACTTGTAAAAAAAAAAAAAAAAATGAATTACATATTTTCATATTTTTCTTAACTCCTTAGATAACATATTTTTTAAAAACAACATTCAAGTTCTAAAAATTTTTAAGAACCATTCTTTTAATAAAATACATTATTAAGAATCTCTAAAAAATATATATATCTAATTTTATTAATAATATTTAGAAAAATAAGCATTTTTATTCAGCATTACATGTTTGACGGAAGATCATTTTCAGCAAAAAATTGAGTGAGAGGGGTATTTTTAAATGCTTGTAACTCATGAAAAACTTATTATTTTAAACTGAAATTTGGTGTAACAGCATATCTTTAGACATTGTTTTTGTATTTAAAATTTCATAGAAATCTGTGATGGTGGGTGACATGGAATGACCCTTAACAAACATGCATTTTTAAGGTTTTTTTTTTTTTTTTTTTTTTTTTTCCCCGCATTCCTTTTGTGAGCAAGCCATCCTTTCCAAACTATGAGTGCATATAAATATTTTGGAATTCCTTTTTTTAGAATTCCTTTTCGCAAGTTCAATTCTTGGCATGCTCTTCCCCACTTTCAAACGTCCCTGTTCTAAACAAAAACACCCCATTTTGAAATTTGGAAGGTCATAATGCCTAGTCCCAGAACAATCGAATGCTATTGCACCCTCTGATTGTAGCAAGTGCAAAGAACCTAACCTCTTTTGTCATCTCAAGAACAGAGAAATTTTCATTGCAGCAGAATTTGAAAAGGGTGATGAGTCACTTATCCTTTGTTGACAATTCTATTACAGAAAAGGGAAAAGGAAGAAAGGAAGGAAAAACCCGTTTGCTATTCTCTTTCTACCCCTACTAGGACGATCTTTTAGGTATGGTCACTTTTGGCAGCTGGCTAGAATTCCTGTTTGTTCTTTTTTTCTTCTGTTACATTTCCGGTGAGAATTTTCTTGAGTGCTATCATATAGAGCTTACGCATTGTTTTTCTTATTTTTTTATACTCAAGTTTTCTTTTTTATCATGGCTTCCATTAAGAGAAAAAGAATCGTATTAACCATACAGGAAACATATGATACTGTTACGCGTCTATAATCGGGAGAAGCTGTACAAAACTTGAAAAGGAGTTTCACGTTGGCGTGTCAACTGTCAGTGAGATGAAAAGGAACTCGGAAAAAATTAAGAAGTGTTTTGCTGAATTTGATGTTGGGAAAGGTGCCAAATTCCGAAAAACAATGAAATTCACAGATCATACAGATTTAGATGCGGCTTTGTACAAACGGTTTGTGCAGAAAAGATGTGAAGGAATGCCCCTATCTGGACCAATGATTCAAGAAAAAGCTTTGATTCTCAACTCGAAGCTTGATGGTTCTGATGATTTCAAAGCTAGTAGTGGCTGGCTAGAAAAATTCAAAATTCGCCATGGTATAAGACAACTCAAAATCGAGGGTGAAAGAATGTCTGGAAATGTTGCAGCAGATGATTCATTTGTCACAAAAATCGAAAAATTGATGAAAGATGAGAATTTAACCCCAGATCAAATTTACAACTGCAACGAAACCGGACTATATTGGAAGGCCCTTCCTGAAAAAACTTTAGCTGCGGTAAATGAAACTTCTGCTCCCGGTGAAAAGAATGAAAGATAGGGTCACTGTATTAGCCTGTTCCAACGCATCGGGTTCCCACAAGCTTGAAAGCTGTTGTTGGGAAAAGTAAAAATCCGAGATGTCTTAAGAATGTAAACAAATCTGCTCTTCCTGTAAACTATTTAAATCAAAGAAATGTTTGGATGGATTCCAATTTGTTTTCGAAGTGGTTTTTTGATATTTTTGTGCCTGCAGTAAAATCTTGGCAAGAAAAAGAACATTTGAATGGAGCACTTTTGTTATTCGACAACTGTCCGGCTCATCCTGAAGATAACTGTCTAAAATCTGGAAGCATCCGGTGTTTATTTTTGGCCCCGAATACAATGTCTCTGCTGCAACCTTTGGATCAGGGCATCTTGGAGTCTTTAAAACGGCGTTACCGAAAGAAATTAATCAGAAAATTACTTTTTGAAGGAGATTCCGAATCTGGTGCAGTTTCAATAATTGAGTTTTGGAAAACTGTCAACATCAAAGACTGCATTTACCGTATTTTCCGATAACGCCACGGGTACATATCTATTTTTAATTTGGAGATCTAGTTTAACGCCGCATCGGGAATGACGCCACATTCTTTTTAAAGTACAATAAAAGCAAGATAATCAAGTTTAGAGGTCATAATTTGGGTAATATAAAGTAATACACATAAAATTAAACATCTTAAAAGAACTTACTTTGTAATAATTCATATACACGACGATGCCATTATTAATATAATTTATTTTATAAACAATTAAAATATTTTCAAATGTATGCATTCCGTTTAAAGTACAATTAAAGCAAGATTATCAAGTTTAGAGGTCATATTTTGGTTAATATAAAGTAATACATATGAAATTAAACAATCATAAAATAACTTACCGTGTAATAAAATCATATACACGACGATCGTCGATGCCATTATCAAAATAATTTATTTTATAAACAATTAAAATTTTTCAAAATATTACATATTAATTTTCAATATCTGAAAATCCTTCAAAATCTTCACTCCCAGTGTCACTATGGAACAGTTGTAAAAGTTCAGGTGACAAATGTCCTTCAATATCTGAATTGGTAGAAACCTCCAATTCTTCATCATTGGAATGACTAACCACATCGGAGCTTGTGGAATTTCCACTGGTGCTATTTTGCTCAAAATCAGTTATTTCAGATTTATGAAAGGCTCTTTTGATCATATCCATTGGAATTTTATTCCATGAGTGTAAAATCCACTCACAAACTTCAGAATAGGTTGCTTTACGCATCCGGCCTCCTTTCGTGAATGTGTGATTTTCGCCCGACATCCACGATTCCTAGTGGTGTCGCATATGTGCTTTAAATGATCTATTAATTAATAAATCTAAAGGTTGCAATATTTTGGTTAAGCCACCTGGTATTGTTGCGAGTCTTGTTTTTTCTGAGGCAAGCAATTTTTTTGTCTGCTCCACAGGGTTTGGTTTAAATCACGCTGGTTTAAACCAAGTGGTTTTTTTTTAAAAAACCATACTGGTTTTTTTCCATCTGGTTTTTTTCTCTTTTTCCCTAATGCTTTCATTTATTTTACACATTATAGAAAAATGCAAAATCCAAGTTATGCAGAAGCTACAAGCAAAACTTTAGAAAAATGATGAATTAATAAACTTGTAAAGTGACAAACATTTTTAGTCAAACTTTTCTTATAAGCTTTAAATCTACATGGCAGACTCACTAATTTTTCTAAAATTAGCTGGGGGGAAAAAAGTAGTTAGTTTTCTTTCTTTTTCTTCTTTTTCAAGCCTTTTATTTTTAAAAATAGCCAAAATGGTAGATTTGCTAAAAATACACTTTTACTACTTAGATTGCTTGATTAGTTAAGATTTACTAAGGATTACATTATGCCTCAATGATGACATAATCATAAGTAATTCTCCCTATTGGTTACTCTTTGTTCTGTATGATAATGAATGATTGGCTGTGAGTTTTCGTTGTTGTATCATGGCTATTGGGTTTAGTAAGCCTTTGGTTTTCTTGCATTGCTACATTGGGATTGGGGTTTTGTATTATGATTTCATTCTGTTACCAGCAGGGTTATATTTTGCTACCAGCAAGGTTGGCATGGCTTAAATCAGTTGGTTAACCAACTGGTTTTTTAGAAAAAATCTAATACAATATTTTCTGATTTTTGTAATTTAAGTTTTTCAAATTATTGGATATAAATAATTTCTACTTTTAACCAGGGACGTAGTGGGGGGTATACACAGGTATATGACATATACCTTCTGAATTTTTTTAAGAAGCTCCGTATACCCTCTGTTTCTCAAATAAAGCTATAGCGTATACCCTAATCATGAGAGATTATGTTTTAAGACTGTTCTCAACTACTCTACTCAACAAGTGCAAAACGCTTTCACACATTTACAAATTAATTTTTTAACGGAAAGATATAAAATTGGAAGGCCTGACTATGGAAGCGATTTGGAATCGAACTGTGTTTTCCATTTTTGATAAGTAAATTACCTATTGAGTTATAGGCAATTTTGATCACGTGTTAAAGATGTTTTTAACCTTCCTTGAGTGGTTATTCTTCTTTGATGCGGTAATTCGGCTCAAAATACCCACTTTGACAATATTTTCTGAAAGATCTATTGCGTTCGCAAAAGTACGGAAAACACAGTTCCATTACATAGTATCTGAACAACAGCATCTGCTAATTTCATGCATTTCTGAACAAAAATAAATTAAAATTTATGTCATGCCTTTCGGATTTTAGAACAGCCTTAAGAATAAAAAAGAAACTCAAAATATGAAGTCGAATAAGAGGACATTGAAAAATTGTGTGCTAGTGAAGCACATGTTTACTTTTAACTAAAATATGCAATAAGATATATTTAAATTGTCTGTTGCATAATCGAATCCACTATTTACATCTGGGGAGAAAAAAAAAAAAAAAGAGAGGAAATCGAGATAAGGTTCACTTGAGATATAATAGAAAAAAGTCTCATAAAAATGCTTAAAAGGGTATATTATTAATTTTTAGCTTAGACATTTAAAAGTAATATGTATTATGATACAGCTTAGTAAAAAAAACCTGTGTATTAAGTCTGATGGCTATTTAAATGTTTTAGCGAATGACAACTTTTATAAATCTACTTTTCATTTTAAGATAAATGTTTTCAGTAGTCTAAAAAGCTGGTAATATATATTTTTGTTTATTTTACTGTAAAGACTCTACTGCTAAATTCAAATCATTCCAGGAATTCTTTATAAAAAGCTTTACTTTCAATAAAAGATAATAATTGTTCATGTAGTGTTCTAGCAGAAAAATCAGACATCTCAGATTGCAAATACTTCAAAGAAATTATTTTGAATAGCCATGGAAAAGTATATTGTATTTATGAAACTACACCATATATTTATTTATAGTACTATAGTAATCAAAAGATTGTTTATTAAGATATTCAAGGTATCAATTTTCACTATGTAGAGCATTTTATTCATGGAACATAAGACATAGCTTACTAAAAATGTTTCAATTATTTCAATTTTCTACATAATTACTGTAATTATTTAATTTAAATTATTTTTAAATGAAGTTATATTACTCATATATCCAACAATGTTTATTTTTATCATTAAATATGCATGTATATGTAATAGGAAAATATATTTTAAAAAACCCGGTTTAAACCAAAAAAATTGGGTTTTTTGGTTTTTTGAAAAAAAAAAAAACTTGTTTTTTACCAACCCTGCTGCTCCATAATGTGAGTTTTCATAGAATCCATAATAAGAAGACTCTTTTTCTGAAACAGGAAATCTGGTCTCTTCCTCCAACATTTTTCGGCCCACTCTTGCATTATGGTCTGGCTCATCCAGCCTTTCTCATTCGCCAGCACTATTATTCGCTTAGGAAAAGTTTCCTTTGGGATAATTTTCCTCTTAAATATAGCCATCGGAGGCAATTTATATCCTGAAGATAGACATGAAAGAACCACAGTAAAACTGTTTTTCTCATTGCCAGTTGTTATAATGGGGACAGACTTTACACCCACAAAATCTGCCGAATGCGATGCAGGCATGTCGAAGGATATGTGGACCTCATCCATATTCCCTATCTCTGATGGCTTCAGAGCATACTTTTTCACTTCTTCTCTTACGAATTTTGAAAATGACTCCTTTTTCTCTTCCCAGATATTGGGCAATTTCTGGCCAACTGTTGTCCGTGCTCTCATTGTTTGTTTGTGTCTTTTAAAAAATCTGTTGCACCACGATGGTCCACCTCTAAAGTCATCGAGACCTTTCTCTGTTGCCATCTGCTTTGCCTTTATTATAATCAAAACTGTTGATAGAGAGCGGCCGTTTTTCCTCTGATCATATATCCATTCTCGAAGCTCTTTTTCGAAATCTGCCCATTGTTCTTTAGGGCCTCGTCGTTGTGCTTTTTTCTCTTTTGGTGTTTTCAACAGCATTTCCTCCTGCTTTCCCCACTCTCTTATATGTATTTCATCGACATTTAGTTCTCGAGCTGTGCTCCTATTTCCATTCGCCTTCGCTAATCTGATAGCATTTAATTTAAATTTTGCCATATAACTTTGGCGTTTTACTGAAAACATAGTGAAGTCAATACTACCTCCACGTGCTAACGTATTCTGTCTGTTCACGGTTTAAGCAAAAGCAAGGGAAGGATGTGAAGTAAAGGCAAGTTGAGCTGTTTTAAAATTGCGAACATGGAGTAAATTGTTTCCCATGTGCCGGCAAAGAATGAAGAGAGAAAATGGGAGGAGTTAATACAAGACGTTCTCAGGCGAACTTGAAGAGAGCTATTGTGATTGGATGCGATGCTCGGTCAAAGTGCAGCTTTCTGCTCCTGAATATTTCATTGTTTGTAAACACGCTAATATGTTTCCGCTGTCTAAGACATTCTTTTTCGTTTCACAAGTATGACATAAGATCATGGATTAATTTGTTGTTTCTAACCAGATTTCCAAATTTTTAAAATAAAGATTGACAATAAATTTGTTCTATTTGCAAGCCGCACCTTGTTATTGGCTGCATTTTTATTTTCAAACAAGAAAAATCTAGTTTAACGCCGCGGCGTTATTACCGGAAAATACGGTATATGATCAGTGTTGCGTGGGAATCTATGCCGCAATCGACACTAAGATGAAGTTGGCGATATCTTTTGCCGAATTTTTCAACTGGTGCAGATGAAAATGCCACAGACATTGTGAAAGATAGTGTTACTGAGTTTTCAAGCCTTTTTAGCACAATGAAAGGTTTTGAAAATTGTGGGGATAAAGAAATCACAGATTGGTTTAATTGTGACGTGGAAGATGCAGGCTTCCACGCTGATGATGAGGAGATTGATGATGAGGTGAATGATGCTCAATGATGAGGAATTAATAGCCGAAGCCGAAATTCTCCAGAAGAAGATGATGATGATGAAGATGACAATGATTCTGGAGTAAATAAGATCAGTAACAATGATGCTTTTGAGTGTTTCTCAAAAGGCCTTGTTTGGTTGGAGTAACAGGAACAGTGTGATTCCTCTGAACTCATGCTTTTAAGAAAACTTCGTGATAGAGCTGCACGGCAAAGGATGGCCAATTTACACCAGATGAAGCTTGCATTTAAACCGTTCTAAGTTTTTGTTTCAGAAATAAATTTATTTTCATTTATAATTTTAATTTATTTAACTGTTAAAATAAGTCATAATAACAGCTCAATGACGATACTACATATTAAACTAGATGATTATTGATGAATTCTCGATTATCCGAAAATTTCGATTATCTGAAGTAGGGTCAGTCCCAATTACTTCGGATAATCAAGGTTCTGCAGTATTTGAAAAAAAATTCGTACCAAAAATGGTTATTTAAAATATGGAACATTTTAAAATTGCAGGCTTTCACAAACTATTTTATAATACCAATTCATATATATACTTAAAATAATAAATATTACGCAATAAAATAAAACTCAAACTAAATTAATAAAACTCAATAGCTTGCAGGCATAAAATTCTAAATGTCTCTTAACATTGCAATAAGCATTTCATTTTTTGATTAAAGATGTTACCGCATGAACTCTGAGATAAGATTGAAAGTAATGATGCTGCACTGTCTTTTATTATGCCATTTTGATATGCTTTGTAATCTCTCAATAGACTGGGTATGGCATCCAGTATTAGTCAGCATCAGCAAAATTATATTTGTGACTTACTGTGAAATGTATGCGAACGGTTTCTCTTAAAAAAAAAAAAAAAAAAAAAAAACTGGATAATTCCATATCCCTGAAATAATTTTATTAGAGCTTCTTCATCATCAGGTATAACTGTCAAATAGTAAAATCAATTTCAATGCCAGCATAAAATGTTAATTATAATTTCATAAAAATATTTTGATATAAAAAAATTGCAAATTAAGATCTTTTCTGTGGTTACAATTTAATAATAAAATTATTCTCGTTCAATAAATAGCCAGTTAAAATGTTTGGCACTGTTTGTAATAAAAATCCTTTGAAACGTCAAGGTTAAAGTAAATGGCTTATTAGCATGCATTTTGGCGTGGTGTTGGTATAATGGACAATACTTTAATTTTGTATATATTTCTATGTATAAATTAAATCAGTTACTTATTATTTATCAGTTATTTAATCAGTTAATTTTTAGAAATAAAATAAGCTTCAGCATATTTTATTTCTAAAAATTCTGATAATCTTGTCAATGATCTCTCATCATCTCCTTTCCTCTCTCCAGTGTGGAAATTACTTTTGTAATTCTTTTCCCTCTTCTCTTGTTTCTTTTCTTTTTATTTTGTTTGAGAGAGAGAAAAAAAGGGATCTTTTGGTTTTTTCATGTTTTATTCTTTTATATTTCTTTCTTTCTTATTATTATTTATATTTTTATTTTACTTCTTTTATTTTATTTAAATTTTGTTTCTTTTATTTCCATTTTTCCCTATCAATTTCTCTTCTATCATTTTGGCAACAATTTCGTCTTCTGCATGTGACCCTTTCAGCTAGCGCCATCTGTCGCATTCTTTGCAAGCTCTATTCTCTACCTTTCAGTTCATTTTGACCTTGTCCCCTTTCGGACACATGTTTACTGTAGCTGATTACGAGCTATTAATATTTTTAGCTTGAAATGCGTCCTATGTTTTGTTTTATTTTATGGTGATTTTTTACAAAGATATCGCCAGTTTTCGGTGCTGTTTCGCTATAATGTTAGATGGCTAAGATATCAAACATAAAATGGTTCATAAAAAAACTTCTCATTTTTGACAGAAGGGGCACTTAAAAAAAATAACAATAAATAAGTTGCTGTACAAATGACAAAGATTGCTTTGTTTTATAAGTGGATTAAAATCTCCAGCAAATTTGGAAATGCAGAGAAATACGTGAATCGGTTTTCCAATCTTTCTATATATACAATATATATACAAATGGGGAGTTGTAAAGAAAAAAAATATATACTAGTATTAAAAAATACTCTGACGAGCACCAAAAAAGGCTAATATGTTTTTAAGTATGAAAAAGGGTTTGACAAGTGCTTCTAATTGGGCATGAAAATGGACAAGGGTTCCCTTCTTGGCTGCAGCTCACTGTCAATGCCAACTTTGAAAAAATCATATTTGCGCTTCTTCTATATAAAATAAATTTGCGGTATTTTAGTAAAACTTTCCGTCGTGCTTTACATGTTAAGTGCACTGTTGCACTGCGCATGCGTCTGCAATGCAACTACATACAGTGCACTGTGTACCATTATTTCTCTATAAATTATACTACACTGTACATTCCTATTATGCTTTTAATTTTTGAACTTCAGCGCACATTCACACTGTGCTTTTGTACTTCCGTATTAAAGATGTCTGCGTCTAATGTTCGTTTATAATTTACATGCATTGCTGTACTGCATAGTACATTGTACAGCCACAGCCACTTGCATATAATTTCAACAACCAATGAATGCATTATACTGTTATGCGTGCACATGTGGAATTGTTCCTGTGCAGAGTGCTGCAACAGTCTGTGACAGGATTAGATTTAAATAGGTATTAGATTTAGCAGAGTGAATTGAAATGCCCAGTGGAAACTTAAGCTGATAACCCCAAACCTGTGTATATTAAATAGTTAAGGGAGAATAAAAGATATGGTGGCGAAATAATTACAAGATAAATATAAAAACAATCTAACGTTTATTGAGCAAAAGATAAAAACAATATATAAATTAACTTTATATGCATTCAGTAATTCATAAACAACAGTAACAAGATTAAAAAGTGTTTTAAACAAACCCCATGACATTCAGGAAATGAACTGCATCAAAGAGTGACTGCTAATATGTAAAATCCCATATACTGCTTGAATAATGCTGAGTCCAATGCTTCCATAAATACGATTAAGTTGATGAGAAACTTCTTTATAGCTGATGACACTTTCCATGAAGAACGTAGCAATAAACATTGCACGAAAACACAAATGATTTAACTTTGAACTTCCCCGACAAACGTAACGTGACTCTAACAACGATGTTTATTTAGAAACACTTGACACAGAGTCCACACGTCAATCCAGAGCCGATGTCAAAACTATCCAACTCTCAGAAAAGGTAATACGAAGCGTTAAAAATCAAAGTAAATCATTTCGATGTCAGCCTATTAAGATGTACAGAACTTTCAGTTTCACGTCAAATGCCATTTCAACAATTAAGGGACGACCAGCTGTTAGTGACTGAGAATTGGAGAAGAAACTAGGTCAAGGACGAGGAAGTGGTAGGAGGTAAGTAAGCCAAGGAAACATTCATATTTATACAAACTGAGAGAAAGAATAATAACTCATCACGCAATTCAACGGGCAGCTAATGACGTATCCAGAGTGACAACATCGTGACGAAGTGTCGTACATCCGATGTGCCGTAGGCTCGAACGAAAGACGCCATTTAGTGGCGACCGTGAAACCATACGTCAAATGAAAAAGCTACGTGCCGTTGAAAGCGTGGGAGAAACAGATGGAAAACGGAAAGTACGATAAATGTAAACAGAGTAGATAAATTAAAGGGATGATGACAGAAGTTAATTTAAGGTAAGTAGAATGATATTTAAATTAGATATTATATCTGAAAGAAATAAATGAAATGTATTATTTAATAAAAGTGAATATAAAGGAGATAGATATATTGTTATGTAAAAGGATAATGTAGAGGGAAATTCCCGGACAGTGGCAAGAAAGAAGAGGGTAATTTACATATATCAGTCTGCACTGCACTACAAATCAGTTTTTTGTACAGTTCTACGCTGCGGGCATGCTTGGTGGCCCTGCATGAGTGTGATACGCTGCAGGAACTAAGGTTTTTGGTGCTATGTCGCCTTACATTCATGTTTAATCAGGCTGCATCGTTATACTACACATTTTTATCGTAACTGTGGCTGATTTTTTTTATATGAAAAAAGCGCAAATATGATATTTTCAAAGTTGGCATTGACAGTGAGCTGCAGCCAAGAAGGGACCCCTTGTCCTTTTCCATGCCCAATTAGAAGCACTTGTCAAACCCTTTTTCATACTTAAAAACATATTAGCCTTTTTTGGTGCTCGTCAGAGCATTTTTTAATACTAGTCATTTAAATTTTTTGATAATTATATATTGAATATAAATAAACCTGAGTTGCTTTTAAATATTCCCAATACTTTTTTCTTATTTTGCACAATAATGCACAATTTAACCAAGTAATGCACACTGTTTTAAGAGGTTCAAGGTTTTTAAATCAAATTCACCTTATTTTTATTCATAATTTAATTTACTTGGGCTCCCTTAAATATAATTAATATAATTCCTTAAACTGATATTAGTTTTTGTTGCATTAAAATATCTCAATTTGTTGATTCTCTCTAAACACGTAAACCCTATTGGTTTACAATGGAAGTCTATAGGAATTTGGCAATATATTTACAAGTTGATGACAAACTTGGCGGTATTTGGCGACAGAACAGTGCTATATTTGTGTTTGTGGCCGTGGATCGCCGTAGTGGTTGTCTGAAAATTAAAATGGATTGGCAACCAATGAAAATATTAAGAATTAAAGTTAAGCATTAAAAATAATTTAGAAAATGTTGCCATAAAAATATTCAACAATGGAGGCTGAAAAGTAAGAAAGTGTAAAATAACTCACCCGGAGATTGAAGGTACAGTTGACACATATTTTATTGCAAAATTATTTTATATGTACTGAAATAATATATAAAACTAATAATGACGAAGTAAAATATTTTCCTGGCCAGGAAATAACAGAGTGATGAGGATATATTTTTAGATTATATTAAAAACAGGTGTTTATTTCCATTGACTAGCTGGCGGTAATGTGGAAGGATGTTTGGATTGTTCATTTAAAACAGGCTTGAGATATATTGTCCGAATTTTAATTCATGTCCACAGTTCTTTCTATTTAAAAGTTCAGTATTCCGAAAAGTTTTTGGTTGAGAAGGATTCTGGATAAGTTGTAGCACTCAGATGCTTTGAGAATTCACACAGAGAAAAAAAGAATTTTATAAAGGGATGGTTTCCTTCCTGCAGTTGAGGCTGTAGATAATTTATGAGGTTGAGAAGAAGTACTTAAGAAATTATGAAGAAATTACAGGGGACAGTTGTCATCATTCTGCCGCATCATTGGAAGTGACAGCAGCTGTTGGTTGACATCGTCTTTGAATAATAGAGAGAGCAGCAGATAGCTCCTCAAGCAGGTTTTATGAAGAAAAACAGCAGACAGGTCCTCACATCCTTAACATAACACGTCACTGATGTTGCTGGAATTCTCTTGTAGAAATATTGAAAGAAAATAAAATAAATGGATCGATGTTCTTAGACGTGAAGCTGACGAAAGTTTTTACCTAAAAATTTTGCTCGTTACGCACGGAACTCTGACAGAGCGACTGAGGCCAGAAAACCCCAGCCGCCCGACAACAACCTCCTGCTACATGGTCCTGAGAGAGAGTGAGTAAAAACAGATGGCCCGAAAAGGATGTTAAAACTGACGCTCAACTTAAATTCGCCAATCAGCGACCGGCACGTGCACATCTGAGTCATCACGATAGCGATTTTTATCGCAATCGAAATATCGATAACGATTTGTATCGTAATCGAAGTTGCATTCCCCCTGCATTCCTGAGTACCAGCGATGTCACGCCGTGATACCAAAATAAGATGGAGGATAGAGTGACGTCACGACGTTCTTTTCTGCGAGGAAGAAAGATAAAAAATGTCTAACTGCGTCGGGGAAAAAAAATGGATCGCGCGTCTTTTAAAACTGACAGAAGTGATTAAATTTTGTAATGCGGATATCCCGCTATATTACGGTTTAAAATTAATGAAATTTTGGCAATCGCCTAGAAATAAATAGTAGCATCCAATAAAAATAGTTTTAGAATAAAATAATTAATATTAAATAACTTTTTAAATTTATATTTTCGGAAGTAAGCGATTGTAAGAAAAGCATTGTAAGTTACTTTAACGAACGATTTTCCGTAATGTTTATATTTTAAAAGATCTGTACATTATTAGAATTATATTTAATTGCATATTATAATATTTATTACTTTGAATAATTATTAATTATAGGATTATTAACGGAATATAAATTATTTAGAATGCTTTTTATTTATTTACTTAATACGTTTTTAAAGTTGTTTTTGAACTTAAATATTTAAATTTAAATAGAGAAATAATGCAGACGATAAATTAATAATCTGAAATATTGAAAATGTAACATTTACCTGCAGCCCATAGAAAAAAAAATTATGAAAAAAAAAGTTCGAGATACTGGGATCTCAATAATGCATAACTGAATGCACAAAGAAACTAAACGTTCAAGTGACGCACTCAAACGATTGGAAAATCTTCAGAGATGCACTTCTCTGTAAGTAATCCAATAAAAAAAGCAAACAATTACAGTACACTAAACAAATGCAAAACAAAATGAATATAGAAATAATACTGAATACAATACACTAAATATGTTGAAACAGATACACAACAATACATAGAATATACAAACACTTGAAACAGATACACAACAATACATAGAATATACAAACACTTCTCTGGGTGAGTGAAAGATTAATAAAATCCTACGACTTAATTGAAACGTAAATATCCATGTGAACACCATTACAATTCTTATTGCAATATAAACAAACGAATGATAGAGATATACCATATACATAACTGAGTTGAAATTGCACATTGTAAAAAAAAATATGAGTTATTGCACATGATTAAAATTGCTATACTTTATGTACAATGGAACTGAGCAAGAGTCAATGACATATAGCAGGACACTACTGAAGTAATGATGTGATTGTGAGACAAACATACATTATAAAAATATAACAATATAAGTGTGTAAGTATAATGCAATTGAAATTTAAGAGAAGACATCACTTAAGAATTGCACAAGTGTCGAAAAGAAAAGGAATAATTTTAACCTGTTGACAACCATACATGGAAGTCATCAACACAATTTCACACAAATTTTCAAAATTCTCCAAATTATACCAGAGACCATACCGTGAGGGAATGTCGGAAGGGCAGAATTTGTGCTAAATTTTACACCCCAAACTAAGCCGAGTTGACCCTCTGTGTGTAATGGTCCAGAATTTAAAGAAAATTGAAAATTTTTTTAGAAAAGCTTAGAGCAGAAACTCCATCTTTTACATAGAATTTAAATCTCTTCCCGAGAGAGAGTGAGTAAAAACAGATGGCCCGAAAAGGACGTTAAAACTGACGCTCAACTTAAATTCGCCAATCAGCGACCGGCACGTGCACATCTGAGTCATCACGATAGCGATTTTTATCGCAATCGAAATATCGATAACGATTTGTATCGTAATCGAAGTTGCATTCCCCCTGCATTCCTGAGTACCAGCGATGTCACGCCGTGATACCAAAATAAGATGGAGGATAGAGTGACGTCACGACGTTCTTTTCTG
Source organism: Maratus speciosus (assembly GCA_963932465.1). Taxonomy (NCBI): domain Eukaryota; kingdom Metazoa; phylum Arthropoda; class Arachnida; order Araneae; family Salticidae; genus Maratus; species Maratus speciosus. The sequence continues at coordinate 78,781,648 of OZ010792.1, forward strand.
CGAGGAAGAAAGATAAAAAATGTCTAACTGCGTCGGGGAAAAAAAATGGATCGCGCGTCTTTTAAAACTGACAGAAGTGATTAAATTTTGTAATGCGGATATCCCGCTATATTACGGTTTAAAATTAATGAAATTTTGGCAATCGCCTAGAAATAAATAGTAGCATCCAATAAAAATAGTTTTAGAATAAAATAATTAATATTAAATAACTTTTTAAATTTATATTTTCGGAAGTAAGCGATTGTAAGAAAAGCATTGTAAGTTACTTTAACGAACGATTTTCCGTAATGTTTATATTTTAAAAGATCTGTACATTATTAGAATTATATTTAATTGCATATTATAATATTTATTACTTTGAATAATTATTAATTATAGGATTATTAACGGAATATAAATTATTTAGAATGCTTTTTATTTATTTACTTAATACGTTTTTAAAGTTGTTTTTGAACTTAAATATTTAAATTTAAATAGAGAAATAATGCAGACGATAAATTAATAATCTGAAATATTGAAAATGTAACAAACAGGGTTCTGCCTATGGTAACCCCCCCTTATAGGTATGGAGATGCATTAAATGCTGTTCTATAACCAATGAGATGCGTTTCATTTGAGCATTGCCATTAAACAATTAACAACTAATCGCAATTTCTGTGACACATACGATAGCATAATATATATATATATTATCGAGGAAATCGAAGGTTTAGGCCACATTGTATTGTTTAGCTAGACCGTTTATACTGATATCGTTCTCATGTTTTGCTACAATTCCTTTTATCGAACAGTAATTCGCTTAAGCTTCTTACTACTGCTATCACTAAGCACTTTTTCATTCTTAGAAGCCATAATGAGAGCTAAAATTAGCGCAAACCTGACTAAAAGTAAAACAAAAAGTTAATTTTTTTACAGTAATAAAGGTACACAAAGTACTTTGATATGCACACCTTACTCCAAACTTGACTAATAACACGAGTTATGTAAGGGTTACCAACTGAACTATTTGGCAGCCTTGGTCGTGAACTGAGATATTGCACACCAACCGAGTCAAATTTTGATCACCGAAGTTGGACGTAAACCGAACTGGTCATAAACAGAGGCGATCGTGAACCGAGGTTCCACTTATATTTTGACCTATAAGTTTGCAAATATGGCATTATTTATATATTCAATGGCGATGATCATTAAGCATCTTGGCGATTTTGGCGATGAAACTCACAGATTTCAAAGTAACGTTCAGAAGTGTACTTGAAACGTCACAGATGTCATATACGGATCACGTTGACCCGATTTTTTGCTGACGCCAATGTCATATACGAACTGGGATACTTAACTGGCGCCAAAGTTTTGTTATTTTGCTTGATATGGTAACCCGGATGTTGTTGTTGATTTATTAATAAATTGTTTATTTACTTTTATTTTCTTTTTTAAAATTATATAAATTGTTTTGTTTTATTGTTATTAATTAAACTTTTTTAAATTTATTGTTAAGCCCTTTTTAAAAATACATATGTAACTGGTATTCGAAAACGAGGTTTTCGTCAAATTGGCGTCAGAAAAAATATCGCGCCAACGTGGTGCGGTGCGTATATGACATCTGTACCATACTTGGTACAACTTGATTATCCTGTCGATCAAAAAATTACCGCCAAACTATAAGATTAAATGACAATAATGGATGATAGTAAATGTTACATTCACTTGACATTAAACATGATACACGTGTTTGTTACGTCATCAAGTGATTTTTAATTCAAGTTTTGGCACAGATGTCATATACGCCCCATATTGGCACGATTTTTTTGACGCCAATATCATATACGCACCGGGTACTTAACTGGAGACAAAGTGTCGCTATTTTGCTTGATATGATAACCCGGATATAGGTGATATATTAACGAGGTTTTTGCCAAATTGGCGTCAGAAAAAATCGCGCCATTTTGGAGCATATATGACATCTGTGCCCAAGTTTTTATTAGTATTTTTATTAATGTTTTACTAATTTATTTATTCTTCCATTATTTAAAATAAAAATTATGTCAGTTTGTATTATTTGGCGAATAGTTTGCAGACCTGCCAACTGCTACGAAAAAATCGTAGTTGCTACGATTGGGATCTATAAAGTACGATGCTACGAAAATCAGTCTCAAACTACGATTTTCTCGTTGAAAGTGGAGATCGTGAAAGAAAACTCAAATTTTGCCTAAGGATTGTGTAAAAATCGTCAAAGGATTGCAGTAAAAAATGCGAATTTCGTCAAAAGTTTGAGGTAAAAATTCATTCATTCAAGGATTTCAAGAAAGAATCGTAATAGAAAAAGGAATTACGATTGTGGAAAAAAATTGTAAATATCGTGAAATGATCGCAGAATACAAATCGCGAATTTCGCCAAAATTTACTGCACTGGGCTAAAAAATTGGAACTGGGCTCCTTTTACTAATGTTAAAAGCTGCAAAACGAGAAGCTGTACAATTGTATAATAGTTTTCAGAGGAAAAAAATTACTACAGTGAGTTGAAGAATGAAACCTTATTCTTTTTATGAATGTAAAAAAATAGCTGCGAAACACGAAAAACCAACCAACCAACTTCCAGATTAATTTTAATTTTGTGTGCTACGTTTTCTCATTTTCTAAGGTTGGCAGGTCTGAGTTTGGCGAAATTGATCGACGGGATAATCAAGTAGTACCGTATATTTTTGCTGTACATTTTCGGCAATATCTCAAGCAAAAGTACCTAAAGTTAAACGAAACCCTAATTATTTAAGGCACAGATGTCATATACACAACGGGTTTGGCGCAGTTTTTTCTGACGCCAATTTGACGAAAATCGAATAGCAGTTACATATGTATTTTTAAATTACTTTCTATTATTTAAAAAGGGAAATAACAATAAATAATGAAAAGTTTAATTAATAACTATAGAACAAAACAATTTATATAATTTTAAAAAATAAAATAAAAGTAAATAAAAAATAATTGATAAATAAACAACAATAGCTCAGTTACCATATCAGGCAAAATAACGCCATTATCGAGCCAGTTATGTACTCTGGTGCGTATATGACATCTCTTCCTTATTTAAAATAGATGGAATGGTATTTTTTAAGTTTATGCTTAGTATGTGAAGTATTTACATTACTGCATAACTATCGCTTGTGTAAGTCAGGATGTTATGATGATAAAAAAAAAAAAACAAACAAACTTACATTTAGCTCCTGAACAGAAGCTTGGGATTTACCCTAGTTTTTTTTTTTTTTTTCCTATCAACTCGTTTGTGCTCCATTGTGTCTATTACCCCAGTTCAAAATATTAATCAAGAAAGTTTATATATGTATTTATGAAAATTATGCATTACCTGCTTAGGTTGACGTCGGTTTCAAAAATACAAAAATCTGTTAGTAAAATTTCTATTTTTATTAACTTATAAAAACAAAAGTACACGTGTTATCCTTTTTATTAAAATATTGTACTGCTTTTTAGGGAGTGGCAACACGAAAGAAATTATTGAATTAGAAAATTAGAAAATGAAAAGGAGAGATTTCTATAATTTTATGGAGACATTATAAAAGACAATTTCGATTTTCTCAGCGACCGTCAAACATACAAAGATGAAAAAAAACAAACCTATTCTAAGTTTTAACAAGAGGATCAAAATAAAACAAAAACGAAGTTAATCCATCCACTGGAACGTTAGCTACACTTTGTTGAATTTTGTGTCTTCATTTTTTCGTTTAAGATTAAATAAAAAACTACTGAAAGCTACAGTAATTTTTAAAATGCTATCAGTTTATTCGTCTCGTCGAGTTCTATCTTTCAAAAGAAAAATCATTCTCGTATGTCAACTGGTTTGCCAGAAATTTAAGAAAGTCGTTTGCATTTTCTATTTCTTAATCATATTACAGCTTAACGCTACCGCGTTTGCTATGATATATATATAAGGGCATAAGTTTAAAGAAATTTAAAAATGGTGTTTCCTCTATCAATATATTCTATTAGTAAACCTGCACTGAAAAAACACTTCTATCTGGGGAAGAAAAAAAAAAAAAAAAAAAAAAAAAAAAAAAACTAGTTTTATCTTTTATTTCTGGCATTGTAAAATCTTGGTTTAAAATGAAAACCAGTGAATGCAGTTGGAGGTTTTTCGTGATTTCCCAAAACTCACGTCCTCATATATTTATGTATATTTAAAATCTTTCTTTAAATTTAATGTTTTTTAAAAGAATGTATGAGGAAATTCTACCTGCAGGAATAAAATTATACTTATTTTTTGACACAGATATCTTTTTTCGTTAGGAAAGTTACAAACTTCCCAACTTGAAACAAATTACTCCAATTTTCAACTAAAGTGATATGATATGCACAACGTGTGTAATAATGATACAAAAACTTATGCATAAAAAATTTCTTTCTAAAGAAAATTTCTTAAACTAGAAACATAAAAATTACAATTATTGTTTTTTTAATAAGAAAACCAACCAGCTTTTTATTTTCTTCTATCTTTACAAGAAGAAAGTATTGAATTCCTAAAAAAAATTAGACTTCCAGCTTTCGAGTTGTTGGGTGAGTTGTTGATAATGGTGGTCGCCGGTTATTTGAATCACTGGCCAATCGAATCAGTCTATTTAATTAAGGAAATCATAACACTTTTTCGCTTAGATATTAGAATCAGCAGTTACGCTAGTTATGATTCATTTAAACAGCGTTTACAATATTAGAGTTACAAAACTTAAAATGCATCAATGAAATAACTCAAAACTATGTTACATTTATATAAAATGTTTAAAAAAAATCATAGGCAAATTTTAAAAGCTGGAAAAGCCCAGTACAACAAACATTTTTTGTATCAAAAATCAGGGTTGCAATTCAATTTTTCAGTCAAAAATACAAAGGCTTCACTCCAAGACAATCACTGTTCCTAACTTTAATAATGAAGCAATTTTAACAAAATTTTCAATGTCACCTTGCTTTGTGTCAATGTAATAATATCGCGAGAATTAGTTATAATTATCCATGTCAGAACACAGCTGAATTAGGTATTCTATATTTTGGAATAGAGTTACCATTAAACACGGTATAGTTGACTGAATTACTGTGCGCTACCAGCACTTTAAGTGACATTGAATTTCGCATAAAGGGAAAGCAATGTATATTTATAGAAATTTTCGTTAAAATATCTTCATTATCATTACAGTTCTCAAAAAATATCTGGGTTCGACTTGATGTCTTATCTATACTAATATTATAAAGAAGCAGCGTTAGCTTGTAAGGAGTAATTTTTGGAACTACCAAACCGATTTCTAAAGTAATGGTGACAGTTCCTGTTTGAACATAGGCTATATTTTATGTCAGTGGCACTAACCCCCCCCCCCCCCTACCCCGCAAGGGGGTGCAGGAGCAAAAAACGTCCTAAAAATGCGATTTTTGTGTTACTCGAGGGCCTAGAAACTTGAAATTTGGAATGGTATTTACTAAAAGATTCGAAATTGTGCGAAAAGCGATCTAAATTACGATTTCTATGGAATCTTAGGAAATACCAAACCGATTTCAAAAGTAATAGTTGCAAATTGATGCTAACAATCCCCGCTCAAATATAGGGTATATTTTATGCCGGTGCTACTACCACCAGGGAATTGCAGGAACAAAAAATGTTCTAAAATTGCGATTTTTGTTGTACTGAAGTTGCTAGAAACTACAAATTCGGCATGATAGTTATTTTTAAAATAGAAACGCTCCCTAAAAACAGTTGAAAAAAAAATCAAAATTTAAAAGGGTGAAAGGTGTGAAAATTTTTCAAAAATGTTCTAAATTACGATTTCTGTGTAATTGTTAAAGATAGAAACATGAAATTTGGTATGGTAGATACCAATATGTACATGGTAGATGCATATACATGTATGTGCCTTATGTGTATATACATGGTAGATACATATAAGATTTAAATTATCTCTAAGAACAGCTACTAAAAATTTCGAAATTTAAAAGGGTGAAATGAGTGAAAAGTGTTCAAAAACCTTCTAAATTACAACTTCTTTGGAATCTCAGGAAATACCAAACCGATTTCAAGATAGAAACAGCCCCTGCTCCAACATAAGCTATATTTATGTCGGTGCCACTACCAAAGTGGGAGGGAGGGGTGGGGGCGATCTGGAGTTGGGAAAAACTTTCTAAAATTGTTGTTTTGTGATATTGAAGGGGCTAGAGACTTGAAAATTGGCATATTAGTTAATTATAAGATGTAAATACTCTCTAAGAATAGTTTTTAAGAAAAACTAACTTTAAAAGAGTGAAATGAGCGGAAAGCATTCCAAATATTTTCTAAATTTTGATTTCTATGGAATTATTAAAGATATAAACTTTAAATTTGATATGGTAGATACTTATAAGAAATGTTCTCTAAGAACAGTTTCTAAAATATTCAAAATTTAAAAAGGGTAAAATGAGCGGAAGCATTCTACATTACGATTTCTATGGGATCTCAGGAAATATACCAAACCGATTAAAAAAAATAATGTTGGCAAATTGATGGTGACAGTCCCTATTCCAACATAAGCTATATTTTATGTTGGTGCCACTGCAACCAGGAGGATGGTATACCATTAGACTTGAAGCTTGGAATGTACCATGATGGTTGCTTTTAAGATGTAAATGAACGGTTTCTAAAAAAAATTAAAACTTCAAAATAAAATTGAAATGAGCGCAAAAGCTTCAAAATACATTCTAAATCATCATTTATTTTGAATTAGTTTTAGTTATTTTCATTAAATTACGTCTCATTTTCGCCTAAGCATAGTGTAATAATGAAGTTTGGTCAAACTGCAGCTCAGTTAGTACAATTTCATCTAATAAAAATAGGCTCACAAATATCTCCTGCCATATTTCAATCAGATATCTGTACGTGCCGGACTGTGGCCCAGCCTATTTTCATTCACGGCACTCGGGCCTGGCCGGGATCGGGCTTTTTTTTAAGGCTCGGGGTGGACCGGGTTTGGGCCTTACTTTTTTCCTGAAGAATCGGCCGCGTCGGGCCTAACTTAATTTTTCTGTACAGAGCCAGGACTGGTTTCATACCTACTCTTCAGGGCCCAAAATTTTCAGTCCTAGTTTTGACCCAGCCCGTAATGAAAATCATTGTCTTGGAATGGCCTGGTCCGTTCGAAGATCAGTAAAATTAGGGCTGGCCCAAAAACTTTTGCAAAAAATAATTACATTTTTAAATCGCCATTATTCTTACAATTAAACATTAAAATTTATTCTTTTAAAAGAATAGTAGATTTCTACGCTTATTAAATATAGCTAAATTAAAATATAGTAAAATGTGTGAAAAAGAACCTGCCTATGAGGGAATGCTGTTTTAAACTGAAAAAAGTGTTGATCCATTCAAAATTAATATACTAATAGATAAGAAAGGAATATATAATGCATTTACACTTGCTCAGAAGGGAACTTGTCTATAACGCATTTTTTTTTTCTTTTCTATGAAATTCCACCTTAGGAGATTTTACTGTCTAGCATTTATCAGATTTTTAACACTTCAATACATGGAATATGGATTAACAATATTAATGATAACTGAAACATTTACAAACAAGAAATAGATTCATTAAAAAAATTAATATCGTAGCCTGCAGCACTTCTATAAAAATGAAGATTATAAACATAAAAAAAGTTAAGATAAATATTTTTGGTCAGAACTCCTCGAAAGAGACAAATTTTTAACCAAATCGATGTAAAAATGAATATTTTGTAGACAATCACTCGAGCCGAATTTTTAACTTTTTTACAGGGCCGGGCCAATATTTTTTACACGGACCAGGTCGGGCTCTGTCCGGGACAATTTTTTTCTCTATGAATCAGGCCGGGTCCGGACCCGCAAATTTCGGCCTGTGCAGATCTCTAATTTCAATTATTTCGCGAGCAAAGAGAAACTGAGAGAAATCTAGAAAGCGGGTGTTTTACGTTTTTCTCTGGGATTTAATGGTCCATTATCATTTCGAACATGGAACAAAGACAGAAATGCAATTAAAAAACTGACCAGCATATAATACTCATATTCAAAGCGTCTGTGTGGCAGAAAATGACCACACTTTTATCCTAAGATGTCTCGTAAATGTAACCGCTGCCCTTTTTCAAAGCTAATAACCAGTTTTCATTTAACGAACGCATGTAATGTGTGCTTTCACAGTTTTAAATACAATATTTGCCGTTTTATTGAATCACTTTGTTGAGTAGAATTTTATTCAACAATGTCGCGGATTCTGAATAAACCAATAAAATTTAATATTAACTTTGGTTTTGGTTCATAAAAGCGGCTAATTTGCTTAGCTAGTGATTCATATAAGTGGCGATTATGCTAATTATTTTAGCTCTGGGAGGAGCTAAAATAATTAGCTCCTACCCCTCGCTGTTCCAGTGACTTTGATTTCCTGAAATTTTTTCTCATATAATTGCTATTGCTTTTATGCATTTCTTTCACAATTTTGCCACTGGATTATTTGGGTTTAGGAGCCACTGGCTCCTTAAAAACTTTGGAAATGTGCACCTATAATTGATACGTTTTAGAACGGTTTGACTGTTTTTAGAAAATTTCTGTCTGTGTGTATGTGACAAATTTTGTGGGCGCTCTATCTCAAGAACTAATGCGTGGAATTTAATAAAACTTTAGATTCAGTTATACCTTGATAAAAAAATTAATGCTGATTAGTTTTTGGTGTAAATCACCCAAAAGATGGCGCTGTTATGCTGCATTTTTCACGATTTACATGATTTTAGCGATAGTTATACCTCAAAAACTGTTGCACGGAATTGGATCAAACTTCATATTCTGTTAAACCTTGACATAATTTGGTGCTTATTAAGCTTTTGTGTATATCATATAATACGTGGCACTGCTGTGAAGCATTTTTCACAATTTTTGTGGTAGCTATATCTGAAAAACTAATGCACGAAATTTGCCAAATTTCATATTCGGTGGCAATTCCTTATTGGGATTGGGTGTATACTGTCCAAAGGTATCACTTTTGTGCTCTTTAGGTTTGGAATTTCAGTTGCAGACATCTAACAGGGTGTGCGCCCAAATTCAATGATTTGTTGGGAAAATGCGTTGCTTCTATCTCCTTTTTAAATTAGCACAATTAAACGGATCTATTCCTTTAGAATTCATTTTGCATTGTGATTGCAAATTTTGAGGTATTAACATGTATTGGATAGAATAAAGTTTTGGGATTGGCACATCCGACTAGTTTTCATTTAACATTAATTCTTCTGGTCTTCAAAGAAGCCAACCTGATGATAACATCGTCCAGTTCAATAAAATCCGTTGTTCCACTTTCACATTTAAAAATCATTAGACTGTCAAGCCTGTCATCCCTCTTTGTAATTTGCAATATATATTTTTTAAATTTTTATTTGACTAAAGATTCTTTTATTAGATGCAATGCCATAAAGATAAGCTGCTGTGGATGTTAAGATACGAGTATGTAGTTTGACGGCGTGTTCAAATAGTCTTTCAATTTCAAGGCATGAGAAAAAGGTTTTTTAAGTGAGTTGGGATTTGGTTTATTTCTATTTGACTCTGCAAGTCATGTACATCTGGTTTCTCATATCCAGATGGAAACATTATTAACTTTCCTAAGTTAGTGATACTCAAATTTGCCTTACACAATTGTAATTTAAATATGAAATGTATTGGTGTAATATTCTCCTGAGATAGGGAACATTGTCATTTAAGCCCATTACTAAGTTTTTATTTTGTATTTCTTATAATTCTTTCCTGTAAAACTTGTGTGTATCAGTGTTCATTGCTGTACTATTATTTTTATCTATTCCCTTTGGTGAAACCATTTTTCTACGGTGCTTTCGGAAGTCAGCTTCTTCAGTCACATTCTAATATTCATAACTGTTTGTGAACTTGTCTATAAGGAAATCTTTATTGATTCAAAATTTTATTCAAGTGCAACATGTCAGTGTTACAATGCATGTCGATTTTTTCTTCAGTTGATGGACTGCTTTCATGATCATATTTCTGTTCCAAATTCAAATTGTGCACTTTTTAGCTTTTTCGTCCTCAAATGGATTTTTAGATGCTCCAAAACCTTGCACGAAAAATCTTTTCCTTATTATGAAGTTTTCTTTCGTGCTGAGATTTATAGTCATTTTTTAGTACAGTTTTAAAGACACAACACTGGATTTTTGGTTTCAAATTTCACAAACACCTATAAATATAAACGAACAGGACTGAAATATATTTCCGCACACAAATAAATGTAAAATGTGACAAATTTATCTAAACTAGCGATTTCTTATATTCATATTTGTTCATATAACACTTTTTTCTTGACAGCGAAGGGTTAACTAATTTTTGTGGAAAAAATCATGAGAATGAGTAAAAGATTGTCCAAAAATCATGCAATTAGCTCTAAAATTAGTGCAATTTGTGAAAACTCATCAAATCTTCTTGCCCAGCTGTGTTTCAAGTAGGTAATTACATTCCTTTCTATTGTTCTACAAGTGATCTCCAATTTTCAAAAGAAGTTGCAATCCCTTTGGATTAAAATAGCAGGATTCTCTTTTGGGGCGATAAGGGGACGTAGGGTGAAATTTTTGAGAAAAGAACAAAGTTTTGGAGCAAATAAAGGAACTGGATAATCAGCTATTGATGGATAGGAGTAGAGAAATTTAGGTTTGGTAGATGTATAATATTTTTGTAGAACATAAAAACACAATGATAGATTAAGTGTGGCTGATTTCTTTTTGTATTTCTTTTGATAATTTAACATGTGTACTGTTACAGTACTCAGAAACATAATCACCAAAACAAAAATTTCGTAATTTTTTTACTAGAAAAGGAAATGTCTCAAAAATCTAGAATTTTCCAACTCCAAGCTCAAATTTCCCAACTTCACATATATTTGGGGGGGGGGGGGGGCCCATGGCGACGCCCCTGAGTGCATGTTAAAAGTTTAAGTACAACATAAAATTTATGAGGTTCTGTATTGTTTCTGAATTCTGGTTCAAGTTTAAACCATGCGTTCTCAATGGCATCTTTCAAATCTTTAAATGAAGAATACCGCTTTCCATTTGGATAAACTGCATGAGTCAAAATACCCCACATATTTTCTATACGGTTTTAATCAGGGCTAATTGCCGTAGGGGTGATTCTGTTCTGAATTTTTAAAAATCATTCAGCAATCTGAAAATTCAGACATAAAAAGTATCGCGAATTTCGACAAATGGTCCACAAAAAAAAAAAAAAATAAAAATAAATAAATAATAATAATTTGTCAATCGTTTGCAGAAAAATCGTGAATTTCATCAAAGGATCACAGGAAAAATGCAAATTTCATCAATGAATCGTGGAAAAAATGCAAATTTCATCCAAGAATCGCAAAAAAAAAAAAAAAAAAAAAAAAAAAAAAAGTAAATTTTGTCAAAAGATAACTAAAAAATTGCAAATTCCATCAAAAGATCGAAAAAAAAAAAAAAAAAAGAAACTGCAAATTTCGTCAAGACATCGCGAAAAAACTGCAAATTTCATTGAAACATCGTGAAAACAACCACATATTTCATCAAAAGATCCCCCACACACACACACATGCGTGCGTAAATTTCGTCATAAGATAGCTGTGAATTTAATTTTGTTTTGTTTTGTTTTACTCAGAATCACACCTGAATTGCTGGCCATTTCCAAACGGATACTTTTTTCGACTTAGCCTTGTTGAAGTTGAGTTTGAGGTATGGATCGAATCATTATCATGCTGAGATAACCATTTTTCTCCTCCCAAAACCTCGGCAACAGGGAGCAAATGATTGGCAAGTGTTTCTTGATAGTTTTCAGAGTTTTCACAACCACTGATAAACGCTAGAGAATTTTTTTTTTCATCACTGAATACGACATTCAGTCACTAATCACCAAATGATATACAATGCTCTTTGGCCCGCTGTAATCGAGCTTCTTTATGGTGTGGTTTCAGACATGGTAGCTGAGCCATTTTACGGTTTCTGATTCCAAAACTCTTCCATGAATTTTTTTTTTTTCAATATTTGTTTTCCAACTGCATGTTTTATTTCCGAAAGAGAGTAATTACCAGTTGAAGCGAAGTTTCTGATGTGTCGGGGTCTTCGCGCAAAGTAGTCGCTCATGGTCTTCCAGAATGGAATTTTCGTTTGAAATCATTACCATGTGCCAAAACTTGTTGAAAATCTCATTTTGATCTTTTTTAATGCGCTTGCAATTTCAGAAACAGACTTGTTTTGCTCTCATACTCCAGATATTTATCACCTCCTCCTCTGAAAATTCTTTTGACTTAGGCATTTTGTACTAACTCAAAAACAACAACTGACTACTTCTTATACACCCAGAAATCATTTGCAATCAGTTTGTAAAATTTGCATAAAAATGATTTTGTGCTTAAACTTTTGACACGGTTATTTTTATTCTATTCCTAAACTCCATGGTTTCAAATAAAATTGAAAAGATAATTTTATTGAATATGGTGTTAAAACCACTATTATTGACATACGCAAGACAGATATTGAAATAAAATGAATATTTAAAGTTTTATTTTAACATTGTTATTGGGCTTAAACTATTGACACACACTGTAATTGTGCATAGAGACATATAACCATCTTTCTTTTATTAATATTGGCTTGCAATGAAATGTATTTAAGAACAAAAAAACTTCTTAAAACACCATAAAAAATTATGAAATGCGCTAGGCCTTTCGAAAGATCTAAGTCTTTCTTCGTCAGGCGCAAAGAAGATATCCTCCTACTATGAAAGCAGCAGGAATTCGAAAGACTCAGATCTTTCGAAAGGCCTAGCGCATTTAATAATTTTTGATGGTGTTTTAAGAAGTTTTTTTGTTCTTATTCATTCACACCAGTTTTATCTTATTTTCTTTGAAATGTATTTAGTACTACAAAATTTATTGTACCATAGGACAGCTTTTTTTTCTAATTCAACATTATTTATATCCTCATTTAAGACTTTTTCATTATTGTTTGTTTTAAGATAGTCAAAATTTTGAAAATAAGAATTGATTAGGTCTTATCTTTCTTTTCTCTGTACATTGTAAATTTCCCTTATTTGCCATTTTTTTCCCTCTTTTTTTCGAATTTTAATTTATTCCTTAATTTTCAGAACATAAACAAAGCTTTCCATTTGGCAGTTTAGTGGAAACTTTTATTTGTGAAAATTTAGATTCATTTTTTAGTTTTTAATTGTTGTCATTTTATTTTTTGGATTTTTTAAATGAAGATTAAGGATCATTTTCTAATTTTTAAAATTCCAAAATCACAAACCTCTCAGTCTGACAGTGAAATCTAACAGTTAGCATTCAATTTAAATTTTGAAACTCGCACAATTAGAATTAGTATACTTCACTTCCATAATATGATATAGTTAAAATTCATTTATAACTTAGCATTGATAATTCTGAAACGAAAACTAATTATATATATATATATATATATATATATATGAATATGTATGTCATAAATATGATTATCTATTAAGTTAGATATAATAAAACAGGTGGAATTAAAAACTCAGGACCTCTTCGTTGATCAAACTTATTTATGTAGCAGTTCAATCATACAGTCATAATCATGGGACATTCAAGGGAGTCTCAGGGAGTCATAAAGATTATTTTTATTTTTACAGGGTTCCAGGACATGCTAAATATTTCAAAATTAGCCACATCTGTTTTTCTCACTCGTTTAAAGTTTTTAATCCAGCATTTGTCTTATTTCCAACAGTGAGCAAAGGTGTCAAATGAGAGGAAACTTTTAACTTAATTGTTTTAATACTTCTGAACAGGATTGATAGCTGGATGCAATTGAAACCATAGACTTGTTCAAATTTTGTTTAGCTTTTGTTTCAAATCTTAAAGTTGGTTACAATTTAATGTTCAAAAGTAATATTTGTTGGGTTGGGAAAACACCTTAAGAGAGACTTTTTCAGAATTATCACATTAAGAGTTAGAAAATTTTTAGTTTGAAATTAATTTTTAGATTTAATATGGGATTTTTATGCCTTTATGTATTTCTGTGTATGTATATTTCATACACGTAATTTTAAAATATCCTATCATTTTAAGTAATCCTTTTTTTTACTTTAGGTCTGATTCATTTCATCTATTTGTGGAAACGTGCTTACAAAAACATCCTACAGATAGACCTACAGCATCTAGATTGTTGCAGGTAAATATCGTATTTACATACTTAGGTTTAGGAAATATCCTTACACACACACACACAAAAAAAAACAACAACAACTCCTGCTTATTTTTAAAATATTTTTGTAGTGAATAGTTCAAAGCAGACTTCAAGTTGATTACAGAAAATTGTAATAGATTATGATTACATCTTTGATTACCAATATTTAAAAATATGATTATGTTTAGATTATGATTACATACTTTTGTGTAATTATTATTACATAGCTTCTTGATTATGATTACATCTTGATTACACTAATTTTGCAATTGTACTAAATAACAAATCCAGCTTATTTAATGTTTTATTTCACTATCTGCATGTAATGTTTAAATTTTGTAAAAGGTAATACAATAATGATTTACATTAGCAGTGTTAAATAAATATTTTTTAACAACTAAAAAGTGGTGGTGTTTACGTGTAAGAAATGCCTTGACTCTATCCAATTTCTATCATTTCTCTAATAATGACAATTCAAATCTCATTTTCTTAGGAAGTTGAATAAAATATTTCGTATTAAAAACTTCTTCTGGTAGGCCAGCGATTCTATCTATATTATAAAGGACAAACATATCTGTGCGTAACGCATACGTCATTTTGCGAATGGCAACACTTTGAAATTTGAAATGAAATTTTGGTTTCGCAATTTTCTCTACTGCAAATTTTTAAACTTCTAAACATCACACATTTTAAATTTTTACACCGTCGTATAAGGAAAAAAAGGCTCTTTTAAATGCGATTTGTTTGAAAGCTGTATCTCAATTAATTTTTGAGATATTAATTTTTTTGCAGCTTTTAATACCATTTTTCTTATTGTGGCAACAAAAGTACCTCATTTCTATTGAAAGTCATTGAAAGTAAACGGAAAATAGTCAAAAATAAGAGATACTGTATCTTTTTGTTGCCATTTTCTCATAAAACCTGAAAAAATAGTAGAAAATAAAATATGGGCTATGTCAAGAATATTGTCTTTTATTCCGTGATAATGACGTCATTTGCACACTTTTCAATAGACGAAGTTTAAAACTGGGTTGTAAAAGTAGATTGCTTCAGCAGATGCAAATGACGTCATTTTATAAAAAAGATTTTAATTCTTTAACCTGAATTATATTTTGTAGATGTGCGTCATTTTCACAGCCCAGCTGCTTTGAAATTCTTCACAGGTGAAAATGCTTCACTTTTGAAAATAATGTAATCGAAAGCACTCACTGATAAAACGCAATGTTTTACCAAAATTTAGAGTGTCTTTATAAAAGAGAGGTGAGATGCAAATAATAGCAATCTATATTACAGAAATTGATGATTCTCGCCTGGATGTGTTTGCTTCGCCGAGTTAGACAAGCAAACAAATAATTCGTGGTTTAAAATAATATCGTGTCGAACATTCTCTCGAATAATAAAATTTTAATGCTATTCTTTAGGACATTCTACTATAAGTTTATCAAAATAACGTAATTTAATTTTTCCTAATTTTATATAATTTATACATTTAAAATACAAGTGTATTTTTTAGTCATCTGCCCTGATTTTTCTGCTAAACCAATTTTACTAATATATATATTTTTAAACTGAAAGCTCTTCTTTGTAGATGTTATCGCACTGTTTTTTTAATATCCCCACTTTTATGTTTTAATTTTAAAAGCATTTTATGAAATTTCTTCAAAATGATGAAAATTAGATAGCTTTCATTGTTGCAGATACGAGAGAAATAATGAAGTATTTTTAACTTTATTCATGCTATTTTCTGATAAAAATTCAAAATTGTTGATAAAAATTGTTGTATAGGGTTTAGTGGTGCAAAATCCCATCAGGAGCAGAATATTATATTAAACAAAAACATAATTTGAAGAACAAATTGAAAAAACAAAATTTATTTCCTACATTGTTTAAGCCCGAGAAGGGACAGATATTTCATTCAATTAGTTCTACATTTAATGTTAAATTTTTGTAAGTTAAGCCAATTGAAGATTAAAAAAATAAAAATAAAATTCATACAATATGATACTTAAAACACCCTAAAAAAATAGATTCCGTTCAAATGAAATCAAAATAAATCTTAGACATTTTTTTAAGTTTTGTATTTTGCATGCAACTTATCATTTTATGCACAATTGTCGTAAAGATGATACAAAATCTGCAATACAAATATTTTCAATTCAAAATGGAAGAAGTCTAAGATTTATTTCAATTTCATTTGAACGGAATCTATTTTTTAGGGTGTTTTAAGTATCATATTGTATGAATTTTATTTTTATTTTTTAATCTTCAATTGGCTTAACTAATTTGTTACAAAAATTTAACATTAAATGTAGAACTAATTGAATGAAATAACTTAGTATCTGTCCCTTCTCGGGCTTAAACAATGTAGGAAATAAATTTTGTTTTTTCAATTTGTTCTTCAAATTATGTTTTTGTTTAATATGTCAAGTTTTTCAATAACTACTGCACTCAGACGAACACATTTCAAAATTAATAGACTATCATCATCAGGCTCTGATGTATACGGTATTGCGTCACAATGTGGGATGCAGTTTACCAATGTGTAAATCAAAATGTTTCACCACTGCAGTAATGCAGGTTGCGGTAGTTTGAACAAAATCTTCCAATCTGAACATAAAAAATCTATGATCAAATCATAAAAAATTAACTTCACTTAAATTTAGATACCATATTTCCCACTCAGGAACGCTATGAATGTAAATATAAATTGTGTTGACATAGCTGTCAACTCTTCCGATTTTTTCAGAATTCTTCCGAAAAATTGGCTTTTTTTCTGATTTTACGCGCGTAATGCGTTTTCTTCCGCTTTTTGTCATTTTTTCCGATTTTCGGCCATTTCTTACGCTTTTTATGCGAGTTTCGTCAAATGATTGCGGGAAAACCCAAAGTCTCGGCAAAGGTTCGCGGGAAAGACGCAAATTTTGTCGAAAGATCGCATAAAAAATGAGAATTTCCTCAAAAGAGCGCGTAAAAACATGAATTCCGTGAAAAGATTGCGAAAAAACGCGAATTTTGTGAAAAGATCGGATAAAAACACTGTTTTCGTGAAAAGATCGCGTAAAAACGCGAATTCCGTTAAAGGATCGCAGAAAAAACTCTCCTTTCATGAAAAGGTCGCGGAAAAAAAAACAAAATTTCACCGATGGTTCGCAGAAAAAAATCACCAAATTTCGCCGAACGATCCCGGGAAAGACGCGAATTTCGTCAAAAGATTGCGTAAACAACGCATAGGGGTGATTTTGGTCCGAATTTTCCGAAAATTTAAGGCATTCATTTCCGAAAATTTAAAAAAATCGGCCCCCAATTCGAAAATTCGGACAAAAAATATCGCGAATTTCGACATCTTTGCCGAGAAAAATTAATTTTGTGAATCGTTTGCAGAAAAATCGCCAATTTCAACAAAGGATCGCGTGGAAAACGCAAATTTCGTCAAAAGATCGCAAAAAAACGGCAAATTTCGTCAAAAGATCGCGAATAAACGACAAATTTCGCAAAAGATCGCGAATAAACGGCAAATTTCTTCAAAAGACCGCGAAAAAACAGCAAATTTCGTCAAAAAATCGCGAAAAAACAGAAATTCCATCAAAAAATTGCGAAAAAACCCACAAAATTCGCCAAAAGATCGCGATAAAAACAACTTTCGTCAAAAGATCGCGAAACAAACACAAATTTCGGCTAAAGATTCAGAATTTCGTCAAAGGGCAGCGGAAAAAAAATGCATAGCTAGTGTCGGAAGTAGATCCCCACACCCCACCACCACCACACACACACACACACCTGCTGTAACTTTTCAGAAAATTTGCTGTGAATTTCAGATTTTTTTTTTTTTTACTCAAAATCACCTTAAAAAAAGAAAAATTTAGGAGTCGGAAGTTTTAAGTGTCCTTTAATGTGGAAGGTAGGATATCCTATGAATATTTAAAAAAAAAAAATAATAATAATAATTTTTAATATATTCAAGTTATTCTTTTTTGTCATAATATATATTGTGTAATTGCAAATTAGTGAATATTTTATTCGAGTTTCTCTTTGAAATTTGTTTATTTATAAGGATTCGGCTGTTTTTTAATCCCCTGATTTTTCACCAAAATCTTCTGATTTCTGAAATCTTCTGAGTTTTACCGAAATTTAGTTGGCAAGTATGTGTTGAATCCTTACTACAAATATTTAACAATATTATAGCTGTGATACAGTAAAAAATAAAAAATAAAAGTTTTACTTAAATTTTTAAAGCTTAATCCCTTCCAAGGGGTGATGTAAACACATCAGGAAATTATTACCTAAGTTTAACTTGGGGTATAAATAGTTCTCATCTCTTTAAAAAAAATACATTTTAAAATTCAATTTATGTAATTCCCCACTAAGTTCGCTACCTGCGTAAAAATAGCTATCCATTAGAAACTTTTTACTAAAATATAAACTTGACCAAAGCAAAAACTTATTCTGAAAATATGCTTTTTATTTCCACTATGACACCATATTCAACTTTTTAATTTTTGAAAAAAAAAAAAAAAAACTAGCTCAATTTAATATTTCACGTGAAAATCTTTCAACTAAAAAGAAATAAATTATTATTACGGCTTTTGAAATTTTTGCAACAATGAAGTAAAAAGTTACATTTTCTATGAAAAAATGTCCGTTGATTTTCAATGAAAAAAGCGAAAATTGGAATTATTAAGAAAAATAATTGAATAATGTAAACAAAAATTGGCCCATGTGTCTCTCTGGGTTATAATTCACCCATATGCAATGGCATTTTACCATTTGTTTTGACCCTGGCGTCAGGCAAACGTTTTTACACTTTAAATTTATAATATCATTAGAATTAGTCAAGAATAAAAAATGAGTGGCATCAGGGACAAAAAGGTGGGAAGAAAAAATGAAAAAGTTATGATCTCCATAGGCTTTTCTATGTTAAATTAACATTGAGAAGTGACACTGGAAATAAACAAGTATTGCGCTGCCGCACAATACTTAAATTAGGGGCATAATAACGGAAAATGACATACTGCTTTGGAAAACACGCAATTTTCCTCACAAATTTTCTATATTTTTTTTTTCCTTCTGCATGTGTACTGATACTAAGTTTCAGATACTAGGCGAAATGCTTTTTTAAGTGAAAATGAAGTCAAATTTAAAAGAAAACAATCCTCTTCTTAGATAAAACTAATCCTTTTAACACAAATGCGTCTAAAAAACATAAATTACGGAAATTTTTACTCTCCAAAATTGAGATTAGAATCTCAAATAAAGAGTGCGTCTGTTCACATAAAAGATGCTGCTGACAATCGTGATTTGACATTTTTAAATGATCAAACAAAATACAAATTTAAAAAAAATGATGAATATGGATATGAGAAGTGCGTATGCAAATTTTGAAAAGGTGAAAGTTGCTGTTTTCATTCCGGAAAACCAAGCATAAGAGCTTCAATTGATAACCACATCCTAATAACTGATCTTTATTATATTTTACTGATTATGTATCTATATTATAAAGAACATATCTGTGCTTTTACGTATCTGTACATAACGCTAACCTCATTTTGCGAATGGCAACACTTAGCAATAAAATGTCGGTCTTGAAATTTTCGCTACTGCAATTTTCCAATCTTCTGACCGTCGTACATTTTCAATTTTCGTCGCTTAAGGGAGAAAATTTTCTTTCAAATGCAATTTGTTTAAAAACTGTATTCATTGACTGATGTATTATATTTTCTAAAATAATTTTTAAGCATGATTTTTTTAAGTTTATCTTATCATGTGCTGGTTTCAATACATAATAATAATAAACATTTTGCACATAAAGCAACAAACATTTTTCAGCATTTGTTTCTGACTATTTTTGCATAACGAAATTAATTCTTCCTTTATAAACAAATAAAAGAATAATATTGAAAAAACACAAATCTAACATATTTGTGAAAGACAACTTAATGAAATTAATACTTCTTTTATAAACAAATAAAATAATAATATTGAAAAAACACAAATCTAACATGTTTGTAATCGTACAATTTAAATTTTTAGATCACCAAATAGGATTTTTTTTTTCAAATGGAATTTGTTTGCAAAGTTCATCTCAGTTTTCTGATTGTCTATGGTTTTAAAAACAATTTTAAAGCATGAAATATTTTTTCATTTATCTATATTGCGCGGAGCTCGATTATGAAAGATTAATCCGTTTGCTCTTAAAACAAAATAAAAAGAGTTCATCATTTTCATACGGCTAATTTCCATTAAAAAATCTTCCCTATTAATAATTAAATAAAATGATATGAATAAAACACAAATTTACCAGACATGTATAAGCTCTGAAATTATCAGAATATAAAAGGATGCCATAAGTAGTAAAATCTTGGCAAATAACTCTTAGCATGCTGCTAATAAGAAAATATTGCTTTTGATAAATTTCAAAAATTTATTTGATTGTGTAATTCGTATTTTCCATATGAAGAATGCTTTTTAGGGTTTCATTCATCTGACGAAACCCTATTCATCTCGCGCCTCTGTCTGTCTGTCTGTCTGTCTGTCCGTCACAGAGCCCGTTCTCAGAAACTATACATGTTAGAGACTTGAAATTTTGGGTACTTATAGCTGAACACCTCACATCAAACAACAAATCATAAAATTTTGAAAAAGTTGGTAATTAACCTAATTACGGGCTAATTAAATTATAAAATTAACCAATCAACCTTTTGAATGCAGGTGAAAATGCACGTTATCGAAATCCTCCCCAGTTTCTCCTAATGGTTGCCAGTAAACTCAGCGGATGCTCCGTCAAATCAGCCGGTGCAAGGTTACCACGGAGTACTTTAAGCAATAAATGAAGTGGACCTTCAAAAAGCAAAATTGGATCTGCCGAAATAGCGGTCGAACAAATTCGTAACAGGTGTAGAAATACGCGGAAAAAATTCTACTTTATTTTGGTATAAATTTCAAATTTCTGCGTAGGATAGAACGCAAAAAATCCACTAAAAATCGATCGATAAAAATTTAATTTCTGTGTTTTTAAAAAACAATGAAAACAGATTTCCATTCACCGGAAGGCAGCTGTCATCATTTCTGGACATATCGGCGCGGGAGAAATTTAAGGGGAGGAAAGTCTAATACGAAATTTAAACTTTTTAAATATTAAATTTTTCTATTAAATTTTTTGACATCCGGGCTGGAAATTTCTCGCAGATTCCATACATACCCGGTTCAAAGAGATTGCTTCATTACGAGCTGAGATATTAATTATTATTTTATTAATTCCTTTTATTTCCATCAAATGCCAGATTAAGATGGAGGCAAGTGCTTTTTTAACGGAGATTTCATTTAAATTAGGAAATTAACAATTTGCGTGGGATGTTTCGACGGCGCGCTATGAGATAAGTATTAATTATTCGACATGAAAAAGTTTATAGGTTTATAAGTGTTCATCCCACTATTTTCGAATAGCAATTTCAGGAAATATCTTAAATTATTGTTTAAGACCGCCACTCGATGTCTTCGAAACTTTAAGATACTTTATAACACATAAGAAAAAGTGTAAAAAAGAATGGAGTGTGATATTTCGAGGAGTGGAGGGGGGGGGGGACTAGATTTATTTATTAAATCTTAGCGTTTGTTATCGCGGAAAATGTTTTAAATTGTTGGTTAAAACTGCACCGTCACCCTCCCGACCATGTATCTACGGAGAGATTGCACAAAGGAGTTTCGTTCAGATATGTTTTTGTTAAGAATAGAGTGCGCTCCCAGGTGGTGGAATGCAGAACTAACATAACGGGATTTTGTTAAAATTAGGAAATATAACAAGGCGATCCATTTGCAACTTTAAGATACTTCATGACACATAATAAAAAGCTTATAAAATAATGGTGCATGCATTTTCCTGTGAAGGGAGGGCAGGGGAGGGGCGTTGGATTTCTTTTTTAAAAAATAGCGTTTACGACCTTTTTAGGTGTAGTTTTTTGAGCACTATGATATACTCAGACACGTGCTGCTTATGAAATATAAAAATGTCAAAATTTTAGTTATCACTATTTCCGAATAGTACTTTCAGCAAATTTCTTAATTTCTCGCTTAAGGCCGCCACCAACTCCAGTAACACATCCACTGATAGGTTGTTTAACAGAGTTTCGATCTGATACACTTTTGTTATGAATAGTGTGCGCTCCCTGGTGGTGGAATTTGCAACTAACATAATGCAATTTTGTTAAAATTATGAAATCTAACAAGTCGATCTGCTGGAAACTTTGACATAGTTCATAGCACATAATAAAAAGCTTATAAAAGAATGTTCCGTGCAATTTCCTGGGGCGCCTACCTATCTCGGGTGCTATAGACCCGATCCCCTCGACTAATATGCCTACGGATAGGTTGTAAATCGGAGTTTCCTTTGGATAGAGGTTTGTGTAGAATAGAGTGCGCCCCTGGTTGCGAAATGTGGAACTAACAGATTTCACAAAAGGATAAAGTGTTTTAAAGGAATATTAAACGAAACCCTCTGTGCGATCTGTGATCACACTTACCCACTTGTTTAATGTAAGTGGTCAATCTAAAAAATTTTTTGCATATAAAAAAATTATTAGTTTTCAATTTCAAAAAATATTTTCACCTATATTCTTTAACCCGGGAAGCCCGGGTACGATCTCCTAGTCTCTTTAAAGTTAAACAAAAAAAAAAAAAAAAAAAAAAAAAAAAAAAATCTGCAAAATGATGCACTTAGTCAAATGGAAATGTATATTAAAATTGAGAAAAAAAAAAAGTTTCATTAAGATATTTTGTGAAGTTATTTCACATAAGAAAATTATTTTTATACGTAAATGCATGAAAATTTCAGGCATTACTATTGAAGTACCATAGAATCGAACATCTTCCATTTTCCTATATGTACAATCTATAATTAAAATGTATTACTGCCTGATGGCTTGATTACACCTGATTGTTTTATCTCTGAAATTGATTGAAAGCACCAACTTTAACTAAATGAAAACTCCTTTGCAAAATGCAAAGGAACGAAATGAGAAACACAGTTTGATTTTCTGGTAAATGAAGAATACCTTTGGTAAATTTTATATTTTTATAAATGAAAATGATTATGTGAAGAAGAAAGTAGCTAGGTCAGATTTTAGTAAAACTAGTTGCGTAGCAACCCGTTGTGTTGCTTTTGGATTGCTTGAGACAGTCGATCTTTTTGCGAAAAATGAAATCTTAACTTTATTGCAAATTTAGAAAGCCATTACAATATTAACTTTATTAAATACAATATTTCAAATAATAAGCTATATTTAAAATTTAAGTCAAAACTTTCCCAATAAAAATGCACATATACTATATCTTTATTTGCTTAGAGCTTTTCGCTCTTCCAAGATTTTGCTTCGAATTTCGGAGTTGGTAGAAATGATGTTATTTGGGTCAACTTATACAAAATTGAATTTGTTTGGACGAATTTATTCAGAAGCATTTTATATTTATGAATTAAAATAAATATTTAAAGAATTACTTTTTCTCTCGCTAAAGCATTTCATTTTTAATGTCCGCTTCTGAAATGTTTTATTGGCTATCTTAAGGCAATAGTTGAAAATCTACTTTACGACTTTAAATTAAATGAAAATAACGTACAATGTTTTTTTTTTCTTTTAACGTCAACAGAATTTATCTCAATGTTCCAGTCGAGAGTCGAATTTGTGTTTCTAAAATAAACGGATTTCTAATACTCCATGTCATTTTCCCTTTTCTCTCTTTTATCCACAAAATTGGAGCAATTTTAGTTTCCATCATTACAGAAATGTCATTAAAAATAACGTAAAAATTTATATCTCGGAAAACTAATCAAATTTTTAAATTCTACGACCACTTTTAACATCCTCGGACCCATGCGGATAACTGGCATTAATTTGATCACCCAACATTCCATATTCTAAAAGGAACAGCTGTGAAATACGAACGGACAGTCACTTTTAATATAGGGCGATTCCATGGAGAGTGTCACACACGTAACGCAGGCTTTAATTTGCATTTATTCAATTATTTATTAAATTTTAATGTTAATTCTGATTTTAAGTGGTATAGTAAATAAGATATTACCATATTTTTAAATTTAAATGTGGGGCAATAAAACTCACAGAAGTAATATCATTTAATTTCATTACTCAAAATGGGCTTTTTTTCTACTTCAGAAAAAAAAAGCACATTTTGAGTATGAAATTAATGATATATTTCTGTGAGTTTTACTTACACACATTTAAACTAAAAAATATGCTAATAACTTATTTACCATACCACCTAAAATCAGAATTAACATTAAAATTTAATAAATAATTGAATAAATGCAAATTAAAGCCTGCGTTACGTGTGTGACTCTCTGCATGGAATCGCCCTATAATAGATCGATGAAGTTTTAATTTCGCTATAAAAAATTAGTCAGGGACAAATGCTGAATTATTTATATTATTTTAAGTGTAAATGGCTTATTTCGTGATGGTGCCTGTACGCAATGGATATCGATTAAAAAACATTATGCTTGAAAATTATTTAAAAAGTCATAATAAATAAATCAATTAAGATAAAGTTTTCAAGCAAATTGCATTTGAAAGTAGATTTTTCCCCCTATATAACGGGTGTAAAAATTGAAGATGTTTAGAAATTAAAAAAATTGCAGTAGCTAAGATTGCAAAACCAACATTTAATCGTCAAGCGTTGCCATTCTCAAAATGACGCCAGCCTTCCTTTATAATATAGATAGATTTTCAAACGTGAAGTTCCGTTTGTCAGCTAAAACTTTGAATGTGAAAATATATTCTTTTGGCTTGAGGGTCCAATTTCAGTATTGCAAAGTACAAATTCCAGAAACTGGTGTCTTTTAGATGTATTTGTGTAAAAATATATAGTTTTATCAAAGAAAAGGATTTTTTTCTTTTAAATATGGCACTTACTGAAGCATTACCCCAAGTGTCTTAAATTCGGTATCAGCCGAATAAAAATATATTGTAACATTAGCTTTGTGAGTGAAAATGTTTTTTAAATAGTGACGTCATTTCTGTTCAGATTTAAAATAAAGTTATTTTTAATTGTAATGAGTAAATGGTATCAATAATGATAAATAAACCCCAATATTTCTTTTTTCTGCAACAGTGGAAATAATAAGATTGCTACCATTTTTATGAAATTTCAAAAAAACTTTTCAAATTAAATTAAAAATATAAAAGTGAAAATATTTAGAAAAATAGCTAGTGCGAGGACATCTACAAATGAACAGCTTTCATTTAAAAAAAGAATTATTAGCAAAATTGGTACAGTAGAAAGTTCAGGGAAGATGTCTAAAAAAGCTATCTTGTGTTTTCAATATGTAGATTATTTTTTCTCTTTTACTTTAATAGTTGCCTAGCAACTGTATTTCATACAAATTACATTTAAAAGCACACATTTTTCCCAATTCGGCTCTAAAAATTTAAATTGTTCGATTACATATATGTTAAATTCGTGCTTTTTTGTATATTATTCTTTTATTTATTGATGAAGCTTTAATTTCATTGTAGAAAATTAGCGGGAAAGAAATTCTGAACTTTTTTTTATGTGCAAATTGTTTATTAATGTTTCGCAATGAAGCCGGCACAGCAGAATCATTTAATTGATAAATAAAAACGAAATAAAGCCAAAACTCACTGGGTTTTATAACAGACGATATTTTTGACATAGCACATATTTTAATTTCCATTTTTTTTTTCGTTTTTTATGAGAAAATGGCAACAAAAAGATACAGCAATCTACTATTTTCATTCCCCCCCCCCCCTTACTTTCAATAGAAATGGAGTACTTCAGCTGCCACGATTACAAAAAAAAGTAATAAAAACTACAAAAAAATATCTTAAAATTAAAATGAGATACAGCTTTCAAACAAATTGCATTTAAAAGAGCATTTTTTTTTCGTTATACGGCGGTGTAAAAATTTAAAATGTGCAATGTTTAGAAGTATAAAAATTTGCTGTAGAGAAAATTACAAAACCAAAATTTTATTTCAAATTTCAAAGTGTTGCCATTCGCAAAATGACGTATGCATTACGCACAGATATGTTTGTCCTTTATAATATAGATAGTGAGAGCCTACGTTAGTAACACAAAGAGAAGCTAATATTAAACTAATGGCAGCATACATTCAAATTTCTCATTTACATTTCAATATGTTTAAATAATTTTTTTTGCATAGGATATCTGAAGTCAAAATCTGGGTATCTTAACAATTTTTGATTTTGGTTGCAGTTTTTTGTTTTTCATAGGACACTTCCAATTTCAAAACCAGTTCCGAAACTGAAAGTGTCCTGCTAGGGTGGTCAAATTTTTGAGTTTAGAGCAACGAAACACAATTTAGAGAGTACACAGCAGAAATGGAAATGTTTTTCCTAAAACAATTTAAAATAAAATTTAGGATCTAAATTTATTAGCTAGTGTATAGAGGCAAATGAGTAATAATGAGAAAAAAGTCTATAACTTCTTTTATCTATTCAATTGAATTTTTAAACTGTTGAAACACACATTTATTTTAATGAATTAAACTGCACTTAATTTTTTTTTAAATCAGAGATAATTTAGAGATCACAAAAAATATTTTTTTTTCAATCATTTTTATGCTGACAAAATCAATGGTTTTGTCTTGGGCTAATTGAGAAATAAGGCTCTTTCAAAAGAGCTTAGACTGTTTGCAGAGAGTCAGTCTAATAGGATAATCATCTCTCTTTTTCAAATCAGCCTGCTATAGTTTAGGCTTATTGCAAACAGCCTAGAAAGAGTTAGAGTAATTGGACTATAACTATATATTTCTCAATCAGCCTGACATTTTATATGCCTATTTTAAATAGCCTATGTAGTGTTAGGCTATTTTAATAATGGCCGCTATTTCTGCATTCAGACTGATTTTTTTCCGGGATATTACAACGAGTCAATGCTTTTTTAAGCTAATTAGAAAATTACGAAATCGTTAATCAAATATCGTGTCGTTATACCCGACCCTAAAAATCCCATATTAGACGAACCCGAACATGAAAACTTTCCTCGAACCGCAACTGGATCCTAACAAAACAAAATAATTTCCTCCGAAATATAAAAGGACCTGAACCTGAGAACTCACTTCAAGTCAACCAAGTGTCAACTCTTGTTTTAAATGTACAACCAACATATATTTTAGTATGAATGCCCAATTTACATGGCGGTTCACGCATATCAACACCTGCATTGGATTGAAATCTTATATAATTTGTTTTTAAAGTTTTTAAAACGTAATCACAAGAACCATATATAACAGTAGGTACTCTTCTGAATTTAGCACCAAGTACAGCAGCTAAATAAGAATCAAAGTCCATAGCAGCAGACACCTCACTCACGTGATCAGTTCCAACAAATCATCTATCATCTTTAGGAACACGATAGAAGAACTTTACATATTTGTTTTTATTTATTACACATCTTTTAACATTTCTAGAACTTTCAAAATAATTTAAACTTGTACTTTCTTCTTTTATAATATTATCCAAATTCCACATAAAATGAAATTTATCACATCCAAAAATAGGACTAATTTGAGGTAAAGGAAAATTTATAATACCTGCATATTTCACTTTGGCCTTCTGTGATGAGTCCTCTGTCATATTTATCATCATATCAGCAAAGAACCTTAACCTGATTCGAGCTCAAATTATTTTCATCAACATGTTTAACCAAAAATTTTGTTTCGAAATCAACCTGCTTTTCAACCCGAATCCGAAAATACATACATAAATAATTAAATTAATTAAAAATTCCATTGAACCGTAACCCAATCCGAACATAACCATTATATTTCCGTCAATGTGCAACCCAACCTGAACCTTACCTGAAAATTCTATTTTTGTCAACCTGAAATCTGAGCCAACTCCTCCAATAAAAATTTCTGTTGAACTGCCACCTAATCCGAATTATTGTATTAAGTTTTATTAATGCTTACTACATAGATGCCAATACCTCCGAAATTCCGGAGTTTCTCTGGAAATGTAGGATAAAATACTGAAGTACGGTAATAAGGTAGAAAATACGGAAATTTGAGGCAAAAAAAATCACGAATTTCTTCGATCAATCGCGGCAAAAAATCACGAATTTCGTCAATCGGTCGTTGAAGTATATTGCAAAAATCGCCTATTAATTGATAAAACCGCAAATTTCTACAATCGCTTGCGGCAGAAAATCGCAAATTTCGCCAACCGATCGTCTAAAAAAGTTGCAATTTTTGTCAATCAGTCGCTGCAAATAATCGTGAAATTCATCAATAGATCGTTGA
This sequence comes from Maratus speciosus, assembly GCA_963932465.1. Taxonomy (NCBI): domain Eukaryota; kingdom Metazoa; phylum Arthropoda; class Arachnida; order Araneae; family Salticidae; genus Maratus; species Maratus speciosus. Next base: position 78,810,158 of record OZ010792.1, read on the forward strand.
TAAAAATCGCAGCCGCAGCAAAATATCTGGAATTGAGTTAATCAGTTGGGGGGAAATATCCTGAAATCCGATAATCGGCCAATGATAAAAATCCCGAATTTTGTCAATCACTCGCTGCGCTGCAAAAAAAAATCTCGAATTCTGCTGTTTTCGTCAATGAGTCGCGGCAAAAAATGGCTGTTTTCGTCAATCAGTCGCGGCAAAAAATCGCTGTTTTCGTCAGTCAGTTGCGGCAAAAAATCGCGATTTCCATCAGTGAGTTCTCCGCAAAACATCGAGATTTTCGTCTGTCAGTCGTGGCAAAACATCGCGATTTTCGTCCGCCAATCGTGGCAAAACATCGCGGTTTTCGTCTGTCAGTCGCGGCAAAACAACGGGATTTTCGTCTGCAAGTCGCGGCAAAACATCGCGATTTTCGTTCTCATGTCGTGGCAAAACATCGTGATTTTCGTTCTCATGTCGTGGCAAAATCTCGTGATTTTCGTTCTCATGTCGTGGCAAAATGTCGAGATTTTCGTTCTCATGTCATGGCAAAACATCGCGATTTTCGTTCTCATGTCGTGGCAAAACATCACAATTTTCGTCCTCGAGTCGCGGCAAAACATCGCGATTTTCGTCCTCGAGTCGCGGCAAAACATTGCAATTTTCGTCCTCGAGTTGCGGCAAAACATCGCGATTTTCGTCCTCGAGTCGCGGCAAAACATTGCGATTTTCGTCCTCGAGTCGCGGCAAAACATCGCGATTTTCGTCCTCGAGTTGCGGCAAAACATCGCGATTTTTTGTCCTCAAGTCGCGACAAAACATTGCGATTTTCGTTTGCTGGTCGCTGCAAAACATCGCCATTTTCGTTCGTCAGTCGCAAGGAAAAATTCACGATTTTCGTCAGTCAATCTCGGCGGAAAATCGCGAATTTTGTTAATTGGTCGCAGATTTCACACTCGCATCAATCACGGATTTTTTGCTGTGTAGAGATTTTAAAAAAAATTCCATTTTTATAAATTTATTATAAAAAATTATTAATACATTAAAAGTAAAAAGTAAATTAAGTAACCTTTATTTAAATTATGTTTGTGTTGATAAATGCAAAAGCTGCAAGAGGACTGAAAATATTTGTAAAAAATATAGCTCGTAAAAAACTTTTTGCAACTCCTGAAACGTGAACATTTTACTCCTGAAGAGTGTCCAAAACTCCTGAAATTTAACTGGTTTACTCCTGATACAGTCTTTACAATGTTGGCGTCTATGTTAATATAATTAATCTATTGCTATTAATTTAGTACAAATTTTTTAAAAAAGTTTTCATTACTTAATATTTAAATGAACTATTAGTTTCATTTGAGGATGCGGTTCGGGTTCAGGTTGAAGTGTATTGTGTTTGGGTCCGATTGCGTATCGAGGAAAAATATTTTGTTGGATTCTAAACGAGTTGAGGTTCAATAGATTTTTTCTTGCAAGTGTAGGTTTTTGTTTCGTGTTGTTCAATTTTCATAATTGCCTAAAACAATCAATTAATTTCCTTTCATTTAGTGTTCAGGTTGAAGCATTTCTGATTCAGATTGAAATATGTTGGGTTCGGATCATGTGGAATTAAATTAATTTGTAGGGGTCGGATTGCGTTATGGATTGATAGAATTTTGTCGGATTCGGGTCTGGTTGCATGTCGATGAAAGTTATTGCAGTTCGATGGAAATTTTTAGGATTCTGATTTGTGTTGACTTCAAATAGAATTTTCAGGCTCATGTGAAATTGCTTGTGGACAGAAATTATTTTATAGTGTACAGATCGGTTTACTATTCGATGATGAATTTTTTGTTTGTTTTGGTTTTGTTCTGTTTGGGGATGTCTTCAGATGAAGTTCCCAGGTTCGGGTCCGGTTGCGTTAAGCTAGAAAACACTTGTTTTGTTTGGATAGGGATGCAGTTCGATGGAATTTTTCATTGTTGGTCTCGGGTTGATTTAAAAAGGAATTTTTAGGTTCGGGTCAAGTACAATATGATATTAAAACAAACACAAATTATTTTTCAATTACCTAACTTTATCCAGGATCTTTGCATTAAGCCTAAAAAATGTCCGGTTGATTGAGAAATAAATGACCACATACCAATTAGCCTAACTCTCTCTAGGCTCTTTGCAATGAGCCTGAAAAATATCAGGCTAATTGGAAAAATTGAGATTATTCTCAAATTAGAACGGCTATTTGAAAAGAGCCTGATTTCTCAATTAGTCTACGATAGTTACATCAACAAAATCCAGGGGTTGGGGGTTCTTTTCTCTTTTTTTAATGCAGTTTCTATACACTCATTTCATTATGGTTCAGATTTAATGATAGCGATGATGATGAATATTTTTAATACATATACATAGAGATTTTTTTTTGTATAAAATATGAAAGACAAAAATATAGAACTGAAATTGCTGATACTTAAAATGATGGCTCTGGACAAATGTCCCACTTCTTCATACAAAATTAGCATAATATTTTGCACTATCTTGAACCCAAATTGACTTTTTTCTAACACATTTCTGAATTCAGTTTTGTTTCTGAACACATAGAATTGGCAGGAAATAGAAACTTGAACATTTTTTTCCATTTTTTAATAAAGGCAGGAAGTCTTTTAGAAAATGCTGTCAAAATTATCATTTTGAATATAACTTTCCTATGCAGTACTCCAATAAAGATAATCATGAGAAAGCACTGGCTTATAACTGGAAATACTATTCATTTGTTGGAAAAAAGATTCAATCTCAAATTATTTACTTAGTCATGACTGCATTTGTCATGCCTTTATTATATGTTTACAAATTAATTCGTGAATGTGTCAAAATTTGTAGCTATTGACCGGGCTAAAAAAAAAGAGAGATAAATTACTACTTATTTTTTTTAGTGGGGGAGAGAACTGCCATAATTAATAACTTTTTATCCAAAATTTTTTTTAAAGAATCTTTGAAAAACATTTTTATTTATGCTGCATATTGCCTAAATTGTGTTTTCTTGGGAACATCATTTCAACTCCTTTGTTTCTTTTAATTTCATTTTCATGTCTTTTTTTTTTATCATATAATTGTCCTTATTTATTTATTTAGCGACTTCTTGTATTATTTTTGCTTTTAATTTTCAGGCTGAATTTAGGCATACAATTTTAGAATATTCTAAAAGTATTCAAGAAAATACATTTTAAATTATAAAATCAGTGTTTTAAGTATTTTCACGCAAATGCCTAATTTATTAATAGCTATAAACTTTAAAAAGGCGTATTAATAAAATGAAGATGATTTATTCCTAAAACTACTTCATGGCTTCATGGAGTAAGGAGTGTTTGTAAAGCTGATTTATAATGGAAGTTATTTTTTTTTTTTTTTGTATTGCACAATTTGTTAACCAATAAACATTATATTTAAAATAATGATAATAATTTTGTAGTAGATATTTCTTTAATTTGAAAATAATTATATTCGAATACTTTGTAAATGAATTTCAGACACAGTTTTTCTTTGCAAAATATTATTTCAGAAAACTTTTCCAAATGTTTTAGAAAAGAAAATTATGACAAACAAGTTACTTTTTTTTAATCAAGGCTGCATAATTTGCTTCATTTTTTTTAATTAAAAAAATCATGTATTTTATATAGTAAAACAAGTAACAGAGATATTTAATAACGTACATTTTAAAAATTTATGCAACCGTCACGTTAAGAGCTATGAATACATTTTCAAAGGGTTCCTAAGTTACTACAGTTATCAGGTAGCTACTGAGAATACTAAACCTATTAATCACTATTAGTTCTGACACCTTCCCTTCCTATTCTAAAACCCTATCATGTCCTCCATTGATACCATGCTCTTGCGCTTTATGAAAAGGTAGATTGCTGATATGCAAGGCATTTTTAAAGTAATTTTCCGGAAAATATCTAAACACTCAGAGTTAAAGAAGTTTGGGAGGGGAGAAGGTACTTTAAAAAACTTGTATTTTATTATTAGTCACAAAAAGATTCATTTTTTTTTTTTTTTTTTTTTTTTTTTCCCAGTCTGCAATTTTAGCAAATTTTAGTCTTGTTAAATTTTTATTTAACCTTTTTTTTTTTCAGCATCCTTTTATCACTAGCCCAAGACCCTCCAGAGTTATTTTGGACCTTATACAGCGTACAAAAGCAGCCGTGCGAGAATTAGACAACCTCAACTACAGAAAAATGAAAAAAATTTTAATGGTTGATTCTCAAGAAAATGAAGTGAGTACAACAGAACCTGAAGAAGATAGTACTGTAAGTATTGATGATAAAATTGAGAAAAGTAGACTAGATTTTCAAAACAGATTGTTTGTTTATTTACTTTACTGTCAAAATTATTTAACTGAAAAATATGAACTATAATATAAATAAACAGAAATTTGCTAATTTTATTTATTCAGCCACTCCCCCCACCCACCATCCAACAACAAAAAAAGTAATGGAGTAAATCTGCCAGTTTTAAAAAGTATTTGCCTGATAGAAGTACTATGAATCATTCAGTAGATGATAATGTAACAAACACAAAGTGAAACAATTATAGTTTATATTTACAAGTAGACATTGATGAATGGGTAACTATATCATTATAATAGGTTTTAAAAAGATCATATTACTTTACTACTTAGAGCATATGCTGCTGTAATTATTTGTAAAGAATTGTTAGGAATGTTTTTACAAAATTCAAAAGGTTTAAAATATATTTTAAAGAGTTTTTAATGCATAAATTTATTTGCTTTTTGATAGATGTTGTCTTTCTGATTATAATTAAATTGGACTTTTTTAATGATTGAATTCATTTTTTCCTTTCATTAAATCCATCCTAGAAGTGTAATATTAATTAATCTGTAACTTTACTTCTCATTTTTAATTTATATATTTTTTTACTTTTTATAAATCGTTACTTGCAATGGCTCATTGAGTTCCATTTTTATAAATTTTATCTTTTACCTGTCTCCAGAACAATACTAAAATCTACAGACTTTTTTCTCCTTCCTTCGCGCCCTCTTCCCTCCTCCTAATCAACAACTTCTGTGAGATATAAAAATTAATGCAGAATTCAGTTTTAAAGGTTAGATTCCTTATAATAATATTAAAACAAGATGATAGATTATGCACTTTAGAAATTAGCCAATAACTGTTATTAGCCTTTCTTCCCATTTGTTTTTTTCCAGTTATTAATTACTAAGTGTAGTTTTTTGAAGAAAATTTATATTACAGTAAAATGTCTGTAAATGTTTATACTGGATAATTCATAAAGTTTTTTAGCTGTCATATTTTTCTCATAGACTCTGTTCTATTAACTTCTTTGTTTGCCTGTCACTGTTGCAGTGTTTGACGGGATTAATCATCATTCTAGAAAAGACATCATATGTTTAAAAAAAAAAACAGTATAAAGGCATGGACCTTTACACCATGTACAATTTAAATAAATAAAATGTGGTAAAACACACATTGCTAAATGATGTATTTCATTAAAAATGTTAAAATTAGTGTTTTTAATGGAATACATTGTTTATTAATGTGTCTTTTATCACATTTTATTAATTGTTACATAAAAAAAGTTGAAAAACAAAATTGCAAACCAAATGCCTTGTATTTTGTTAGTGTGTTATGAATCCCTTAAAAGACCTTTGAGTATCCTAGGAAAATGTAAATGATTCAAAGAGTTTTAATGGAACAGCTGAAAAAAAAAAAAAAAAAAAAAAAAAGCAATGACCACAGATATTTTTTATTTTTAAGTGTTTACTTTCACAATAGGATTTATGTTAATATTTTTTAATGCTATTAGATTTATTCTTTATGTGAGGCTTCATTTAAGTCAAAATGGGATTTATATATAAATATTAAATATATACATTATATATCAATATTTTTCAGGAGGAAATAATAAAAGTAAAGTATTATTAATCTTATAGTTTTTTATTTTAATATTATGACATAACTTTATGATGATTAATTTTATTGCTTAGATAATGTCAAGAATTTTCTTGAAATATATTACTAAATAAATATATAATAGAATATATTATTTATCACATGTGTTTTAATGTAATAAATATTTAAACTTTATTAATATCATTAAGTAAAATTTCTAACATTAAAATTATCAGTATAAAGTGTGTTACATTATTTCAGTATAGTATTTATTTTAAAGATATATTAAATATATTTTTTCATTATTTAACTCATATAATTTAAATACATTTAAAATTTATTTCAATATCATTTTAAACAAAATTTCTTTTAAAATTATTTCACATAGTTAATATACAACCTGTTACACTGTTTCTGTTTAGTTATTAATCCTTAATTTATTTCACAGTTGTAATAATTTTTTCATTATATTTCATGGAATTTAATGGTTTTATTTTGCTTTTGTTATTTTTCTTGGTTTCAATTTACTTGTAAATCTGGTTGCACAATTGATTGGGCAATTTGAGAAATAGCTCTTAAATGCAATACATGCTTTTCTCAATTAGAAATCAATTGTGTATGGCTTATTATTTTTCTTTGCATTCCTTTTCCTTGCATTTTTACTCAGACTTATATTGCTCCTCCACTTTTTGAAACTAAATTTTTCCACTTTTGTTTTATTCAACTATTTTATAAGATTTACGATGTTATAACATTAAATTATTTAGGTTTTTTAATATTTTGAGTTTTCTTTGTGGGTTCTGTGTGCCGATTAGCTTTACTATAATATTTTTTATAATAATTAATGTAATGTGTGACTGCAGCACTCATTAGAGTTAAGAGAATTATTAGACCTTGTACTCTTAGATCTATTTAAAAATCATCAAAGGAAAGCTTTTACTGTACAAGATTTAAAACATTTTTAAAGCTGAAATTTTTTTTTATTTTATCTGTTCTATTCATTTATTAGCCAACATTATCATCATGACCTACTTATTACCTGTTGCATTTATTATCCTGACCTAATGATAATTGTTGTCTTGCAATTTTTGTATATTGGTGTTTACATACCTGCCAACTAAATTTAGGTAAAACTCAGAAGATTTTGGAAAAAAAATCAGAAGAAATCAGAAGATTTTGACGAAAAATCAGAAGAAATCAGAAGATTTTTTTAAAGACATAAAACTTTCAGTAAGGACTAAAAAACAGCTCAATTTTAATAAATGACCAAATCTGAAAGAAAAACTAGAGCAAAATAAAATACTCACCAATTTGCAATTATGCTATGTGTATTATGATAGAAAAGAATAACTTCAATACATAAAATTAATGCAAAAATTTTTTTTTAGAACATTAATAGATTTCCGACCTTTCATTAAAAAACACTTAAAATTTATGCCTTCTAAGGTTCATTTTTTTTTTTTTTTTTTTTATACAATTTAGCCAGTAAAATGTTAGTTTTTCATCAGGCAAGCAAAACTGAGTAATAATATTTAGATTTTTCAAAATTGACAACATATGAACCATTCACATATTTGTAATAAATACTGTATAACTGTGTAACATGGGGGGAAAAAAGAGAGAGAGAGAGAGAGAGCAAAACATATGAATACAAAATTTATTAAAACTTGATCATATTATAAAAAAAATATTTTGATAACACATTCATAATGGATTTGTTAGCTTTTTTTAAAAAGTCTTTAGAAAATTGTGCTAACATTTATCTTTTACAAATGGTTCGGCTAATAATATATTCTCAACAGTTTTTGTAATCATTGAAGAGTGGAACTAGGTCATTTTTTAACTGAACTGAAAATACACAATGTATATTATGATTGAAAAGAATAACTTCAATAAATAAAAGAATTACTACAAAATTTTAGAACATTGATAGTATATTTCCCACCTTTCATTAGATGATATTTAAAACTTCAGCATCCTAACACTTTTTTTCTGTTATCAATTTAGGCAGTAAAATATTTTTTTCTTCTTCATCATAGGCAAGCAAAGCTCAGTAATAAGATTTTGGAAAATTGACAACACACGAACCATTGAATATTTGCTAAATAAATACTGCATAATTACATAATAGGAAAAAAATGAATTAAACATGTGAAAAAAAAATCATTAAAACTTGATTATATAACTAAAAAAATTGGTAGAAAAAATACTTAGAATATTGATAGTACATTTCTTATCTTTCATTAAAAGGCATTTAAAACTTCTTGCCTCCTCCTAAATTTTATTTTTTAAAAGCAATTTAGGCAGAAATTTTTTTTTTTCTTTTCATATATAGGCAAGCAAAACTCAGTAATAGTCAGATTTTGAAAAATCCATAACACATGAACCATTGACATATTTGCTAAATATACTGTATAATTAAATAGGAAAAAAAATTAACAAAACATGCAATTAAAAAAAGATATTAAAACTTGATTATATAGCTAAAAAAATTAGTAGAAAAAATTATTTTGATATCATATTCATAGCACCTTCAATATATAAAAATATTTAATTTTGTTAAAGGAATAAAATATGTGAATAGAAAAAATATTCAAACTTGATTATATAATTTAAAAAAAAATTGTAGAAAAAAATTATTTTGATAACATATTCATTGTGGATTTTTTAGCCTCTTTTAAAAAGTCATTGGAAAATTGTGCTTCATAACACTTCTCATCGGCGAATGACTTGGCTAACAAAATGTTCTCAAGAGTTTTTGTTGCCATTGACGAGCGGAACTGTGTCATATTTTTTTTAACTGAGCTAAAAATTCGCTCACATTCAGCATTGCTGTGAGGGATAGTCAATATAGCCTTTAGAACTCTACAAATTCTATCGTACTTCAATTTTCCATCGATGGAACACATCTTTCTTACGATACCAATGCAAGAATCTAAATGTTCCGTATTGGGTAGTTTTTCACATTGGAGTTATGTGAATTGACTCTGCAATATGTTCCAAGCCACATCATCCTCTTCATTTTCGTCAAGTTTCAAAAGAAACGGGAACTTCTGGACAAAAAATCTAATACTTGAAAAAGTTGACTGGTCTATATTTTGCAGGTTTGCTACTTGAGCATAATGCAAATTCTCGTTTTCCATTGGAAATTTTTTCTTTACGTAACTACATGCTGAGGTAAAATAATCTCTTATTACAGAAAAAAATTGTTCTTTTTCTTTAGGAGCAAGTTCTTGGACTAATTCATACGTTTTAGTGCCAATTAACAAGTCACCGTCATCTTTCTGACATTCTAAATCATCAAAAGGGATGTCCACCAGACTGTCACAGCTTTTAATTTCAGTTGGTTTGACAAACTTCAGGAGGAGGCCTTTCAAAAAATCTTGCAAGTGTGTTTTTAGGTATTGAACTTGAGGGGCTGCCGATTGTAACTTTGTATTATATTGGTCAAAATGGGCCATACTATATAACAAAAAACTGCAATATGCCTTATTAGGTGGTGTTGATAAAAAATAAAAAATCTTTTCTTCGACAGACACAACATCATAATTTTTTTGGGAAGGGATGTCTTCATTAAGTTTTCTCTTTTTACCTCTAGCTGATTGAGCTTCTTTTCGTTTCATATCTTCAGCATTTTTAAATTCCTGATGAAAGAAACTTAATAGAGCATCCCACTGCTCCATTAACCTTTCAAGTGCTCTACTCAATGACAACCACCTTGTGCAGACCAAGGTTACTATATCTAAAGGTTGCGCCATTTCACCCCGTAGCCAATAGGGAGCGACTCGCTGCTTGACGTCACCCCGCGTGCTCAGGTCGGTGTTCCAATTGACTTTGCATTAGAAATAGACTATTTTTAATTGAAAAATATCAGTAGAAATTTTCGTGTGAAAAGAATTTTAACGATTAAAAAATATTCTTTATACATTGGACAAACATCACATCTAAAATTTAAACTATTATCTCTTTTTATCTCTTTGAAATTTAATTGTTAAATCTCCTGTCTTTTTTTATTAAGTTTCGTTTACTACTCAATATAAAAACGGTAATTTACATTAAAAGAAAGTAAAATAGTAATTTTTATAAGTAAAAAGACCTACAAAAGAAGCAAATTTGATTTTTATATGACTGCAGTTAATGTTTTGTTAATACTTTTTAATGTAGTATATTTATAATATTTCATCGGTAATCAATTTGAAAACTAAGATAATATGTTATTATTTCGCTATGTTTTTAGTAAAGAGCTATTTCATAAAAAATGTTTAAAAAAGTAATAATAACTTAGGTTTCATCCTCCCTCATACCCCAGTTTGAGTTTTGCGTGATTACACAAGCAAATTAAATAGAAATTTTCATAAGTAAATCGCTGAATATTTAATATTATTAAACTAAAATATTTATACTATATAATTATATCATTTGTTGAAAATAAATGTGAAATTCAGAGTAATATATTTTATAAACACATTTCGAAAAGGTTATTTAGAATAATACTTTAATGTTGCATAATAATAATTAATGTACAAGTACATGTACATCCATAAGTGAGAGAAATTAAAGTAAATTTTAGCGCGAAAGAGAGTTTAACATTTAAACAATATTTTTCACATCCAAATAAAGTGAGTGCCATATTTAAATTTTAAAATTATATATCTTTCCAGCTTTTTAGAATTTATTGTTGTTTCTTTCAGATTCCATTTATGCGTTTGATGTCATTGAATATCACACTGAAATTTTTTATAGAAAAAAAAATGAGGCAAGCAGTATTTATAAAAGAGATTTAAAATACAAATAAAAATAAAAACTTTAATTATTAAATTGCCGAATTCTTAAAACAAAGATTTATATGCTATAAAAATTTGAATTTTAAATTAAGAAGAATATAAATACCTTCCGAAAACGTTATTAAAAATTAATTATAGTTTAATGATGTATTATCATAAAATTATACAAAATATTTAATAATTAAGGTTTTTTAGGTTTTTACCCTCAGAATATGCTTTAATTTCAAGCATATGATTTCATCACAAGATGCGTTTTGTATATACTTCAGATATGCACTTCATTATTTGATATTTTATCGTGCAATCACAGCTGATGTACTTCAGTTTTTTCCTTTTTTGGCAGAGTATCTCTTTTTTTATTTCTGATGAATATGTTTCGGTAAGGAGCTATTTCACTCACATGAAAACACCTGCTTGCTAATGTTAAACCTATGGGAGATTTTTTTAAAAATATTTTGTTTGAATTCGAATGTTTTCATTTTTTTCCTGCATTGGATAGTCGATGTCGATCTGTACAAAGGCCGTTTTTTACTTTTCAATTTTCTTTGCAGTTATTTTTAATGAGGATACTTCACTTTCGAAACCGGTTCCGAAAGTAAAAATTTCATAATGGAAAAACAAAACTGCAAACAAAATAAAAAAAAAAACAGCCTTTGTAGAGTTCGTCCTAAGCTGCCCAATGCAAATATATATATATATATATGGAAATGCAAACGAGATATTTTTATAAATTTCTCCCATAGGATGCGATTTTTCGCGTGAGGGAAGTAGCCTCTTAATCTGTCTCAGTCGAATGAAAGTTCTGATTTTCACAAATGATTTTATTATATTTCTGTGCCTGTTTGGAAAACCAATTTAACTTTTTTGCAAGCATTTTCAAAAATATTAAATTCTTTCGAAAATGGGCTGCTGTCAATTTCATTAAGAATTTTTTTTAACAGTTTTACATCTTCAATGCATTTATCACATTGAAAGTATACCGATTCGTCCGAAGGAATTGGTTGTAACATATTTGATTCACCTAATGGATTGTCAAACTGTCATGCAATTTATAAAATTTTGTTTCTCTGTATAACCAGCAATATGCCTAATTTTTTGAAAAGATCAATTTACGGAAGATATGGTGAATGAAAATTCTTCACCTTCAATGTTATTTTCACACTGCTTGAGATTTCCCGAATTTTTAGATGCATGGTATTTGTTATTTTCACTAGTGTTATATACATGTTATTATTTATTTTTAAATTATCTACATCGCTACTATTTTCAATGACTTTATTTACAATATTCACTCGATTGAAAGTGATCGGAACAAATTCAGAAATTGCAGCATTGTACACGTACGTTTACATAAAATAATCCATTAAAAAAAAAAAAAAAATCAGATTTCTTCATTAATGTATGAGGCGAAACATTTTTTGTTTTATCCGAAATATTAGTCCATGCTGAAATAGCATAAGTACTAGGCATTTTAAGCAAAGCACTAAAAATAATACGTTATTTTAAAACTTTTCCAACTGATGTTTCATCAACGAAATCTGAGAAATAGCTACCGCGTAATATTTAGGAAAAGTGATTGGAAATAGCTCTTTCGGAGCTTCGTGTGTGGGGAAACTGTCCTGAGTGTCAAAGGAAATCACAATACATGTTTATCCCCCCCCTTACACACACACACACACACACACACACACATCCAATTCCAATGATCGACTAAAGATAAAAAACAATAGAAACTCCACCTTAGCACAATAATAATAATAATGATAATAACACACAACTGTTTCATTTGAAGGGAAAAAATCCTCTATAATCGCTTTATTCTTCGAAAAAAATATTTTCGCTAGTAAAAAATGTTCTGTCTTGAAGAAATATGCTCTCCTTTGAACAAAAACAAAAAAAGTTTTGAGCAGAAATTCAATTTTAAATGCAAAAATAGTATCTTTTCTGTTGCGGGAATTCTCCTTAGCACGCACAGTGACGTCATACGTACGGAAACCTTGATACCGAAACTAGAGGGAAATGGCACCCCCCTGGTGCAGACATGCTTTAATATTTTCCTCATTTCTGCTCCTTCAAATTCCTGAAAGACTCTTAAGTTTTGCTTTCTTTTTGAACTCTTTTGCAAATAATAATAAATATCAATTAACTGTTTATCAACATTAACTGGAAGAACAGCAGCTGCTTTCTCCGCAGCTAAATTTAATAAATGGCAAGGACAACCTATTGTTATCAATTCATTCTGATGATTTTTTAAGAAGGTTGCTACTCCTTTTATATGACCCATCATTACTGCCGCATTATCAGCGCCAAATGCTATTAAGTTCGATACTGGAATTCCAAAATTCTTCAAATCACTTAAAATTAAATTGGCAATATTTTCTCCTGTGGAATCGCCAATCAAATTAGGCAGGCTTAAAAGACAACTTTTGATGCAATTAATTTTTTCATCGAAGTATGTTGCGACAATCGGATATAATTTTGTGTCCGTATCGTTACTTCCATCGGTCGCTAATGAAAACGCGGATTTTTTCAGAACTGCTATCATATTTTTCTGGTGATCTTTAGCCATTTCATTTACGATCGAGGTTGTTTTAGTTCTCGCACAAGAGTACTGTTTCGCAATATCGGAGTCCAGAAATATCTTTTTAAATAATGGTCCCGCATGATCCGTGGCACTAAGGGCGATATTATGTTCAAGCAAAAATCGAGTAAATAAGCACTCTGCACGAGTAACTTCCAGTCCCTGGTTTGCTTTAAACATATCTTCGACGTTCCCATTCACAGCAGAATCTGTCTTGCTGGCGTTTTCAATGTGTTTATCTGTTTTCACATGCTTCGAAATGTCACTTTTTCCGCCATGCGATATCTTGAAATCCCAAACACAAGCAGTGCAAAATGCGTAGGTATTTCCATTCTGGGATTCCTTAATAGTTGGAAATAAGGTCTTGTACACTGGTCTGAAACACTGGGTGTATTGTTTCTTCTTCATTTTGATTAACAAAAGAATGAACAAGATACAGTAAGGGAATTTGAAAACACGTGTACTCGCAGAATTACTCACGCCAACATAAACGGCACGCAAGCTCAAAAAACAACCATTTGTTGCCACTGAAAACCGACTAATTTTTCTCCCACTCCTTTCTCTTATCCACCGTGACGTCATGCGCAACATTCTCGACAAGCAGGTTTCTCTCCGCGCAGTACGACATGGCTCGTTCGGATCGCTAGGAGAAAGGGGAAGAGTAGAAAATCCGTTCTGAACACACCGTTGGCTTGTTCTGTTATGACCGGTCGAAAAAGCGGAAGTAAAGCGGAAGAAAAGGACGGAAAGCGGAAGAAAATGCATTACGTGCGTAAAATCGGAAAACATGACGGTTTTTCAGAAGAATTCTGAAAAAAGCGGAAGAGTCGGCAGCTATGTTTATGTGAGAAAACATTCAGTTGCTATTAAATTGTCCATATTCTTTAATTAATATAAATTTTTGATATAAAAGATATATAAAAAAGGGCTTTCAGGAATTGTTGAAGGATGCCATCTGCTTTAAAATTTGTGTACTGATATAATAACTGTAGATGTGTAAAATTTGTGCTAGGCACAATTATCAAATATAACTCTGTTTTTTTTTTTATAGAATGTCAGACAAAGATGCATGTTTGTTATGGTAAGGCTAAATGTGATACTCAAGTAGAAATGTATTTCAAATTTTGACTTGTTCATTTTGTTAATAAAATTATCACAAATCTAATTGGAAGAAAATTAATTATGTAGTATTAAATTTTATTGAGTCCATAAGTCATGCATTTCCATGTGGTAAGTCTATGTCATAAAATTTGTAAAATAAATCTAATTTCTAAAATGCCAAGAACTTTATTAAATATATGTTAAATTCTTAATGTTCAGTATTATTTTTCTTTTGCTATATGTTAGGGGAAGATAATTTAATTTTACATTATAAATTTATTTTCCTTTAATAATGTTTTAATAACAAAGATATTACGAACTCTTTGTGTTATTTATATGAACCAGTTGTATATATATATATATATTATTTCTTAATCAGTTTTTATCTTTGGAATAAAAATTTCTTCATGGGGCTGGAGAAGTATTTAATAAACTTGCAAAAGGCCCAGTATAATTTTGGTTAGCCAATTAATAATTTTAATAAATACATATTAATAAAATTAAAATTAGTAACATTTTAATAAAATTTCAAAGTATGTTTTGTTCATAGTTATGTTCTATTTTCTGTAGATTTTTTATACCTAGTTAAATATATTTTTATTTTATATTGTTTTTAATTAAAAGAATGCCCATTTGTGGTGTTGGTCATTAACCCCTTTGTACTCAACGCTGATAAAAAAAAAAAAAAAAAAAAAAAAAAAAAAAAAAGAAGGGTGCTTTTTGCTGCTTGGTTTGTCAGAGCTCTGAAGCCTGCTACCGGCCCAAGCAATTGTTGAAGCTATAAATCTAATATGCTTCAAAGCTCGTAAAAAATGCATTTTTTATCCAAACAAAATTATTTTTGCATATTATGTTAGAATTTGTAATGTTCTTTATTGTACTGGCAAATTTACTATAAATATCAATATCATTATTAAATTTTAATAAACATGCAATTTACGTGGATTTTAAAAATTGAAAAAAAATCACAAAATGCAAAATTATATAATTGTGTATATTGTGAAGAGAAGCATTTAGAAAAATCACACAATGTCATTCATGAAAACATAATAAAAATCATAAATTTATATTTCAAAGCTTTATGAAAAATTTCAAAAGTGGATCAATGCAAAGTCTAATATTGCACTCAAATAACACTCTTTCAAATCAATCATTTTCAGTCGCTCTTTCTATTTTATATATTAGTTTATAATCATCAGAAAAATTATTTATGATTAATCTTCTGATAATGATGATTCATAATCATAATTATTTCTTCCTTAGCAATGTCTGATTTTGCCATCGTTAAATCTAAAATAAAATAAAATAATGATAGCAAAAATTTCTAAACTTGGGTCTCTGCAAAACTCTATTTGTATCGTACAAGATCCATTCATCTTTTATTGAAATATGTAACAAATTTAAATTACCTACTTAGGAAGCAGATAAACAGATACTTTTAATCATTAGAGAGCATCTAACTGTTTTTTGTTTATTACTGATAAATATATGACTAAGAGAAAAAAAATATGCAAAAGTTGGCATCATTTGAAATTTAAATTAGAACATTCATTTTTCAATGGGCAAAATCCCAGGATTAGGCCAATGCGATGCATACAAGCTTTTAAAAATGGCCTTGGGCTCCAAGTGGGAATTCAAGAATGTACACATATGCAGTGATGGGTTTGAAGGGGCTAATATATATTCAATAAAAGGATGAATATGTTCATTAGCTTCTATTTCTAAAATACATTTTAACTTTTTGTATAGGAGGATGATCAGATTGGTGGTGACAGTAGTAAAAGCAACAGCATTACTAGCACCCACAGTCAGCAGAGTGAAAATGTCAGTGCTGGTAGTCAGAGTAGTAGTACAAGCAGTCTTCCACCTGCCTCTGAAACAGATTCCACCTATAATTATCCTGCCCCATTCCGTGAGCGGGGTATTAGAGTTAGTCCATCAGTAAGTTTTAAAATTTTCTTCATATTTCATGAAAGCTAAAGAAACCTCTGAGCAGCTACCCTTAAGACTTTTTTTTTTTAAGGATTAAAAAACCTGTTATACAATAATCAAAATCAATATAAATTTATAAAGTTTGCTACACAAGCCTTTTATCCATGACAGAAAAAGACTGGCTCAAATAGTTTACCTATGCTTGTTCTGAAATCTTCATTTTATGTAGTCTATTTTTAGAAAAAACTTATTTATTTCAAAATTTATAAAATCACTTATGATATGCAATTTAAATTTTCTGAAACTTTTTTTAATTCTTGAATGATAGTATGTAATACATGATTAGTATGCCCTTAGGATCCATTATTTGTAACAGGCTATATTACTATTATATTACTGTTAATTAATTAATAAGAGATTAGAATTGAAGATTATTAATAAACAGAAAAACAGCTGATAAATTATGAGACATCATGTATATTAATAGTAATTTTTATGCAAATCAATATAAAATCAATCGTTTATTTTTTCTTATAACTTCAGATATGCTGCCTTCCATTGAAGAAACCAAGTTTTGAAGCTCTTACAATACAGTGCCCTTCGTGTACATTTTCAGTTTTTAGTTCATTCTCAGTTGAGTTTTTCTTTCTTTAATTTTGTTATTCGTATTAACTGCTGAATAAACCCGTAGGAGCTTCATAGTATTCTTAGGAAATTTAGATGCACGATAGGAAGAATTAATTATCCTATTTAAATATTTTCTAAGCTCTACATTCTCTAAGCCTGTCAAAAAGCCTGTTTTTGGGGGGTAGGGGGGGGTGGACTTGGGCCATACATATATATTATATTCTGGCGGACTGTTATTAAATCCTAGTCAGGCTTCGGTTAGGTTGCATAAAATTCATACCACACTAGTGAAACATTGTAGCTAGAAGCATCAAAATTGTAGAACATTGACAGCTGTTGACAGGCTAAATACTTTGCTGTTGACAAATTTAATCAACTATATTGATTTGTTGGTAGTAGTGAGATTGGCTAAGTCCAATCGAAACACCGGTGATTCATTAAGCAGTCAAATTCTATTCCGATGGTCAGGTCATATGAGTAGTAAGGCAAAAGATTAAGAAATCCGGTGGTTTCGCCATTAAAACAGAGGCCAATATCACCTTAAAATGTTTATTCAGCCACACATAAAAACGTGAACAACTCCCACATTACAAGAGTTTTCGTAGAGCCTTCAGGCTAGAGCATGAATCACTACTTCATGCTAAAAAGATCTTAATGAACAAATTTAGGTATTCTACTTGACAATAAGACACCTGGTAACAGAGTTTAAAACAATCGAACAACACAGAATTCTCCCTTCTGACATCATGCATGGCGGTTTTGTCAGCACTTGCTTAGGAAGACAGATTGTAATGTAACATCATCATTGAAATGTAAACTTCATGACAAACTAATCATATTCAGGAATGAGCCACAGAATGAAATGCGCTCAGTTACTCAACCAATGGAGAGTGTAGGGTCAGATAACACCTCTCCCACAATATCTATAGCCACGCTGCTTACCATCAAATTAAAAATAACTATCTGCATGATGGAGGCTAAAATAATTATAACATCTTCTGAAATAAACAAAAAAGTTTATTAAAACTGTAGTGTATTTTGAAAAAAAAAAAAAGAAAATCTAGAAGAAACATCATCATAGGCACATTATAAATCAAATTTGCAGTAACTTTACAAAGTCTACAAAAACATTGCATTTATACTGCATATATATAATACTAAAAACAAGTAGACACCTGCTACTAAAATAAAACACCCCCAAAATAAAGCTTATTTGCTGGTGCTACTCACTGAACTGAATTGTAAAAGTACAAATTCCCAAATATATGCTTCAAACACAGTAGAAAATTTGCATTAAAAATGTTGCCTAGTAAACATAACTTTCAATAAGTGAAGGACACACCCACTGGAACAAAATGACATCACTGTGTCAAAGTGACATTAAAAGAAATAACAAATTGGAAAAAGGTTAACTAAAAAGTAACAAAGTTAACTTCATTACCAACCTCCCAACCATATGCTGAAAAATGTAAACAAGCATGTATACTAGCTGTAAGTACTAGACTATTGAATTTAAACATTAAAAATGATTAATTTGTTTGCTAGATATCTTATAGTTAAACTAAAAATAGAAGCAAACTTTTATATGGTGGTCGCAACTAAAAATGAGGGGTTTTTTTTAATACTTAAACACTACGCAGAAGAGCTGGGAGGGAGAAAAAAAAAAAAAAAAAAAAATATATATATATATATATATATATATATATCTTTAACCCTACAGAGAACGAGAGAGAAGTGTAATAGGGAATGAGTTCCATATCTGCTCATGGAGGGATTTCAATGTGAAACATCAGACACCGGGAATGCATGGGTAGTTGATGTGACATTAATAAAAAAGAGGATTCTTAAATGTGGCACTGTAAATAAAGAGAGTTAATTGCTGTTAGATAAAATAAACATAAGTGGCGTTAGATAAAATAAACAGATCTTGAGAGCCGTAAATGATCGTGTAGCTGCTGATGATGAGATTGACTTAAGTGCCGAGAATAAATATTTTGCCGATGATAGAATGTTATGGCAGTAAAAATAAAAGGGAATGATCTTACTTAAATGATGAGGTAGCACATTGAAGAGACAGCAGTTATAAAAAATCTTCTTTATTCTGTCCATTACTTGAGAGGCAGACCTGCCAACTGCTACGAAAAAATCATAGTTGCTACGATTTGGACCTATAAATTATGATGCTACGAAAATTGGTCCCAAACTACGAGTTTTTGAAGAAAAAAAACACAAACACATTTTTTCCAGTTGCGATTTTAGTCCACATAGCATATTTTTTAGGAATGATTCTGTTTCGAAATTTCTAAAATTTTAAACTATTCAGTTCTGAAGGTTTAAATGCAATTTTTGTCAAAAGATAGCAGGAAAAATGAATATATCGTCAAAGGAACGCGGAAAAATGGATATAACGTCAAAGGAACGCGGAAAATGGATATATCGTCAATGGAACGCGGAAAAATGGATATATCGTCAAAGGAACGCGGAAAAATGGATATATCGTCAAAGGAACGCTGAAAATGGATATATCGTCAAAGGAACACGGAAAAATGGATATATCGTCAAAGGAACGCGGAAAAATGGATATATCATCAAAGGAACACAGAAAAATGGATATATCATCAAAGGAACGCGGAAAAATGGATATATCGTCAAAGGAACGCGGAAAAATGGATATATCGTCAAAGGAACGCGGAAAAATGGATATATCATCAAAGGAACGCGGAAAAATGGATATATCGTCAAAGGAACGCGGAAAAATGGATATCGTCAAAGGATCGCTGGAAAAACGCAGATTTCGTTAAAAGATCACGTAAAAAACAATGTCTTTAAAGAATTGCGGAAAAAACGCGAATTTCGTCAAAAGACTGTTGAAAAAACTTTAGAACTGGGAAGGATTTTCCCCATCCTGGAATCGCGTGAAAATGCGATTTTCGTCAAAAGATTGTGGGGAAAAACACTATTTTTTATCAAAAGTTTGTGGGGAAAACCACGATTTTCATCAGAGGATGGCGGGAAAGACAGAAATATCGCCAAAGGATCTCTGGAAAAACGCGAACTTCGTTAAAGGATCGCGGAAAAAAGTAAGTTCTTTTTAAATAATTGCGAAAAAACCCACAAATTTCACCAAACGATCGTGGAAAAAATGCGAATTTTGTCAAAGAATATCGAAATAAAAGAAATTTCTTCTAATGATTGCGAAATAAACACAAATTTCGTCGAAGGATCGCAGTAAAAACACAAATTTCATTAAAGGATCACGGGGAAAAAAAACAATTTCTTCAAAGAATCGCGGAAAAACGTGAATTTCGTCAAAAGATCGCAGGAAAAAATGCGATTTTCGTCAAAGAATCGCTAGAAAAACGGAAATATCGTCAAAGGGTCGCAGAAAAAAAGCAAATTTTGTTAAAGGATCACGGGGGAAAAACCATGAATTTCTTTAAAGAATCGCGAAAAAATGCAAATTTCGCGAAAGGATCGCAGAAAAAAAACATAATTAGAACCAGGAGTGATTCTCTCCCCACCCTCTCTTCTGTAACCTTTCAGAAAAGTTGCTGTGAATTTCAGATACATTTTTTTTTAACTCAGAATCACCCCTAGTATTGTTATCTATCTCAATCTCAGTACAAAAATGTCCGGAATTGCATATCTGTAATGTGTAATACCCAAGAAGAAAGCAGGAAAAAGAAATTTATCTTGTGTAAGAGTAAAGCTTTAAAAATATATTTTTATTTATTTTTTTCTAATACTTAGTCACTTAGAAGTAAAGTTGGATTGGTTTTGACATTTTTTTACTGTTTTCAAATAACTAGATATGACTTGCATTAAATCTACTATAAGATAACTCTTATCACATAATTTGTACTTGTTTCATCAGTACTTCGAATAAATTCATTTACTGAAGATAGAATTCAAACTTTGCATATAACAAGATAAATTGCATTCTCCATTTGATGAAGTCATTTAGCTTTCAGTGAAATTAACATACTGTTTTCAAATAACTAGATATGACTTGCATTAAATCTACTAAGAAATAACTCTTAACACATAATTTGTACTTGTTTCATCTTGTACTTGTTAGGGTCTTTAACTTTGTATCGTTTAATTTTCAGGGTTTTTCACTCTGAGTCACAATCACCCCTGGAACAGTAAGAAAAATGCAAATTTCATCAAAAGATCAGTAAGAAACGTCAAAAAATAGCCGCGAAAAACGAAAAACCAACCAACCAACCTCCAGATTAATTTGAATTTTGTGTGCTACGATTATCCATTTTCAAAGGTTGGCGGGTCTGTGGAAGGTAATTAGAAGAGGTAGGTCACCATACGCGGTGAAAATGTTCCACGTAGAATTTTTAAAAACTTGAAGTAATTCCATGACAAAAATGAATGCTGGTTTGATGCTGGTTCAAATTATTCCATAGAGAATTCCTTGATGATAAAATGTCCAAAATCGAAAATGCGTTAAATTAAACTCCATCGGCGATCGACAACGAACTTTTACTTATTAAATGATCACCTTAGAAGAACATCATGATCGCAGAACGGTTGTTCACGCTCCTTCAAACAGACACTAGGCCCGATTTGAAAAGGGCATTCAAATTGTCAAAAAATACAATATCAAAACTTTTGTAAAAAAGCTCAAATCTGTTAAAAAACTGGCTGCATTGGTATATATACTATGTAAACAGGGTTTTCAAAAGTACATCCACAGTTGATTTAAATCTATTCGTTAAATTAAAATTGCGTATTATAAGCAACACGTATGAAAAGAGAGAATAGAAAACGAAACCTTTCTGAGAGAGAACGAACTTTTTAATTCGTGGAGCGAAGACACACCCTTTAATATGACGTGGTCTACGTCATCATGATACGCTGGTTCTAAAAATAGATCAGAAGAAAGGGGAAGCTGAAATAAAACTTATCTGCTACTTCAGGAAAAAAAGGAAAGAAAAAAAGATTTGAACGATGTTTAGTCGGAAATAAATCATTTAACACGTGAGATACGAATGCTGATTACTACATCACAATTGATTCGTTGAATAAAATAAAAAATACTAAAATTTCAGCTGATAAAAATTAATGAAGAGATTAAAATGCAAAACAAATAGGTGTTGCTATCCAGCGTACAATTTATTCACAAGTTTAACATAAAACTCTATGTTTTGGTTTAATCTTTAAAACCTTCGTCAGGAGAAAAAATTTCTAAAATATAAATCGACAACAAACTCTTTACATGCTACATTTTGAAATCAATTCAAAATACAACTCAGTCTAACGGAAACCTCTTAATCCCAAATAAACAGTTCAGTGGCGCCATCTTTTAACCAAAGAAACTAACGATGAAAGAATTGCTAAAAAAAAGTGAAACTTTCATTGACATTTCAAAATAGAAAGCTATATTTCAGGAATGTGAAAGGAAACATTATCATTACACACTTCATGGTTTCTTAGACGAATTTCTAAAGATTCACGAATAATAGCATTGCACGGAATAACTTGCTTGGAAATAACTTTAGCATGGTCAAAGTCTATAAATGAAATGAGTCCTTTATGGTAGCTTCTTGAGAGTGCTGTAGAAAATTTACGAAACTTCAAATCATTTTTATGTTCTTTCAATCTTTCGAAAAATCGACGTTTAGTCATACCGATATAGGAAGAGGTGGTCCCATCTGTAAATTTAAAGGGAATTTCATACACCCCAGAAAAAGATGAAAAAGGAATTGTATCTATTTTTTTACTCATAAGATTAAACAATGTCATAGAATTAGAGGCAACAAGTTGAATGTTGAATTTCATGAATAACTTTTTTAACTTTTCAAATAAGATGGGAAAATCAACCTTATTATTAACCTTAACCTTAAACTTCCTTAACCTAATAAACCTTATTATTATGAAGGGATTAAAAGTTTAAGATTAAGATTTCAAATAAGTTAATTCTTAAGATACGTACACATTTTAACTTTATAGGAATTTAACTAGAAGTAAATAATAGAGATTACTAAGAAATAGGAAAATAATGAATATACGAGAAATTTAAAATAATTTAAATGAATATTGTAAAGTAAAATTTTTATATAACATATGTATATTTTTTCTGTAGGTTTGTTCTGGGCTTGCTTGGGCTTACTTTTTTTCTGTAAATTCGAGTCAGGCCAGGAACTCATTCTGTTCAGGGCATGTCAGTGTGACAATTTTGTTAATGACAATAAAAATGACAATTGACAATGTTCCTTTGTTTTTGTGATTTTTGAGCAAAATGATTTTCCGGCCCTGTTTTCACACATATGATTACTACTTTTATAATTTTGACCTTTTTACACATTTAACTCAAACCTGTTTTTTGTATGTAAAGATGGAATTTTGTAATCATTTCACTGAATCAGAATTATAAAAATTATGTTCACAAATGTCTTTCCGATGACATATACAACATGTTAATATTTCTTGAACTTTATTTTAAATTAGTAAATTACTTTTAAGGAATTTTTCCATTAACCGTCTTTATCTGATAAATCCCTAATTGTTCTTTATGGTTATAACTGTATATGAGTTACAACAATAATGGATTTAATGATGCACCAAAAAAGGCCCACTGGCTGCGAAGCTACAACTACAAATATTTAAAACACTAAAAAGTAGAAAATATAAATAAAATATAAAGACTGGTATATATTTTAGAAAATATGCTTTAATAAATTGATAGTTCTATTTTAATTAAATTGTGATTATATGTTGAGAAATCCTAAAAAAATTGTTTAAATAATGTTCCATTTTTTCTTTCCTTTTGCCTTATCTTAAAAAACAGAGTAAAAATTATAGTCCAGGGGAAATGTACCAAAAAAAGGGGGTTACCTTGCAAAAGGTCGGGTGAAAGATTTTTTTTTTCTGAATTGTTTATAATGATGCCAACATGGGAAAACAAAGTTTTCTAACAAAATTTCTTAAGGCTAAATTTTCTGTGGCCAAAAAATAACAAAATTTTGAGACTTTTGATTTTCTTGAAATATCTCGAGACTTGTTGCCGTAGCATATTATTTGTCAATTACAATATTAAAGAGGATAAAATTCTCTACAACTTTCATATTTACAACTTTTTTATAGAAATGGGAGCACATGCGAACATAGCAATTTTTCTATAGTTATAAGTTTTTTTATTTGAAAAAAATTACTAAAGATGATAGCACCTGTAGACATATGGTAAAGATTTTTTGAAGCTCTATGATATTTTGTTTTTCCTCTGTAGCCAAAACACTGTTTTTAGATCTCAAAAGTAAAATATTTGTTCCAAGTTGATAAGCGAATAATTTTATTTATTTATTTATTTGAATTTGAGTGTTTTAACATATACTATGAATACTAATAGACATTTTTGATAAAGTTCTTTTTCTTCTAAAATTGAGAAATGTTAATGATTTATCAATTTAACAGAAACAGCAATGTGGGGCACTTGTGAACAGACTAGTTGGGGCAGATATGAACAGTTCATAAGTGCCCTAATAATCATTCTGTGATTCTGTTTCTTTCAATGAACTTAATGAGAAATAATGTCAGTTCCATTATCTACAATTTTCCTGAAATAGAAGATATTTTCCTCACACAAAGTTGATTTTGTATTGAAACTTCCACAAACACATCTTTCAGTAAATATATAAAGAGCAACAAGCTCGTTTACGTTCAATTGTACTTTAAATAAATTTAATGTTTTCTAAAATGCAATAAGTGTTATATATTATTTTACTAAACGGTTTACAATAATATTTTTTATGTATTGTTAATACAAAAGCATTACCTTGAACAACTTTGCAAATTTTTCAGTTACATTTATTCTGACCTTGCAATGATGGCTTACTTCCATCTCTAAAACAGTTATGTATATGATGCTTTGAATGGAGATAGATAGATACCAGTAATAATATTTTTAGAAAGTAAAATTTTTAAACTGATAACTACTGTAAAATCCCAATTGTACACCCCCCCCCCTTCCTCTTTCAAAAGGAAAAGAAGTTTGGGGGGGTGGGGGGTTATAGTCAAGACTTTTTTAATCATTAAAAAACCCTTCTTTATCTATAATTTACAAGTACATAAGGCAAATACAGGAGTGAGAATCTTTTGTATTTCGGCAGATTTCTGATAAATAGTATGCAAATCCTCCCTCCCTAAAATTCCCCCCAAACAAAATCCCTTAAGCAAGATTTAAAAGTTTTAATTTCTTTTTTAAAATGGATTCTTTATTTTTTTATTTTATTGCAACAATACTTAATGAATCACCTAAGCCTCTCCTCAAAAACTAGAAACGATGAATCAATTTATTCGATTCTAAAAGATTCTGTGCTGCCATCTGGCGACAAAGTGAAGTGATATCGATACGTCTTATCGATCATGAAACGTTCCATGCACGACGTGGCTAATTCACAGTATGGAGAATGGCAAAAATTTAACGATGTTCACGAAGTAAACATCGCATAGAAAACAAATCAAAAGGATTTCCAATTAAGGACCATTACAGAAAGATAAGTAAGTAATATATTTAAGTAAATAAAGATGAATAAATATTAACTATTAATGAAACTGTAATAAAGAAAATATGTATAAAAAGTAAACAAAAGACCGGTACTTTAAAATAACAATAAAGATAAGCGATAAGAGACGAAGCAAGGAGAACAAAATTTATTCTGCCATCATATGTCAACTTTTATATTTCAGTAAATTAAATGTTTCAGGGCCAAAACTAGCCTTTTTTATCAATTTTGACATATTAGGGAGGAGAAATTCTTCATTAAGGAGTTCTTCACAACTTTTACGGCCAAAATATCCTTTGTCATGAACGCGTTTGATGACATTTAGCTGCATTTCATCTGACACAACTACCAGATCGATACCTTTATGATTTTTATGGAGAACGTTGTTTTTAAGGAAATAGCTGTCATATGGCTTTGTTTTCAAAATGTCATTGATGGCCTGTATATGCTCGTCAGTGTTCTGTGATTGTATGATTTTGGAAGTAAAACTATCTTGAATGATCATACATATTGGATTTCTACTTAAAGCGTCCATATGGCGCATGCGTGTACCTTGTCTGTGTTTGATTGTATAGTTATAGTCAGCTAACATTAAAGCCCATCGAGCAGTCTTGGTGCAAAGATTTTCTTAGTAAGGGCAAATACGTTGCAATCTGTGACTATCTTGAAATCAATGCCTAGAATGTAAACGCGAAAATTTTTAAGAGCTTCTATGACAGCTAAAACTTCTAATTCATAACTCGAATATTTACGTTCGGCATCTGTGGTTTTTTTGCTCATAAAGTAGGCAGTGTGAAATTGTCAATAGAAGACTTTTGAAGGAAGACTGCTCCGTAACCGTCAATAGATGCATCGCACTGAACTTCTGTTTCATTTCTAGCATTATAAATGCTTAAAACAGGACCTGAAGAAAGGATGCATTTCAGCTGATTAAATGCATTTTGTTGCTGGTCACCAAAGTGAAATTTAGTGTCCTTTATAAGGAGATCTGTTATAGGCTTAGCTATTAAAGAGTAATCTTGAATGGATTTACGAAAATATGAAGTTAGTCCAAATGAATGTACATCTTTTATACTTTTAGGTTCTGGGAAATTGAGGACAGCTTTAGTTTTTAAGGGAGATGGATGCAGTTGACCATTTTTAATGTGGTAACCCAAAAAATCAATTTCTCTCTGTAAAAAGTGGCATTTTTTAAGATTCAATTCTAAACCATATTCAGATGCAGTTGTAAGGATGCATTGTAATTTCTGGAGTCCTTCGACTTCATTTTCAGCGGGTATTATGAAGTCATCCATATAGACAATAAGTACTTTTTCATTAATGAGGTCTCGAAAACGTTATAAATATATCTTTGAAAAACTAAGGGTGCATTGCTAAGGCCATAATTCATATATAAGAATTCAAATTGACCAGAATGTGTTACAAAAGAAGTATATTTTCTACTATTTTCTTCTACTTCGACATGAAAAAATGCATTTTTAAGGTCAAGAGTAGTAAATACTTTTGCAGAATGCAACTGATCAATAATGTCATCAATTACTGGGAGGGGAAAACATTGTTTATATGTTTTAGAATTTAACTTCCTATTGTCAACACACAAGCTATGTAAGCCGTTCTTTCTTTTTTACTAGGACAATAGGTGATGAAAAATTACTAGTGCTTTTACGAATAATTCCCTTTTCAAGCCACTCAGAAATTTGTTTTTCGACGAAGTTTTTCTCTATTGGCGCCAAGCGTCAGGGAGGACCAGGGTTCTTGCTGCTGCTCGCCATTGCACCAAATCACGACAAAACTCTTCATTTGGCGAGTAAATCAACAGTCAAATTCGCCAAATTGCAATTGCTCAGTTTGCGTGTGTGGTGTGCTAATATAGTCGAGATTCTTAGGTGCATTACTCAACGATTAATGTCGCTGTACATGTTCAATCGCACCCTGCCATTTACATTTCTCTATTTGTAGAGATACTGATTCAATACCAAATTGTAACAACAGGCAAAGACACAGAAAGGGTTATACGATAGGTATTTCTCTATTGTCAGTTAATCACTATCTATATTATAAAGGACAAACATATCTGTGCATAACGCATACGTCATTTTGCTAATGGCAACACTTTGAAATTTGAAATGAAATTTTGGTTTTGCAATTTTCTCTACTGCAAATTTTTAAACTTCTAAACATTGCACATTTTAAATTTTTACACCGTCGTATGAGGAAAAAAATGCTCTTTTAAATACAATTTGTTTGAAAGCTGTATCTCAATTTAATTTTGAGATATTAATTTTTTTGTAGTTTTTAATACATTTTTTGTAATTGTGGCAACTGAAGAACTCCATTTCTGTTGAAAGTCGTGGAAGGTTGAAAGTAAAGGGAAAATAATCACGGAAGAAAAAAAATAATTTATTACTGTAGCTTTTTATTGACATTTTCTCATAAAAACTGAAAAAATAAATTGAAATTAAAATACGTGCTATGTCAGCGATTTTTTTTAATTTCTAAATATCGCACATTTTCAATTTTTAAACCGTCAAATAAAGAAAAAAATCTACTTTCAAATGCAATTTGTTTGAAAATTGTATCTTAATTGACTGAGTTATTATATTTTTTAAATAACTAGCCGCCCGAGGCAACCAATTTGGTCTCCCTTAAATGTATGCTAGGCATTGTACCATGTTACTTTTATTCATAATTTAATTTATTTGCTCAATCCTTCGCCAAATTTGAAGATTCTGATAGAGAAATCGAGAACTCGCTACAGTTATGTTAGTCGGGCACAGGTGATAAATCGCCAAACATCGTACCCGTCACATTTTTTTTTTTTTCATATTTCGTTAATTCAGATTAAAATATAATCCTTTCACTCATTTTATTTAGAATAGATGACTTTAATTTAAAAATAGAACTTTTAAAATTCATGACTTCCACTTAAAAAAAAAAATCTTTACAAAAAGAGAAAGAAAAGAAAAAGAATAAATAATACCATAAACCATTTAATTTCAACATCAAAGATTGTTTTAATTTACCCATCGAGAAATAAAAAATGCTGATGGCGAGTTAAAAAATGCTATTGGCGAGAATTGCACCCAGCTAACATAAAAGTACGAACTCTTTGCGGTCATAGACACTTTTATGTAGTTTTATTTGGGAAAAAAAAATATTTGGATTAAATCGGTTGCCAGAAAAAAATTTCTTTTCTCGCCATGGACGTTTTCTCTATTTCGCCAAGTACCTATACTGGAAAAGCACCTTCATTTATTTTTTTATTTATTTTAGTTTAAATTAGATGAATAAAAGACGGCACAGGTGTCATATACGCACTACGTTGGCATGACTTTTTTCTGACGCCAATGTCATATACGCACTGGGGTACATAACTGACGCCAAAGTGTCGTTATTTTGCTTGATATGGTAACCCGTATGTAGTTGTTTATTTATTAATAAATTGTTTATTTACTTTTATTTTATTTTTTTTAAATTATATAAATTGTTTTGTTCTATAGTTATTAATTAAACTTTTTATTTATTTATTGTTTTTCACTTTTTTAAAATATTACACAATAACCAATGAGATGCGCTTAATTCGGGCGTTGCCATTAAACAATTAACCGCCAATTGTTTACAATTAACCAACAATTAATCACTATTTCTGTGCCACGTACGATAACGTAATATATATATATATAGACTTTCAAGCATAAATTATTTTTTAATTTATCTCTATCACATGTAGCTCGATTACGGAAGGTTAATCCGCTTGCCCTTAAAACAATGTAAAAAGTTCAGCATATGTTTTCGTCTAATGTTCCATAACAAAGTTAAAACTTCCTCTATAGAAAAATAAATAATGTAATGTAAATAACAAACAAATTTAACAGACATGTGATTGAACCACGCGCTTATGCACCGAAATGATCGGAAAGACTGACGTAAGTAGCAAAATCTTGGGTTAATAACTCCTGGCATGCGGTGACATGTGAAAGTATCGCTTTTAATAAATTTCAAAACTTTATTTGATTGCATAATTGATATTTTTCATATAAAAATTCTTTTTGATGTTAGTGGGCAATCTAAAATATATATTACATGTAAAAAAATAATTAGATTAAAAATTGGTTTTCACTTATATTCTGTAACCCGAAGAGCTCGGGTTCGATCCCCTAGTATATAATAAAAGCCGAAGTCATGTGACTGTCATCAACAGTTCAGGGCTGACCGCTTCATTTTTTATATGCCAAACGGCCATTTCGGTACTTTTATGTTAGTCGGGTGCAGATGATAAATTGCCAGATATTCTTCCATTGCCATTGTTTCTTTAAATATATAAACCCATCACTCATTTCATTTAAAATACATAACTTTCATTTAAAATACACATATTTCATTTACCTCATTTAAAATACAATAAATAAATAAATAGATATTTTTTCCAGTGTTAGGTTCTTGGCGAGAAAAAAAAAGGCATCGTATTTTCCGGCAATCTGTATCCTATTTCACGTACATAAGCAATTTTTTCCATATGTATGCAATTTATTTAATCTAAAGAAGCCAATAATTTTTTTTTTATATAGAAACAGAAATAATTTGTATGTAAGCAAATATTGTAATATAATTGTGTAAATAAAATGTTTATATGCAAGTAAATACATATAAATAAAAATAAAAGTTAACCAGGTTTGTTTTCATAGCTATTTATATATTTTATCAACGTATTTCACGTTCTGAAGCCCGAATTGTGCCAAGCTTTAAAAAACAAATGCCAAGACCCCTGCAATGGAAAAGTATCTAAATAAGCAATTAATCGTAATAATAATAACATAAACTAAAATATTTCATTTTAACATCAAAGTATTGTTTCTAATTTACATTCAAATAAATATATATTCTAAGATAATTTCAATAGAAATTAAGTTGACAGCTTTCTATTTCACTTCATAAAGTAAACAAACACAAGAGATTCATTCATCATAAACGGTAGAAAATATTAGACCATGGAGGTAATCATTCGCAAAGCAGGTTCTCCAACAATGAATGGACAATATTCTTATGACGTCATAGTAGGTAAATTGGTGACGCTGACGTTTGTTAACGGCTTGCATTCACGAGGGTTTTATTTTGCTATTTCTCTTAGTTACATTAGTATATTGTCATATTTATGAACTCAGAAATCAAATCTATAAAAACAAAAGTATATATATTCATTATCAAGCTCAGCAAAATTTTAGTAAAACTTTACAAATGTAGAAAGTTAAAAAAAAAAAAAAAATTCCTGATTTCGGGTCTTTCCGGATTTTGGAATTCCAGATAATGAGTCCTGTACTGTATCTTGAAATGAACTTCCGTCAAAAGGAGGTACAACACTTTCAACATCAGTAAAACTAATAGATGATGGCACAAAACTTTGAACTGGAAGTTGCTTGTTTTTGTCAACATTTGATAATTCGGTGTTATTACTTGAAGTCGTATTATTTGAAGGCAATTCGGGTTCCGAGTCAGTATCACTTTCATTTTGTATAATATTAGTTTGTAGTAAGCTCAAGTCTGAAAGGTATGTAACTAATCGGGTTGCAAGATCATTTAAAGATCCTTCATTAGAAATACAAAGTAAATTACACACTGTAATCAGATCGTTTAAAGAAAAATCCGTTTGAACTTTATTTTATTTTTGCTGTCGGTTTGAAAACCGAAACTAGAAAAATCACGTATTATCTTTCTATTAGATCGATCACCTTCAGCATCAAATTGGAATTTATGTAGTAATTTAATTTTATTTATTCGTTCATTTTTAAATGCAAGTTCCAGTTCAGGTATGTCAACTAACTTCATAATAAAATATATATCAATGGACTCACCGTTAGAATAATATTCGGCTTGAATCTGTAAAATGGATAATTCTGACAAATGAATAATATTGGTGGGTTAACTGTCACTTCTGACACCACTTTGTGGGACAAGACTCCTATTTATAGATCATAACTCACTTCTAAGACGAACATTGACATTTATTAAGATGAAGACAAAACAGAATTACACATAGTAGCTCTTTTCACAATCAATATTTAGCTTAAAAGCAGCAAGCTTTGGCTTTATTTACATAACGTCGTGAATATTTCCTAAGATTTTTATACTTCATTAAATCTTTTATTTAATATTGTTGAAAAGATTCTACTGTTCTTTTACACAACAGTCGTCGTCAAAATCTTTCTGCGTTCTATTTATTTTTTCTGGATTGCCACTTCACGCAGCTTCGTTACCTTTTTAATCTTGAAGCGAAGGACAGCGTCGGGAACATTCAGTCTGAATGCAAGTGTTACTTGCAAAATTTCTCACAGATAATTAATAAATATTATCTGCACTTTTCGATTTCTGAAGTAACTTTTTGACAAAAAAAAAAAATCAGGGTTCGTACGGTCCTTGAAAGTCCTTAAAAGTGCTTACATTTTTCAAAGGATATTTTTGGTGCTTAAAAGTACTTATTTTCATGCAAAATCTGAAAAAAGTCCTTAAAAGTGCTTAATTTTACTCTCATATTAATTCTTAATCAAAGGTGAAACTCTTCTGCATTTCTTTTAATTTCTGATTTAAAAAAAAATCTTAATCCCGCCTTGCCTCCCCTTCTTCTGAAATTTCACTTCCCCCTTCGTAATATCAAAGTTAAAAACTTCATTTTTTTTAACCTTTTTCTACTCTCAGGGATGTAAGACCTGCGCCAAGCTTATACGAAACCGCTATTTTTTTTTCATTTTACGCCAAACCTGCGCCAAAACGTACTTAGTGCAAGATGAAATTTAGCACGATTTCGTCGATCGAGAAACAAAAAAAAATCCATTTTTAACCTTTTTGTAGGCCGCTAATTGCGTCAAAAAAAGCAAAAAACCATGGTCAAAAGATCTCGAAAAACACGCGATGTTTGTCAAATGATCACGAAAAAACGTGAATTTTGTCAAAGGATCGCTAATTTCGTCAAAAACGAACAAAACGCGGTGAAAAGATCGTAAAAACGATAATTTTGTTAAAAGATGGCGAAAAAACCCCGCAAATTTCATCAAAAGGTCGCAAAAAACCATAAATTTCATCTAAAGATCGCAAAAATCATGCAAATTTCGTCAAAAGATCGCAAAAAACACGCAAATTTTTTCGAAAGATCTCGGAAAACCTACGATTTCGTCAAAAGATCGCGAAAAAGGCGCAAATTTTGTCGAAAGATCGCGAATTTTTCCAAAGGATCGCTAATTTCGTCAAAAAACGATCAAAAGATCGTAAAAACACTATTTTTATAAAAAAAAAAAAAAAAAAAAGGCGAAAAAAATCCACAAATTTCATCAAAAATTCGCAAAAACACACGAATTGCGTCAAAATATCGCAAAAAAAACGTGCATTTTGTCAAAGGATTGCCAAAAGCACGCAAATTTCGTCAAAGGATTGCCAAAAATAAGCAAATTTCGTATAATATAAATAATAAAAATAAGCAAAGATCGCGAAAAACATGCGAATTTTCTCATAGCGAAAAAACACCCCTTTAATTTTGTCAAAGAATAACCAATTACTTCTAAAAACGAACAAAATGGGGTCAAAAGATTGGGAAAAAATGCAAATTTCGTTAAAAGATCTCGAAAAAACCCTCCAATTTCATCAAAAGGTCACAAAAAAAACACAAATTTTGTCAAAAGATTAAAAAAAAAAAAAACGCTAATTTCGTCAAAAAATAGCGAACAGCACACTGATTTCAACAAAGGATAGAAAAAAATACGCGAATTTTGTCAAAAGATCGCGAAAAATACGCGAATTTCGCCAAAAGATCGCGAGAAATACGCAAATTTCATCAAAAGATCGCGAAAATACGCAAATTTCTTTTTTATTAGCATTAGAATTTCAATTTGCTCCAAAAACAGTTTTTATGGCTACAAAATGGATTTTACTCCTACAAAATCAGATTTTTGTTGCTACAAAAATAGATTTTACTGCTCCAAAATTCGATTTTTGCTGCTACAAAACTGCTGCAAAATGACTTTAGTGCACTTTCATCCCTGTACTCTATTTCTTACTTCATACTGAATAAATAATCTGTCCTAAATTTCTGTAACAATTCATTTCATCACATTTCATTAAAATTTCACCTGAATTTCATCCTCAAAATTTTTCTTCCTCCGTTTTTCTTTGCTCCCCCACAGTACTCAAAGTTTAAAAACTCTTCGAAACTGTTTAATTAAATTTTTTTTTGCTTTGTCATTTTATTGCCACAATAAATAATCAATCAAGATTTCTCTTCCCACCCGAAATTGGAATTTTCCTTTTGCACCCCCCCCTTCCCCCCTACACACTTAAATAACACATGGAATTTTAAGTCTTTAAAACTCCTCTTAGTTTTTTTTCTTGTAAATTTTTAGTAAGGTAAATAAATAAGTCATCTAATAAACTCCTTCCCTCCCTAAAAAATTAAAAAAAATATGCTTGTCCCTTTGCCCCCTCAACTTATAAAGTTTAAAATCTTAAAAATCATTGCTTTTTTAAAAACTTTTTCTGCTCCATTAGTTAATTTATTGTAACAATAAATAATCGATCATACAGTTTTACTCCCCGCCTCCACCGAAATTGACGTTTCTCCGCCCTCCACCTTCCTTACCAAGCATACAAAATTTATAGTCTTTTAAACTGTAAGTTAATTAAAAGTCTGTTAAACTACCCCCCCCCCCTCAATAATAAGAAAAAATTATGTTTCTCCTCTTTATTTATCTTTACAATAAGAAAGTATTGGATTCGGGAAATTTTTCGACCGATTTACAGGTTTTAGGGGTCAGATATCCTGGAAAAACATGTTTTTACAAAATGAGTCTGTAACTCTGTTTGTCTGTATGTGACACAAAATTTGTGGGTGGTGTACCTCAAGAACTAATGCACAAAATTTAATAAAAATTTATATTCAATTAATCCTCGATATAAATTAGTGTTGATTAGTTTTTGATGTAAATCGCCCAACAGGTGGTGCTGCTATGCTGCGTTTTTCATGATTTACGCCATAGCTATATCTCAAGAACTAAAGCACGAATTTTCATCAAACTTCAGATTCAGGTATACCTTGATAATTATAGGTACTGATTATAGTTTGGTGTTAATCTCCCATCTGTTGGCGCTGCTATGCTGCATTTTTCACGATTTCTGCAATAGCTATATCGCAAGAACTAATGCACGGAATTTCATCAAACTTCAGATTCAGTTAGATGTTTACATAAGTTGTTGCTGATTAGGTTTTGGTATAAATCACCCTACAGGTGGTGCTGCTATGCTATATTTTGCAGGATTTGCACGGTTTTAACAATAGTCGTATCTCAAGAACTTATGCACGGAATTTCATATCTTTAGAATCCTCATGAGGGGCATAGACCATTTAATTTCGGCCCTCTGATAATGAATTTTGTAGTATTAACATGTATGAGATAGAAGAAAGTTTTGGGATTGGCACATCTGACTAGTTTTTTCTTCTGCTGTATGTTATTTAAAATTTTTTTTTTTTAATTTCTACTGCCACATTGTGAAATCCCCCCCCCCCTTCCTGTCCATTTGAATATTTAAAACTTTTACAAAAATGAAAGAAACCCTTTATTAAAAAATGCATGTTATAATTTATTAGTTTATTTAACTTGAAGGTCCTTAATTTTTTTTGGTTTTGGTCCTTGAAAGTCCTTAAAAGTACTTGATTTTTATTTAAAGAAATGTGTACGAACCCTGAAAATGTGCTGTATACTTAAAAAAAATTCTTGCCGGCTCGGCCTACAGGTGAGGTAGATTTCGAAGTTAAGTACTAATTTCACCAACAAAAACTAAATCAAGATTAGAGATAAACCTAGTTTGGCAATTTTATCTGGTCGCTTTTGATGAGTTTTAATTTCATTTTTCTGTAAGAGCTAGTTTTATCAGAATCATGTTGACGATAATTTTTTCTTCAACCACTATTTTTATTTAATTTGTTTTTGCTATAAGAGTTGTTTCCATCAAAACCATGTAAATATAAAAGTTATAGATAATACTAGGGGGGCTCTGCCCCCTGCAAGCTATGCTTGCCAACCCCCCTTCAGACACTGCAGAATCTAAAAGCACGCTAATCTGATCGGTTTTAAAAAGATTAGAGAAGATTGAATTATAATGAATTATTCAATTCCCTTTGATTGCGAAAATTTAAGGCCTAATCAGTTGCTGTTAAGACATCCAATGGTTGTTTTCGTGTTTGATTAAAGAAGATCAGATAAACATTTGAAAAGAAGCTAAAAATAAATGAATTAAGTAAACAGAGTCTTTGTCTCCCGGTATTTTTTAACAGAAGCTAAAATAAAATGAATTAAGTAAACAGAGTCTTTGTCTCCCGGTATTTTTTAACAGCGTTATAAAACGATTGGCATAATACAATTTACTACAATTACTTAATTTACTGTTTTTAACACCTTCAAAGGCAGTGGTTCATTTTTGGACCACTTAATTTTAATTCTTAAATGCCTTATTGGCACCAGAATATTGGAATGAAATTTTTCCTTTTATTAAGTTAATGAACAAAAGCATTTTCGTATTTTGAAATTTGTTTGTAAATTCTGGTGCTATTCACTGATTTTAACATTTTACGAATAGAAGTACCTTGCCCCTGAAAGGGTTAAATGCATATTAAAGTATTTATTATTTTAAAATTTCCTTTCTCTTTTAATATTCATGTGTAAATACAATTTTCAAGACATAATTTTCAATATTTTCCTGCTTTTAACACGTACTCATTTAATAGTAATTTTAAAGTTTTTTTTCTGTTTTTAATAGTCACGTGAAAATAAGTTTTTAATTGTTTGGAAATATTATTCTTTGTGCAGTTTTTAGAATTGAAAACAGTCTCTATAATAATAGCCTAAGTCATGTGACTATCATCAACAGTTCCAGGTGGATCCCTTTGCTTTTTATATTCCAGGCGGTCATTTTGGTACTTTAATGTTAGCCAGCCACAGGTGATAAGTCGCCAAATATTATTCTATCGCCATCATTTCACCTATATTATAATAGTCCAAGTCATATAACTGCCATAAACAATTACGGCTAATCCCTTCTCTTTTTATATTGCAGGCAGCCATTTTGGTACTTAAATGTTAGCAAGCCAAAGTGATAAGTTGCCAAATATTATTCTATCGCCATCATTTCACTTATATTGTAGTAGTCTCTCTTGTAATTGCCATAAACAATTACAGGCTGATCCCTTCGCTTTTCATAAGAAAGGGTTCCATTTTGATTAAAGAATCAAAATTATTTTTTTAAATAAAACTACATAAAAGTTGCCATGATCGTGAAGAATTCTTGGTACTTTTATGTTAGCCGGGTGCAAATCTCTCCAATAGCTTTTTCTTTAACTCGCCAATTAGCATTTTTTTACTTTTCGAGTGGTAAATTAAAACGGTACTTACTACTTGGTTATTCAATCGACCAAAAATCTATTGCCAAACTATAAGATTAAATGCCAGTAATGGTTGATCCTAAATGTCACATTCACTTGACTTTAAGGAAGTTACACGTGTTTACGCCATCAAGTGATTTTTATTTCGATGTTTTATTTGTATTTTTATTAATGTTATGCTAATTTCAGGGAATAGCTTTCTTTAATGATACCGGCTCGTAATAAATTTTGAACTTGTTCTTTAATTTCCTCTTCCACTTTAGGCGGAAGTGCACTATGCTCTTAATGAAATGGGGAGGTCTGATGTTAAATATATTCTTTGGGGTTCAATGTTTACACAGCCTACATCATATTTATCTTTGGCAAAAATACAGAGATATTTGGCTAGAAGAGCAGGTAATTGCCCCTTGACAGACTGAACATTTTGCCCATGGTCAGTGGTCCAGAACAACTCTGGCTCAAAATTTTCTTCAAATATCTCTGCATTTTCTATTTCTGGCTGGCTGGTATATGCTTCTGAGAAATGTAAAGTATGGTGAGAAAAATTTGTTAAAATATTGCCCATGAGAGGTATTTCCTTGTTATCTTGCCTGATTTGCATTTTAACACAGTCAATATTTAATTTAAATAGTTTACAATGGGTTAGCTCAATCAAAGCACAAGGTAACTGATTATTAATTATAAAAAGTCAATATTCTTAGAGATACGTCCTAATTGCAAACTAACAAGGCATTATTCTTGCAAAGCAAGGACACCTTGTGTTTGTGTGACCGTCATACTCTGCTGAACTTTACATATTTTTAGGTTAAGTTTATGGCCTTAATGACAAGGAATAACACTGATTGAACTCCCGGTATCGACCAAACAAGGTAGTGAGTCTTCATTTGTTACACAAGTAACTTTTTGACAATTTCTATTTGATTTTTTATAGTTAGCATTTTCAAATGAAAATCAAATTTCAAAGTAATTGCTTAAGAGGCGCAACATAGTGAAAAAGATTCCATGCCAGGACTCTAACCCGGGCCATCCGTATAGCACACTGACGTTCTACCGACTAAACCACATGGAACGATACCCAGCCTGGGAAATTTCTCACTATTATTCACTAAATTTTCCAGGCTAGTTATCGTTCCATGTGGTTTAGTCGGTAGAATGTCAGTGCGCTATACTGATGGCCTGGGTTCGAGTCCCAGCATGGAATCTTTTTCACTAAGTTGTGCCTCTGAAGCAATTACTATGAAATTTGATTTTCATTTGAAATATTGTATGCAAGGCGAATGTTTCTCTCTGGAATAATTTCCATGTATTAATATTTATAGCTAGATTTTTCTTTTTGTATATGTCCGGACATAAGAAATCATCATTGGTTACTAGCTGTATTTTGGGATGACTCATTAGCTACATGATCCTGGTTGGGGTTCGAAAAAGTCATATTGGGACTAAGGGTTGGAGCTGCTAAAACTTGTTGTTGAAAAAGGCAGTCTCCCACCCAATGGTACACATTCGGTATTCCAATATTAAGACACACTTTGCATGGGGAGGGCGGCAAAGTGGTCTGGTGGTGTGCATTCGGACGTGGTTAAACGTTCGAAGTTGGTTTAAACGTATTTTGGGAATTTCGCATTTGATTTGATTGAAAAGGTCGAACTGGGGGTGTTTGATTGGGAACTCTGTAGTTCCACTGTCTATTAAAATTCTGTCCATTCTCATATAGGGGTCGGAAGGGATAGGAAACTCTGTAGTTCCACTGTCTATTAAAATTCTGTCCATTCTCATATAGGGGTCGGAAGGGATAGGAAACTCTGTAGCTCCACTGTCTATTAAAATTCTGTCTATTCTCGGAAGGGTCGCCTTTGTCTATACTGATTGGGGTTTTGCGGGTTTGCTTCAACTTTGCTCTCATTTCCCTTTCTGTCCAGTTGCAGTTTGCAAATTCTGAGCACTAATTCATGCCATGAATGTGTAGTTAAGGGGTTGCTTGCAATAACTAACTTCTGTGTTTCTAATGGCAAGCCCTCCATTAACCCTTCCAAGGTGAGTTTCTGTTCTAAACCTAAAGTTCGCCTTACTTTAGTCTTTTTATGGTAATACTCGTTGAAGACCTCTGCAACTTTGTATCTAATACGTGAAAAATCGGTTAGAGAAAGAGTGTTAGGAATTTTGTATTGTTCGTTGAACAAAGCGACAAATTCTGTCCAATGAAGTACATTTAGACAATTTTTAATGTACAAAGTAAGTGCACTGTCTTTTAAGTACTTCTGTATATGCCTAATTTTC
Organism: Maratus speciosus; assembly: GCA_963932465.1. Taxonomy (NCBI): domain Eukaryota; kingdom Metazoa; phylum Arthropoda; class Arachnida; order Araneae; family Salticidae; genus Maratus; species Maratus speciosus. The sequence continues at coordinate 78,849,271 of OZ010792.1, forward strand.
CAGCAATCATCTTTCTCCTGTTCTATACAGACACTCTCGAAATATGCTAATCAGGGCTGCCAGCACATTCCAGATTCAGAGAGAAAATGCTGCAATGTCAATGTCTTTTGACATTTTTAGTCTGGCAGTTACCGAAGTGTGATCAGAACCAGCTTGAGCTGACAGGTTCTGTTCACCTAACATTGTTACACTACGTGTCTGTGGTGCACCTCCAAATTTCCGATTAGAACTCTGACCTGCTTGGTCTCCTGCTACTTCGGGAGGGGGTGAGGTACTCATGATGGATATAGATACAAAATATTACAAAATTACACAGAAATATAATGTACAATTAAAACACATAAGAATAAAAATGGAAAATCTTTCAAAACAACACTTATAAATTGTAAAAATATTTTAAAATTGTAACACTACATTTGTAAAAATCTGATAAAATCATCTCTTCAAATTTAATATCTAATTTTTTTTTTTTTTTTTATAAAAGTTTTAAAATTCCAAATGTTTAAACAGTGTCCAAATCTCTGCAAATTATTATTTTTTGTAACTCAAGTATAAAATAAGCCTTAAATAACACATTTTCTTATTCTATTTTTTACTATTAGAATAACCCAACAAATAAAAGTATTCAATTGTCAATTTCTAAAACTCAAGAAAAACTCTTCTCTTTTCCGTTTTCTTCTTTAAATAATAATAAAAAAGCGCTTACCTGTTTTACAAGTATATATATCCTTTTAACACATAAAACAAAAATTATAATCGCACAATAAAAATGTCACACATCGTATTTTTTTTTTTTTTTTTAACTCTTTAAAATCTGATAAGTTCACCGCTATTTGTTTCTTCATTTTCTCTTTCTCTTTGTTCCTTCATGGCGAAAGCCAAAAACGATTTCTTCAAAACAGCTGTTTACTTGAAAGAGAAAAGAAAGTCTTTTCTTGGATGACTCAACTCATGAACTTGACTCAATTTTCGCTGATAGTGTTTCCTCTGAATGACAAAGTTTCGATTTAATGATTGTCAGATGACGCGCTGAAAATAAGGATGAATGATTTTCTGCTTGTCGTATAGAAGAGGGATTTTGTTCTTTTTATGAACAGATCTTTTTCTTCTTAATTGATCACTAGGGAAAATGAATGTTTTTTCTGTTCTTTTTCTTTTTTCGTATGCACAGAGAAGGGAGAAAAAAGATGTTTAGCTGTCTTTTCTTTTTTTGTACACACGGGGCACAATGGAGCATTTTTCATATACTTATCTTCACTGGGATTTTTCACGGAGGCATTCGCTGGGATTAAATGCAGAGTTAAATACACAGTACATACGAATTGGGATTCTTGCTCCGTTTTGGTTTTGTCAAGTATGGATCTTTAATGCAGGCATGGGATTTTCCAATGGCAGGTAACCTATGCTACCAGACTTCTGAAAGGATTTCTCGGCTACATGGGTGTTTCTATCCCGCAGATTCGTTAACATCTGGAACATCGGGAGCCGTGGACAAATCGTTTCTAAGTTTCTGGATCCAGCAAGGCAAGCGTCGCGTACAGAGGATAGCTCCATACAATCTCTTTAACATTTTCCTGTAGTCGTGGGCCGTGAGTGCTATACGGGATGCAATGAAAGTCCAAAAGGAAATGAATTTCTGATAAAGAAAGACACTATCTTTGATGGAACCTGGTTTATTTCTTTTTGATTACATGAGTCCTTTTAAAACAGGCCCAAATGATATGAGAACTGAGACTTTAATCCTTTAGGAACATCGGGCGTTAGATTTATCACAAGGCGACTCTTGGAGAGCAAAGTGGCATGAACTTATTGCATGATTTAAATGTTAAAATCTCTCTCTTGAGACTCATGCAACGGTATAAATATGAGGTATTTTGCATTATTTCACCATGAGGTTGTCGTCATCAAATGGGGTGTATTTCTAATTTAATTGGTCACGAGCTGAATGATTAATTGCCTAGGGCAAGGCGTTGACACAAAATTGGCCCACGGGACGCCGACAGAATTTAATGTTGCGCTAACATCAGCAAAAAGTATTCTTATGAAATATGACAAAACGATCTTTTAAAGTTATAAGATGCGAGAAAACTAACTTAACAAGGACCAAAGGCAGTTTCAATCATTGAGACACCATTACTAAAGCATTTAAAAAGTTTGAATTTCTAAATTTAAATTTCTATTTTTTAAAACGGGGATTTCAAGTTTTAAAAGAGGCAAAAAGGGGATTTAAAATTTTAAAAGGGGCTTAGCTTTTATTGTTTCATATATAAAGTTTTGAACTGGGGCTGATTTTGGGTTCTAGGGGTCATGTTCGGCGTAGATCTGCAAAAATATTTCAGAAATTCTAACACAGGGGAGAATGTAATAGGTAATATTTCTTACGAAATCTACGCAAAATATATCTAAAATAAAAAAATATTTTTTAATAACCAAATTTTTTTAAGAATGCTTGTTTCTAGTTGTATCTAAAACTTAACAAGACTTAATAACTGCAAACATTATCAAAATTCTGCGAAATAATACAAGTTTACTAACTTATTGATTAAGATGAACCATGGAACACTGCACTTATTTTTATTATACATCAACCATACTCAACCTGCAGTCTGTCGACCCTTCAGTACATGGCCCAAGATATTACAATCGTTAATTTAAAAGTTATGAAATTAAATTTATCATTATGTGGAGAAAAAAAGATGGTCTACTTCTTTATAATGCAATTTACACCATAACATTATCTGAATAATTTCTAAATAAATTTTCTTAATCAGAAATTTCTAATTAATAATTAGCAAAATAGTTTGTTGTTTTAATAGTCTTAAATTTCAGATGTTATGATATAATCTAAATTTCAGATGTAATAATTTTCAATTTATTTATCTCAATCAACAAAACAGCAAATATCTCTAATCATTTATCAAAGTATAATTTTAAGTATGAATGTCTATACATATTTTTTTTTTTTAAGAGAAAAGAAACGCTTTTAAATTCTTAGTTTCCTTTTGCACTAATTGCCTTGCTATCTAAATTTAAGTTTACTGATTTGTGAATAACAATTTATTCTCACCAAAGAACAGTTCTTAGAAAGTATTTTTTCTCCCTCTATTCCTTCGACCGTCTGTTTACAAATTATGTCCTTGAAATGTGAAAAAGCATTTTGAGTGGCAGTAAGATAGGATATTCTTGAGTTTATTCATGTGACACACTGCCCCTATCCTCACTGCAACGAGAATGTTTACTGCGGAAACAAACAATAACGCCCCAGTAAAAGGATTCAATTTTCATTACTTTCTGATTATAGTCCGCTGACATACATACGAACATTTTCCCGATTAATTGATTTGTAAGAATATAATCTATTTCCTACTGACATTTGCCCTTGACACTGTCTATATAAATTGCTAGATTTTGTTTAGATGATATTGTGCCAAGCTGCCCATTCAACTACTGTTCATTTACCGACAATTCTGGTATTGGCAGAAATTTAGCTGATATCTCTTTCTATTGGGATAAAGACAAAGTCAGTATTTGAATTAAGTGTTTTTTATTAGTTCCAAAATGATGATTAAGATTCTTCAAGTCTGATTTAAAGTTCGGAATTAGAGTTATTATTTTTTTAAAGTATTTAAGTCTTTTGAATATTTAGATCACTTCCATTTGTATTTTGTTCTTAAATAGATACCTGCAGGGATCTGTTTAGGAAAAAAATTGGGTCCTTTAAAGGGCCCTTCACAAAATTTTTCCTTTCTAAACAGGACCCTTTATAAACTTTTGTATCTCAAAACAGGCCCTTTCACAAAACTTTTCACCTTAAAAAAGGATCCTTCACAAATTTCTTTGTGTTAAAAATAGGCCTTTTGTAAAAATTTTCCAGCTCTAAACTTTTCACAAATTTAATCATTTAAAAGTAAAATCTGACCTGTCACTTTTATATATATATACAGAAAATATATGTATTCTACATACATATATCTTCTTTAAAATATATAAAATATAACCTGAATATAACTGTAATTTCAAATTCACAAAGTTAGGTCTAGATTTTTCACAAATGTAAAAAAGTTCTTCACAATTTCACAAAAACAGGACCCTGAGACAAAAGTCTGCACAAACCCCTGATCTGCAGAATATTATTTTAAAATATGATTGATCTTGAAAGATGATATAGACAATAGGAATGAATTGATAGGGATCGATTAAATTACATTAAGAGGAAGCATTCCAATCAAAGAGTAATTTTTGAAGTTCAGCTGAATGATAATGAGTAAACAGTGATTGATTAAATTTCATTAAGAGTAAGCATAAGGATTAAAAAAATGATTTTCATCAAAGTCCAGTTGAATATAAACAAGTAAGCGGGGATAGATTAAATTTCATTGCGATGCTTGATATCAAGATTTTGCTTTAAGCGTGATTTCTGCTATAAAACTGGAATAAAAACAATGAGTTAATGAAATAATATCTGATGAATGGTTACTTGTACTCCTTGACATAAAAAATGAAGACTCCTGTCATTGATGCAGTATTTTAATGCATTGATATTTTTCAAAATGAGACATGAAAGCTTATCCTGCTCCATCTTCTGCCTCAGAGAGCATGATGTGACTGTTACAAATGTGGAAGAGACATGTGCTAGGCCTCCTCTTCCACAGCATCTGTTTTAATCCTCTACCTCTCAGGAACTGATGAAAGAAAAGTTCCACCTGGAGAAAATTATGTTGGAGAGAAAAGCTCAGTACAAAAAGAGCCAATGAGTGTTCACCAAACATAATGTTTTCATTTGGAACTCCCTGCAATGGCCGAGTTGAGAGAATGATTGTCTGAAAAGTCCTGAGTCACCTGCAATTTTAATCATAATTGTTTCTTGGTCGCTGAACTCTTTAATGGGCTCACATTCCCTTAAATTCTAGATGGAGGATCAACAGCCAATTTTGTGACATGTAGATGTTGTCTAGATACAAGAAAGGAGGGAAAAGATGTCTAATTTACCGCATCTGAAAAATAGTGGGCGGGTTTTTTTAAAAGCTAAAAAGTAAGAAAACATTGTTTTGTGTATAACTCCTCCTGCATTTCTGCTCAAAAATTGATGAAATTTTGGCTGCTGAAAGGAAATATTTATTTAAATCCAATAAGTATATTTTGAAGCTGAAATAATTAATATTTAATAAATTATAGAATATGATTTTTTGTCATTTAGCTAATGATCGTGAATTTTTTTAGAAACGCACTTTTTAGGAATATTCAGTTTTGTTTATATTCTTAAAAATATTTAAATGGCTACTTTTATAAATATTTTTTAATTAATAACAGAATATAAATGTTTTACATTGATTTTTAGAAAAGTAATTTGCGTTTTTAAATAAATTAAGTTTTGATTTAGATAAAGAAGTAATGAATAAACAATTATTTATTAAATTTTAAAGAGAAATGTAAGAGACGTCATAACAGTGGATTTTAGGAGGAATAACTGAACCATATTTTAGCAGTTCAAGATTCACACCACCAGGTCTGCATGATCCTGCCATTTTTCCCCCCTTGCCGGATGCTTTTTTTGACCTCTGCACTTGTGATTTGAAATGAAACATTTTGGTGTTCAAATGCATCTGAATTCCTCAATGAGTATCAGTTCTCATTCCCTTTAAAATCTTCCAGCTTTTTGAGGCTTTTTTTTAAATTCTATATGCCAATTTATGCTAGCACATGCTTTTTCCCATTCTTCATTTTGCCTTTATCAAATTTCTTTGAATATCTTTTTTTTCTTAACAGTTTAAAAATGCCTCTTTTGTTCCTTGAATTCTTTTAAGAATTTCTTAATTTGCTAGTTCTTATTGTTGCCAATATTTCTACTTTTTTTGTCCAATATTGCAAAAGCAACAGCACTAATATTTTGTTTAAGATTGTTATGTAGATTATCTGCTGTACCTTCAAAATCTAAATCTCATCAGTTTCTCAAATATAACTTTAATGCTCTCATCTTTAGTAATTCCACCTTAAATGCTTGGTATCAATATTTCATTTTCAGTTTGTTCATTTGATATTTTGGTCTAATAAAAGGCTTATGTAGCAACTTTATTCCCTTTTCCTCTTTATATATTCATATTCATATATAAAAGTAAATTTATCTCTTGAGTCATTTAAGTTGTAAATTTGTACTTAATATGCATTAAGAAAATCATTGTAGCAAGATTTTTATATGTATGTGTATTCTTTATTTTTAGAATTCTTCTTCAACAAGCCTAAACAGTGCAGATGTTGGAGCAAATAATTTTGCTACAATCCGAACAACGTCCATTGTAACCAGACAAATTAAAGAACATGAGCAAGAAAATCACATGCATGAACAAATGTCCGGTTACAAACGAATGAGACGTCAACATCAAAAAGCCCTTATACAGGTATTTAGTTTTATTTTTTATATTACTTCTGAGAATTTTTTTTAAAGACTAATAAATAACTTTGTCTTATTAATATGCTTTTTAATCCATTGATTTGTTTGAATATTATAAGAAATATATGTAACTACCAAGAAAAATTGTAGTCAAGATTAAAATTTTCTGCCCATTTTCATAATTGCTAAACTGATATTAAATATGATGATGCATGTCCTGACTGGCATCATAATTAAAAACTAATTTTTTTTTTTTTTTTTTTTTTTTTTTTTTTTTAATTGAATGAATTTAGAATTTTGTGTAGATTTTAAGATGTCTAAGACTAGGATTTCAGTTTGGTTTTTATTAGCATAATCACTGATTGCTTTATTTCTCATTTAAACTTAATTATTTTATTCTGACCATCTCAACATGTATATTATATTGGGAGGAACATTTTCCTATTCTATGTTACTGATTTATTTATATTTAATATTAATTATATCACACATAACAAAAACATGCATATTTATATTTTAAGACATTCACATGACAATAATTTTGTGATACTATTGCTGTAAAATTGAATATAGTGTTGAATTCGCTCCGAGCATATTTTATGATGTCAGAGAGGAAAGTCTTACTAAAATATGCTAAAATCTCTTTTTGCTGGTTAAAAGACTGATCTCTCTCTAGATTTAATGTTTTTTACTGGGGTGGAAAATCTATATTTCATTCTACCAAACTGCAACTAATTCACGGGAGTAACATTTCCGTCCTGTGATGGAACTCCACTTTTTTTAATATTCGGTAAGACAGAACTTGACAAAAAAATTATTCATGTCTGGCTGGAAATAGCTTGCCAATATGCAATGGAAAAATTGCTTGTGATGTTTCACTGGCTGTAGGTAATGAATAGATCAGGGTTGTAAAAAACCCGGGTTTTTTGTTAAAAACCCAGCCCGGGCGGGTTTTATTAAAAAACCCGGGTTAAATGGGCAATTTTCCCCGGGTAAATTGGCTACTAAATTTTGGTACTTTTCAAAATTTATCCGTTAAAATTTTGAAAATTCTCAGAGGAATTACTCAGGGAAAATTTAATTTTTTGCTTAGGAAAGCGCAAGAAATTTGATTGCCGAAACAAGTGGCAATCCTGATCTCAAATACAATCTTTGTAAACAAACACTTCATAGTCTAATAGATGGAAATGACTTCATAGTCTTAATAAGGATCTCAATTTTTTCTCTGTTCTTAAAATACTTTATATGACCTCTTAAATTTAAATAACAAACAAATTTTAAATTGCAAAACTATCAATTGTGTGTTATTTAATAATAAAATATAAATATAACTTAAAAAATAACTTGCTCCTTTGAAATTATCATAAGATTAGCAAATGTTGATAAAAAATATCTTACAACAAAAATGTTTCTTATGTATATACAGGGTGTCCACTCTCAACAGTGTCCAATGGCTAATTCCTAAACTGTTAGTCATACACATATTGTTTAAATATTACAAAAGTGTTTTCATTTGAGGCAAAGAAATATTTTAAAAGCGATTTGGGTCAATAAAAACATTTCTTAAAAAATTACAAAATTTAAGTGTTTATACAGCCCCTGGTGCTATAAGTTATATTTAGTAAAATTTTCCTATTACGCTGACAAGACAGACCAAAAAAAGTCCCATTCATATAACACTAAAATTGACTGAGTTATGAAACTTTAAAAATGCATGACTTATACCACTTTTCTGCATCTGAACACAAATGAGTTTGGCCATGCTTTGAGGGGGTCATATCCTAAGTGCTTAAAGTATTCGAAGAACTTTTCATGTGTATCAGCGCTTTGAAAAAAAATAGTAAAGTGTTATGATTGAGTTAACTTTTATTAAGTTTCAGATTGGCTAAAATTATTGTATTTTAACATGTGTTTTATTTTATAAGGATTTGAAACTATTTCTTTTCATGATTTCTTTTAACAAATATTATGTTATTTTATTTAACTTCAACGATCGTATGTATGTTTTCCCAGTTCAAAATTTGTAGTCGAAATTTAACTCACTTTCAAGTTTCAAATATCTGATCGAGATTAAATTTTACATGTATACTGATGACAATCTAATATTATTCTGATTTTCGGTAGTTACCATTCATATTTATTTTACAGGATATTGGATAACACAAAAAATTTCGGATAGATTACTGCCAAGAAGTTTAAGAAAAAGTTTTAGATTAGATAACACAAGATTGCGATGGTTGTGTTTTTAACTTTTATGTATTTTTTAGCACTGAATCTGAGAATTACCTTAATTTTTAACCATCATCTCAGGATGTTTTGCAAATCATAAATTGTCAAAGTTAAAAAATAACAAAAATCAAATACTATAAAATAGAGGAGACGGCTGAGTTTTTTAATTTTTGATAATTGATTTTTATGTACTTTTTAGCACTGAATCTGAAAATGACCTTCATTTTTAACCATCACGTTATAATTTTTTTGCAAATTGTAAATGTCAAAGTTAAAATATAGCAAAAATCTGATACTATAAAACAGATGTAAAACATTTATTTAATTTTCCTTACGTGATGGTTAAAAATGGAGGTCATTTTCGGATTCAGCAGTAAAAAGTACATAAAATAATTTAATAAATATAATAAGTTTAGTAAATATAATACTCTTGAAGCTAACTGAAAATCTTAAATTTACGTTTTAAATTAAAAGCTAAAACGTTTTAAAATTATAAGGTTCCCAATCTGAAAGTGCAAGTAAATTAGTACAAATATATTTTCTAAGATTCAAAGAAGTGAATAAATAAAACAAAATAACCATGAACAACAAATACATCATTTCTTCCTTTCCAGAAATACTCTTAAAAAACCCGGGCTTTTTAAGTGGGTTTTTTATAAAAAACCCAGCCCGGGTGGGCAGCTGGGCGGGTACCCGGGCAACTACCCACTACAACCCTGGAATAGATAGAGGTAAAAGCCAACGAATCAACAGTATGACTTCTTTCAGTGATAAACTTTTTCCCATCTGAGAGAAAACTAAACTAGAGTATTCAAGTTCAATGCATTCTTTTTGCAAATAAAATATGTGTCAAGTGTTATCTGTGATTAAAAGAGAAACAGTTGTATTTAATTTTTTGTGCATTTATGGCACATGTGCTCTTGATTCTAGAATTTCAACCAAAACTTGTGTAAATTACTTTTAGTAATTTTTAACAGTAGAAAAGGAATAGATGCATAATTTTTCTTTAAAACAATTTGACTTTTAGGATATTTTACTTTTTAAAAGAACTGTTTTTTGTTAAGTTATATGAAAGAAAAAAAAATAGCCAATGCATTTTGGTTATAACAAATTTTCTTTTTTGACTTTATTTTAATAAAATTATTCTGTATAGTTAGCTAGACTGTTATTATTTGTACATTGTTATTTTATATTTGTTTTGCAATTATTTATTTGCTAAAATTTTTATTATTTTGAATGTACTATAATGAGTAAAATTTGATGTAGGAGGACCAGGAAAACAATTGTTTTTCTGTATAACTGTAAGTAATGAAAGTCTTTGTTGAAATTTTATATTTTGTTTTCAGTTAAGGCAACTTCACTAAAAAAGTATATATTTTATAAGGTCTACATATTTCACTAGTTTTAGGACTAAAAAAACTTTTCTTTCCAAGTTCCATTTCCAATTCAAGTCTACGATCAGTTATCAAGCCCACCTCTTGACACATTTTTTTTTTTTTTTTTTTCAAAGTACTCACTCTCATCATTAGTCAAGCCATCATTTAAGACAAAAAATAAAATAAATCTACTTATATATATGTAGTATAATAAATAAATTGTTACCATAAAATTCTGAAAATAAGCCTCCACTCGAATGTAAGCCGCCTTCCCAATTTTCAGCAAATTCCATTTTTCGAACATATTCTGAAAATAAGCCACCCTACCAAAAATCTTTGGATGGAATGTGTTTTCATCCACACTTGAACAGAAAAAAATTTGTGTGAAAAAGTACACCAAGGTTAGTTTCTTTGTTGTTATGCTTTTCTAGTGTGCCCATTTGACGATTTTCAAAGGGTGCTGTGCGCTGTCCTTTTATCTTTAACCCCTTAATTCTCGCTCCCGTCAATATCACGGACTGAGGTGATGTTCGTTATTTCTCGCTCCTGTCATATTTCCGGGCTGGAGATTTATTGCTGGAAAAAACTCCTGAAACCAGAAAAAATTAACTGGCATTTTGGTGTGAAGTCTTTGAATATTGCGTTTGGGTTTGGCTTTTGTGCTGACTGTAATGTTGGGCTTTGTGTTGCATGTTTCAAAATATGTAACACTAAAAAATTTATTAATAATTAAAATTTAATGTATATATATTATTTCAAATATTATTTGTAAAAATGTGCGTGATGATGATAAATAAAGATTTAAGATGTGAAGAAAAAAGGTTTTATTCGCATTAATTTGTACGGTGTAAAACAAACATTAAGACACAGAATTCTCGCATGATGGCTTTTCTACAAATATGAATTTGTTCTATAACATCTTTTTTTTTCGCCTTAAAAAAAAACTAATTGCATATTTTATTTAGAAACCTTATAATTATTCAATTTCTGTAATAAAATAAATAGGTACTTTTTTTAATGTTTTTTCCAAATATTAAGCGACCGTGAAGGGGTTAAGTGCCGATGCACCCTGCCCTATTTAGATGTAGAAAATCTGTTTTGCCCCTGTTCCATATTTTTTTTGGTGTGCTCTGTATCCCCCCCCCCCCCCCCCCAAAAAAAAAAAAAAAAGTTTTTATCAATGCACAGTTTTTTCTGCATGACATATTGTCCATCCAATGCTGATGATCTGATTCTGATAATGTTCGGCTTCAGACTTCATGCAATTGAATAAACAAAACAAACCAGAGATTGTCTTTCCTATTTCTTTGCAGTTGCTCTATAATACACTTTTTTCTGGAGTGCTCTAATTTTAACAAGGGAATGGTACAGATAATGAAAAATGCATTTTTTCACATGGGGTAATTTGACATGGTAACGGCAATATGAAATAAATGTCTCGCATAGATATAATTTTAAATTTAAAATGTTTGGCAGCATTATTATTTGGCCATTTTAAATATGACGTAATTTTTCCAAATTAATGTATTTATTATTTTACAGTTTTCTTTCTCTTTTAATATTCATGTGTAAATACAATTTTTATGATGCAATTTTCAATATTTTCTTGCTTTTAACACATAATCATTTAATTCGAATTTTAAAGTTCTGTTTTTAAAAGTCACATGTAAATAAATTTTTGTAAGGAAATATTACTATATGTGCTGTTTTAACAAATGGCAACAATTTAAAATAATAACCTTTTCTAAATATGAAAAAAAATATCTCTTGAAATGATTGAAAATTGATTAAAATAAAAAATAAATTATTTTTTTTATTATTGCCGAAACGTCAGTGAAGGCTTACTGTGGAGACCCGAAATTTTTTGGTTTCCATCTGTTTGTTTGTTAGTTAGTTAGTCTGTCTGTCTGTCCTGCGATAACTGCCGTAAAAAGCATCCGATTAGCTTGAAATTAAGGATGTATATTGGTGAGCTCCCCGGATTTAGCTGTATAGTTTTGGGTTAAATTTGGTTCATTCGTTCAGAATATATATAACATTTTATTTTGTGACATAATGCTTTTCTATGGGAAGTCAGGCGATTTTCAAATTTTCATTTGTTGAAAGAAATTGCTCATATGAATAATAGATTTAAATGGTAAATTTTTGATGCTGAAATTTTTAAATAAGAGTAGTAAATTATTCCTATTAGTTTGCAATTTTGTCAAAACATTTGTCAGAGCTTTTAAATTAGGTGTATAAGTTATGATGGAATTTTATACATGTGTTCGAATAATATAAAACATTTTATTTTATGAATTTACTTATATTTCATTTTATTTCTTTTAACTGTTGCGTAGCAACTATATCTCATCTAAAAATATCATAAATGTGAAAGTGTATGTGTATGGTTTTTTAAGTCAAATCAAAGTTAAAATGAATGAATTAATGAATGCCTTTGTATAGATATTTGCATATAGATTTATTTAAACGCAGAAATGAAAATAGTATTTATATACTATATAGAATAATATTTTTATTTATGTATTCAACTATTTTGATTATAAATGAAAAAGTTCGTTATTTTCATACAGAATAAACTGACATTATTCTATTAAACTTTATAAACTTCATTGTTGCCGAAAAAAAAAAAAGGAATAACAATTTCTCCCAAAGAGTTAATTTTAATTTGTAAGATTTTCACGTGCAAAAGGAAAATGGAATAAGCAAATTACAAATAATAAAAAAGATAATTAGGAAAGGAATGAATACATATAAACATTTCACACCAAATACCACCTAAAATAATTTTTGTAGTTGTATTTTCCCAACACTACGAAGAAAGATTCCTCGATTTACACGATTTTACTTGGCCTTCCTTTTCTCATTGGTTGCCATTTCATTTTCGCAATTGTGTATATTAATTGGCACAAAATTTTAACATTTTTATGACTGAGGTATATGTAAGGCCATACAAATAAGAAATTCCGTATTGTCTCCTATAAAATGTGATAAAGTGTTGGTTAATTATATATGTTTCTATTAAGAGGAGCAGAGCTGCCAAGCTTCCGGCGTTCTGGATACCAGTATTTTAATACAAAAAAATGTTACTTTATTTAATTGAAACATTTGCGCGATTTAAAAGAACATTTTCTGTAAGATAATAGTGTTGTGCAAAAAACCTGAGACTTGCCATGTCTGGTGGGGAGTGAAATGTTTTATTTAATGCATTTATCTGTATTTTAATGCTACGTGAACAACGTCCCGTGTAACAGCTTGTAGAATGTAAAATAAATTAAATTATTAAAATAATCCCTATTACGAAAAATGAAACAAAATGCCCGGCTAAGGGAAATAAAAGGTTAGTTAACCTTTCGTAATTTGACCTGAACACAGGTGTGCGTCAAATTTCAACGGTGTTTGTAACATCACGATTTTAAATTAAATGTGGATACTATTAAAAGGCTATCACAAAAAATACTTAACGGCACCAAATCACGTTTATCTATTTAGTCAATTGGAAGTGGACACGATGATGAATTATTAACCGTTAGGTTTAGAAGTCCCCCTACTTTAGGGTGATTTTAGTAAGTTAATGCTATCGAGTACATTTTTAGATTAGATCTGAGATATAAATATTGCAGAATGGTAATCAAAATTATTTTTTGGAAACAAAAATTATAAAGGTATTAGATTTCTAAATTAGTTGTCTCAGTTTACATTTCCAAAAGTTCTTTATCCATTAGATACAGGTGTTTGTGGTTAGCAGGCAAGTAAATACTGCTGTATGGATATTAGGATAACATAAAATGCTTGACCAAATTGTTGCTTATCCTTATAAATCACAGTGTAAAAAGGAATCTAAGATATAGGATAATCATTAACCCAATCAATAGAAAATTACAAATGCAAAATAAATTACACAACGGGGAGTTCAGCACCCCCCCCCCCCCCCCTGAAGAAATTTGCCTTATTATATAAAAATTATTAGAATAAGTAGCTCATAAGAATTTCAGAATATCATTACATAACAACGTGTTTAATTTAATGCTTCTAATGTCTGAACACATCGAAATATTTTATTTTCCTTTTATAAATGTTTGTGTAATTTAAACCCCCCGAGCGTCTTGCAAAAGGGTAAAATTGTAAAGTTGTTTTCTCTGCATTTTGTTTTAAATGCTAAGAAAATGTGATTCTTTCAACATTATAAAAAAAACTCAATTACAAATATGAATGTAATCCTTGAGAGAATTAATCATTCTTCAATGTATTTAAAATTCATTAAATCTATTGACTTATACTGTCTTAAATATTGCTTGTATTGCAGTGAAACCTGGAGCTTAGTGAACGGAATAATAAGCCCCAAACACTTAGAGGGTTAAAAAGTTTAAATTTTGTTTTTGCAGAAAGATTAATATTACGCAAAGTTTGCTAAAAACAATAAGTTGCAGAGATGGCATTGAGACTCTTGATCTGCAGATTTACTAGTTATTTAATGTTGTCCTGGCATTACATAAATAAAAGCTGAGGTCTGAAAAGGTAGCAGAGATTCCTAAAAATGCAATTGGAAACTCTTTTGGAATTAGAGATTTTAAAAACCTAAACCATTCAACATATAAATGAAACTGAAAGAAAAATACGAAATGAATAAAGGCTAAAAGGTACTTAATGTGCAAGACGAGTGGTAAAAGATGACAAGAGGTTAAGATAAAAATAAGTTTATTTCACAATTAAAAAAAAAAAAAATTAAAAAAAAACTAGTAGGAATTGTACGTTGAATATATGCGTTTCTATGTTTATTTTGGTCCTTGTGAGGTTGCTGTCCTTTGTACTGTATAAAAATATTTAAATTAATTTACATCACTTTAATTTACTTTTATTGATTTATTTCAATATATTTTGCTTCATAATGATATACGCTTATACAGTTTATGATATATGTCAGTGAATCCTGGGTCCCTAGGACTTCCAAAAGTCCGGGTCCCTTTTTTTACAAAAGCGGATCCCCATCAATAATAATTCATATTTTAAAGGAATAAATGAAACTTGTTTATTTGGAAAAGATAAAATAAATGCATTAATTATTGTTTTAATAATAATTAAATAATGAATTAAAACCAGTATTATTTACACTCAAATAAAGTATTTTTAAAAAATATTAAGAGAAATTTTCTTTACTTTTTTAATTGTAAAATAAAGCTTATTTGAGAGTAGAAGATATCAAGTTCCACTAACAAGTATCACTAATGTTCACATTCCTTTTAAAAAGGGGCAAGACGGGTATATTGAAAAAGATATTTTTGCTGAAAAAAAGAATACTTATGTTAAGTAAAGGGGTATGTTTAGTTGAATAATAGGTGCTTTTATTGCGCTTCCCATTGAATTATTTGTCAGCATAGATCTGTGTTGGAATCAGACATTTACCTTGGAAGGGAAATTCACATCTAAATCATAAATAAGCATCAAATCCTAAATCTTCAAAAGGTGGGAGACATTTCAATGCAGTAAGAAGGGGGGAGGAGGTCACTGGTCCACCCCCTGAAATCATGCTGTATTTTCACATCTAAATCATAAATAAGCATCAAATCCTAAATCTTCAAAAGGTGGGAGACATTTCAATGCAGTAAGAAGGGGGGAGGAGGTCACTGGTCCACCCCCTGAATGCATTATCAGAGTACACTGAAATCATGCTATATTTTTAAGAATATCATAAGAAAAAAAAAAAAATCCCATTTTATGAATCTACCTATAAGTTTGGTTTGCACATCTTTTTTAGTGCTTTGGATCCTCTGACTAAATTGGCGTTTTTTTCCGCAATACTTTGACGAAATGTGATCTTTTTTCGAGATCCTTTGATGGAATTCGGCTTTATTCCGCGATTTTTTGACGAAATTCGCTATTTTTTCGCGATCTTTTGACGAAATTCGCTATTTTTTCGCTACCCTTTTACGAAAATTCGTTTTTTCCGCGATATTTTGATGAAATTTGCGCTTTTTTCGCGATCCTTTGACAAAAATCTTCTTCTTCCGCGATTTTTTGACGGAATTCGCTATTTTTTCACGATCCTATGATGAAATACGCTACTTTTTTACGAAAATTGCATTTTTTCCGCGATATTTTGATGAAATTTGCGCTTTTTCGCGATCCTTTGATAGAAATCGGATTTTTCGCGATTTTTTGGCGATCTTTTGACGAAATACGTTTTTTTTTCGCGGCCTTTTTGCGAAAATCGTGTTTTTCCGCGATATTTTGATGAAATTTGCGCTATTTTTTGCGATCCTTTGACGAAATTCGTCTTTATTCCGCGATTTCTTCACGAAATTCGCTATTTTTTCGCGATCCTGTGACGAAATAGGCTATTTTTTCGCGGCCCTTTTACGAAAATTGCGTTTTTTCCGAGATATTTTGATGAAATTTGCGCTGTTTTCGCGATCCTTTGACAAAAATAGGCTTTTTTCGCGATTTTTTGACGAAATTCGCTATTTTTTCGCTACCCTTTTACGAAAATTCGTTTTTTCCGCGATATTTTGATGAAATTTGCGCTTTTTTCGCGATCCTTTGACAAAAATCTTCTTCTTCCGCGATTTTTTGACGGAATTCGCTATTTTTTCACGATCCTATGATGAAATACGCTACTTTTTTACGAAAATTGCATTTTTTCCGCGATATTTTGATGAAATTTGCGCTTTTTCGCGATCCTTTGATAGAAATCGGATTTTTCGCGATTTTTTGGCGATCTTTTGACGAAATACGTTTTTTTTCGCGGCCTTTTTGCGAAAATCGTGTTTTTCCGCGATATTTTGATGAAATTTGCGCTATTTTTTGCGATCCTTTGACGAAATTCGTCTTTATTCCGCGATTTCTTCACGAAATTCGCTATTTTTTCGCGATCCTGTGACGAAATAGGCTATTTTTTCGCGGCCCTTTTACGAAAATTGCGTTTTTTCCGAGATATTTTGATGAAATTTGCGCTGTTTTCGCGATCCTTTGACAAAAATAGGCTTTTTTCGCGATTTTTTGACGAAATTCGCTATTTTTTCGCTACCCTTTTACGAAAATTGCGTTTTTTCCGTGATATTTTGATAAAATTTGCGCTTTTTTTCGCGATCCTTTGACAAAAATCTTCTCTTTCCGCGATTTTTTGACGGAATCCGCTATTTTTTCGCGATATTTTGATGAAATTTGCGCTTTTTCGCTACTCTTTGACAAAAATCGGCTTTTTTCGCGATCTTTTGACGAAATACGCTATTTTTTCGCGGCCCTTTTGCGAAAATCGTGTTTTTTCCGCGATATTTTGATGAAATTTACTCTATTTTTTGCGATCCTTTGACAAAATTCGTCTTTATTCCGCGATTTTTTCACGAAATTCGCTATTTTTTCGCGATCTTTTGACGAAATACGCTATTTTTTCGCTGCCCTTTAATGAAAATCGTGTTTTTTCGCTATATTTTGATGAAATTTGCACTTTTTTTCGTGATCCTTTGACATAAATCTTCTTTTTCCGCGATTTTTTTGACGGAATTCGCTATTTTTTCGCGATCCTTTGACAAATAGGCTATTTTTTCGCGGCCCTTTTACGAAAATCGCGTTTTTTCCGCGATATTTTGATGAAATTTGCGCTGTTTTCGCGACCCTTTACAAAAAATCGGCCTTTTTTCCCGATTTTTTGACGAAATTCACTATTTTGCGCGATCCTTTGGCGAAATACGCTATTTTTTCGCGGCCCTTTTACAAAAATCGTGTTTTTTTCGCGATATTTTGATGAAATTTGCGCTGTTTTCGCGATCCTTTGACAAAAATCGGCCTTTTTTCGCGCTTTTTTGACGAACGCTATTTTTCGCGATCCTTTGGTGAAATACGCTATTTTTTCGTGGCCCTTTTACGAAAATCGCGTTTTTCCGCGATATTTCGATGAAATTTGCGCTTTTTTCGCGATCCTTTGACAAAAATCGGCCTTTTTTTTAATGAAACTACGTGTCCCATGGGACGCATAAGAGCTATTTTTTGGCGTCCTGTCTCTGATTTTTCACGTAATTAATGCGCTATAGCGCGTCCGCGGCATCGCTGTATGTATGTATATGTTTGTAGAAATGTTGTAATCTGTTGGCATATTTCCCCCCCCCCCCCCCAAATCAGCAATGATACATTAATTTTATTAAGTGATTAATATAAACAAAATTTTATATTATTAATAAAGTTACTTATTTAAATTATTATTTATTTGCTTAATTTTAATGTAAATAAAAATAAATATAACCAATTATAAAACATTATATTAAAGATGTTAATTGATTATTATCTGTATTCTGATGCGCTGTTTTAGAATGATATACTTGTGCCGTCTAAAAGTGATATAGGTTAAAATATTAGCAATTCTAAAATATGCAATTTTTCTACCGTTATATTCGGTAATCTACAATAGATGGCAGCACTAAACATTATAACTTATGATTTTAGTCCTGAACTTATTCATATATAGACTATCTTAATTTTAA
Source organism: Maratus speciosus (assembly GCA_963932465.1). NCBI lineage: Eukaryota > Metazoa > Arthropoda > Arachnida > Araneae > Salticidae > Maratus > Maratus speciosus. Next base: position 78,867,738 of record OZ010792.1, read on the forward strand.
TTACATGTAGTACAGCTAGATATATCATCATTAAATAATTATTTATTTTGTTCTAATATAATAAGGTTGCCATGGGCTATTATATTAGATATTGTCTCTTAATTATTAATTGTTTAATTTTAAACAAATACTTCTTATTGTATTTTTAGTATTAATTTATTCCAGGATCATTATAATAGCATGTAATACTAATTATTATATGGACTATATGTTAATTTTAATTGTTATATTTTAAGCTTGTGAATATTTCCTGCGGCAACCGTGGGATATGCTTTTTTTTAACTGTGCAAGTTATAAGGGCGGGCTTTCTGCTATGCCAAAATCCGTTAAATATTTGTGTCATGGTCAATATGTCATGGCTGTTCTCTCGCTGGGTATGTCTTTGATATAATTTGTTTCATTTTTTAATGTTGTTCATTGTTGCAGATATTACATTGATTAATAATTTTTTAAAAATTCTATTTATTTTACATGGTGTTTTTATAATTTCTGGTATATAGTGGGTTGGGTACATAATGGAATTCAATTTTTGCTTATTGCTGGATTCTATTACAGAAATCGACTATGTTTTTTGCTTATAAATGTATTTTATGTACCCTTGCAAAAGTGAAATACTTTATAAGCTTCCAGCATCATTCATCCATTTGATCTATTGTATGTTTATGATACGGTTTTTTCTGGTTCAACAATATTCAGCTGGATATTGTATCGTTTGTCTTTAATAGGATTTTATCAAAATTTGGAGGTTTTTTCATATGTTTTATATGGGTTTATCGCCCACAATGTGCTAGTGAATTAGTGTAATTTAGCATGTTAATTTAATTTTAGTAATTGGAAACCGATGATGATTTGTAATTATATAATGGTTATATATATATATATATATATATATATATATAGACTAGAATAACTATTGTCATGTTATATTACAATAACTTGCAATGATATTGCAACTGTTAAAGTTTAATCAAATTGTAACATCAATTTAATTTGGTTTGTAACATTTAACATTTGCCGACTTCGGCTAAACTGACGTTGGAACACGGGGGGTTAAAAAGAAAGTATAGATAGTTAAAAGCTCTAAAGAAAAAATATTGAGAATTTTCATTAATATAGATATCACTCATTCCTTGACCATTGATGTTTATGCTTGCATTGTGTGACCCTTACCTAGCTGTAATTTCTTTATCTTTTTCTCTGCGTGGTAACATCTTTTTTAAGAGTTTCCTTTTGCTTTTCTACTTTGGAAAAGGAAAATACCTTTTGTGCAGCTCTGTGAATGTTTTCTTAAATAGTTGCAATAAGTTTGGAAAACAAAATCTCATAATTGGACAACAAAGTATCTAAGTATGTTCTTAATTGATGGTTGATTGTGTTTCATAATCTTTTACTGATGGAGCAAAAGTTGAAGTAAAAACAAATAATTTCTCCGGGCAAGAAATGTTCTTTGAAAGTAAAAAACTCCAATACAGATTTACAATGATTTTGCCAAAACAGCTATTTGGAGAAAAGTACATTATTTGTTCTTCAGAAACAAAATACATAGAGAAAGTTATGCATGCAATAAATAGGTATGATCACCCAAATTTCTCCTTTCAAACTGTCAGAAACTGTATGCATTGCATGACTGTTTGGAATTAGTTTGGGGGGGAAAAAGGTCGTTTGTTGGAACAAGAGAATATTTAACAATAGTAGTACGAATGTTTGCTTAGTGTCTAATAATTAACATCTTTCTCAAGGAAAATTATGTTATTCTAATGAAATATGGGTAAGTATAGAACATAACAATGTTTGGTGAAATTCTATCATTAAAGAATTGAATCATAGAGGGATTTTTAAATGGTTTCTCAATTGGATTAAGATCTCTTTTGTGCAGAAGATACCTGTTAATCATTATACTTTCTGGAAGTGAAGATTAATTTGTCAACAGAGCATTAAAAGTATTTAACTCAAAGATAAATTTTATCATAGATTTTTCTTTTTAATGTGTGTTACAGATATTGGTCATTTTTTTAATCGTTTGTAATTGTTTTTACCTATCAAATTTCCCTTTTCATGCACATAATTTTATTGTTCTAATAGGTATTAAAAAAAAAAAAAAATGTTAAAAGCATTAAAATACATTATGGCATGCTGATATTAAGTACGAGAAAGTGTTCATATTTTTTGGTCCTAAATTTGAAAATGGTCACAAAAATAGACAAATATTTCTTAAAGTACATTTGACAAAGGGATTACAAACTACTTTTGATTTTCCACCCTTGTACAAAACGTGTATCATTGCTATATTTGCTTTTTGTAGCTGTTTTAAATTGTATTTTAGTTAAAAGCAAGTATGCAAAATAAATTTTTTTGGGGGGTATTTAGAGTATCTTGATTTTGCTCATCGTTCTGGAGAAAATTCCAAAGAAAGCTCGAATTTCTTCTGAATTTCATTATGGAAAAAGCTGTTATGAGGTTTGTATTACGAGTGCCTTAAAACTTAACTAATGCATGATTTTCTTTTTTTGTAAGCGTATAACTGGATTTTATTATAAAACTGCCTTCTTCTTTAGTTGGAAGCCAAATGTCGACAAGAAATGGAAGAGCATAAGCAAAAATTAGATAAAGAATATGAAAATATTCTACAGCAGTTTAGCAAAGAATTAGAAAAGCTGCAAATGAAACATCAACAAGAACTAGAAAGAAAGGTAAATTGTAATGAATTCAACTATTTTTAATATTAATTTAAAGGGTTTCATAATTATGTTAAGTGAAAATTTAATATTAAAAAAGTGATAAGCTATTGTATGAGATATAGAAAAGGTGAATTTATTTCTTCATTAATAAGATTGTTGTTTTGGCGTTGTTTATATTTATTAATAATTTATTACTACCTGGGTCATTTTCAATAAATGCATACAATTCAGAAAAACATTTTTAAAAAAAATTACTTTTCAATTTCACATTAAAAATGAAATAAGTGATAATGTATATGTTAGATGTGTCTGTAAATATAATTAATTAAGCACTTTAGCTTTTGGTATAATTTTTATACACTATTTTACTATATTTTATACACTATTTACCAGTAACATGGTAACAGACTTGACATTAACAGCAAAATATCTTCCAAAACCTACATGCTAATTATTAACACTAAGAAACAAAACAAAATCTTTAATATATTAACTAGATAATAATATTCAAGCAAAAGAAAGTACTAAACTTATATTTTTAACATAAAAAAATTAGGTAAGACTTGACATTGAATAAAAATACTCACCTTTATAAAAAAATTCTTTACTCTACTACACTGTTGTTTTTCAACTGCAAAAGAAAATGGCTACAAGTAAATATTTAACTAGTATAAGTGTTTTAAAAGAAATTTTTTTTTGCTGGAATAATGTCAGAAATTTAAAATAATGATGATTTATCTCATTAAATGTCCCAATTACTTTTCTTTTAAAGTGAAAAATGAAGTGAAAAAATATTACAGAATTATAAAATACAGAAGAGGGACAGCTATTTTTTTCTTCTACTAGATGCAAAAATCTGCATCTTTAGGAAAAAAATATGAAAGTGATTATTTTTATGTTTTAGAAATATGTTGTGTAGTGTAATTAAATAAATATAATATTTATAGTCAGTTTTAAATAATATATTATGAGTACAATTTTTTTTTTTTTTTTTTACTGTGGGGCAGTATATGTATGCATATTTTGAAAATGACCCACCTTTGATTTACTATGCATTATTTTCTTTTAGTTTAGCTGAATATTGAAGATTATTTTTATTTAATCTTTGATGTACACAAAATGATTACTGTATTTACTTGCATAATTTGCATCCCTGTGTAATTTATGCAGCCTGTACTTTTAAAAGAAAATTTTGGTTTAAAAAAAGATCTTTAAAAGAAAAGGTGTAATTTTGAGGTGAAGCATCTATGGTTAAGTCTGAAATAATGAAACAGGATTTCAAATTACTCTAACCGCATATATCCTTATTATTTTGATTTCATAAACAGATTTAAAGTCAATTTTGAGTTTAGTTCTGTGATTTTAAAAGGAAAGGAGCATATTCTATTTGTTGTGTTTCTATTCTGAGATTTCTTATTTTCACATGCTTTAAAAGTTCAGTTGCTTTTATGACCAATAATGCTGCATCAACAGATGTGTGATGTATTAGCATTTCTCTTCTGATTAATTTTCAACAGGATGAAAATTAATCAGTTAAGACATTTGATTATATTGTTTGTGCTGTTGTATTACTAAAAAAAAAAAAAAGCTACTGCAGACTTCAAATATGAGTAGTCCCCTTTGTGTAAAAATGTAGCAAGAGTTTTTAAATCTTATACTATAATGCGAGCAAAAATTGTGTGTGTGTGTGTGTGTATGTAAATTTTATCTTAAGAACGCCTCTAACGATTTTGACGAAATTTTGTATTTTACCATTTTTGGGCACGAGAAGACTATTGGGCTAGGTCACATGTTCGAGAAAATTCGATTAGTGGGTCATTTTAGGTCATAATGGATCAGAGTTAACCTCATTATATCTCAAAAACGGCTCAATCGATTTTGACTGAATTTTGTATCCAACCATTTTTGGGCACGAGAAAACTATTGGGCTAGGTCACATGTTCAAGAAATTTCAATTAGTGGGTCATTTTTGGGTCACTTTGGGTCAAGCTAATTTTATCTAAAAAACGGCTCTAACGATTTTGACTAAATTTTGTAATCTACTGTTTTGTATTACGAGAAGACTAATGGACTAAGTCACATGTTAGAGAAAATTAGATTAGTGGGTCATTTTTGGGTCACTGCCGTTTCCAAGCTAAGTTTATCTAGAAAACGGCTCTAACCATTTTGACGAAATTTTGTGTTCTATCGTTTTCGGGCACGAGAATAACATTGGGATAGGCTTTATGTTCAAGAAAATTCGATTAGTGGGTCATTTTGGGTCACAATGTGTCAGGTGTCAAACTAATTGAAGCTAAAAAAAGGATCAAACATTTTGACAAAATTTTGTAATACACTGCTTCTGGGCGTGAGATGACCATTGAGCTAAGTCACATGTTCGGAAAAAAAATCGATTAGTGGGTCATTTTGGGTCACTGTGGGTCAATATAATTGTACCTAAAAAACGAATCAAACGATTTTGACAAAGTATTGTAATATACCGTTTCTGGGCATGAGATGATTATTCGGCTAAGTCAAGAGTTCGAGAAATTCGATTTGTTGGTGGGTCATTTTTGGGTCAATCTAATTGTATCTAAAAAACAACTCGAACAATTTTGACATAATTTTGTATTATACCGTTTCTGAGCATGAGAAGACGATTGGGCTAAGTCACGTGTTCAAGAAAATTCGATTAATGGGTCATTTTGGGGTCACTGTGGGTCAACAAATTGTATCTAAGAAAATGCTTAAAACATTTTGACAAAATTTTGTATTATATCGTTTCTGAGCATCAGAAGACCATTGGGCTAAGTCACATGTTCATCATAATTCGATTAGTGGGTCATTTTTGGGTCACTGTGGGCCCGGTAGCAGAAAGTTCGAGACACGCGACGTGCGTCGCAGATTTATTTTGGACCTTGCAGATAAATTTGCCAACTTGAAAAAAAAAAGTATTTCCTTAAAAAAAAAAAAGTACGAAAATTCTGACAAAAAATATCGCGAATTCGACAAATGGTCGCCGAAAAATATCAATTTCGGCAATCGTTCGCATAAAAAATCGGTAATTTATAGCCAAAGGGTCGCTAAAAAACGCGAATTTCGTCAAAAGAGACCGGAAAAAAAACATGAATCTCGTCCCAGGATTGTAGAAAAAAATGCACATTTCTGTCACAGGATCGCGGGAAAACACGAATTTCGTCAAAGGATCGAGGAAAGAATGCGAATTTAGTAAGAGGATCGCGGAAAGAACGCGAATTTAGACAAACAATTCTGGGAAAAACGCAAATTTAGTCAAACGATCGCGAAAAAACGCAAATTTATGTCAAAGGATCGCGAGCAAACGCAAATTTATGTCAAAGGATTGCGGAAACAAGGAGGAATTTCGTCAGAAGATCTCGAAAAGCGTAAATTTCTGCCAAAAGATCGCTGTACAAACTTTAATTTTATCCAAAAATCCCGAAAAAAAAAAACGTGGATTTCGTTCCAGGGGCGCAAAAAAAAAACGCAAATTTCTGTAACAAAATCGCGGAAGAAACTTGAATTTCATCAAAGGATCGAGGAAAAAATACGAGGACACGAATTTAGTCAGACAATCGAGGAAAAAATGCAAAATTCTGTAAAACGATCGCGAAAAAACGCAAAATTTTGTAAAACGATCGCGAAAAAACTCAAAATTTTGTAAAACAATCGCGAAAAAAACTCAAATTTTTGTAAAACGATCGCGAAAAAACGCAAATTTCTGTAAAACGAACGCGTAAATACGCAAATTTCTGTCAAAGGATCACGAAAAACGCAGATTACTGTCAAAGGATCGCGAAAAAAGGAAAATTTATGTCAAAAGATCGGAATTAAAGTTGCGAAATTTTGTCAAAAAATCGCAAAAAGTGCAAATTTCTGCCAAAGGATCGCTGTAAAAACGCGAATTTCGTCAAAAGATCCCGGGAAAAACGTGAATTTCGTCCCAGAGGTGCGGAAAAAACGCAAATTTCTGTCACAGAATCGCAGAAAAAACACGAAGTTCGTCAAAGAATCGAGGAAAAAACACACGAAGTTTGTAAAGGATCGCAAAAAAAGCTCATTTTTGTCAAAGGATTGCGAAAAAATGGCAAATTTCGTCAAAAGATAGCGAAAAAAACGAGGAATTTCCTCATAAGGTCGCAAAAAAAACAGCAGATTTCGTCCAAAGATCGCAAAAAAACAGCAGATTTCGTCAAAAGATCGCGAAAAAACGGCAAATTTCGTCAAAAGATCGAGATAAACGGCATATTTCGTCAAAAGATCGCGAAAAAACCCAAATTTCATCAAACGTGCGCAAGAAAAACACTTAATTAGTGCCGGTAGTGGATTTTCGCCCCCCCCCCCCCCCCCCCACCTTCCTCCGTTGTAACCTTCCGGAAAATTTGCTGTGAATTTCAGAATTTATTTATTTTTTACTCAGAATCACCCCTGGTATTAATCAGTAAGAACGCTGTTTATTTTAACACTCATAATGTTTGTACATAAGAAAATGTAACGCGCTACTTCCGCAGACAATTTTCATCCCACTAAATTGCTGTCGCAGGCACAACCATAACTTTCTGCTACTGGGACTGTGGGTCAAGATAATTGTATCTAAAAATGACTCAAACGATTTCAACAAAATTTTGTAATGTACTTTTGGGCATGAGAAGACCATTGGGCTAAGCCGCATGTTCGAGAAAATTCAATTAGTGGGTCCCTTTTGGGTCTCTGTGGGTCAAGATAATTGTATCTAAAAATGACTCAAACGATTTTCATAAAATTTTGTATTATACCTTTCCTGGGCATGAGAAGACCATTGGGCTAAGTCACATGTTCGAGAAAAGTCGATTTGTGTGTAGGTAATTTTTGGGTCACTGTGGGTCAAGCTAATTGTATCTAAAAATGACTTAAACGATTTTGAAAAATTTTTGTATTATACCGTTTCTTGACAAGAGAAGACCATTGGGCTAAGCCGCATGTTCGAGAAAATTCGATTAGTGGGTCATTTTTGGGTCACTGTGGGTCAAGCTATTTGTATCTAAAAAAAGGCTCAAAACATTTTGACAAAATTTTGTATTATATTGTTTCTGAGCGAAAGACCATTGGGCTAAGTCATGTGTTCGAGAAAATTCGATTAGTGGATCAGTTTGCGGTCACTGTGGGTCAAGCTCATTATATCTAAAAAACGGCTCAAATAATTTGACAAATTTTTTTATTACACTGTTTCCCAGCACGAGAAGGCCATTGGGATATGTCACAGGTTCGATAAATTTAGATTAGTGGGTTCCTTTTGGGGTACCAATGCTCAAGTGAATGTTATCTATAAAAAGACTTTAACAATTTTGACTAAATTAATATTCTATCGTTTTCGGGTTCAAGAAGAGCATTGGTTAGGTCGTATGTTCAAAAAAATTTGGTTAGTGGGTCATTTTGGATCACTATGTCTAAGGATCATTCCAATTGTATCTAAACAGCAAGAATGATACAGTGAGAATAAAATATCGAATTGAACACAAGGCTAATTTTGACCGAGCTTAGCTCGGTCCTTCCTGCTAGTTCTAGTAATGCTCAATTGCTAATTTAGTTTAATATTATTATCATATAATATTCCTGGAATCTAAAAAAAGAACTCTCGTTACCCTGTTTAAAAATGCCACTTTAATAACTGCTGCAAGTTTTTTTTTTTTTTTTTTCAAAAAACCTGGTTTTTTTGGTTTAAACCGGGTTTTTTAAAATATATTTTCCTATTACATATACATGAATATTTATTGATAAAAATAAACATTATTGAATATATAAGTAATATAACGTCATTTAAAAATAAATTAAATAATTACAATAATTATGTAGAAAATTAAAATAATTTAAACATCTTTAGTAAAAGCTATGTCTTTTGTTCCATAAATAAAATGTTCTACATAGTAAAACATTGATACCTTGAAAATCTTAATAAACAATCTTTTGATTACTATAGTACTATAAATAAATATATGGTGTAGTTTCATAAATACAATATAATTTCCCATGGCTATTCAAAATCATTTCTTTGAAATATTTGCAATCTGAGATATCTGATTTTTCTGTTAAAACACTACATTAATAATTATTATCTTTTATTGAAAGTAAAGCTTTTAAGCTTTTTATAAAGAATTCCTGGGATGATTTGAATTTAGCAGTAGAGTCTTTACACGTTTCAAGAAGTATTGTATATTGTCATTTGACACTTCTCAAAAAAAAAGGGGCGGGGCGACAGTAAAATAAACAGAAATACCTATTTACCAGCTTTTTAGACTACTGAAAACATTGATCTTAAAATGGAAAGTAGATTTATAAAAGTTGTCAATCTTAAAAAAATTCAGAAGGTATATGTCGTATACCTTCGTATACCCTCCACTACATCCCCAGTTAAAAGTAGAAATTATTTTTATCCAATAATTTGAAACACTTAAATTACAAAAATGAGAAAATATTATATTGGATTTTTTCTTAAAACCCACTTGGTTAACCAGTTGATTTAAACCATGCTGGTAACAGAATAAAATAAATTATAACGCAAAACCGCAATCCCAATGTAGGAATGTAAGAAAAGCAAAAGCTTACTAAACCCAATAGTCATGATACAACAAAGAGTAACCAATGGAGAAAATTACTTATGATTATGTCATCATTGAGGCATAATGTAATCCTTAGTAAATATTAACTAATCAAGCAATCTAAGTAGTAAAAGTGTATTTTTAGCTCAAATCTGCCATTTTGGCTATTTTTAAAAATAAAAGGCTTGAAAAAAGAAGAAAGAAAACTAACTACCTTTTTTTCCCCAGCTAATTTTAGAAAAATTAATTAGTCTGCCATATAGATTTAAAGCTTATAAGAAAAGTTTGATTGACTAAAAGTGTTTGCCACTTTACAAGTTTATTAATTCATCATTTTTAGGGTTTCGTTCATCTCACGAAACCCTATTCGTCTCGCTCCTCTGTCCGTCTGTCCGTCACAGAGCCCGTTCTCAGAAACTATACATGTTAGAGACTTGAAATTTTGGGTACTTATAGCTGAACACCTCACATCAAACAACAAATCATAAAATTTTGAAAAAGTTGGTAATTAACCGAATTACTGGCTAATTAACTTCTAAAATTAACCAATCCACCTTTTTAACGCAAATTCAAACGGTCTTTCTCGAAATCATCCGTGTTTCTCCTAAGGGTTGCCAGTAAAATCAGCCGAATGCACGGTTACCACGGAGGAAATTAAGCCGAAAAATGAAGTGGAGATTTTAAAGCGAAATCGTATATCAGAAAATATTGGTCCGAGAAATTTGTAAATGGAATAGACAGACGCAGAAAAAAATCTACTTTCATTTGGTATAAAGTTCACATTTCTGCAATGTGTATAAGTTAAAATATCCACTAAAAATCGATCGATAAAAATTTAATTTCTTTAATTGGAAAGACAAGGAAATAAAAAGATTTCAATTCGGTGGGAAAGCAGGTAGACATGATGACGCTGCGGTTTTCCATAATAGCATATTTTAATACGAAATTTTAACTTTTTAAATATTAAATTTTTTGATTAAATTCTTTGGCATCCCGATGTCAAATTTCTCGCTGATTTCATTGATACCCATATCTAAGTCCCATCTTAATTACAAGCTGAAATATTATTATTTAATTAATCGGTTTATTCTTATCAAATGCGTCGATTAAAATGAAGAGACGCGCTTATTTAACCACGAATTAACTTAAATTAGGAAATCTAATCATTTGCCTGGACTTTTTGTACAGCGATATGAGATAAGTATAACTCATTCATCATCAGAAAGTTTACTTCATACCACTATTTTCTAATAGTAATTTCAGGAAATATTTTGAATTATTGGTTAAGACTGCCACTCAGTCTGTTTGAAACTTTAAGATAGTTTATAACACATAGAAAAAAGTGTAAAAAAGAATGGAGTGTGATATTTCGAGGAGGGGGAGGGGGGAAGCTAGAATTATTTTTAAAATCTTAGTGTTTGTTACCGCAGCAAATATTTTAAATTCTTGTTTAAGACTGCCACCATCCCGACCCATCTATCTACGGAAAGATTGCGTAAAGGAGTTTCGTTCAGATATGCTTTTGTTAAGAATAGAGTGCATTCCCTGGTGGTGGAATGTGGAACTAACATAACGCGATTTTGTTAAAATTAGGAAGTCTAACAAGTCGATCTGTTTGAAACTTTAAGATATTTTATAACACATAAGATAAAGTGTAAGAAAGAATAACACGCGAAATTCTGGGGAGGGGGGGGCTAGATTTCTATTTAAAAAATTAGCGTTTCTGACTGCTTTAGGTGACTTTTTGAGGGAGTCCTGAGATATATGCTACTTATTTAATATAAAATTGTCTAAAGTTTAGTTACCACTATTTCCTAATAGTAATTTCAGCAAATATCTTAATTTCTTATTAAGACCGCCACCACCTCGAGTAACATATCTACTTATAGGTTGTTTAACGGAGTTTCCTTCCGATACAGTTTTGTTAAGAATAGAGTGCGCTCCCTGGTGGTGGAATGTGGAACTAACATTTTTGTTAAAATTAGGAAATATAACAAGGCGATCTGTTTGAAATTTTACGATAGTTTATAACACATTAGAAAAAGTTTATAAAAAATGGCGCGTGAAATTTCGGGAATGTGGGGAGATGGGGAGGGGCAAAATATTTCTTTTTTGTTTCATACCGTTTCAGGTGCGTTTTTTGATGGAGTCCTCAGATACATGCTACTTATTAAATATAAATATGTCAAAAGTTAAATTACCACTATTTCCGAATAGTAATTTCAACAATTATCTTAAATTCTTGCTGAAGACCGCCACCCCCTCGAGTAACATATCTACTAATGGGTTGGGTAAAGGAGTTTCGTTCAGATACGCTTTTGTTAAGAATACTGTGTGCTCCCTGGTGGTGGAATGTGAAATTAACAGACCGCTAACAATTCAATCTGTTTTAAACTTTAAGATACTTTATAACACACGATAATAAATTATAAAGAAGAAGGGTGCGTCGCATTTCGAGGAGGGGGGGGGGGGGGTTGAGGGAGGTGCGCGAACAAAATTAGGAAATATAACTGGACGATCTGTTTGAAACTTTAATATGGCTTATAAAACATAACATAAATTTTTAAAATCAGGCCGCGTCAAAAATCATGGTGACCACCTGCCCACTCCCCCCCAAGGGGGGCACTTTTCTAAATTTGGCAGATACCCGTCATGTGATATATCGTAACATTTTGGGGGGGGGGGCGAACAAAATTAGGAAATATAACAAGGCGAATATGTTTGAAACTTTAACATAGTTTAGGATGTGTTTGCCAAAATTTAGAAGGTATTCCATGGCGATAAATGTACTGGACGTTTTGAAAGGAATATTAAACGAAACCCTTTGTGCGATGTATGATCAAACTTACCCACTTGTTCTAAAGTTTTGCTTGTAGCTTCTGCATAACTTGGATTTTGCATTTTTCAGTAATGTATAAAATAAATGAAAACAATAGGGAAAAAGAGAAAAAAAACCAGCATGGTTTTTTTTTAAAAAACCATTTGGTTTAAACCAGCGTGGTTTAAACCAAACAACCCTGGTTATAATTACCTTAAAGAGAGACATTTCTTTAATTACTCTAAATTTTTCACCAAGGAAATTTAACATCAACTAGCTGACCCGCCCGGTGTTGCCTGGGCAGACTGTCATTGAAAAATATAACAGTGGAGTGGACTTCATTAAAAAAAAAAAAAAAAAAAGACTGAATAATATATATTTAGGCACAGATGTCATGTATGCACCACGTTGGCTCGATTTTTTTTTTTTTTTTTTTTTTTTTTCTGACGCCAATTTGGCAAAAACCTCGTTTTCGAATATCAGTTACATATATATTTTTAAAAAGGGAATAACAATAAATAAAAAGTTTTATTAATAGCTATAGAACAAAACAATTTATATAATTTTAAAAAAGAAAATTAAAGTAAATAAACAATTTATTAATAAATAAACAACAACGTCTAGGTTACCATATCAAACAAAATAACAACACTTTGGTGCCAGTTAAGTACCCTGGTGCGTATATGACATCTGTGCCAAAATGAAACGGTCAGGGGAAAATCGGTATAAGATTGAAGCTTGATATATGGCAAATTAAGATATGTGAAATGCTAATGTGAAGTATTTTATAAAGTGGCTATTAAACCTATTTTGGCAATCGCTTATGCTCTGTGTTTGACGGTGTTTTCAATTTTCTCTTCTTAATTCTGCTTCTTCTTCACTTTCAAGCATTCATCGAGATCTTTTACGGGCAATTTCTAATGATATTTTGAAGCTTTATAATTGCAGCGAAACATAAATCTGATTTTCTTCGCCCTAAATCCTGCCAAAGGACTTTTACACAATCTATATATATAACGCTATCGAATGTGACACAGACATCGTGATTATTTGTTAATTGTTTAATGGCAATGCCCAAATGACACACATCTCATTAGTTATTGTGTAAAAGACCTTTGGCAGGCTTTTACACAATAACCAATGAGATGTATTTCATTTGGGCATTGCTATTAAACAGTTAACAAATAATTGCAATTTCTGTGCCATAGTGTCCATGCGATAGTGTAATATATATATATATATATATATATAGTTAAAAAATTCCAATAGTTATTTCAAGCATTACCACAAACTGTAAACTTTAATTGAAGCACAAAATTAACTTAACCAAACCAAATAAAAACTATAATTTAACTTAATAAACAAACTTAAAGAAACACAACTTAACCAACTTTAACTTAAACAAAACAACCATAAGAAACAAGGCAAATAACTAATTAAACATGGAGACAGGTCTGTGTGGCTTATGACACACTAATGCAGGGTTAAAACTGTTTTTAAGCATGCAACATTCCCCATATTTACCTGTCGAGACCATATTGAAAAAACAAATGAAACAAGATTAACGCTAAATGAAACCGACCGACCGAAATCAATCCATATCAAAAGCGATCTGTTTCCACTACATTCCGTAAACCACACGCTTCGAGTAAAGGCATCAATTCACTTCTGTTCTTGCAAGTTCTAACATAATTATACGTCATATTTTTGACCAGACTCACAGGATAACCCTGTTTCACAGCAGTGACGTACCATTTCAGCATATCCTCATTCAAAATGACACTATCCGATGTCAATCGGTTTAATCTGTTTAAACCGTTAATATAAATGTTTCTGAATACCGATATATGGACATTTGAATTGAAATTCAATATTGCAATTGTTTTAAAGTTAAAATCGTCTCTTTTATCATAAACCGATGTAATTAAATTTCTGTTTTCTAATTTTAGATTTACATCTAAGTAATTTGTATTGCAACTATTATGACTACCGGAAAGTTTCAATTCTAAATTTTTAGGATAATATTTAAATTCATGGTTAATCTTTATTCCATTCAGCTCGACAATCAAAACGTCGTCGATATATCTGAAACTCATTATGTCTTTATGTAATTCACTTATATTTTCATATATATGTAGATACATGTCGGCCAAAATTGAACTGCAACTCCCCCCCATGGGGATACCCTTAATCTGCTTATATACCTTATTGCCCTCATATAAAAAATTCTCTTGAACCACCAATTGAAACAAATTTTGAAATTCACTTAAATCCATGTATAAATCACCATACCTATTATACACCTCCAATATCTTCTCCCTCAAATCCTCAATCTCTATGTTGTTAAACAAATCTGCAAAATCATATGCATACAATCCTGTAATCTTATTTTTATACCTTTTCACTTTTTCCAACAGTTCATAACTATTACTTATTATAAAAGTTGAATTCTCACTTTTAATCTTCAAAAATATTCTCTTCAATACCTTTAATAATTTTTTATTCGCACATTCAATATAGGAATTATAACCACATGTAACGGTTCTAAATTTCACAGGGCATTTATGGAACTTGGGTATTAAAACCAAATAAGGAAAATTCAAATTATCTTGTTTTGTTTTAATTTTTTTATACATATATATATATATATATATATATATATATATATATTGTTGCCACTAGAAGCACCATCTGCAAAAAATGTTAAAAACTTTGTGAGTTGGCGAGACATCGAACCAAGAAATTGTGTTAAACCTCAGTTCTCATTCATTTATTAGTGTTGTGAATAAATTAAGTATATACAGTCCGCTTAACTATATTATTTGTGTTGCGTAAATTTGAATTAAAATGTGAGCTATTCTTAAGGCCCATCAATAAATACTTAAAAATAAAAACTTAAATATAATAATCTTCATATTTTTCATGATGCAATTTTTCATAATAAAAGGTTTACAAGCCACGTCTATGTAGTACATGGAGAGGAGAAATGATTTGTTGATGTTTTAAACTTGAAAGTATATGGTCATATGATAGATTCCTTTACCATAAATTTTACCAACATTGATACAATAATGCTATAAGAACTATAAGAACTTAAATGTAATAAAGAAAGCTGAAAAAATTTGATATTGGAATGTTCAGACAACTTATCCAATCATATTTAAGGCTGTAAACTATATTATGAATAATCTCTTCGTTACTGAATAAAAAGTAATTTTTGAAAAAATATTGGAATAGGTTTTTTTACCTATTCTGGTTTCAAAAATGATAATGATAGAAAAATGTTAAAAATTGATGTAAAGTAAATGGAGGTCACATGTGACCCTTGGGACACAATTGATTAAAAAGTTCAAAATTTTGGAAAATCATTGTAAATATTTGTTTCTTTTTAAACTTGTGAAAATAAATGTTTTTTTTTTATGTAACATAATTAAATATTATATTTATTGCTTTAAATGCATTAAATTCATTAAATCATAAACCTCAAAATTTTTAAATAATTTTTGCCTGGAACTATTGTTAAGAAACTACTGTAAAATTAAAATTTTATTACTTTATTTTTTACGTAGTGTCAAAATTTTCAAAACAATTGTTTTTCAAAATGCATTAATAAACTTTACACTTTATACACATAACTCTTCTTTTGGATTTACATTCTTCCAAATAACACTTAGACGCATTTTTGATGTCTATAAGTCTTGTCAAATATCCTACATTGTCAAGACAGATTTCCTTTGAGGGTGTGTTAATTTTTCTTTGCTTCTTTGTCATTTCTTCTTTCAGAACTTGAATTTATTGGTGATTAATAAGCGAATCGTAGAAAGATGAAATCTTATATATAAACTCATATACACTGTTTAAAAAAAATGGGAAAGCAAACCATGCAAGACAGCCATGCATGGGTATAAAATTGGAAGTATGCAATATATTAAAAATAAAACACAAAATTATATTATATTGGAATTTTAACTATTTGAAATGATGTCAAGAGCATAATCAGACACTCCGCACCAATTTGAGTAACTCTAAATGGCAAAAAATATGATATTTGAAGAGAATGGACTATACTTTATATGATGTGTGCTCCCCCGGAATAGTTAATATTGTACAATATTTGTTTTCCTTGGATGCAATGAGGTTGTCAATAAGAGTTAAGAAATTCTTTTTTCAAAAGCTGATATAGTATCAAAGTACCAAACACATCAACAGTGGCATGCAATGCGTCGTTAGTGTGTTTTATATGTGCTCGATCAGATTTAAATGATGAGTGAATGCTGGCTACTACATTACGTTGTATTGTTTCATTTTCAAACATATTATGCACAAGTTGTGCTGTATTTAGCATGTATTAAATAAAAGAAATCAGTAATGATTGCAGCATAAAGTATGACACAACACCTGAATATATCGTCTGCATAACCTTTGAGCTGTCAAGATGTCATTTGAAGTAATTTACAAATCAATACATAATTTTTCAGCAAATCATGCAAGCTAAAATATGCCAATATGAACCCGATTAGGAAATTTCACCAGAATAAGTTAATATATAAAAAAATCTGCTAATGACAATTGAGAAAATGACCTTATGATAAAATGTCTAGAAAAGTAAATCAGAAAAAAAAAAATTCATATCAAATTTAAAATGGCACTTCCCTCTGTTAGTGGCCTTGGCGAGAGAGAGAAAAGCCTAGAGAAGGAACACTTTAACAAGTACTTTCGGGTAACTTGCTGGCTGTTTCATACAGGCCTTTATTCAATATTTACACAATTTATTTAATGTTTTGTGGGTATCTATCCATTTTGTTGCATTTAAATTGCATGTTTTGTGGAGGAAATGCAGTATTACAAAATAAAAGTTTCTATACCTAATAATTCCAAATTAATGGTGATTGAGAGTGCTTTCCATTCATTTCATCTTTTTTAATTTTAAATTTTTTAGAGACCATTCATAAAGACAATTTTAAATCTTAAAACTAACCCGAAGCAAAATTTCAAGTTTTTGGGCTTAGCAGTAACACAGAAGTAAAAAAGTTTCGAAAGTTTTTTGTTCCTGCACTGTTTTATATAGCGACATTTTTAGAAATTGTTCTATTGGGAGAATTTACGTCATGAAAAATACTGCCATGTCAAGTTTCATATTTATATTCCTAACAATTCCATGTACTTTGTTACTTAGATTTTCTTTAGATCTTTTTCCGTTTTCTTTAGTCTTTCAATTTTTTAAAATTTGTTCTATAATGAGCATTTACATCTTATAAATTACTGCCATGCCAAAGTTCTAGTTTCTAACCCCAACAGTACCCCAGAAATTGCAGTATTCTAAATAAATCATAATTTAGAGTCTTTCAAGATATTTTTATGTTTATTTGTCAAATTGAATTTTCGAACCCTTTAGAGAGTGTTCATAACGACTATTTACATCTTTAAATTCGATGTGGTGGTTACTTTTAAGTTTCTAACCGAATCAATGTAACAGAAATCGCAATTTTAGAACTTTTTTGCTCCTGCACCGATGGAGGTTGTTGCACCGACATATTATAGTTTTTTTTCGGAGCAGAGATGGCTACCAATATTTTTTTATAATGGCTAGGTAGTTTCAAAGATAACACCTCACAAACGCACAAACATTAATATTACTATACACTTTATAATATTAGCATAGATGTACAGATGCAGAAGCCATTTATCTGTTAATAACTAAAGTGCTCGGCATTGCCTGGAATTTGAAGAATGTTTGTTCTGAAAAATCAATTTCAAAATTTAACATACAACATAAAACAAACAATTAAAAAAAAAGCAGTTGAAGTGCTGTACACATGAATCAAATGGAAACACGACATAAAAATGTATCATCATCATCAACCGTTTTCAGTCCACTGCTGGATGTAGGTCTCCCCCAGATTTTTCCAATGTTTCCTGTCTAGTGCTTTAGTCATCCAATTTACACCGGCTACTTTTCTGATTTCATCACTCCATCTTAACCAGGAACATTCAGACCGTCGGGAATTAAGGGCCGTGATTTATTTTGTGAATTCATGGTAAAATAAGGGGGGTAGGTGGCCAAATTCCTGGCCAAGCGGGTTGGAGGAAGCCCATCCACGTTCGTTCCCCATGCACTAGGCAAGGGTACTAACAGGCTGTACCGGTGGAAGGTGCGGATTGGACATTAAGTCTCCACTCCCAGTCGATTCCTTTAAGTCCTCCTCGAAGGCAATTAAAGGGTCTTCTCCTGGTTAATAAGCAGAGGCTATTAAACAGCCCATAAAAATGTATAAATTTATATAATTGACTCAAAATAATACAGCTATAAATGAACTTATTTCAATTTATCATTGGAGCAATAATGTTAAAATACGCCAATATTTCCATAATCGGGTTTTTATCATGCTTCAATACGTTTTTTCACACTCATATGACGTTATACTATATTCACCACGTCCTTTATCTTTCCAATATGACGTAATATTCCTTTTTAGATTCGTCCAACTATTTATTTCTTTTTTCACGTGGTAACCTTGAAATAGAAAAGTTATGACATAATATTCACTTTCATTTAAATTCGGCAAACTATTTATTTCCTTTTCGTTTTTCACGTGGAAATCTTGAGTAGAAAATTAATTGTTTTGGTAAGAATTTTATTGTGGACTTTAATTGTTGGCAACTGCTATAACGAAAAATGTTGAAATTTGATAGGAAATTGCTGTTAAATTGTTTTTTTATTTATTAAAAGTTAACTGTATATTATTTTGATTCCAGAATACTTTAGTTGCCTCGGCTGTGATTTAATTAATACACATATACTTAACTTTTCACAATTCTGTCTTCCAAACTATGGATTTGTGTAGAATTACAGACAGACAAATTTTCATTTTTATATATTAGATTATATACAAACATAAATAACTTATCTAATATGTGTTAGCAGATGCATTTTTAAATATATATATACATATATATATAAACCAGTATAATACTTATTCTGTTTTATTTTCATAGTCATTTATATCATTTGGCAAAAAATCTCACTTAACCCAAATTGCATGCTTTTTACAAAAGCACCAAGTCAACAGCAAAGTACCATGAAAAGCATTAAATGCATAGTAAAAAGGCACTTAGCTGGCGCAGGTAATAAATCGCCAAATAATGTTCTTCTCACCCTCTTTTGAAATGCATTCTTTCTGTATAAAATACATATATTAAATACATTTAAAAAACACGACTCATCTCATTAAAATTAAAATAAATAAATATAAAAAGAAGAGATAATAGCATAAGTCAAAACATTTTATTTCAACATCAAAGAGTTATATCTAAGTTACACATGTAGAAAAAAAAGCTGCTTTTGGCGAAAAAACAGTCTTGACTAAATTTAAACCTGGCTAAAAAAAAAACGTACCATGATTAATTAAAATGTTATAGGAATATTCCGTAAGCTAATTTTCAACCAATGTTGCATTTTAAAAAGTGGTGCTTAATGCCAATTTAATTTCACAGTTGTAACTTTTTTTTGGGGGGGTGGGGGGTTGCATTTATTTACATTTGAATTTAAACTTTTATTTTTATAATTGTTGCTTGTATGAATAATTATTACCTTGAAAATAGAGTTTCACCTGAAACATATGTAAAATGCTACTTGTGTGGTTGTTTTCTCAAAGCCAATTTTATATTGTTATTATAACTTGCATACAGTTATAGCAATGTTCTTATTAGTATTATTCTTGCTTGATGCTAATCTTGCCTGTGTATTTGAATGCGGACTATTGGTCATTTTTCTTGTACAAAGAGTGGTTCTAAGATAATTGTTCCATTTCGCTTACTATGTACCAATTGCAATATTGATACTTTTATGTTACAGCAGGTGATAAATTGCCAACAATTTTTCCCAAATCATATTCGTATTACATTTATTTCATTAAAAATATAATCCTTTCATTAACTTGATTTAAAATACATCATTTTAACTACCTAATTTCATAATACTTTTGAAATATTCTCTTACCATGGCGTTTTTAGCCCCCGTATGCTGTTTCTCTCTTCCAGCTATTAAAGTATCGTCTTTAAAAAATAACGTTCCGTTGTATAAGCCAGCCGTAAAACAGAACAGATGTATCATCGTACGGCTAAATATTCGATACTACTTTGTTATCCCTTCGACCAATTTTGACAGATTATATAAATCGCCAAACCACTCGCCAAATTATACAAATTAACATAATTTTTATTTTAAATAACACAGAACAAATAAATTAGTATAACAGTAATAAAAATACAAATAAAACATCGAAATAAAAATAACTTGATGAAGTAAACACGTGTAACTTGCTTAAAGTTAAGTGAATATGACATTTACGATCAACCATTATTGGCATTTAATCTTATAGTTTGGTGATAGATTTTTGGTTGACGGTATAACTAAGTAGTACCAAATACTCTACTGCAATTTTTTTTAAACTTCTAAGTATTGCACATTTTCAATTTTTATACAGTCGTATTGGGGGAAAAAAGTACTTTTAAATGCAATTTATTTGAAAAGTGTATCTCAATTTATTTTTGAAATATTAATTTTTTTTAGT
Source organism: Maratus speciosus (assembly GCA_963932465.1). NCBI lineage: Eukaryota > Metazoa > Arthropoda > Arachnida > Araneae > Salticidae > Maratus > Maratus speciosus. Next base: position 78,888,379 of record OZ010792.1, read on the forward strand.
AGTTTTTGTAAGCAGTTGACAAACTTTCATTTAATATAAACTGTAACGGAATATAGATTATATATTATACTTGTTTAAACAAATAAAGTTCATGCTTACTTTTCTCAGCAGCGCAGGTTGGCTTGTAGTAAATTAAAACATGACCATCAAATAAATAATGCAGCATCTCATTTCACATAATATATACATTTATCTGGACAAAATGGCAGACATCACCATTATAAAAGACAATCAACACTCAACTAAAAAGAACATCTTAGATCGTCTATATACTATCAAAACCTATTTCCATGGAAACACGATAGGCCTTCTAGCGGCAGAAAAGAAAAGAGATATACAAATCGTTAGATTACATAAATAAAATAAAAGGAGTATATTACAACATCCCCCCTTAATCTAGCGGTTCGAAAAAGAAATTAAATTTAGTTTTTCCCTTAATTTTAAAAATTGGGGTCTGGGAAGAGGCTGTGTTAATGTATCTGCAATCATTTCTTTTGAACTACAGTAATCAACAAGCACTATATTTTGTTCGTGTAAATGTCTGGTATAATGATATTTGACATCAATGTGCTTGGTTCTAGCACTATGTTTCCCAGTTTGTATCTGTACTATACAAGATTTATTATCTTCATATAGCATAATTGGTAAGGATTGTTTGAGACCTAAGTTTCCTAATAGTGTCAGCAACCACTGTATTTCTTGTGCAGCATTTGCAGCGGTTATATATTCTGATTCGGCAGTGGACAGAGCAATACAATTTTGGCGTTTTGAGAACCATGATATTGGATTATCTCCTAAAAGAAAGATGTTACCGCTTGTAGACTTTCTGGTCGCTTTATCACCAGCCCAGTCTGCATCATAGTAGCAAGTGAGAATTGGGTCAATTTAGCTGCTTATAACAAGATTCAGGTTCGTTGTTGTGTCTAGATACATGATAATCTTTTGAACTGATTTCCAGTCTTTTTCTGATGTTTTTTCAATTTTTCGGCTAAGTATATTAACTGCTAGGACAATGTCCGGTAGGACACTGTTGCTATGTAAAAAAGAGCTCCAATGGCTTGTCTATATTCATTATTATCGTTGAGAAAATTACTGTCATCTTCATTTTTTGGGTATGAAATTTCCATTGGTATGTATGTGGGGTTCTTCTCTTCTATGTTAAACTTCTTAAGTAATTCTTCAGTTTTATTTTTCTGATTCAATTCAAAGCTTCCATCATTCCATCAATATTTCTTTGGATGTCTATTCCAAGATAATGTCCACTTCACCTAAATTTTTAACTTCGAAGTTTTCTTTCAGAATATCAATCACTTTGTCGATTTTTGTTTCATCTTTACAAGAAATGAGAAGATCATCTATGTACAGAATAATTAATATATTTTCATTTTATCTATTTTTCTAAATAAACATGCATCTGCCATACTTTGCTTGAAATTGTTTTTCAGCAAACTTCTGCTAGCTTTTGATTCCACGCATATGCAGCTTGTTTAAGCCCATATGTGGATTTTCTTAATTTGCAAACTTTCTTCTCATGATTAACTTCAGGTTCAACATATCCCTCTGGCTGTACCATATCGATATCTTCCTTGAGGTCTCCATACAAGAATGCTGTTGTGATATCAACATGTCTGACATGCATATTCTTCTGAGCTGCAGCTGTTAAAAATGCTCTTATGGCTGTGTGCTTGACTACTGGGGAAAAAGTTTGATCGTAATCTGTTCCGAACTTTTGGTTGAAACCTTTTGTGACGAGCCTTGCTTTATGTCTTTCAACTGTGCCATTTTCATTCAATTTTACTTTAAACGTCCATCTACAGCCTATTGTCTTTTTATCTTTGGGGCCATCACAAATGATGCACGCTTGAAGGGGGGAGGCGGTTTTGTGAAATTGTGACAGTTTGTGATAAGGGGGTGGAAGAAATGTGACATCACACATTTTGGTTAAAATAAAAGCATTTCAAATCAGCAGATTAAATTTTGAAGTTATTTTGAAATAATGTATTTTTTAATGATAAAGTAAAGATAAGATTTAAAGCTAAAATATATTAAATTCCATTTCAAATTCCAAAATACAACTGTCTCAATTGCTCTTTCATATTAATATTTTATTACTACTGTATATAATTGTGTTTTTTGTTGTAAACCTTAGTCTTATTTCATACAAAATAAGTGCACTAATCATTTTGATAGTTATGCTCACAAATGTCATTAAAATAACATAGTTAAAGTTTAAAAATAAAATTTGAAATATCTATAACATAGTGCTTTGTTTCTGAACTGCAAGTATATGTTTATGAATATAGCGTGACATGTGACAAGGGGGGGGGGGAGAGTATGGTGAAGTGTGACACTTTGTGACAAAGTGTGGGAGGGGGTCAAAAATGTTGAAAAATGTGTGACATCATTTATGGACCACCCCTTTGTGTAGCTTTACAAGATCACTCGTATGATTCTTTTTGAGAGGTTGCATCTCTTCTTCGATTGCTTTGGACCATTTCTTCTTTTCATGAGAATTAAGAGAATTCAGTGCTTTGAAACTAGCAGGTTCTTTCATTGCTTCTCTTGTAAAATAAGTTAATTTTTCTGGTGGTTTTCCTTTATTAATTCTACGAGATCTTCTAGGTTCCTCTGGTGTCAAAGATTGTTTCTTCATAATATTTTAATCTTCTTCAGATGTTTCTTCTTCATTCACGTCTTCTTCTTCGTTCTCTATTTGTTTCGGTGGAACTACTGTAATTTCCTTGCCGAAAGTTGCGTCTTCAATGAATCTGACTGTTTTACTTATAATTACATTATGGTCAGATATTAAAATCCGATATCCTTTACTTCTGTAATCATAACCAATCATAATTCCTTCTACAGCCTTCTCGTCTAGTTTTCTTCTTTTGCTTTTGTGAATGTGTGCGAATGCTTTAGATCCAAAAACTCTGATGTTCGATAAATCTGGTTTCTGACCATTCCATAACTCATATGGTGTTTTAATTTTGGCTTTAGTGGGCAATCTATTCTGTAAGTAATTTGCTGTCATTTATGACTTCTCCCCAATAATTGTGTGGCAGGTTGGCTTCAGACAGGAGGCATCTTGTCATCTCCATTAAGCTTCTATTCTTCCTTTCGGCAATTCCATTCTGTTGTGGTGAATGTGGCACTGTGAACTGGTGTTCAATTCCATGATTTTTCATGAATTCTTGCATTTCATTGCTTATATATTCCCCTTCATTGTCGCTCCTAACCGTTTTTATCTTCTTATTGAATTTATTTGTAGCCACAGCAACGTTTTCTTTTAGTTTAGAGTAAACTTTATTTTTGTTTGTTATTAGATAAATCATAGTGAAACGTGAGAAGTCGTCAACGAAAATAAGGAAGTAACACTTTCCACCGACGCTGGTGGTTTTCATGGTGCCACATAGGTCACTATGCATAAGCTCAAGCGGACTCTTTGCTTTGAACTTTGATTCATTTGGATAGGGAAATTCTGAAAGTTTATTTTTAATACAATTTTCGAAATCATTAACTTTTTCGCAGTTATCAACTTGATGCCATCAGCGAGATTTTCCCTCACAAGTTGCTTAATAGCATCTGAATTTCGGTGGCCAAGGCATTTGTGCCGTAAATTAATGCAGCTTACATTTCTGCATTTCAAAGCGAATGTTTGGTTTTCGCTGTCCCTTGTATATTCATTTTGTGTTACCTTATAAAGACTATTATTACTTGAAACTGCTTCTAAGTACGTAATTTAATTTTTTTTTTAACAAAGCATTTGCTTTCGTTAAATGTAACTGTAAATCCTTTTTCAGTAATTCTTTTTACCGATATTAAATTACATTCTAATTCAGGCAAGAAATATACATTCATTAGAATAACGTCATGACTAGTTCCGTCAGACAATTTTGTTGAAATGTGAACGTTACTGATACCTTGCGAAAATAAACTTTTCCCATCTGCAATAATAATTTTCACAGGTTTCGCGTTTGGAATTAAAATCTGTAAACATATTTATGTCATTAGCTAAGTGTTGTGTTGCACCGCTATCTATATAGAAATTTCCTTTAAAACTTGCGTTAAATTACAGTTTAGTTTTAAAGTGTATTCTTCAGTATTTTTATTTTCATTATTCAAGACAGAATTAGCTTCTCTATTCATTTGATTATTTTTATTTGATGGATTTTTATCGCGAGCTGTATCCTGAGTTTTTATTTCTTTTATTTTTCTCTCACTAGATCATCTGCAATCTTGGTTAGAATTGGAATTTTGTCCGATGCTTTGCATACATACTTTATTCTGATTCATATTTTTATCGTTCATTGTCATGGAGATAAAATTGGATCTTCTGAGATCAATGTTTTGTTTCTTATTACTTTTACTTTCTAATGGATAATAAGATTTATTCCAATTGCGATTTTGAAAAGTTTTGTTGTTCAAGTGATAGCATTCGTTTTGACAATGATTTGTTTTCTTGCAAAGCGAACAGAATTTGTCATTTTTAGGCCGATTTTGTGTAAAAACATTCGTTTTAAAGACTTGTGAAACTCCACGATTGTTATTCATTTCTATTCTACGATTGTACTCGTCTGTCAGCTTATTTCTTATTAATTGGGAATTTATTTCGATTTCAGGTTGCGCCTCCATGGCAACAATTAAGTTATCGTAAGATTTAGGAACTGAGACTAAAGGCAATGCAGCTATGTGTCATCTTTTATTTCCTCACCAACAGCTTTTAACCTATCCACTAATTCGAACATTTGAGCGATATGCTCATTCATGTTACCATCTTCTGGCATTTTTGTAGCGTACAATTTTCGTAATAAGAAAAGTTTACTAGATAAGTTCGATCGTTCATGAATATCTTTAAGCTTATTCCATGTGGCTTTTGCCGTGGTTTCCTATTTGACATGAATAATTTGAGAATCTTCTATGCATAAATTAAGTAATGCTCTTTCTTATCTGTTGCGTTTTAAATATTTATCATCCAGATTTTCTGGAGATTCATCCTCAATTACATCAAATAAATCCTCTTTTATAAGAATCATTTGCATTTTGAATTTCTAAATGGAAAAATTGTCATTACTTAGTTTCGTAATATTATTCTCTTTCAAGGATGCCATTTTGTTTATGTTTAATAATTTGTCATTCGTTTTTTTTTTACTACAGCTAATAAATATTATTTAATGTTTTATTTTATTTTAAACAATTCAAATCAATATTAATATATTAGAGCTTCAGTCTCGTGATCTGTAAGCTGTTGACAAACTTTCATTTAATATAAACAGTAACGGAATATAGATTATATATTATACTTGTTTTAACAAATAAAGTTCATGTTTACTTTTTTCAGCAGCGCAGGTTGGCTTGTAGTAAATTAAAACATGACCATCAAATAAATAATGCAACATCACATTTCACATAATATATGCATTTATCTGGAAAAAAATGGCAGACATCACCATTACAAAAGACAATCAACACTCAACTAAAAAGAACATCATAGAACGTCTATATACTATCAAAACCTATTTCCATGGTGGTAATAGACCTTCTAGCGGCAGAAAAGAAAAGAGATATACGAATCGTTAGATTACATAAATAAAATAAAAGGAGTGTATTACAACAGTTTTTAGCACCATTTTGTTTCATTTTGGCAACTCAAGCACTCCATTTCTGTAGAAAGTAGGAGAAAAATAGTTGAAAATAGTAGTTATATCTTTTTGTTGCCTTTTTCCCCATAGCAACTTAAAAAAATGTAATTAAAATACCGTATATACTCGCGTATAAGTGGACCCCCTAACTTTCGAATGCAAATTCTGGAAAAAATCAAAAACTCACGTATAAGCCGACCCCTAACTTTTTACTTCAATTTTTTACAAAATCAAACCAAAGATTCCACTTGCCAATGCGAAAAGGTAGTAAGTAAACAAAAACAAATCATTGAAATTTTTTTAAATGATAAATTATTGTTATTTGTATGTTTTATGTATTATTTTTTTATTCATACACATAAAAAGCCATAATTTTGCATCATTCAAAGTTTTTGTTTTTGCTTTTTTTAACTGACTCGCATATAAGTTGACCCCCCCCCCCCAAATTTGCTTACCGAAAATTGTCAGAAATTCCTCGACTTATACGCGAGTATATACGGTATGTGCTATTTTGAAAAAATATAAATGAATGATTTCTGATAAAACATGGATCTATTATAAACTAAATTTAATTTTAAGTATCTATATTAATATTACAAACAAATGAAGGCATATGAATCATGAGATAGCCATTTTTTTTGGTAGATTTCGTAAGAAATACTACCTATTGCAGTCGTTACCATGGTGCGACTTTTGAAAAATTCCTTCATAACTTTTCAGTGATGTCGCTGTACTTGAAAAAACCTGGGTCCCCGGGACCCAAGATTTCCAAAAATCTGGGTCCCTTTTTTACAAAAGTGGGTCCCCATCAATAATAATTTATATTTTAAAGGAATAAATGAAACTTGTTTATTTGGAAAAGATAAATGAAGTGTATTAATCACTGTTTTAATAATAATTAAATAATGAATTAAAACTAGTATTATTTGCACTCAAATAAGATATTTTTAAAAAATATTAAGAGAAATTTTCTTTACTTTTTTAAAAGTAAAAATGCAAAATACAATTTTAATTGTAAAATAATGTTTATTTGAGAGTAGAAGATACCAAGTTCAACTAACAAGTATCACTAATGTTCGCATTTCTTTTAAAAAGGGGCAAGATGGGTTTATTGAAAAAGATATTTTTGCTGAAAAAAAGAATACTTATGTTAAGTAAAGGTGTACTTTTTGTTGAATGAATGGGTGCTTTCATTATACTTCCCATTGAATTATTTGTCGGCATGGATCTGTGTTGGAATCAGACATTTTCCTTGGAAGGGAAATTTACATCTAAATCATTAATAAGCATCAAATCCTAAATGTTCTGAAGGCGGGAGACATTTCAATGCAGTAAGAAGGAGGAGGGGGGGGGGGATTTTTCACTGGTCCACCTACTGAATACATTATCAAAGTACACTGAAATCATGCTGTATTTTTAAGAATCTCATAAAAGAAGTTAAATCCCATTTTATGAATTTTCTACCTATAAGTTTAGTTTGCACATCTTTTTTGGAGCTTTGACTAAATTCAAGTTTTTTCCACAATCCTTTTGTCGAAATTCGCTATTTTTTCGCGAGCCTGTCACGAAAATCGTGTTTTTTCCGCGATACTTTGACAAAATTCGGCTGTATTCCGCGATTTTTTGATGAACTTCGCTATTTTTTTGCGATATTTCGACGAAATACAATATTTTGTCTCAGCCCTTTTACGAAAATAGCATTTTTCCGCGATATTTTGATAAAATTTGTGCTTTTTTTCGTGATCCTTTGACGAAAATCGGCTTTTTTACGCTATTTTTGGGGGATCCTTTGACGAAATACGCTATTTTTTCGCGATCCTTTGAAGAAAAATGGCTTTTTTCCGCGTTATTTTGATGAAATTTGCGTTTTTTTTCACGATCCTTTGACAAAATTCGGCTTTTTTTCGTGATTTTTTGACGAAATCTGCCATTTTTTCGCGATCTTTTAACTAAATACGCTAATTTGTCGCAGTCCTTTTACGAAAATCGCGTTTTTTTTTGCAATATTTTGATGAAATTTGTGCTTATTTCCGTGATATTTTGATGAAATTACTGCTTATTTAAGCGATTTTTTAACGAAATTAGCTTTTTTTTCGCGATCCTTTGACGAAATATGCTATTTTTTCGCGGCCCTTTTACGAAAATCGCTGTTTTTGCGCGATATTTTGATGAGATTTGCGCTTTTTTCGTGATTCTTCGACGAAAATTGGCTTTTTCCCGTGATTTTTTGACGAAATTACGCGTCCCACGGGACACGTAAGAGCTATTTTTTTGCATCCCATCTCCGATTTCTCGCGTAATTTACGCGCTATAGTGCATCCGTGGCATCCCTGCTTTTCATTATAGGACCCCAGGAACCCAAAACCACCTCCACCTAAAAAGTTTATATATATATATATATATATATATATATATATATATATATGTATGTATGTATGTATGTATGTATGTATATATGTATGTATGTATGTATATACTAAATTTTGTCCGCACGATAAAAGTCGCAATTATGCACGGATTGTCCTCAAACTCGCCAACAACTTTGATATGGCTAATATCTCGGCGGGGATTGAAAATGGGCGAAATCGGTCCAAGAGGGTGGAAATGGGGAAGGTTCAAAATTTTGAATACTGTCTTAACATGATTCTGATAAAACCAGCTCTTACACAACAATGGCAGGAAAAAAATAAAAGTTTTTCATTATAGCAGTTGCCAACAATTAAAAAAAAATAATAATAAAATTCTGACCACAACAATTACTTTTCTAATGCAAAATTTTCACGTGTAAAATTAAATAGTTTGTCAAATTGAAAACAAATTGAATATTACGTCATAAGTTTTCTAGAGCAAGATTTCAGCATGAAAACTCAAAATAAAACAAATAGTTTGACGAATTAAAAAAATATGTATATTGCGTCATATTGGAAATATAATGGACCTCAGCAGGTGAATATGTAACGCCATGTGAGTTTGAAGAAACGTATTAAAACATGATAAAAACCAGACTATGGAAATATTAATATATTTTAACACTTTAAGGTTCTCTGAATTTTTTGTAGCCATTTTTTAAACCTATTACATATACATGTGTGTGTGTATTCGAGTATATTATAATTTTCACAAAAAGTTTAGCTCCCTACAGCTCACTCTTTGTGAAGAAACTGGGTTTATCTCTAATCTTGATTTAAGTTTTGTTGGAGAATTTAGTACTTAACTTCGAAATCTACCTCCGCCTGTAGGCCCGAGCCGGCAGTGATTTTTTTTTTTTTTTTTTTATTTATTTATTTATTTTTTTTATTTGTATATTATTCAGCGATAGTGACGTCCTATGCATACTTTACTGTAGATGTTGTTTAAAATTGGATGGTAAATGAAGAATTATTTCTCAGCGGATGCGGATGACGTCATTTTATATAAAACAAAAGCGTGTGTTTCAAGTTTTAAAACTGAAATAGGTTTTGTAGTATCTGTCTATCTATATATACAGGGTGATTCAAAAAAGATGGGAAAAATTTTAAGAGGTGATAGTACACACCCAAACAAACATTTTGTATCAAAGAATGCATGGTCGAAAAGTAAACGTAAAAAAGTTAGAGGGCTCCAAAAGTTATGTTCTTATACGAGGCAAAAACACACAATGAATGATTAAGTTAAGTTACAAAAACAAATTTAATGGCATTTGATTACAATAAGTGCTCAAAACATTGACCGGCAGCTGTTATGCACGCAGTACAACGGCGAAGAACAGATTGGTGAATTTTCTGAAACACACCAGGCACCACTGCGCTCGCTAGATCTTTCATGTCTCGATTTTTTTTTTTGTGGGGACAGCTAAAGGCTCTTGTGTATGAGACTCCCATTGAATCTGCAGAAGAACTTGTCGCCAAGCTTTCGGCTGCTGTAGGGGAAGTTCGCGATATGCCTGGTGTGTTTCAGAAAATTCGCCAATCTGTTCTTCGCCGTTGTACTGCATGCATAACAGCTGCCGGTCAATGTTTTGAGCACTTATTGTAATCAAATGCCATTAAATTTGTTTTCGTAACTTAACTTAATCGTTCATTGTGTGTTTTTGCCTCGTATAAGAACATAACTTTTGACGCCTTCTAACTTTTTTACGTTTAGTTTTCGACCATGCATTCTTTGATACAAAATGTTTGTTTGGGTATGTACTATCACCTCTTAAAATTTTTCCATCGGGGGGGGCGACACTAAATTCTGAAAAAACAGACTTTCCGTTTTCTAGTTTTTTTGTTCGTTTTTTTTTATTTTTGTGCAGTTTCGGCCTTAAAAAGTGAGATTTGTTGCAAAAAGATATAAACAGCTATGAAAACAAACCTGATGAACGTTTATGCTTATTTTTACAAGTAAATATGTCACATCAAAGATTTCATATACGCAACGAGGTACCTAATTGGCACCAAAATTGCATTACTTTGCCTGACATGGTAACCATATATAATGTTATTATAAATCGTTTTGTTCTACAATTATATCATTTATTGATTGTTATTTCCTTTTAAAAGTAATAGAAAATGTTTTGTTTATCACTTTATTTTGTTTTCATATTGAAATTGAAAATAACGTGCTATTATAGTACGCTATATGTAACTGGTATTCGAAAACGATGTTTTCGCCAAATTGGCATGAAAAAATCACGCCAAACCTGATGCGTATATGGCATCTGTGCCATAAATATAAACATTTTATTTATATATAATAATATCAATGTTTTTATATACAATTTACTTTTGTTTGTATATGAAAATAGGTAAGTGGCTTGTTTACACAAAATAAATTGTTTAGATCTTTAAAAAATTGCTTGAGTATATGAAACAATGAATTGGTTGCCAGAAAATATGCATGAAAAGCTTACTTATCTCGCCAAACCCATTTTCCCTATCTCACCAAGGCCCTTATACTGGAAAAGTACCAATTTCATTTAAGAAACTAAAAAGAAATTAATATAAATGGAAATTGTTTTTTTTTAAATCATGCTTTCATTAAAATTCACAAAAATTTAGAAAATATATATGTTTTTTTTTTAAATACACTAAATAGTAGAAAAGTCTTGAAAAAAAAAAAAACCTTAAATGCACGGAGTTTAAATTAAATTTGGTGAGTTCATTTATGGGAGATAAATGGATTTAAATGGGAATTTTGTCAAATTAGTCAGCTATCTCCAAGTTGGCTTCATATATAGAAACTATTTTGTCGCCAAATTTGGCAATATTTCACTACGTTGGCCAAAGTTAGGCGATATTGTGGTAACCCTGTCCACTCATTGTTGAAGCTAATGCTGATTTCTCTATAGAAGATCAAACGTAACCATTAAGTAATTCACCCCTCCCTCCCACAGTTGTCCCCTTAGGGATTGAATTTTAAAAAATTAATGTCCAATTCATGTATTGCCTCTGGAATACATATATATTCCAAATTTCAAAACTCTATGTCAACAGGAAGTGGGTGAAAAATTAATCGCAAGATTTGAGTGCCACAGACAAACATAATTGTAAGTTAAAAGAAAGCATGTAAAAAAAAAATAATAAAATAAGAAGAAATGATGCTATCATGACCGGTTCGGTATTCCAAGATATTGATGAAGAAAGAATACAAGCTCTAATCAAAGCAGAGAGGTCTAGGCAGTGATATGATTAATTTAATTTAATATTTACATTAGACAACACAGTTACAACACACGCACACATAATATAACATAATAATAATCTTCGAATTACATATTTCACAAGAGAGTCTTCAAACACAACCATTCAAGAAAGTACCTCGTCTCTCTCTGTCTCTGGCTGTTGCCATTCCGAGTTTCCTAAAGTTTTTCGACCACGGAGTATAGGCAACCTTCACACCTTCCCTCCAGTTTCTACATGTTGGACTGTGTTCCACACTGTGAAACTACATTTAAAAGTCCTAACAAAAGTCTTACTTAAAAAGTCCTATCAAAAGTCCTAAATAAAAAGTCCTATTTTAAAAAAAAGTTCTATTTAAAAAGTTCTTTACCTGTCCCATCGAGAGCATTTACTTAAACTACTGATATATATATATATATTCATGGTAAAATAAGGGGGGTAGTTGGCCAAATTCCTCCACGCTGGCCAAGCGGGTTGGAGGAAGCCCATCCGCGTTCGTTCCCCATGTGCTAGGCAAGGGTACTAACAGGCTGCACCAGTGGAAGGTGCGGATTGGACATGAAGTCTCCGCTCCCAGTCGATTCCTTGAAGAATTGGAAAATATGCTAAAAGATTTGGCAGAAGCTAGCATTAATGTGGGATTAAAAATAAACTTGGAAAAGACTAAGGTGATGTTCAATTCATTTGCATCAAAAAAGAAAATTGTCTACAACAACACTGAAATTAAAGAAGTGCAAAGTTATGTGTACCTTGGGCAGGAAATATCATCAGATAATAGTATCATGAATGAAATCAATAGAAGAATAAGAAATGGATGGAGTGCTTTTGGGAAGAACAATATTATTCTGAAGAGTAGCATGCCCCTTTGTTTGAAAAGAAAGGTATTTAACCAATGTGTTTTGCCTGTGCTAACTTATGGAGCAGAAACATGTACGCTAACAAAACGGATGGTACAAAGATTACAAACAACACAGAGAAGTATGGAAAGATGTATGCTAGGTATAACTAGAAGAGACAGAAAAAGAATAACCTGGATAAGAAGTCAGACGAAAGTTTTTGACATCATTGAAAGAATTAAACGGCTAAAATGGAAATGGGCTGGGCACATTGCAAGAAGACAATAGATGGAGCACAAACACCCTACAGTGGTATCCCAGAGATGTAAAACGGCCAAGAAGACGACTTCAATTAAGATGGAGTGATGAAATCAGAAAAGTAGCCGGTGTAAATTGGATGACTAAAGCACTAGACAGAAAACATTGGAAAAATCTGGGGAAGACCTACATCCAGCAGTGGATTGAAAACGGTTGATGATGATGATGATATATATATATATATATATATAATTCTTATACACTATATACTAAAAATATACATATTATCAATGCACATTATGCAATAAATAATAATGAAATAATACAAAATATATACATATATTTTTTTCCTACTCATAAACGCGAGATAAAGCATCTGCCACTACATTAGAACTTCCTGGGTTATGAGCAATAGAAACCTGATAGCGAGATAGTGCCAACGACCATCTCTGTAATTGAGCGTTCTTAGGAGTTCCCTCTGTTAAGTATTTTAGGGGATTATGATCAGTATGCAATATTATGGTGGTTCCATAAGTCCACATTTCGAAACTCCCACGTGCCCAGATTACAGCATATTCTTCTCTTTCAATTTTGCTCCACTTTGATTGAGTTGGTGTGAGCTTTTGACTGGCAAGGGTTATGGGCTTAACATGCCGTCTTTGTCCCTTTGCATTAAACAGGCACCAATACCCGATATGGAAGCATCGGTGTTTATTTCGAACGGTTTGGACATGTCTGGGGTATAAAGGTTTGTAACTTCACATAAGCTTTCCTTTAACTTATTGAACGACTTTTCAGCATCTTCCGACCATGGAATATCATTTGGAACAGTTTTTCTGGTCAGATCTGTCAAAGGCTTTGCAAGATTAGCATAATGCGGGACATATTCTCTGTAATAGTTAAATAGACCTAATATGGATCTCAGTCCTTTCTTCGTTTTGGGAGCTTTGAGATGTTTTATTACTTCTAGCTTCTCGGGAATAGGTCCATGTTTGCCTGAACCCACGATATGTCCTAAATATCTGACTTCAGATGCTGCAAAGGAGCATTTTGTCAAGTTAGCTGAAAAATTCAGAGATTTTAAAGTTTCCAAAATTTCTCTTATATGTTGCAAATGTTCTTCCCAGTTAGAAGCGAAAATTATAATATCATCAAGAAAACTTTCTGCATAATCACTATGTGGTCTCAAGGTCTGATTCATTGTTCTTTGAAAAGTAGCCGGAGCTCCAGACAATCCGAAAGGCATTACTTTCCATTGGTACTGGCCTTTTGGTGACACAAAACTGGTCAATTCTCGACTACTCTCTTCGAGTGGGATTTCCCAATATCCCTTTAAAATATCTAGCAAGGTCAAATATTTCGCCGAACCAGCTTTAAATTTTAGGTTGTCGGAATTCTGCATAGGAAAAGGGGAGATCTTGGGGGCGGCGTTTAACTCTCTATAATCTACACATAGTCTGATTGTTCCGTCCTTTTTAGCTACGCACACCAGTGGATACACTATTTCCGCAGAAGAAGGTTCTATAAGATCTTTCCTTAGTAATTCCTGTATTTGGTTTTCTACATTAGCTTTCAAAGTTTCTGGTACTTTATAAAGATGTGGTTGTTTTCTTACAACACCAGGTTTTAAATTTATGCTATGTGAACCAACTTTGGCTCTTGTCAGTTCTCCATCAAAAACCACTCTATATTCTTGGATAAGTGCTATTAGTTCCTTTTGTTGTTCTGGCGATAAATTGCCTGAATTAATATTTTTCTGCAGTTCTTCGTCAGCGACACTGTGTTGTTCTATCGGAGCATGTTGTACTTCTCCAAACTCTTCATCCACTTCGTAAATAGCACCAATAGCTCTAATTGGTTGAATATACTTTCTTAATTTGTTCTGATGTAGATGTCAAATACTTCCGTCAGGTAGTTTGACTGCATAGGAATGCACCGATTTCTGTTGAACTATCTCTCCTGGTCCCTTCCATTTTGAAAACAGCTTATTAGTGGAATCAGGGATTAGTACTACTACTTCATCTCCGACGGAGAATGTTGTATCTTTCGACCTTAAATTGTGATGATGAACGTATCGCTGTTGTTGGGTTTCAGCCACGGTCTTTGAATATTCTGCCGCGTCTTTTAAACGTTCCCGGAGTTTCTGCATATAATCTGCTACAGACTCTCCAATTCCTTGGGGAAGTACCACTTCATCTTCCCAACTTGATTTCAATATAGCTAATAGTCCTACAGGTGGACGACCGTACACCAACATGAATGGTGCAACACCAGTTGTGGCATTGGAGACTTCTCGGTATGCTCATAACAGAAATGGTAGTTGTTTGTCCCAACCTCTACCATGAGAGTTTATGGCATGATGTAGCATTGATTTCATTGTTCCCACCCATCGTTCAACCAATCCATTTGATTGTGGGTAACCTGGAGTAGAAAACTTAGGGACACACCCCAATCGTTTCAAAAGTTCTTTTGTCAGTTTTGAAGCAAAATTTCCTCCATTGTCCATGATAATCATTCTAGGAATTCCAGTCCTAACAAAAACTTCAATAAATGCTTCACAAGCAGCTTTTGCTGTCAACGATTTAATAGGGATTGCTTCAGGCCAACGACTATGTTGATCCATAGTAGCCAGAACATACCGATGGCCTCGAGAAGACTTCGGCTCAATTGGTCCTAAAATATCTGCATTTACTACTTGAAATGAGAGTTCTGGTCTTCCGACCGCTTCAATAGGTGTTCTGTCTGTTACTTTTGTTTTTCTGCGCATTTGACAATCATGGCAAGCTGCGCATAGTTGTTTTACTTCTTTTGGCATTCCTTCCCACCAAAACGACATAGCAATTCTATCTCTTGTTTTCTTAGCAGCTAAGTGTCCACCAGTTGGTGTTTCATGTGCTAATCTCAAAATTTCTTGTCTTCTACAGGCAGGTACAACAAGTTGAACATAATTTTGTCCTCCAACCTTGCCTCTATGATACAACAAACCGGATTCTACCCAATAATTATTTTTTTGCCACTTTGCATCTTCAAAGCATTTTTCTAATGTAGAACAAGCCAACTGCTCCTTTTTCAACAGCTGCGCTTGTGAAACGGTACAACTTTCCTTCTGGTCCTCGTTACCAACATCTTCGGGCAAAACAGTTGCCTCGATCGGAGTAGGTATCAGTTCCAAATCTGAAGCTTCCTTGTCTTCATCTTCATTATTTAGGTTTGTTTCCAGGTTTCCTTCTGGACACCTTCCCTCCACATTGAATACAGATTTTTCTTTGTTTTCTTCAACCAGGGTGATATCTGTTAGGGATTAGCACTAATACCAATTCCCCAACATCTTACACTTGTAACACTGATTAAAAATTATGTTGATAAAGCAGAGTTCAACAGTGGAAGTAGATCGGAGGATGGATTTCTAAAAATATGTAAATGAGAAAAATCATGAAGTACGTTGAATGAAGAAATGTTAAAAAGTGGATGAAGTAAATTGACAGATGAGATAAAGCTCCAGGCTTAAACTTCTTTTATTAAGATCCAAAGTTCACAGTAAAATATCTTGATAAAAACAGTCTTTAAAAATAAACCAAATATTGATGAATAAACCATGAATCACTTTAAATCAAAACAGCCATTTTTAAACACTTTAACTTAGAAGCCATGAAGAACAGAAAAGCTTAAATATCGTAACTTTAAAAGATGATTTTAAAAACAGAACGAAAAATAAAAATAAGCCGCATGATTTTTAAATGTTTACCACAAGATCAAATACAGCATCCCGAGAACGCTTAAAGCAATTCTCGTATCGAGAACATTGGTAGATAAAACAAGTAAGTAACATTTCCTTCCAACTAACCCCTTTAAATACAGCAGCTGGAACGGCACGTGTCGACACGCCCACTCTCCAGAATGATCTACGAGATGGTGATTTGCCAGTGACGAACTACGTCAACTAATTCATTCATAAATCCGTTCCCGCCATCTGTCGGGAGAAAAGTACACCACGTCATACGCTCTCGTAAATTCTACCATGTCGCGTGGAAAACGTAAACATCTGCAGTTGTAAAAATAAAGATACGGCGTTATCAATGAACTGTAACTAAAGAAACATAAAGCTGAATAAATAACTAAAGGATTAAAAGAATGAACGCAAGATAAAAAGGTGAGTTTAATTTCAGAATACTTTTAAATACAGAATACTTTATACTTATACTATTTAAATGAAATGATCTTAATAAAAATAAAAATTATAAATAAAGAACTGTAAATTATACTACCAGGGTTAATGTACTATTGAAAATAATTAGAGGCATTGAGAACTGGGAAATAAGCTTGTTAACACTTCTTAACAAGTGCCCCCCCTCTCAATGTCTCAATCGAAAACGAAAAAAAAAAAAGATCTAAAAATCTTCACTGACCATGGAACACCTTCTTTCTATAAAAACAGTTAAAAACAATGAACAAAACTAAACGAAATATTAATCCTAACAGTTTGGTTATGGGCACTTACCGACTACGCCACTTAACATGATCTACGCCACTTAACATAACAATCTTACCGACTACGCCACTTAACATGAGAAATGCCTAATAATGGCTAACAACTAACAAGAAATAAGCATTAATAAACTCCCAATGCTTTAAATTTAACAACTAACATTAAAAACCGAGAAATGCCCAACAAAAATTTCCAAAACGAAATCCCACCAATTAACCACCAAAAACTTCAAAGTCAAAAGCCAAAAGATCCAGCATAAAAACTTGCCTAAATCCATTCATGGCCTCTTTACAAAAATTCAAAATTTAAATTTCTAACAATATAAACACAATTCAAACATTTAACAAATTGAAAAATATCACAATGAAAAATCAACATACGTACCAACTTATAAAAGTAACGTTTCAATTTGAAACTATACATACTAGCCAACTCCGTCATCTTGACCACAGCTAAATATGCAAATTTATACAAAACTTAAATAACTTTTATTTAACAAGAACAAAGATAGAAAAAAAAAAAAATTAACTAGAGTAACTTCATCAGTCTCTCCCAGTAGCTTCCAAAATCCAGTAAAAATGACAAACTTAAGCAATAACTTGGCATCTGATTAATAAGACATAACAATAAATAGCTGTACACTTATCCATCTACAGACAACATCTTACAGCAATATCCATTTTCTCTACCTACATTCGCACAAGTATTCACATTGAAGATATCAGATGCCTGCAAATAAAAAGATCTATTAGAAACAACATAATCAACACAAAAATAGTCCATTATCATAAGATATATTCCTGTAACAAAACTTCTATATAAATATAACAGTACCAAATCCAACTTAAGACTTAACAAAGGTATAACAACTTTAAAAACATAAAACCTCAAAAACAACTATTGCTACAAAGGAGAGAAACTGGATTTTCTAAACAAAAATTCATATTCTTAATTTCTATTACTTTAACTTTAATATAATATATATTTAAACTTCAAACAGATTAATCAGAAACTTTAAACTATTAAAAAGATATATCCAAATATTTTAAAAATTAAGTTACATATACTTCTCTCAACCAGCTGATAAACGGGGACTAGTGACATTCTCATATATAAAAACTAGGGACTCACAAAATCAAAAATACAATGCCCGCAGCAGATCTGCCAGTGGCGGTTACCTCTCACACAAACTACCTCAGAAAGTTCTCTGGCATTTGTCTCCCAAGGGACCACCCACCCGAAACGGTACTGTGGGCTGCTCGAACCCCCAAGAATAGAATGGTAAGAGGCACCATTTCCACCATTGGATGGGAATTAAATGCTTAACAGCTAGACGAAAAAGGTAATGAAAAACAATTGTGATCAAGAGACTTCATAAAAAGCTAGATAAAAACTTGCTAAACATTGTTTGCCTAAACCATGTAAATGGCTATGGCCACTCACCACGTACACAGGATTACAAACTTTATACATCTTAATACACGTAAATCTTATACTGAAGAAAAATGGTGGTACGCAGTATGATTTCTAAAAAAAAACTTCAAACAGAAATCTAAAAAAAACAATCTGAAAAACTATTTAAACATTAAAAACCTGTATCAAATACAGTTCTAACAAAAATTAACAGATCGTGTTTGGTCTGAGGCTTCGTAAAGACATCACTGAGGTTTGACTTACTAGGAATATATTCTAAATCAAAAGCTTCACTGTAAATTAAATCCCTAATAAAAAATAACTTGACATCTATATGACGAGATTTATAGTTTTCTATAGGTGATTTTACAAAATTAATGGCCGCCTGGTTATCTGCATAAAGCTTCGACTTGATACCTAAATCGCGTATGATTGCTCTATCCCGACACTCCTGCAGGATCCGGTCAAACCAAACCAGGTTTTTGGAGGCCTCAGTCATGGCGACAAATTCCGACTCCATTGTGGATAAACTGACGCACCTTTCTTTAAAGGTACGCCAGTCCACGGGGGAACTGCCGACCATGACTATTTGCCCACCAACCGATGTTCGGTCATCCCGATTCGCCGCAAAATCAGCGTCAGAAAAGGCAACCAACTTCTCCTCGTTACACCGTAACCGGAGATGGTAGTGTCGGGTATACTTTAAATAACCAAGCAACCGTAATAACCCGTCCCAATGTGAAATACCCGGATTAGACTGAAACTGACTATATATATTAACCGCATAACTAATATCTGGCCTGGTTCTACTGGCAATGAATGATAAACAACCCAGTAAGCTTCTGTAAGGAAAACGAGCCATGTACCCCTTTTCGGAATCAGAAGAAGGACAATTAACTTTAGATAATATAACACCCTTACTAATAGGGAGAGATGAAATAGGAATTCGAAAATTCTTAAATTTATCACACACCTCATCAATATAACTAGACTGGTGTATGCATAATGAATTCCCCTTTTCAACAAATTCGACCCCTAAAAGTTTACGTGTTCTTCCTAAAAGCTTGATGTCAAAATTCTTTCCAAGCAAATCCAGGATTATGTCAATCTTCTTCTTAAATTTTCCAAAAACTACGAAGTCATCAACGTATAGTAGCAGAACTATATCAGAATCAAAAAGGTAAGTACAGTTACATGACTCAAATTTCCTAAAACCAATCTTTAATAAAACTTTATGGATCTCATAATACCACTCCCGGCCACTTTGATGCAGCCCATACAGCGCCCGATCCAGTTTGCAATACATATGCTCTTTACCGGGGATAACGAAACCGGGCGGTTGTGACATAAAAACAGACTCCCGTAGCGGGGCGTATAGGTAGGCGCTTGTTACGTCACACTGAACGTGTGACCATCCGCAACACGATACTAAGAGGGAAAAGAAAAATCGAATCACTCCAAAGTTTACAACAGGGCTGAAGGACTCCTCATACGATTCGCCCTTCACTTGTTTAAATCCCTGGGCCACCAAACGGGCCTTAAAACGAGCGATTCGTCCTCTTTCGTCCCTCTTGACCGTGTATACCCACCGACAGCCCACTGGGGTCACGTTTCCTGGCAAATTTTCCAAATGCCAAACCGACCGTTCGTTCATAACCCCGATTTCCTTTCGCATTGCATCAAACCACATCGCACGCTGCGGAGATTTCTGAGCCTGCTTAAAAGAGTTAGGAATTATTATATTGTCTAGTCATGCAGATATATTTGAAGATTCAGGATTATCAGAGTTCTCGTCATCAGATTCAGAATGTATAGGGACTAAACCAGCATACGTATTTGAGCCACTGAAATCAAAAAGATTTGGATCATACTTAATACCATTTACATTACAATACCTTTCAACTTCTGCAGGTGATCTTAATCTATTAGTTTTACCTTCCTCAAAATAATAAATATCTGTTCTGTCCCTGGAAGATCGCACTACGGGTTTACGTAACCACCTAACTTCTCGCTTGGAGGAAATAGGGGTCTTAACGTCTTCAGCTTCGGAATCAGACTCGGAATCCGCAACCCCCTCCCCATTAACCCGGGAATCCGGTGGTATGCCGGGAGGATTCAAGGGTCCCCAAGAATCTACTCCTCCAGCATCTTCACCCTGATTATCACCGGAGTCAATGGAGAAAGGATCACAAGATCCCGGGCCCATCACGAATCCACTGCCTCCAGGAACATCCTCAGGAATCTCTCTAAATGTAACACTAATAGTTTCAACAATTTGATCATCTTCAGGTATCCAAATCCGGTAACCCTTGGTATTAAAAGCATAACCCACAAGATAGCCCTTTTTTGCCTTTGGATCTAACTTTGAATTACGTTTCTGGTGAGGAATTCCCACGTAAGCAGTTGTCCCAAAAGGTTTAAGATGCCTCACAGATGGTTTTCGGCCCCCATACAATTCAAAAGGAGTCTTCGTTAAAGACTTAGGACAGACCCGGTTCCAGGTATAACAAAAATATTTTAAGGCCTCTGGCCAAAACCTGGGATTCAATTTACTTTCAGCCAAAATAGTACGGACTCCATTGACAGCTGTCTGCATAAACCTCTCAATGACCCCATTCTGTTGGGGAGAAAATGGATTTGTCAACTCGTGATGTATTCCCTTTTCATCAAAATATATTTCAAAATTATCATTGACGAACTCACCCCCGTTATCAGACTTAAAATTCTTTACTTTTCTACCCAAGAAATTTTCTGCACGAGTAATATGAGATTTGACAATATCAAAAACATCCGATTTTAATCTCATTGGGTATACTGAAACTCTACGGGAGTAGTCGTCCATAATTGAAAGAAAATACCTTTCCCCATTTCTCCCAACAGTTCTACAAGGTCCCCAAACATCTGCAAATAAAAGTTCTAAGGGATGTTCAGAACGAATGCTGCCAATGGGTTTAAATGAAGGTCTTATAAACTTATTCAACTTACAGACTTCACAATGAAAATCGTTATCTTTCAGATCAACCAATCCCCGGACCCCATTTTCTTTGCATGTATGAATCAAAACAGAGGGACTAATATGCCCACATCGGCGGTGCCACAATTGCATTTTACTCATACGTTTAGCATTACCCGCAGAATTAGATTCAAAAGATACATTTTTCAAAGGTTTAGGAGCCCTAGGGAAAAGCTGATAAAACCCATTTTTCAAAAATGCATTGAATAAAATGATGTCTCCCCTCATGATGTCAATTACGCCTCCACCACCCAGAAATGTTAAGCCTCTCTTATCCAACTGAGGGCCAGAGATTAGATTACGTCTTAGTTGGCTCGAGTACATCACCTCCGTAAAGGTGAACACTCTCTGTCCAAAGCGTAATTTTACCTCTCCCTTACCCTCAATCGGAAAAGATATATCCTTAACAGCCACATTCATTTGTTCATCTGAAACATTACAAAATTTAACAAATAAATTACGATTAGAACAGAAATGATGTGAAGCACCTGAATCAAAGATCCAGGTGTCAACATCCGATGCATTACATAAACTGGCTTGAGATACAACATAAGTTGACTTACGTGAGCTGTCAGGAAAGTCCTCTATATCTGCTCCATGCTTTCTGGGCTGTTGTCTGGATACATGATTCTTTCCAAAATTACGGGATCTTCTGTAAGGCCTGGGCGATGGAGATCTAGGATACTGTCTGGAATCACAAGAAAAACTCCGGCCAGCAGTGGAATCAGTCGATGAGTCACGATAATCACGTCGGTGAGATCCTCTACCTCTGGGCACAGTCGGAGAAAAATCAGAAGAACTCCTGGATTTTGGTGAAGATTCTGCATAAGTTGGATAGCTCTGTCGATCAGGATTATAACGAGAGTTCAGATACTTGCGACACTTGCTTCGAACGTGACCAGAAACCCCACAATGCCAACATTTCTTATAAAAACGAGGTTTCTTCTTGCATTTTACACTATTAGCTGATGGCACGTACTTAGAACTATCTTGATCACGAACAGTCAATCTGGTCTCTTCAGACACTAATTCTAAAACTATCTTTTCAAACTTAAACTCGTCTTCGGACCACCTCAAGATACTCTGCACAATACCATCATATTTCCGTGGTAAATACCGTATTAATTGAAAACTTAAATAAATCTCGTTAAACTCTTTATCTTGTTCTTTAATTATACTCATAAGCCTCCTTAATCTAGTTGCAAAGATACTTATCGACTCGCTTTCCTTCTTTCTGCATTCTATCAATTCACTAAATGACTTCATCAAGAATGACCTAGAGTCGGGATGGAAATGTAACCTAATTTTGTTCCAAGCTTGAACAGCATTTGTGCATTCAGCAATTACACGCTTAAATTCTCCCTCAATATTCAAAAATATTGCCGAAAGAGCTTGCCTTGACCGCTGTTTAAAAACGCTTGCATCTGATTCAGTTACTGAACTACTCGGGACCAGCTCCTCTTTACCGGATTCTATAATGTCCCATAGTCCTTTGTCAATTAGGACATATTTCATGTCAATACTCCATCCAGCATAATTCGTGGAGTTCAGCTTTTCTATTGTGTTGCTGGCCATTTTTTCTTTTTTTTTTTTTTTTTCATCAACAAAAAAAAAAAATAAATAAATGAAGATGAATGATAAAACTAGAATTTAAAAATATATAACTTTCTTCATAATCCTCTTCAAAAATTTTTTTTTTTTTTTTTTTTTTTTTTTTCAGACACGTACTAAATCTTCGGCCCCCCCCCTCTTTTTAATCACGCTGCGTCATCTTTTTAACTTAAATATTTCTCATAGACCTCTATAAAGGGTAAAGGGCCAACTGAAGATTCTCAAAATCAATCTTTCCCATTAATCCATATCCTCAAATCTGGACTTATCTGCCCATAACCAAACTGTTAGGGATTAGCACTAATACCAATTCCCCAACATCTTACACTTGTAACACTGATTAAAAATTATGTTGATAAAGCAGAGTTCAACAGTGGAAGTAGATCGGAGGATGGATTTCTAAAAATATGTAAATGAGAAAAATCATGAAGTACGTTGAATGAAGAAATGTTAAAAAGTGGATGAAGTAAATTGACAGATGAGATAA
Source organism: Maratus speciosus (assembly GCA_963932465.1). Classification (NCBI taxonomy): domain Eukaryota; kingdom Metazoa; phylum Arthropoda; class Arachnida; order Araneae; family Salticidae; genus Maratus; species Maratus speciosus. Next base: position 78,911,761 of record OZ010792.1, read on the forward strand.
AGCTCCAGGCTTAAACTTCTTTTATTAAGATCCAAAGTTCACAGTAAAATATCTTGATAAAAACAGTCTTTAAAAATAAACCAAATATTGATGAATAAACCATGAATCACTTTAAATCAAAACAGCCATTTTTAAACACTTTAACTTAGAAGCCATGAAGAACAGAAAAGCTTAAATATCGTAACTTTAAAAGATGATTTTAAAAACAGAACGAAAAATAAAAATAAGCCGCATGATTTTTAAATGTTTACCACAAGATCAAATACAGCATCCCGAGAACGCTTAAAGCAATTCTCGTATCGAGAACATTGGTAGATAAAACAAGTAAGTAACATTTCCTTCCAACTAACCCCTTTAAATACAGCAGCTGGAACGGCACGTGTCGACACGCCCACTCTCCAGAATGATCTACGAGATGGTGATTTGCCAGTGACGAACTACGTCAACTAATTCATTCATAAATCCGTTCCCGCCATCTGTCGGGAGAAAAGTACACCACGTCATACGCTCTCGTAAATTCTACCATGTCGCGTGGAAAACGTAAACATCTGCAGTTGTAAAAATAAAGATACGGCGTTATCAATGAACTGTAACTAAAGAAACATAAAGCTGAATAAATAACTAAAGGATTAAAAGAATGAACGCAAGATAAAAAGGTGAGTTTAATTTCAGAATACTTTTAAATACAGAATACTTTATACTTATACTATTTAAATGAAATGATCTTAATAAAAATAAAAATTATAAATAAAGAACTGTAAATTATACTACCAGGGTTAATGTACTATTGAAAATAATTAGAGGCATTGAGAACTGGGAAATAAGCTTGTTAACACTTCTTAACAATATCTACCTCATCCCCTAAATACAACTTCTGCTGTTCTTTTAACAGAGCGAAAACCTTGGGAGTGATCAAAGCTTCTTCGTGTAATCCTTCCACTACCGTAACCTGTACTCGTACATATGGGATAACCTCATCTTCTATCCGAAGAGTGAGCGGAACAGAAACAAGCTTTGCTTCTACAGGACTCCCTATTGTGGGTCTCAAGAATACTTTTCCACATGACTGTAAATACTCTTACGGCACCACCGACTTCCGCGGCACTGTAATCTCTGCACCACTATCGATGATTCCCTGAAACTTCTGGTTACCTATTCCTAGATCTACCTTAAGGAGTCTCCCATCTGTTTCTTCAACCGGAATAATTGCATTTAGACCCTTTTTCTCAAGATCGCTTTTCGTAGTTTTTCCTCCATCTTGTTTTACTGTATTCAATTTGGAACAATACTTCTTCACATGCCCTTCCTTACCACATGCGAAATTCTCTCTTTTCTCGTTGCACTCCGAGAGATGCTTCAGTCTTGGGTTCAAATTTCGGTTTACCATCTCTCATATCTTTTTTTGATTCCGAACTGTAATTATTCCAACTTTGATTTCGAGAGTTAGATAAATTTTTCTTTGGAAATTCTTTTCTTTTGAAACTGTCGGTAATGCTCTCGTAATCATCAAGTTTTTCTGCTAATTCTAACGGTGTCGTAAATGTGAGCCAATTTTCTAAGACATGTTCTCTTATTTCTACAGGCACACGAAATTTTAATTGTTCGGTTACTATTAAGTCTTTTAATTGCTGGAAAATTTTAATATTTAATTCTGTGATCAATTCGGTAAAATAGCTTAAAAGCTCTTGTGTAAAATTCCTCCATGATTTTTCATGTGTTTTGTTATGTCTGTAAAAACATTGTTTCAATTTTTCACTGTTTAACTTGTATCTCTTTAAGATAAGAGTTTTTACAAAATCGTAATTAATTGCATCTTCTGGGGGGTTCTCTAGCTAGCATATTTCCAATTTCCACCGGTAAAACTGCCAATAGGTAATCTACCCAATCTTTCTTTGGTACTTCAGCCATTTCCGCTCTTCTTTCAAAATTTATCAAAAATAATCCCATCTCATCACGTTTTTCATCAAACTTCGGGACAATCTGTGCTAATTGAATTTTTGGAGCTATCTCAACTTTCAATTCATTTCTTTGTTCCGGAAATTTCTGTAATTGTTCCAGTCTTTTCATTTCCAATTCATGTTCTTTCGTTTCCCTGGCTATTCGCTCCTGCCTTTCTTCTTGCCGTAATTTTTCTTCCCTCTCTTCTTGACGCATTCTTTCTTCCCTCTCTTCTTTCTTTTTCCTGTCCTCAATTACAGAACCCAAAAATCCCTTAACAAACTCTTCTTCGTAGTCTTCTACTTCTAGTATAGCTTTTTTTAGATCTATAATTTTTAAATTTTCGGCATTCTGAACTCCAAGTTCAATCACTACTTTCTGTAAATCTTCTTTTCTACTACCTTTGCTTAAAAACGCCATATTTGAAAAACCAAATTTAAACAAAATTGAAGCAATCAGCAATATTTAAACAGTGTCTCTACCAGAGTTGTATAATATAGACGCATGCGCGCACGCCATGCGCAGAAAATTTACATTGCAGAAAATTTTTTACCAAAAAAAAAAAAAAAAGTAATTTTGTTTCTGTAACTTTTTTTTTTTTTTTTAAATACCGAAAAAATAAAAATATTCCCAAATTTTGTGTACAATATATTTGTTTGCCAGAGGTGATTCTGTTCCGAATTTTTAGAAAATTAAAAAAAATCGGCCGTCAGTCCGAAAATTCAGACATAAAAAAAAAATCACTGAAAAATATTGCGAATTTCAACAATGGTCAGCGAAAAAAAAATTATTTCGTCAATCGTTCGCAGAAAAAAATCACCAATTTCATCAAAGCATCGCGGGAAAAACACGAATCTCGTCAAACGATCGCGGAAAAAACCTGAATTTTGTCAAAGGATCGTGAAAAAAAGCAAATTTAATAGAAGAATTGCGGGAAAAAAACTAATTTCGTCGAAGGATTGCGAAAAAATACAAATTTCATCAAAAGGCTGCGGAAAAAGCGCAAATTACGTCAAAGAATCGTGAAAAAAGCTAATTTCGTCAAAAAACCGCAGAAACAACACAAATTACCTCAAAAGATCGCAGAAAAAAGCCGAATTTCTAAAAAGGATAGCGGAAAAAGACCGAATTTTGTCAAAAGATCACGAAAAAAAAATGCAAATTTCTTAAAAGAATTGTGAAAAAATGCGAATTTTGTCAAAGTTATGCAGAAAAAGTGCGAATTTCGTCAAAAAATCGCGAAAAAACACGAAATTCGTCAGAAGATCGCGGAAAAAACTCGAATTTCATCAAAGGATCTTGAGGAAAAAAAACTGATTTCGTCAAAGGATCGCAGAAAAACGGGAATTTCGTCAAATGATCGCAAAAAAAACGGGAATTTTGTCAAATGATCGCGAAAAATAATAGGAATTTCATCAAAGGGCCACAGGAAAAACGTGAATTTCGTAAAAGGGACGCCGTAAAAACTCATCAGCCTCTTTAATGAATATACTTGTGAATGGACCTCTCCCTACGAAATTTGATTTAGTTGTTTCAAGAGCAATGTCACATTATTTCTGTGAACAGAGTGACTGGCATTTTATGCGAAGAGGTTACAATATTAAGGTTTGAGCTGTTTCTAAATTCATCGACAAAATAATTGATAAGAATTCCCCTTCTTATCATGGATTTTTAGCTTTATTTTTTTAACCAAAATAATTATTCTTTAATTAGTATTGATTAATTTTTAATTTAAATGGTAATTATTTTTAAATTACTGGTTTTAATTAATATCGTTAAAGTAATATAATCGTTATAATAATTATTGAACATTAAATTAATTTGTGGAAAGTTTTTGACCCAATATTTATGTGCGCAGAAAGTTTTTGGTTTTATACAAGTCTGGTCTCTACCCTAATTGGAACTTTCCCTAAGAACACATTAAACCAAACTTAATTTAAACCTGAACATTATTTTGTAAATAACCCCTCAAATTGAATGAAATTTATTTTATTTAAATACTTATATTAGTATTACTGACTAAATTCAAACACATTTGCACAATAATAAAAAAAATATATATATAGAAAACAATTTTTGCAATAATTAAAATATACTTTTACCAATATGTCAAGTTAAAAAAAAGTAAAATATTTGCGTTCTCACAAAATAAGAATTTGTCAATGCTTTGCGTATTAATTTTTAAATACATCCTTCAAAAATACAAAATATATTAACAATTTTCTTTTTAACACTTCAATCTCTTACTAAATTATATTTCAAAACGAACCAAATATTTATAAATCTCAATATTAAATTAACACCTTTTAATTAAATTAAATTCTAACCAAGATATGAAAATCTTTTTCGTTATCTTGATTTGAAATTCAAATCAAGTCTCTTCATGCTCTTTCACTTTGTAGATCAAAAATAAAATCACAAAAAAAAAAAAAAAATAAATAAAAATAAAAAAATAAATGCTTAATATTCAGCGACAATTAAAATAAACAACCAACCCAATCCGTAATAATCAAATTTATACATTCTCCGTTTCACTGAACAACTCAACTTTTATTTCAATCTGAATGAGTCATTTCAAAGAATTCCCGAATAATACGTAACAACAACAACAAAAAAATAAATAAATAAATAAAAAACACTTCCTCTACATATTTTTAAATAGCACCCTTTTATCTTAATCCCAAAGATAAAAGAATAAATAAAAATATTTGAAATAAATCTGTTTTTCCTTTTTTTTTTTCTGCAAACGATAATTCACTTAGGTAACACCTTTTTTTTTTCACAAAGTTTATTCTTAGCTAATAAATAGCTTCATAGACAGACGTGTTATGAACTTTTAAAATGACAATTTTAACTCATTTTTATGTTTCTTTTTCTTTTTTTTTTTTTTTTTTTTTTAACACAATAACTAGAGAATATTTATTTAAATAACAGAATTTAAACTTTCATGCTAAACATAGTTATTTTTAAACACCATTCTATCTGAACATTCGATCAATTTAACAATCATGATACATAATTCTGCATTCATATTATGAAATATACCTAAAAAATATAATTCTTAAGTTTTACAAACAGCGCAACATCAATAATTATTCATTTTTCAAACGTAATTACTGAATAAGATACTATATTTATTCTATTAATTGAATAAACATTAACCCGTTGTTTCAAAGCCTAATATAAAACATTTACACTTTAAATAACAATTTTAATAACATACATTTGAAATATGCTCTCGATGGAATAATAAAAAATATATATACCTTTGTGATAGCCAGGCCAGCCATTGAACTCTCCTTGCTGCATGCCTGTTTGTGTTCCGGGGAATCCCCGGATTTCCGGGGATTTGATAAAACGTGCCCCGGAAATTCCGGAGTCACACAGGCAAGAGATTTTTCCGCTTTTTGTCGTTTTCCGATTTTTTGCCGTTACTCGCCGTTATGATTTGTCCTGAAATTTAAAAAAAATCGGTCATCAGTCCGAAAATTCGGGCACAAATTTCGACAAGCTATCACCGAAAAAACAATTTCGTCAATCGTTCGTAGAAAAAAATAGCCAATTTCGAAAACTATCGCGGAAAAATCGCAATTTCGTCAAAGGATCGCGGAAAACCCCCTGCAAATTTAGTCATAGAATCGCGAAAAAGCAGCTGATTTCGTCAAAGGGTTGCGGAAAAATGGCAACTTTCGTCAAAGGATCGCGGAAAAACACTGATTTCGCCGAAACATCGCGAAAAATTACGAATTTTGCCAAAAGATCGCTTAAAAAACACTAATTTCGTCAGAAGATCGCAAAAAAAAGTGAATTCTATGTCAAAGAATCGCGTAAAAAACGTGAATTCTGTCAAAGGATCGTGGAAAAAACGCAAATTTCATCAAAGAATCGCAGAAAAAATGCAAAATCTGTCAAACAATCGTGAATTCTGTCAAGGGACCGCAAAAAAAACGCGAATTTCGTCAAAAGATTTCGGAATGAACGCCTATTTTCAAAAAAGATCGCAGAAACAATGGGAATTTTGTCAATAGATCGCGAAAGAAACTGGAATTTCGTCAAAAGATCGCGGAAAAAACTTGATTTGCGTCAAAAGATCGCAGAAAAAAACAGGGAATTCTGTCAAATCGCAGAAAAAACGCAAATTTTCTCAAAGGATCGCAGAAAAAACGTAAAGTTTGTCAAAGGATCGCAGAAAAAATGCAAAGTTTGTCAAACGATCGCGATTTCTGCCAGTGGATCGCAGAAAAAACGCTAATTTTGTAAAAAGATCGCGGAAAAAACGCTAATTTTGTAAAAAGATCGCGGAAAAAACGCTAATTTTGTAAAAAGATCGCGGGAAAAACGCTAATTTTGTAAAAAGATCGCGGGAAAAACAGGAATTTTGTCAAAAGATTGCGGGAAAAATGGGAATTTCGTGAAAAGATCGCCGTAAAAACGCGAATTTTGTAAAAAAGATCGCCGAAAAAACGCGAATTTGTAAAAAAAGATCGCCGAAATAACGCAAATTTTGCAAAAAAGATTGCGGAATAAAAGTGAATTTTATAAAAAAGATTGCGGAAAAATGCGAATTTTGTCTAAAGATTGCCAAAAAAACGCGAATTTTGTCTAAAGATCGCTGAAAAAACGCGAATTTTGTCTAAAGATCGCTGAAAAAATGCGAATTTTGTCTAAAGATCGCTGAAAAAATGCGAATTTTGTCTAAAGATTGCTGAAAAAACGCGAATTTTGTCTAAAGATCGCCGAAAAAACGCGAATTTTGTCTAAAGATCGCCGAAAAACGGTAATATTGTCTAAAGATTGTGAAAAAAATGGGAATTTCGTCAAAAGGTTTCGGTTGCGTGACGCCATAAAAGTTCAGCCCTTTTTTTTTTTTTTTTTTTTTTTTTTTCTTCTCAGGGGATTTTATCAAGTGTTACAAACAGCCATGTTGCTGTCAAATCAAATACTATCGAAATAACTTTATTGCTGTTCACGATATCATTTAATCTGGCAGTAACACTGCTTTTGATTTTTAAAAGCTGAAAATCATCATTCTAGACGTCCGCGCCATTATCATGACCGGTTCGGTATAACGGGCTGCTAGGGCAAATTAGGCCTAGAAGCCACAACAACTTAAAGCAGAGTTTAAGATTAAATGTCCACTGACATGCAGAAACAAGTTAAGATATAATTCAAACATAACTTTATTAAAACCAATTAAAAACATGATTAAATGTATTAAATATAACAATATATGGCCATAACTTCGGCCAAGAACTTAAACAGCTCATATATTGAGCCTTTACTAATATCAGTTACATTACTGAAATACATAACATACAAAACGAGCAATCTGAACATGAAGTCGCTCCAATATATACCAAACAGAAATCAACTTCGTAACTAACAGTGAAACATGCAGTTATAGAAATCATCCAATTAGAAACCAGCATACGTCATCGGCACGATGACGCAATACCTAAGTTGGAATTCAGTCATTCATCTCCAGATGCGTGGAATTCGTAAATGTATGACGTCATATCTTGTGAAAAACGAAACGCTCGTAGTTGAAAAGATTTCGTAGCTAAACTAGAAAACAAACATCGATACCGAGCAGTCTCAGAATTGGGCCGCAAAAACGACTTTAAACGTTGATATCTATGCCGTATTTCGATATCGGCAAGAAATGCCGCGATATGACATCAATGGCCCGCCTTCCACACATCTGGACGATGTTACAAACCTGTACATAGAAATATGAAACCAAAACTATACATGCAGTTTCATTAAAAAGGTATTTAAATATCCTTCAAAAAGTAATTTTTCTTTATTTCCAGTACAGCAAGATCCCAGTTCAATATGGAAAAAATTAAGTACAACTAGAAAAAGTAAAGCATTTTAAATTAACTTTAATTCACAAAAATTTTCTTTCTAAAACTTTCTAGTGTAGCTTTAGTAGGTGGTTTTGTAAAATAATCAGCTAAGTTTTCATTACTAGATACATACTTTAAATTAAACAACTTTTCATATACTAAATTTCTTAAAAAATGATATCTTACGTGTATGTGCTTAGTTTTACTATTCTCTATAGGAGAGTTAGAAAAATCTATAGCAGCTCTATTATCACAATATAAGTTAAACTCTGAAAAATGAGATGGAAAAATTTGCAGTTCTTTACCCTCTTTTATTATGTTAATTATCCAAATGAGTTCTTTAGCAGCATCGGTTAATGAAATGTACTCCGATTCCATTGTGGAAAGAGCTACACAACGTTGTTTAGAAGTTCGCCAAGATATTACAGCATCATTTAAAAATAAAATAAACCCCCCAATCGATACTCGATCGTCTCGGTTAGATGCATACTCGGCGTCACTAAAACAATTCATTGAAAAGTTATCATTACAAGAAAGACTTAATTTTTCATATCTTGTATGATATACATAACCAAGTACCTTTAATAAAGCTAACCAATGTATTTTCCCAGGATTGCTTTGAAATTGTGAAAGAAGATTAATCACATAGCTAATATCAGGACGTGTCCTACTGGCCAAAAAGGACAAACATCCAATTAAGTTACGATATGGAATTTCTTCCATTTCAGCAATTTCATCATTAGTTTGAGGGCAATCCTTTTTGGAAAATACAACCCCCTTTGAAATGGGTAAAGAAACAATAGGAGGATAATATTCTTTAAATTGTTCATAAATATTTTCAATGTAATCCGTTTGTTGAATAGAAATACCATTTTTAGTTTGTTCAAAGTTAATCCCAAGTAGTTTAACGGTCTCCCCCAAAACTTTAATATCAAACTTTTGTTTTAACACATCTATAACTTTAAACATTTGATCTTTATCCTTTCCTAACAAAATCATGTCATCAACATAGAACAGCAAGACAATTTCGGAATTAAGAGAATAAACACAGTTGGTCCACTCGAACTTCTTAAAATTTAAACTTTCTAAGACGGAATGAAGTTCGTAAAACCATTCACGCCCGCTCTGATGGAGTCCATATAGAGCTTTCTTTAATAAACAAACGTGATCTGGTGCTTCTGATTCTAAGAAACCAACTGGTTGTCTCATATATATAACTTCCGATAAAGGGGCATATAAATATGCACAGCGAACGTCCATTTGAATATGATACCATTTCAATCCACAAACTAAAATCGAGAAAAATAAACGTATTATAGTGAAATTAACCACAGGGCTAAAAACCTGATCATACTGAATGCCTTTCTCTTGTCGGAAGCCTTGTGCAACGAGACGAGCCTTAAATCTAATTATTTCGTTCTCTTTATTGCACTTAATAGTATAAACCCATCTGCTTCCCAAGATCCTAGCATTCGAAGGCTTTTCTACCAAAGTCCAAACTTCTCGATCTTTAATAATTTTAATTTCCTCCTCCATCGCACGCTTCCACGATTCTGCTTGAGGGGAACGCATTGCTTCATGAAATGTATTTGGAACGTTCACCTGATCCTTCTTTAATTGTCATTCATTTAAACTATTTGCTTCTAGTTCCTGATTTACGATGCCCGTAAAGTTATTTTTACCACTGAAGTCAAATATTTTTGGATCGAAAGGTATATTTTTAGATTCACAATAAGATTTAGCATCGTTCTGGGATCTTAAACGCATGTTGGTCCCCAATATACTATAATAAATATCGGTACGCGATCCATCTGAACGAGGAACAGCCTTTCGAAACCACTCGATGTTTGGTTTAGTTAACGTAGGAGATTTAGATACTGTTTGTATCGGTATAGAACTCTCCGACTCCCCCTCAATTAATTTAACTTGTTTATCGGGTTCAACACACGATTTTTCAGCATCAGAAACCTCCGAATCGTTTAAATCTAATGCATCCAAATGGAATAAACTTCGGTCAGAAACCTGTTTATTTTTAACCGATTCCTCTATTCTAACATTGATGGTCTCGATAACTTTGTCTTTTTCGGGGATCCATACACGATAGCCTTTTGTGCGAAGAGCATAACCTACAAGTACCCCCTTTTCAGCACGCATATCAAGTTTACCGCGATTATGTTTAGGAATTCCAACATATACAGTGGAACCGAAAATTCTTAGATGTTTAACAGACGGCACTTTTCCTCCAAATAATTCGAACGGCGTTTTAGTGAAATTCTTATGGCAAGTACGATTGAAGGTATAGACAAAAAATAGCAAAGCCTCCCCCCAAAATCTTTCATGCAGTTTAGACTCATTAAGTAACGTTCTTACTGCATCTAGGGCCGTTAAATTGAATCTCTCAACAAATCCGTTCATTTCAGGAGAAAATGGGTTCGTCCTCTCAGGTTTAATACCTCTATCATCCAAATATTTTTCAAATTCCTTTGAACAAAACTCACCACCGTTGTCAGTTCGAATATTAATGATTTTGTTCCCAGTAAACGTTTCAGCACGCTTTTGAAATTTCACAAAACAGTTAAAAACCTCGGATTTTTCCTTCATCAAGTAAACGTAAACTTTTCTGGAAAAATCGTCGATTATAGTTAGAAAATACCTATTACCGCCTCTACTTTTTGTTTTAAACGGGCCTGCTACATCGAGATGCAACAGCTCTAACGGCTTTACAGACCTAATTTTACCAATTGGTCTAAAGGAAACTCGCCTGGCTTTACCAATTTTGCAAGGCTCACAATTTAAATCTTCATTTTTGAGTGAAGGCATTCCTCTAACTGTATCAACGGTTTTTAGTATGTAATCTTTATTTATGTGGGCAAACCTACGGTGCCACGTTTCTAAGCTGTTTTCCATATTATTCTGGTTAACCTCTGGACTATGAAAATTTTTGTCATTACGTTTAATATACTGAGGAAAAACATGGTAAAGGCCATTTTTTCGAATAGCTGAAAATAATTTACCACCATTTAAAAATACATCTATTCGCCCATTTTTACCAACAAACGTGGCTCCTTTCTCTTCAAAGAGATGGCCCGCCATCAAATTATGTCGTAATTTAGGTGAATACAAGACATTGTTTAATACAACCACCTGATTTCTGCCCTTAACTTTACAATTAAATTTTATAATTCCTCTACCTAGAACTTCACAAGCTACCCCGTTAATTGCCGCTTTCATTTCCATCCCAGAGATTGGCTCAAAATCCCAAAATAAATCTTTACGCGAGCAAAAATGGGAACTAGCTGCAGTATCAAACAGCCAGGCAGTATTATCAGTATTTGAATTATAATATGCTTCAGCTATAAAACCCACTTCACCATATTTTTCACTGACCCTATGTTTAAACCTTCTACAATTTTTAACAAGGTGGCCACTTAAACCACATTTAAAACAATTTCTAGATTCATTACGTTTAAAATTAACACTGGGATCTGCTGCACTTACCTTCTTATTAGAAGATCTAGACCTCTGCTTTGTAGATTTCCCCAACTTTACATCATTATATTTATTTTCACTATTATGTAAAGCAACTTCATTAAAAATACTTAAATTAGAATTTCTGTTAAAAGAACAATTAAACAACTTTAATCTTGCTTCCTCAGATAAAAGTTCGTTCAAAACATTTTCAAAGGTAAAGTCCTTATCCGAAAAACGGTAAATAAGCTGGACAATACTTCTGTACTCATCAGGCAAATGTCTAATCAGCTGAAACGGCTTTAACCACTCTGAAATTGGACGACCAGCGTCCTTTAGTTGCATGATGATATCCCTCAATCTAGCACCATAGAGATTCATTTCCTCACCAGGCTGCAATTTGCATTCGAAGAAAGAGTCCGTCAATTCTACAATACGTGCACGGCTACTGGGACGAAAATGTTTCTCTAATGCTTGCCAAGCTACATATGGATCCTCTATACCACTTAATAAGGGCCTCAAATCTTTACTCACATTCAAATAGAGAATGGAATAGGCGCGTACTCTCCTTGCCAACTCAGCTGCAGTAGGAGCCTTCGCTGGATCTTCAGTTTCCGGTAGTTTTGTAGACACGCATTCCCATAGAGATTTCTCCATCAGAAGAACACGAACATCCTCTCTCCACGTGCTGTAATTATAAGACGTTAATTTATCGATGGGAAGAAACTCGGCACCCGATGAAGACATCATGACTTTGAACTATTCAACTGAGGTACACAAGAACAAATTTATAAATACCTAACCCCTCTGCATATCGTGGGCTTCAATCAAGGCTGGGTCCATAACCCATAACGGGCTGCTAGGGCAAATTAGGCCTAGAAGCCACAACAACTTAAAGCAGAGTTTAAGATTAAATGTCCACTGACATGCAGAAACAAGTTAAGATATAATTCAAACATAACTTTATTAAAACCAATTAAAAACATGATTAAATGTATTAAATATAACAATATATGGCCATAACTTCGGCCAAGAACTTAAACAGCTCATATATTGAGCCTTTACTAATATCAGTTACATTACTGAAATACATAACATACAAAACGAGCAATCTGAACATGAAGTCGCTCCAATATATACCAAACAGAAATCAACTTCGTAACTAACAGTGAAACATGCAGTTATAGAAATCATCCAATTAGAAACCAGCATACGTCATCGGCACGATGACGCAATACCTAAGTTGGAATTCAGTCATTCATCTCCAGATGCGTGGAATTCGTAAATGTATGACGTCATATCTTGTGAAAAACGAAACGCTCGTAGTTGAAAAGATTTCGTAGCTAAACTAGAAAACAAACATCGATACCGAGCAGTCTCAGAATTGGGCCGCAAAAACGACTTTAAACGTTGATATCTATGCCGTATTTCGATATCGGCAAGAAATGCCGCGATATGACATCACGGTATTCCAAGATATTGATGAAGAAAGAATACAAGCTCTAATCAATGCAGAGAGGTCTAAGCAGCGATATGATTAACTTAGTTTAATATTCACATTAGACGACACAGTTACAACACACGCACACATAATATAACATAATAATAATCTTCGAATTACATATTTCACAAGAAAGTCTTCGAACACAACCATTCAAGAAAGTACCTTGTCTGTCTCTGGCTGTTGCCATTCCAAGTTTCCTAAAGTCTTTCGACCATGGAGTATAGGCAACCTTCACAGATGCTATTAATCAAAATATTTTATTAAGCATCATATAATTGTTTCTAATTTTCACACGTGAAATATAAAAGATGCTTTTGGCAATTAAAAAAATGCTATTGAGAGATTATTGCAAAATCTCAAATCGAAGTTTTTATGCCTTTCTTCTTTTAAATAGAAAAACAAACATATTTCTTTTCCTGTTTGATTAAATTTAAATATGTTTTATTGCAATTCAATATTACTGCGTGCATATTTTTTAAAAATTTGCTCCATGTGTTCTAATTCGGTTGTCTACGAAAACATCCACCGGTGAAAGTGACGCACACTAAATTTCTGTGATGTATGCAGATAAATTGTGCTTTTTTATCAGTTTTTTTAATATATTTTTTAAATGTTTTGGAACTTATTTTTTATTGTAGGTGCATTCAGTAGGTGACCCTCATAGGTACTTTCTGGTGCAGTCAGAAACGAAATCCGACAAATATATTTTTTGAGTTATAGTTGACAAAAGGTTTTTATTAGGCCTTTTTTGTAGGCCATGGCTTTAATATCCATCATAACTGTATTTGGTCAGAAAGTAATACTGCTCTGTGTATTAGCCTTCGCTTCACTCAGACAATTACTTTACGAAAATTCTGGTAAAAGTTCCTTGAAGTGTACAAACCTTGTGTTATATTTCCACTTTAAAACGGAAATCTCATCATCTCTAGAAAACCGATCCCCCACTCGTTTTTTCTGTTCTTTATCAGTTCTCAATTTTTGTGTAGCAGAAACAATTCTATTTGACGTATAGTTCCTGAAAAAAGAATATTTTGCAAAAGGTATTCATGGCATTTCAAGCTAGTAAAAAATCTGTCTGTATAAATTATATGGTTAAAATTTTGGGGTACACTTTAACACTAACTTAACAATACCCCCACCTAAACGAAAATCTCGAAAGTTCATCTGAGAAAATACTGCCCTTGCTGACATATGTATTGTATACACAGAAATCTAATACCAATCCATCTCCAACAGACAGGACAAATATTATAAACCTAGAGGATTTGATTTTGAAGGTACATATTGTGGGAAATCACACTGCCCAGAAAAGGAAATCATTTTTAGTCCAAAGAAATATGTTTAGGTCGAGGTAAGCTTAAACATTTTTCTCTTGTAAAATCTAAAAACAGTGGCAGAATTATCAACAAAATACAGATAAATCCTTAGCTTAAAGAATCTGTTTTTTGTCATTGTATAAACAAATATGCTGGATTGACATGTCTTGCAATCTCGGGCAGTTTCGATGTACCCATGAGAATATGCCAGCCTGTAAGTTTTATCATATCATACTCTGTAGTATTCACTCATCTGTGCTCTCGATTTTGCACTGAATGTAAATTTCTTTGTACAGCTAGTTTCGCAAAGCTCAATATTCGTAACTGTGGTTATATTTTATTTTGAAGAAAATTATTAATTTTAACAGTATTACGCAATATGTTTGTACATTTAAAAATAATCAGCTATTGGATTACCATCTCATACTTTAAAATTAATATATAAGAAGAAAAGTACATATGTATTAGTTTTAATAGAATTCGGATAAAAAAATAAATTTATAAGTGGACCTAATAAATGTTTTTTATGTTTTATTATTATGTATTATTTACATTAGACAATAATTTACAAATAAAACTATTCATATAAAAATAATCACCTTTATTTATTTTGAGTAAAAAATACATTACATATGGTCTCCAATATATCTATGTACTATTTTCAATAAAATTGCAGAAATCAGCAATAAATAATATTTAATCAAACAAATATATAAATCCACTTAATGTAGCTTAAATTGCATATTTAGTTATAATAAAAAAAGCTCGTAGTTTGAGTTATTTCAATACAGGGAGACTTTATTATTATTTCTTAACACGATAATAGTAAACCCAGAATTTAAGAATATTTATAGTTGTAGAGTACTGAGGTCCACGTATGTGGACCTCAATAAAAGGATACTTTTAAAATAAAAAATTTCACAAAATAAACAAAAGGAAGTTATCTAATGAACATTTATCAGGGACTGCGCTAAGAAATTAAGACTGTTAGCCAACACATTAGCCAAATTTATCTATTATTAGCCAAAAGTATATATGCAATATATTATATATACATATATATATGATATAGATATATATATATCATATGTATATCATGTTTATATATATATATATATATATACTAGAAGATAGCCCGTCAGAATGACGTGTTTGAATTTTTAAAAGAATGATATAGCATTGCATTATAAAAAGAATTATGTACTTAATTTAAGTACTTAAGAGCAATTCCATCTCACCTCAGGCAGGGCATGTCAATTCACCATCATAGATTTTTTTCAAAAAATTACAGTAGTTACAACTAAGTAATACACAAAATTTCCCAATAGGATTTTTCTCCCAAAAATTTTTTTCTGTGGTTACAGCACTTTAAAGTTTACGATAAAATTGACAATTTTCAGAAAAACGCTTCATTTTGAAATGAACACAGTATCAAAAATATTTAACGTATCCAGTCAATTTATTTTTTACAAATATTTATTAAGCTGAATTTTACTTTAGCATAGTTTTAAAAAATATAGTGACATTTTAAATTAATTTTAAAAAATTGTTTCTAAGTACAAAAAATGGAATTATTACTGATTTTAAGTTTTTTTTTTTCAGAATGAAAAAAAATATTTTAAAGCTAAACATTGATGGTAATCCAAAGACCTTTAATGGGAGTTTCACAGTAAATTTTATTTTAAGTCTAAGATGCATGCAACTTTTGCAATTCAATTTTAAATTGTGCAAAATTTCGTAAAATCGCTACTTTTGAGATGCAATTTCTCAAAAACACCATTTTTTAAAAATCTGATAATATGCTCAATTAATACCTTATTAGTTTCTTATAAATACCGTATAAGCAAATCGTGTGTTTTTGCTTAGAAAATTTTATATGATTTTTTGAAAATAACATGTTGTGTATATTTTTCAAAGGACCAGAAAGTCAAGCTTTTCTTATTTCACTGAATTTATAATATGATTAATTTTTTAATAAAAAGAATAATATGTAATAATTTTTAATAAAAGGTGTATCAAAATATCTAGTAGTTAAATCCAGAAAAATTAAAAAAGAAAAGTAGTTTATGCGCAATCTGATCCTTATATTGGACATCCTTTATCAATAGAAGCACTAAATGTTGCATTGTCCTGCTATTTAGAAGATAACAAAGATTGAACTAAAGATAGTCCAAACAAAAGTGATGTTATTTGTATTAAAAATGATGGTGCGAAAATTAAAAGAGTAAAACATTTTATGACACAGTCTGTTAAAGAAACATAATTTAATGAAAAAAGAAAATGCTTCTATGACAAAGGTGGTCAACTGTGGCACGCCGGACACTACTAAAATTTTACAGAAAAAGTCGACTTCTTGAATTGCAGAGATTCGATGATTAGATAAGGAAATGATTACTATAAAATTTTAGTGGTGTCGAGCATGCCACAGTTGGCCACCCCTGCTCTATGAAAATAAGACTATCAAAATTTTATTCATTACGTCCAGAATTTATTTAAATTCAGCCAATACAAGTAGTATGCTGTTCTGTTTACTGCAGTAATTGGAAATTAATACGTGTAGCTCTTAAAAATCTAACAGGCATTCAAATTAGAGAAGATCTGATGACGAAATGCTTATATAGAAAAATAAACAATGAAAACTGTTGGCTCGAAGAGTGTGGTGAGTGCCTGGGGTACAGAAATTCATACAGTCGAAGCTTTTGATTTGAATGAAGAGGAAGTGGTTGTATATGCTATATGAGAAGGTGGTGACTTAATAAAAAAGTTGGTATGGATTAAAAAAAATTCTAGAAGATGTAAGGCACTGGGTGAGAAAAGCAATTCCTCATTATCATTCAAGGAAAAATCAGAGACAAAGAATTGCTGAGGTAAAGTTATCTAGAATAAAAAAAAATTTTTGCTCGTGATACATTCTGACTTTGCTAAAAACTGGTCAGTAATACTGACAGATGAAGTACAAAGCTTTCACTGGCAAAATACTCAAATATCATTATTTACCTGTACAGCATATTTTAGAGAAGAAATAAAGAGTTTTATTGTAGTTTCTGATGATATAACTCATGATACAGCTCATGCTGTTTGTGACATAGAAAATATAAAAAAAGATATCTAAGTTGTACCAATTACAAACACTGGAATCAATTGTGTATATATCAGATGGAGATAGAGCACATTTTAAAAATAAGTATTATTTTTATGGATTGCACAAAAATAATGAAGTTGTACTAAAGAAGTGGATTTTTTCAGCTACTAGCCATGAAAAAAGTGCATGTGATGCTGTAGGGGATTATGTAAGCATTATGCAACGAAATTTAATCTCCAATAAGAGCCATTCGAGATTTTGTCTCATTTGTTGCTGAACTATCCTCTCTGTTAAAAAAGTATCCTTCTACTCCATCTAGACAGAAACATTATTCAAGCCTATAGAGCTAATAATGAGAAAGACTAAGATAATGTAAAATTTATTGTTGGTATATGATCTAAACATTATTGGATTATTAAAAATAATGAAGGTTATATGGGACGAACAATTAAAAATGCATTGACGAAAGTTGAAACTTCCAGCCAGATGACAAAACAATATTCAATGCACGATTTATAAATCGGTGATTGCATTGGGTGCATTTATGAAAATAATTGGTGGATAGGGCAAATCAATAGCATATCACGAGAACTGCGGAACATTATACATCATTCATATACCCCATTGTCCAGAAAAAGAATTCCTGTGGCCAGAAGAATCTGGAAAGAAAAAAGATGAATGTGTCGAGTAACACTTAAACGTGGCGATTGACTTTATTGTCCTCACTCGCCAAACAAAATGGTTGAAAGATGTATCGATGCTCTTTCTTCCCTGGCACTGATTCCAGATTTCTTTCCCGATACTTCTGGCCACTGGAATGCTTTTGCTGGACCATGGAAGTACATGAATGATATACTGTAATTTCATTTAGTTCTCATGATATGATACTGATTTGTCTTATCCACCAATTACTTTCATAATCAATTATAAATTCAGTGAAATAAGAAAAAGCTTGACTTTCTGGTCTTTTGAAAAATATGCACAACATGATATTTTCAAAAAATCATATAAAATTTTCTAAGCAAAAACACACGATTTGCTTATAAGGTATTTATAAGAAACTAATAAGGTATCAATTGAGCATAATATTAGATTTTTAAAAAATGGTGTTTTTGAGAAATTGCATCTCAAAAGTAGCGATTTTACGAAATTTTGCATAATTTAAAATTGAATTGCAAAAGTTGCATGCATCTTAGACTTAAAATAAAATTTACTGTGAAACTCCCATTAAAGGTCTTTGGATTACCATTAATGTTTATCTTTAAAATATTTTTTTTCATTCTGAAAAAAAAATCTTAAAATCAGTAATAATTCCATTTTTTGTACTTAGAAACAATTTTTAAAAATTAATTTAAAATGTCGCTATATTTTTAAAAACTATGCTAAAGTAAAATTCAGCTTAATAACTATTTGTAAAAAATAAATTGACTGGATACGTTAAATATTTTTGATACTGTGTTCATTTCAAAATGAAGCGTTTTTCTGTTTTTCAGAAAATTGTCAATTTTATCGTAAACTTTAAAGTGCTGTAACCACAGAAAAAAATTTTTGGGGAAAAAATCCTATTGGGAAATTTTGTGTATTAGTTGTAACTACTGTAATTTTTTGAAAAAAATCTGTGATGGTGAATTGACGCATATCAGTACTACCTGCCTGAATTGAGATGGAATAGCTCTTAATTTTATCTTATCTGACTAATAGGGTCAGGTGTGGTAAAATAGTTATAAAAACAGCCAATTTTTCATTAAAACTTAATTTGCAAGAAAATTATTGAGTTGGTAAAATAATGACATAGAATATGTAAATGAACTTCACTCACACAATTTTAAGAACTATTTCACAAAATAACATGCAAATTAGTAGTAATAATGCTATTTTAAAGCATATTGTCAATTAACTTTCGTTTTTGTCCATTGCATTTAAAAAAATCAATAACCTTCAATTTCCAATAAATCAGAAAAAAAACCAGTCCTTCACGGCTGTGAACAAAAAATTAAAATACCCCGAATATAAAAATTCTAATAATATTGCATTTACATAGCTGCCAACTCTTCCGATTTTTTCCGAATTCTTCCGAAAAATCGGCATGTTTTCCGATTTTACGCACGTAATGCATTTTCTTCTGCTTTTCGTCATTTTCTTCAGATTTTCGGCCTTTTCTTACGCTTTTTACTCGAGTTTGGTCAAAGGATCGCGGAGAAACCCCGAAATTTCGCCGAATGTTCGCGGGAAAGACGCAAATATCGTCAAAAGAATGCGAATTTCGTCAAAAGATCGGGTAAAAAAAGTGCTGTCAAAAGATCGCGTAAAAACACTATTTCCGTTAAAAAAAAAAAAAACCGCGTAAGAACGTGAATTCCGTTAAAGAATCGCGGAAAAAACGCGTGTTTCGTCAGGAAATCGCGGAAAAAACCCAAATTTCACCAAAGGATCGCCGGAAAAAATCCAAATTTCACCAAACGATCGCGGGAAAGACGCGAATTTCGTGAAAAGATTGCGTAAACAATGCGTAGGGGTGAATCTGGTCCGAATTTTCCGAAAATGTAAGTCATTCATTTCTGAAAATTGAAAAAAAATCTCATCAACTCGAAAATTCGGATATAAAAAATATCGCGAATTTCGACAAATGTATTTGTTAGATAATTACTTAATGTAATATCTAACGGGGTTGGAAAAGTTATAGCAGAGTGGCAAAATGCAGTAAGAAGCGTATAGCTGATTTAGAAACCCCATAATAAACTTGAGACTTAATTTAAATAAAATATATAAGTACATAATGAAGCTGAAAAAGAAAAATAAGTTACAACGTAAATGGTGGACGAAAGAAAGATAACAGATTTAAAAGCAACTTAATATTTATTGATTAAAACAAAAGAAAAACAATAAAATAAAATGAAACATTAAATTTAAACAGTTACTTAATGTTAAATGACTATAAAACAAACTTATCTGCTTTGACATAATATGTATAACATAATAACTCATGGCATTTGGCATAAAAGCATCTCGTGAAAAACAATCAGATGAAATACTATTGTTTTCAATTAAAACATGACTTTCAATGCACCAGGACTCCATTTATTAAAAGCACAACAGCTTCTCGAAAATAACTTGCTTCAATACACTAACCGGACGATAAACAATCTTACTTTAAAAATACGAACTCTGTAAAACACATGGTCGATCGTAGAACTTCACTTCAAGGTCAATGACACGAGGTAAGCAAGCGGAGAACGAAATTAACTCAAACGTAAAGCTCGGACACTTTCAGCAATATATCCCTCCAGGAAAAACCATTTACAGTTTCCAAGGACAATTACTTAAGAACATCGTATCTCGAACTACTTGCTCTCAAATATAAAACTAACTTGAAGTAAATAAAAGTCTAAAGTCCGGCCAAATATTCAAACATATTTCTTCAATGCTGATACCAGACACTAATTAAAAGATATTTCCATTAAGTGTAGACTTCACATAGCTGAGTTTAAAAGCTGACAGAAAAACATAACAGACGTCTTTAAGATTAATAAAAGCCGGCACTAAACACCAGACAACAAACACATTTAAAAACTCGAAACTGTTGGATGTTCACGGTTGAAGGAAATTTATATCACAGCCAGCCACGATAACAGTGCTAGTACGCAGCTCCGGACACGCCCAACGGTCAGCTATGAATAATTACTGAAGATGTAACCATAGCGACACCTGACAACGCTAGACGACTCACGCCATCTAGTGGCAGTTGGAAAAACCACGTAAAGATCGAATGGCAGGAAGTAAACAATATTGTAAATGAAATCGATATTGTAACTAAAAGAGAGATAATAGAAATAAATAGAATTATATTAATAGAAACCTAGATAAGAGAAAAGAAATAAAAAGATGTTTTTATATATATAAGTAAGTGAGCTAAAACAGAACTTATAGAATGAGATGGAAAATGGATATTCATATGTACAGGGACAAGAATAGAAAAGCTCAAATTTGTTATCAAAATGTTCGGCGAAAAAAATAAATTTTGTCTATCGTTTGCAGAAAAAACGCAAATTTCGTCAAAAAATCGCGAAAAAAACCAGCAAATTTCCTCAAAAGATCGTGAAAAAACGGCACATTTCGTCAGAAGATCGCGAAAAAAACGGCACATTTCGTCAAAAGATCGCGAAAAACCCCACAAATTTTGTCAAAATATCGCGAAAAACCCCACAAATTTTGTCAAAATATCGCGAAAAAACCACAAATTTCGTCAAAAGATCGCGAAAACCCCCACAAATTTTGTCAAAATATCGCGAAAAAACCACAAATTTCGTCAAAAGATCGCGAAAAACCCCACAAATTTTGTCAAAATATCGCGAAAAACCACAAATTTCGTCAAAAGATCGCGAAAACCCCCCACAAATTTTACCAAAAGATCGCGAAAACCCACGCAAATTTTACCAAAAGATCGCGAATTTCGTCAAAGGGCGCGGAGAAACGCATAACTAGTGTCGGTAGTGGATCCCCCCGCTGCTATAACTTTTCAGGAAAAAAAAAAATGTTAGGAGGCAGAAGTTTTAAGTGTCGTTTAATGTGAAAGGTAGAAAATCTATGAATGTTCAAAAAAAAAAAAAGTGTAATTTTTAATATATTCAAGTTTTTTTTTTTTTTTTTTTTTTTTTTTTTTTTTATCATAATATATATATCATATCATATATATATTGTGTAATTGCAAATTAGTGAATATTTTTTATTCAATTTCTCTTTCAAATTTGTCTATTTATAAGGATTCAGTTGTTTTTCAGTCCTTACTGAAAGTGTTATAAAACTTAAAAAATCTTCTGATTTCTTCTGATTTTTCACGAAAATCTTCTGATTTCTTCTGATTTTTTGTCCAAAATCTTCTGAGTTTTACCGAAATTTAGTTGGCAAGTATGCATTTAATACACACCTTCCTTTGCCTTAGATTGGCATTTTTAAAGAAAGTTTTAATGTATAGAGTTCGTTCAGATCGCTATATTGCCAATGGTCTGTATTTTAATGAATCTCAAAGGAATGAATCGGAAACATTCATAATTAAACATTGTTTTTGAATGCAGCTTTATTGGAAAAATTAAATGTCTGGAAACTGAAATAAAATGGCTGATTTTAACGAAAGATTATCGGGATCCATATGAGTTCACTCTGGAATTATTATACACTTAGTGCTGTTATATATACTAGGGGATCGAACCCGAGCTCCTCGGGTTACAGAGTATAGGTGAAAACCATTCTTTTAGGTAGCTTTCATTACAAAAAGCTACCTATTGCAGCTGTTCGGAGGAAAGCGATTTCAAAAAATTTTGGTATATTTTCATCGATCATAACCCCCAGACCCCGAAACCACCCTCTGTTCAAAATTGATATATATATATCTATATATATCTGACCTATGTCACACTCTAACTCTCGTAATTATGAACCGATTTCGATGTAATTCGGTGTGTAGATAGTACATACCAATGTCTCGACCGAGTTCGCTGGCCAGCTTCATCTGCCGTTTTGTTTCAAAATGGCGGCCATTTAAAATTTTTAAAAAAAATTAAAATTTGAAATGTGGTACCAAAAAATTAAAAATGGAAAAATATTTTTTTCTTGTGTATTTGACCTTCATACAAAGATTCCGGAGCAGTTTTTGTTTCGTCTATATCTAAAAAAATGGCTGAGTTATAGCATTTTGAATTTCTAGTGTGGCTGACATTTTGAAACGTCCTGAATTTTGTCACGCGATAAAAAGCGTATTTATGAACCGATTTGGATGAAACTTCGTTTATACATAGTACATACCAATGTCTAGACCGAGTTCGTTGGCCAGCTACGTCCGCCATCTCGTTTAAAAATGGCAGCCATTTAAATTTTTAAGAAAAATTTAAATTTGAAATGTGGTACCAAAAAATTGAAAATTGAAAAAATATTTTTTTCTTATATGTTTGACATTGATAAAAAGATTCGGGAGCAGTTTTTGTTTCGTCTGTATCTTAAGAAATGGCTGAGTTATAGCATTTTGAATTTCTAGCGTGGCTGACATTTTGAAACGTCCTGGTTTTTGTCACGTAATAATAGGCGTATTTATGAACCGATTTGGATGTACCTTGGTGTGTATATAGTACATACAAATATCTCGACCGAGTTCGTTGGCCAGATTCATCTGCCATCTTGTTTCAAAATGGCTGCCATTTAAAAAAATAAAAAAAAAATAAATAAAAATGAGATACCAAAAAATTGGAAAATGAAAAAAAAATTTTTCGTATGTGTTTGACCTTAATACAAAGATTCCGGAACAGTTTTTGTTTCGTCTATATCTAAAAAAATGGCTGAGTAATAGCATTTTGAATTTCTATTGTGGCTGACATTTTAAAACAACCTGATTTTTCTCACTTGATAACAGGCGTATTTATGAACCGATTTGGATGTAACTTGGTCTGTACATAGTACATACCAATGTCTCGACCGAGTTCGTTGGCCAGCTTCATTCACCATCTTAATTCAAAAGGGTTGCCATTAAAAAAAAAATTAAATTTAAAATTTAAAATGAGGTATTAAAAAATTGGAAAATGAAAAATATTTTTTTTATTTGTTTGGCTTTGATACAAAGATTCCGGAGCAGTTTTTGTTTCTAAAAATTTGTTCTTTTGTTTATATCTTCAAAAATGGTTGAATTATAGCACTTTGAATTTCTAGCATGGCTAACATTTTGAAACGGTCTTGTATTTGTCACGCGATAACACACGTATTCGCCTATTTCGATGTAAGAAGGCATGTGGATAGTATACATCAATACCTCGACCAAGTTCGCTGGCCAGATTCATCAGCCATCTTGTTTCAAAATGGCGGCCATTAAATTAAAAAATATATATATATTTAAAGTGAGGTGCAAAAAAATTAGAAATTGAAAAAGGTTTCTTTCTTAAGTATTTGACCTTGATATAAGGATTCAGGAGCATTTTTTGTTTGTCTTTATCTTAAAAAATGGCTCAGATATAGCAGTTTCAATTTCTATTGTGGGTGACATTTTGAAAAATCTGATTATTTGCATGCGACAGCACTCGTATATATCAACCGATTCCGATGTGAGTGAGCATGTGCACAGCAATTACTAAGGTCTCGACCAAGTTCACTGGTTAGCCTCATCCACCATGTTGTCTTAAAATGGCACACACTTTAAGAAATCGCCGAATTTGGCAGCCAAATATAAGCTACTTTAAAGAAAAGCAGCTTGGATAAAGCTGACTAATTTCATGAAATTCTCATTCATTATATTGATAAAAATTAGTATTGAATCTCCTATATTCGGTTTCCATTAAATTGAGCTTTGTGTGTTTGAATGATATAAGTTGGCTTTTTTAAAATAAGGAATATGAACGCTACCTCTTCCTCCCGGCACTGGCCGGAAGGACTTTTTTTTAAATTGTAATTATTTTTTTACATGTAATATATATTTTAGATTGCCCGCTAACATCAAAAAGAATTTTTATCTGAAAAATATCAATTATGCAATCAAATAAAGTTTTAAAATTTATTAAAAGCGATACTTTCACATGTCACCGCATGCCAGGAGTTATTAGGCCAAGATTTTGCGACTTACTGCAGTCTTTCCGATCATTTCAATGCTTTAAGGGTGTGGTTCAATCACATGTCTGTTAAATTTGTTTCTTATTTACATTATTTTATTTATTTTTCTATAGAGGAAGTATTAATTTTGGTTTGGAACATTAGACGGAAACAAATGCTGAATTTTTTACATTGGCGGATTAATCTTTCGTAATCGATCTACACGTGATAGATAAATTTAAAAATAATTCATGCTTGAAAATCTATATATATTATGCTATCACAGAAATAGCGATAATTTGATAATTTTTTAATGGCAATACCTGAATGAAACGCATCTCATTGGTTATTGTGTAATATTTTTAGAAAGGAGGAATAACAATAAATAAAAAAAAGTTTAATTAATAAATACAGAACAAAGCAATTTTTATAATTAAAAAAAATAAAAGTAAATAAACAATTTATTTATTAATAAATAAACAACAACATCCGAGTTACCATATCAAGCAAAATAACAGCACTTTAGTGCTAGTTAAGTACCCCGTTGAGTATATGACATTGGCGTCAGAAAAAATCGCGCCAATGTGGGGTGTATATGACATATGTGCCGTCTTTTATTCATCTCATTTAAAAGACAATAAATAAATAAAGGTGTTTTTCCAGTATAGGTACTTGGCGAAATAGAGAAAAGGCCCTTGGCGAGAAAAGAAATTTGGCAACGTATTTTCTGGCAACCTATTTCATCAGAATATTTTTTTCGAATAAAACTGCATAAAAGTTGCTATGATCGCAAAAAGTTTGTACTTTTATGTTAGCTGGCCGCAATTCTCGTCAATATCATTTTTTATTTTTCGAGGGGTAAATTAAAACAATGCTTTGATGTTGAAATTAAATGGTTTATGGTATTTATTCTTTTCCTTTTTTAAAGAATTTTTTTTAAGTGAAATTCATGAACTTGAAATGTTTCAGTTTTAAATCAAAGTTATCCATTTTAAAATGAGTGAAAGATTATATTTTAATCTAAATTAATGGAATATGAAAAAATGCGACGGGTACATAATGTTTGGCAATTTATCACCTATGCCCGACTAACATAAAAATACCGAGTTCTTGATTTCTGTATCAGAATCTTCCGATTTGGCGAAGTAAATTTATGAATAAAAGTAACATGATACAATGCCTAGCATATATTTAAGGGAGACCAAACTGGTCGCCACGGGCGGCTAGTTATTTTAAAAACCGTAATAACTCAGTCAATTAGGATAGAATTTTTAAACAAATTGCATTTGAAAGCAGTTTTTTTTTCTCTATTTGACGGTGCAAAGATTGAAAATGTACGATATTTGGAAACTTAAAAAACTGCTGACATAGCACGCATTATAATTTCAATTTTTTTTCAGTTTTTATGAAAAAAAAATGGCAACAAAAGGTACAGTAATATATTATTTTCTTTCCTCCGTGATTATTTTCCCTCAATGACTTTCAACAGAAATGGAGTACTTCAGTTGCCACAATTACAAAAAATGTATTAAAACCTACAAAAAAATTAATATCTCAAAATTAAACTGAGATACAGCTTTCAAGCAAATTGCATTAAAAAGTACATTTCTTTCCTTATACGACGGTGTAAAAATTTAAAATGTGCGATGTTTAGAAGGTTAAAATTTTGCAGTAAAGAAAATTGCAAAACCAAAATTTCTTTTCAAATTTCAAAGTGTTGCCATTCACAAAATGGCGTATGCGTTACGCACAGATATGTTTGTCCTTTATAATATAGATAATACAAACAAAGTGAATAACATGCAGAATAAAACATAATTTCAACAGAAAGTTTATTTGTTTTTATTAATTGCCGATAGCTGGCTCCAAAATAATAATTATATAACTTAAATTTTAAAAAAGTTTAACTCAGATCAAATCCTGATTTTTTAAAAATATGCATAAAGAAACCTGTAATAAATTTTGATCATTAAAAATGATCTTTTATCACATAAGTAAATTGCAATTATTAATTGCATGAACAGATTTTTTTTCTGAAATTATTTTATTAAATTACAAATTTATTTTCCCTTCAATATACAAAATTTCATTTGCATTTTATATATACTACACTGCATTATATATTCCTGATATTCTAATTACATTTTATAAGAAATGCTATTCATATTTTTACCAATGTCGTCAGAGTTCAAAGAATTTCAAAAGAAAATTCTTTTTTTATTTTAACTACCGATAGATGGCGCCAACAAAACGTAAACGCTCACAACGAATGTGATACAAAGGAATGTTTTCTTTCATGCAGGGAGAGATTGGGCTGCCAAACTAATTTCAAATGAAGTTATCTCAGAATATATATATAATTGAATGTAAGTCATCTCTCAAATGTTAATTTATTTTGAATAATCTTTCTAAAAATGCAACTTTTATGCAGGGGTGCAGAATATGTCCGATCCGGTGATCTAGGATCGGGGGAAATTTTAACCACCTGGGGAAATTTTGCAGAAACATACACAATTGATTTCGATTTTAACAACAAATTCCATAATTCCCTGAGATAGAAATTTTTCACTACAAATAAAAAGATCCGTATGGTGACCTTCACAAAATCGATCTTGGAATAATATGTACCGTATATCAGGGGTGATTCTGTTCTGAATTTTCCAAAAAAAATAAGGCATTCGGTTCCGAAAATTTAAAAAAAATCGTTCATCGATCTGAAAATTCGGACATAAAAATACCACGAATTTTTTCCAAGAATTAAGGAAAAAACGCGAATTTTGTCACAAGATCGCAAAATAACCGCAATTTCGTCAAAAGATCGCGAAATGAACGCATATTTCGTCAAAAGATCGCGAAATAAACGCATATTTCGTCAAAAGATCGCGAAATAAACGCATATTTCGTTAAAAGATCGCGAAATAAATGCATATTTCGTCAAAACATCGTGAAAGTACCGCATATTTTGACAAAAGAACTGCAAATTTTGACAAAAGATCGCAAAAGAACCGCAAATCGCGAAAAAATATCGCGAAATAACCGAGAATTTCGACAAAAGATCGCAAAACAACCGCGAATTTCGTCAAAAGATCGCAAAACAACCGCGAATTTCGTCTAAAGGGGTGAAATAACCATGATTTTCATCAAAGGAACGCGAAAAAAACTCTCAAATTTCGTCAAATGATCGCAACACAACCGCAAATTTTGTCAAAAGATCGTGAAACAACCGCGTATTTCATCAAAAGGGGCGAAATAACCGCGAATTTCGTCAAAAGGAAGGCGAAATAAACGCACATTTCGTCAAAAGATCGCGAAAAAAACCCGCAAATTTTGACAAAAGATCGCAAAACAACCGCAAATTTCGTCAAAAGAGGGCGAAATAAGCGCGAATTTCGTCAAAAGAAAGGCAAAATAACTGTAAAAGTTAAAATATCGCTACAAAACGCAAATTACATCAAAAGATCGCTACAAAACGCAAATTACATCAAAAGATCGCTACAAAACGCAAATTACATCAAAAGATCGCTACAAAACACGAAATTCATCAAAGGGCCGCTAAAAAAACCCTAGCGCTGGGAGTGGATTACCCCGCCCTTCCCCTACTCTGCTGTAACCTTTCAGAAAATTTGCTGTGAATTTCAGAATTTTTTTTTCACTCAGAATAACCCCTGCTATATATACTCGCGCATAAGTTGAGAAATATTGGAAAAATAAATTTTCTGTACCTACGATAATGCAGCCTTTACCTATCGCATACCGTAAAATTTTGGGGAAATTTTCATGTGGATTGGGGGAAATGTTGGGAGTTGAAACATTTTCTGCACCCCTGCTTTTATGAAGTTTTATTCGAAAAAATAATTTTGAATAAAAATGGCCGAATGGAGTTACCATACAGGGAAGTGGGATACGGATGAGTTCACTCTGAAAGCGTTATGCACTTAGCACGATTATATGTATAATAATTATCATATATATAATCATATATATCATATATATCATATATATAATCATATATATCATATATATAATCATATATATCATATATATCATATATATAATCATATATATCATATATATATTAACATATATATAATAATCATTTTTAAATAGAAACCCTTTCAGCCCTGACATTATCAATGGGTAAAAAAGCATTTTCTTGCCATATTACAGCTGCTGTGTGTTCAAATACTGCACACATTTTTATTTTCTATTAGAATTTATTACTCCACACAGAAATTAAAAGCTTATTTTAGACTAATAAGTTTATAAAAAGAATTTTTTTTTCCCCTCTTAATTTTGCCAACACATTTTTAGAACATGTAAAAAAATTGTTATGTTCAAACAAAAATCATATATATAACTAATAAAATTACTTACTTTAATAAGTTTTGGACCACTCAAACACAAATATGGAATAAATTTTTACCAGAAACCATAAAGGAACTGCAAACTTGATGAGGCAGTATTCTAACCATATAATTTGGAAATTCCTTCTAAACAGTGTTGAATTCAGACATTTTTCTCCAGGGGGATTTCTGTGGCTCGGGTGGTGGGGTTGGGGGGGGGGGGTGTTTAGAGGTCTGCACAGGCCGACATTTCCGGGCCCGGGCCCGTCCTGACTCATAGAAGGGAAAATTTGGCCCAGCCCGAGTGAATTTCTACAAAACATTGATTTTTACAACTAATTGGTTAAAAATTTGTCTCCTACAAGGATTTCTGACCAAAAATATTTATCTTTTTTTTCATGTCATCTTCATTCATCATTTTTTCATATAATCTTCATTTTTATAGAAGTGCCGCAGGCTGCGATATTTATTTTTTTAATGAATCTCTATTTCTTGTATGTAAATGTTTCAGTTATCATTAATATTGTTGATCCATATTCCATGTATAGAAGTGTTAAAAATCTGAAGAATGCTATACAGTAAAATCTTCTAAGATGGAATTGCATAGAAAAGAAAAGAAAAATGCATTATAGACAAGTTCCCTTTTTAGCAAGTGTAAATGTATTCTTTTCTTACTTATTAGTATATTAATTTTGCATGGATCAACACGTTTTTCAGTTTAAAACAGGGTTCCGTCATAGGCAGGTTTCTTTTCGCACATTTTAATATACTTTAATTTAGCTATATTTTAATATGCGTAGAAATCTACTATTCTTTAAAAATAATAAATTTTAATGTTTAAGTGTAGAATAATGGCAATTCAAAAATGTATGCATTTTTTGCAAAAGTTTTTGGGCCAGGCCTTATTTAACTGACCTTTAAATGGACCAGGCCATGCTGAGACAATGATTTTCATACAGGCTGGCTCAAAACTAGGACTGAAAATTTTGGGCCATAAAGACTAGGAATGAAACCAGGCCCGGCTCTGTACAGAAAAATTAAGTTAGGCCTGGCCCGGCCCGAGCTATCAGAAAAAAGTATGGCTCCGGCCTGGCCCGAGCAGAGTGGAGAGCAGGCCCAGCCCGGCCGAGTGCCGTGAATGAAAATCGGCACGAGCCCGACCCGTGCAGATCTCTAGTTGGGTTGCACTTTTGACCACTGAAAACACAAATTCTCAAATCTTCTGGGAGGGGGGGGACATTTTCTATACAGCTATAAAATGTAAACGGAATTCATTTTATTGTTGTGGGAAAATCACTGCAACATGTATAACAATTGAAAATATCGCTGTGTGTGTGGGGGGGGGGGGGGGGGGGGGAGAGAAAAAAAGCCAAAATTTGATAAAAATTCAAATCAAAGGATGAAATTGCAGATGGATGAAAATTATTACATTAGGTCTAAAAGTTTGAAACTGAATTCCTTTTAAGAATGTTAAAAAAATTGATCAAAATGTGAAAAAGGCTATACTTTGCAAAGAATAAAAAAATTTCTGTGCAACTTCTGAATGAACTTTAGTGAAAAGAGGGCAAAATTTACTGCATTGAACTAAAAAATTGAAACCAGATTCATTTTATTAATGTGAAAAAAAATCTCTGGCCAAAATTTACTGCATTGAACTAAAAAATTGAAACCGGATTCATTTTATTAATGTGAAAAAAATCTCTGAGAAACATGAAAAAAATTCTATAAAAATTAAATTTTAAAATCTAATAAAAATTAAACTAGCTTTGAGGTGCATAACTTTAGACAGGTACTTTCCTGTCACATCTTGTACTTCATTTTTTAACTTCTCTCTTTATTATTATAGATTTTGTTTTGTTTACGTTTTTGATGTAGAAAAGTATATCCCAGCTATTGAAGAAAAAAATTACAAATTTTTCTTTTCTTTTTGATACTTTCTTAAATATATATTTATCATAAAGTATTAGAATCATGAAAATAATTTCCATTCTTTGATGGATTTACACGTTTTAGGTTGAGCTTAATGCTTTTTGAAAATTTGAAATCTCTCTCGGTATGTGATAGAAATTTTGTAGCAGCGCTATCACAAAAACTAAAACTTGGAATTTCATCAAATGTTGTGTTTAATTAAACTTCAGCACAGCACATAGAGGTGCTGATTAGGTTTTGACATATATGGTCCAACAGATGTCACTGCTATGCAGCATTATATGCAATTTACGGGGGGGTGGCCCCCACTGCTTCTAAACTGTGACAAGAAATATTTACAGGGATTAAATTATTTCATTAAATGTACAAAACAAAGAAGAAAATGCAAACAGTTAAAGGAAAACTTTTTTAAAAGATTATTATCATAAGTTTACTTTTAAATAAATAATTATTTTTAAAAGGAGTTTTCCAAAAAAATTATCTATTTAAAAATATTTTCTCCTAATGTAGTTTTTATTATATTAAGAATAATAAAAAAATTATTCATATTTTTATTTCTCATACATTTCTCTCGGATCTTCATGTACATGGCAGGGGTAATTCTGAGTAGAAAAATAAATTCTGTAAGGTTACAGCAGAGGACGGGAAGGAGGTGGGGGATATCCACCAAGCATTATGCGTTCTTTCTGCAGCCGTTTGACGAAATTTGCATTTTTCTGCGATCTTTTAACGAAATTGGTGTTTTTTCGTGCTCTTTTGACAAAATTAAACGTTTTTTTTTTTTTCTTCCCCCCGCAATCTTTTGACAAAATTTTTATGTCCGAATATTCAGATTGGATGACCAATTTTTAAAAATTTTTGGGACTGGTAATACGGCCATACGCGAACGGAATTCACGCTAAAAACAAAAATTCATTTATGTTCCAAAACTTTATTACAACAGCAAAAGAGCCCCCAAAAAATCTTTTGCCAGCTTTTTCGCCATAACTTTTTCTCGCCAATTTAACGATGTATTCGCATTTGGCGAGTAGGCGAATGGTTAGCGCGACCCCTGTTTATAATGTTTTTAGCAAAAAAGTTATGACATCTTAATTAAAATTTTAATATAGATAAATATTACTTACTTTTACGCAATCGCTGAATTGACGACATTTTTCAAAACTTCACTTGCAACCAACGGCTCAGACATGAAAATAAGCGAAGTGTTCAAATCTGTTGGATTCTTTGAAGCTTAAATTATGATATATGTGAATTCATAATCAAAATTTAGATATTTTGGTTGGTTTTATTACAATGGGCTAAGATCCAAGGTCCACATATGTGGACCTCAGTAACGAAAAGGATATTAAAAGAAAGAGTAATTATAATTGAAAGAAGATACATTCAATTGTTTTTCACAAAAATTGAATACAGTCTATACTGATATTATAAAGAAGTAACGTTTGTTTGTAGGCATTAATATTCGGAACTACCAAACCGATTTCAAAAGTAATGATGATAGCAAATTGATGGTGATGGTCCCTGTTCCAACGTAGGCAATATTTTTATGTCAGTGTCACTACCTCCAGGAGGGTTAGGGGGGGGGGGGGGGTGAATGCAGGGCAAAAAACATTCTAAATATGTGATTTTTGTGATACTGAAGGGCCTAGAAACTTCAAATTTGGTATGGTAGTTATATAATATGTAAATCCTCTCTAAGAACAGTTTTAAAAAAAATTAAAAGGTGGCTGGAAAATGCACAAAAAGCGTTCTAAATTGCAATTTCTACAAAATTGTTAAAGATACAGGGCTCCCAAATAGTCATCTTTTCCCTCCTGTAGTCCCTTTTTTAGAAAAGGTCCTGTTTAATGCACTTTTATGCATTTTGGTCCACTTAGTCTCCTTTCAACGACTGGAAAAAAAATTAACTGATGTGAAAAATCATCACAAAAAGCAAAGAAAACTCTAAAAATCGCTAAAAGTAAAAGAAAATCATAGAGGACAAAATTTATAATGGCCTAAAGCATTATAACTGGATTCTTTCACGAATGTAAAAAAATCTCTGCAAAGTGCCGAAAAATGTTAACAAATGCATTGAAAATCGATTTTAAAATTCAAAAATTGCAGAAGGTAAAATTTGAAACTGAATGTCAAAAAATCATCGCAAAATGCAAAAAAAAAAACTCAAAAACTGTTTACAAAATTTTTAAATCTCTACGAATTCTGAATAAATTTTTATTGAAAAGAGGACACAATTTATTAAACTGGGCTAAAAGATTAAAACCTGGTTCCTTTTACAAATGTCATAAAAATTGGGAAAAATTAAAAAATCTGTATGAATTTCGAATAAACTTTATTGAAAAGAAGCCAACATTTTCTATACAGCTATAAAATCTAAACGGAATTCCTTTTACTATTGTGGGAAAATCACTGCAACATGTATAACAATTGAAAATATCACTGCATGTGTGTGTGTGTGGGAGGGGGGGGGGAGAAAAAAAAGCTAAAACTTTATAAAAATTCAAATCAGAGGATGAAATTGCGGATGGATGTAAATCATTACATTATGTCTAAAAGTTTGAAACTGAATTCCTTTTACGAATGTTAAAAAATTGATCAAAATGTGAAAAAGGCTATACTTTGCAAAGAATAAAAAAATTTCTGTGCAACTTCTGAATGAACTTTAGTGAAAAGAGGGCAAAATTTACATCATCGAGCTAAAAAAATTGAAACTGGATTCATTTTATTAATGTGAAAAAAAAAGCTCTGGCCAAAATTTACTGCATTGAACTAAAAAATTGAAACCTGATTCATTTTATTAATGTGAAAAAAATTTCTGAGAAACATGAAAAAAATTGTATAAAAATTAAATTTTAAAATCTAATAAAAATTAAACTAGCTTTGAGGTGCATAACTTTAGACAGGTACTTCCTGTCACATCTTGTACTTCTATGCACAGTATTTGTTTCATTTTTTAACTTCTCTCTTTATTATTATAGATTTTGTTTTGTTTTCATTTTTGATGTAGAAAAGTATATCCCAGCTATTGAAGAAAAAAATTACAAATTTTTCTTTTTCTTTTTGATACTTTCTTAAATATATATTTATCATAAAAAAGTATTGGAATCATGAAAATAATTACCATTTTTTGATGGATTTACACGTTTTACGTTGAACTTAATACTTTTTGAAAATTTCTCTCTTTGAATCTCTCTCGGTATGTGATACAAATTTTGTAGCCACACTATCACAAAAACTAAAACTTGGAATTTCATCAAATGTTGTGTTTAATTAAACTTCAGCACATAGAGGTGCTGATTAGGTTTTGGCATATATGGCCCAACAGATGTCACTGCTATGCAGCATTATATGCAATTTACATGATAACTGTATCTCAACATCTCTGGGGTGCAATTTCATCAAATTTCACATTCATTTAATCCATGATACAAAATGGACGCTAATTAGATTTTGGTGTAGTTCGCCGAATATTCGGCTGACCGAATGCTTTTATATTTCAAAGTTTAAATGTATTAAAAAGTTAAATCTTAAAACAATTTTACATAATGTTTAACACAGATACTTCCATTTCGGTAAACAAAACCTTTTTACAAGAAAACATTTGCACATACACACACAATAAGAAGAAAAAATCTGTTTTGAGTTATTTAAGACGAGGATAGTTATAAAACTTTTTAAAAATTAATAACATTTTTTATTTCAAAGCCTTTTCTGTGAATTAAAATAAATGAATAAAATATTTTTATGTTCTAAAACAAATATTTTAAAATGAAAGAGAAATTGTGAGAAAATTGGATGGTAAATCTGACATTCATATTCTGTTTATTTGTCAAGAGGGGACTGAAGTAAAAATAAATAAATAATACAATCTAAAGCGTGTTAAGACCACTGAAGATAGAAACTTTAAATTTGGCATGTTATAGAATTATAAGATGTAAATGCTCTCAAAGACAGTTTCCAAAAATTCCAAATTAAAAAAGGGTGAAATGCGCAAAAAGCATTCTAAAAATATTCAAATTTCATCGAATCTCTGAAAATACCAAACCAATTTCAAAAGTAATAGTTGCAAATTGGTGATGACACTACCACAAGAAGGTTGCAGAAGCAAAAACTTTCTGAAATTGTGATTTTTTGTGATGCTGAAAGGGCTAGGAATTTGAAATTTGGCTTGGTAGTTACTTATAAGATGCAAGTAAATGTTCTCTAAGACCAGTTTCTAAAAAAAAATCAAGAATTTAAAAGAGTGTTCTAAAATTTTCTAAATTTCAATTTCTATGTAATTGTTAAAAATAAAAACTTGAAATTTGGCATGATAGTTACTTTTAAGATGTAAAACTTTTGAAATTTCAATTTCTATGGAATTGTTAATGATAAAAACTTTAAATTCGGCGTGGTAGTTTCTTTTAAGATGCAAACACTCCCTAAGACCAATTGAAAAAAAATTCGAAATTTAAAGGTTAAAATGCGTGAAAATCACTCTGAATTACAGTTTCTATGGAATCTCAGGAAATACCATACTGATTTCAATAGTAATGTTGGTAAATATGTATTTTAACATATGTATTTTAAACAATTCTTTCTAAGTGAACCCTAATTAGGTTGGAGGCGTGAAATTTTGCATACTTATAGTTGAATACCTCACATCAAACGACAAATCATAAATTTTCAAAAAGTTGTGCATTTAACCCTTTGGGCTCCCACAAGTGTATTTTAAACAATTCTTTTTAAGTGAGCCCCTATTTAGGTTGGAGGTGTGAAATTTTGCATAATTATAGCTGAACACCTCACATCAAATGACAAACCATAAAATTTTGAAAAAGTCGTACATTTAACCTTTTGGGCTCCCACATGTGTACTTTAAACAATTCTTTCTAAGTGACACCCTATTTACGTTGGAGGTGTGAAATTTGGCATACTTATAGCTGAACACCTCACATCAAATGACAAACTATAAAATTTTGAAAAGTCGTACATTTAACCCTTTGATCTCCAACATGTGTATTTTAAACAATTCTTTCTAAGTGAGCCCCTAGTTAGGTTGGAGGCGTGAAATTCTGCATACTTATAGCTGAGCATCACACATCAAACGGCAAATCATAAAATTTTGAAAAAGTCGTACATTTAAGCTTTTGGGTTCCTACATGTGTATTTTAAACAATTCTTTCTAAGTGACACTCTATTTAGGTTGGAGGCGTGAAATTTTGCATACTAGCTGAACACCATCATGCGACAAATCATAAAAATTTGAAAAAGTCGTACATTTAACCCTTTGGGCTCCCACATGCGTGTTTTAAGCAATTCTTCCTAACTGTGAGCCCCTTATTAAATTGGAGATTTGAAATTTTGCATGCTTATTATAGCAGAACACCTGAGGCCAGGCGACAAATTATAAAATCTTGAAAAAGTCTTACGTTTAACCCTTTGAGCTACCACATATGTATTTTAAGCAATTCTTTCTAAGAGAGCCCCTAATTAAGTTGGAGACATGAATTTTTGCGTACGTATAGCTGAATACCTCAGACCACACGACAAATCATAAATTTTTCAAAAAGTCTTATATTATTTACTCCTCCGGGCTCTAACGTATATTTTAAGCAATTTTTCTAACCTCCGCCCTTTTCACGCGGGGAGCACTTTTCCAACTTTTGCCGACACCCCTTTGACCATTCTTTCATATTATGCACCATAGCCTTACATATTTGAGTTCCACTTTTTACCGCCAGGGGCGCCTACTTATCTCGGGTGCTATGGGCCCAATCCCTTCGACTAATATATATACGGATAGTATGTAAAACGGAGTTTCGTTCGGATAGAGATTTGTTTAGAATAGAGTGCGCCCCTGGTTGCGAAATGTGGAACTAACAGATTTTTCAAAAGGATAAAGTGTTTTGAAATGAATATTAAACGAAACCCTCTGTGCGATCTGTGATTACACTTACCCACTTGTTGTGATACTAAAAAGACTAAAAACTTGAAATTTGGCATGGTGGTTACTTTTAAGATGCAAATATGCTTGCTGAGGATGGTTTCTAAAAAAATAAAAATAAATAAAAGGATGAAATGAGCAGAAAACATTCTATATTATGATTTCTATGGAATTTTACTTAATATTTGTTAATTCCACATCAATTTCATGTTTAGATGATATATTTGCAATTCTGATTTCAAATCACTCCATCAGTATGTTATTCCAATATTAATCTCTTCGTTATTAAAAAAATAGGTTATTTATTAAATTCCCACTAAATGAAATGTCTTTAAACCCAATTAAAAACACTAAAAAAAGTACATTTTATAATTAAAAGGCTTCACTGTATAAAGAGAAATTATACTGTTAACCACAGTACAAATATTGGCAGTAGGTAAAACATTCTTCTGATCTAAATATTTTCAACAAACTTCATAAAAATATGCTCAATAAACATTTTGTGTATATAGATAAATTATATTAGTGTAATCTTTTGTCCAATTTTCGTCATGACAGCTGATGTATGTACTACTGTGATCAAAAAGTATACGGAATACTTCATTTAAAATACATCTTCGAGGGTAGTAACAGAAGTGCTCGATCTAATGTATATATGGTGATAGTTGTTTGAAAAAAAATGACCATGGTCGAAAGTACCAACCTTATAAAGCTTAAGTTTGAAGACACTACGTTGTTTAGTATTTGTTTCACAGCTATCAATAGTGAGAGCTCTCAGTGAATTTGTAGGCATCGAAAAAATTGGTCATCTTTATGCGATACAATACTTTCATTTGAAAGGTCTGAATCCAACCAATATCAAAGTCGAGCTAGATTTTTCTCTGAGGCAGTTTGCTCCTTCATTTGCAACGACAAAATATTGGGTTGCAGAGCTTAAAAGAGGCTGTAGGAGTTGCCAAGACGAACATTGCATTGGTCAACCAAATGAGGTAGCCACGCCAGAAATGATGAAGAAAATCCACAAAATGGTAATGAATAACCGTCGACTGAAAGTGCGTAAGCTAGCAGATATGATAGACATTTCAAAAAGTGCTGTACATCGCATATTGACTGAAAATTTATAGCAATCACCAAAAGGAAAATTGTCACAGATAATAAAAGGATGCAAAGTATTTACGCATGTGGAGCGTTTATGCTGTAAATGTTTACCCAGAAACTCATCAATGGAGAAATCAGATACATAATGTTGGAAAAATATGAGAGAATATATTGAAAGAATAACTAATAAAATTTAAAAACAAATAAAAACTTTATTGAACAGATTTAAATAAAACAAAAGTAAAAATAAAAACTAGATTAAAACATTTGACATAAGTTCTTTACTCAACACTAGCCCGGCGTTGCCCGGGAAGACTGTCATTGAAAAGTACAACAGTGGAGTGAACTTCATAAAAAAAGAAAAGGCTGAATAATATTTATTTATACTAAAAACTTATAAAAAAAATTAAATGAGAGCTAACATTTCAAATGTATAACAGTCATGTTTAGAAAAAGGGTACTGCTTGGTTATCCTGTCGACCAAAAAACCATCGCCAAACGTTAAGATTAAATGCCAATAGTAGTTGATCGTAAATGTCACATTCACTTGACTTTAAGCAAGTTACACGTGTTTGTGTCATCAAGTGGTTTTTATTTCGACGTTTTTTTTTATTAATGTTATTCTAATTTATTTTTTCTTTCATTATTTCAAATAAAAATAATGTCAATTTATGTAATTTGGTGAATGATTTGGTGATTTACATAATATGACGAAATTGTTCGACCGAATAACTAAGTAGCACTGTATTGTTTTAATGTTATACTAATTTATTTGGGTACTACTTGATTATCTCGTTGACCAAAAAACTATCGCCAAATTATAAGATTAAAAAAAGGCAATAATGATTGATCGTAAATGTCACATTCTCTTGACATTAAACACGATATAGGTGTTTGTTACGTCATCGAGGATTTTTAATTCCACTTTTTATTTGTATTTTTATTATTGTTTTACTAATTTATTTGTTCTTTCATTAATTAAAATAAAAATTATGTTAATTTGTATAATTTGTTGAATAGTTTGGTGAATTGGTGGACGGGATAACCAAGTAGTATAATACCTTTATTTGTTCTTTCATTATTTTAAATTACTGCAAATTTTGAATTTTTTTCACCTCAAGCCTATATTTAATGTTTACATACATTTTATAGTTATATCCGTCTGTTTTTTGGCTAAATAAAGAGCATTAGGTTCCTTACAATTTTCTGTTATCATTGATACTTTTGTGTCCCTTAATAAATTCGATTATTACATTTAAAATACTTAGATTTTATTCACAAATGCATTATCTTAAAAATATCTGTTTGTTTATGGTTTAATTTAATAATTCTGCATTTAAATATGTAAACTATCAGTATTCTTTTGACCGAAATTACGTAAATAAATCAAATTTTATGTTTGGTATGTTAATCAATGAGATGCATTTGATTCGGGCATTGCCATTAAACAATTAATAAATAATCGCGATTTCTGTGCCACATACAATAGCGTAATATATATATATATATATATATATATATAGAGAGAGAGAGAGAGAGAGAGAGAGATAATGTGCTTAATGCAGAAAGTGCAACTCTATATCAATAAATTTCAAAGTATATTAAATAGAAGAAAATTTTTCAATTGTTACTTTGATTTTTAACTTTAAGAACTGTAATATAAAAAGCTTTAGATTAAATTGCATTAAATTCATATTAAGAGAGTTTTAACTTTATATTACTATTAGCTTTAAAATCACTTTAACTTTATATTAAACTCAGCTGAAAAATAAAAGTTAAATTTAAACTTACTTATATCAAATATTGAAATATATTAACTCAATCCAGCACATCATGAAACCCTTTGTTGACAAAGTATATGTCATGCATAGACATCCCTGGAAAAATAAATAGATAACAGATATTTCATTTACTTATATTCAACTTCTCCTCCCCTTATAAAAGATCTATTCAAAATCAATCCCAACTTTATTTATTTTATATAATATATAAGCTTAACAAAACCTCCAGATATTCCATACTGCCACTAGAAGTAAAACACCGGAGAATTGAAGCATGACATTCACTTCAAATTCTAAACATATGGATATACAAATTGTAGCAAGTCTAAACAGAAACCTCTTAGCAAAAAACCGGCTGATAAGGCTTCATAGAAATTGTAAAATCCAATATTCTTGGCCAATGACAACCACAAGTATTCCGCATGGCTTGCCAGAAGCGTAAGTCTCTGACCACTAACAGGCAAAATATTCCATTGGTTCCTTTGGACCCAACTTGCAACCCCACAATTTGCATTCCTCTATAATAGAAAACTTGGCTAGATTTAAAAGGCCAAAAACCAGATTGATAAAAAGTATATCTTAAAGGAGGGAAAATTACTGTAAAGAAAATAAAAAGTATATCTTAAAGGAGGGAAAATTACTGTAAAGAAAATAAAAAGTATATCTTAAAGGAGGGAAAATTACTGTAAAGAAAATAAAAAGTATATCTTAATGGAGGGAAAATTACTGTAAAGAAAAACGATCTATTTCAAATGAAAAGAAGAACAAACTGAAACATGTTGCCGGCGGCTGGCCTCCCCAATCTTGAAAGTCGAAGAACTCCTCACAAGAACGAAGAAACATGTTCTTATACAAACTTCACTATACACAGGGAAAGTCACTTTGCCAACAACTTGAGCAATACAAATACTTATGAACTCAAAGTAAATCATTACAACAGTAAAAAGACTCCGGAAAGGATTACGGGGAAAACATTTATTCATATTAACTTTCACATGACTAACGGCAGCCGTAAACAAGTTTACATTACTATTATCTCACATGTACATACAGAAAAATTATCATGAAGCTATCGCTGAATTTCTTACAGCAATACAAATAGTTCTTCCATCCACTGAAAACGCCCACTCACCCAACTTTCGATTACCGACTCAAACACCACTTCCAGCATTCAGAAGGATCTCGGGAAAGCAAGCCAGTAATGATCGCCCTCGAGAGAAAACATGTGATAATGGACAGGTAACACCATCTGTCATCGGCCACCGTAACTCCTCATATTATGAGACTTCTATATCGATGTTTGTTGATGGGCCATCCAAGGGAAAAAGAGAACTTTAATGCCGTGAGATAACATGATATTGAATAAATAAACATTTATGCTTGGGAAAATTAGTGATACAGAAGTGGCCCAAGGTAAAATAAGTATATTATATTTATTATAAACTAATATTTAAACAATGAAATAAAGATAATGAAAATGTTTACGTAACGTAAAAGTAAATAGAGCAGTTAACCATAACGTATATAGAAATAACTATGGAATTAAATAAGAAAGGTTGAATGGAATGACAAAAATTTGGGCTTGAAAAAGTTGAGCATAAAATGGGTGGCATGTTTGCTCACAATGGAACAAAAAGAGTGTCATGAGGATGCTTCAGTTGAGTGTTTGGCAATGTTTCACAGCAATAAAGCAGAATTTTTACATCAGTTCATAATTATGGTGAAACATGGGTACATCACTTCACACCTGAGACAAAGGAATAGTCAAAACAATGGTTTGAAAGGGGAGAATCGGCTCCAAAAAAAGTTGGAGATAGCTTCATCTGCTGACAAGGTCATGGCATCAGTTTTTTGTGGTGTGCACGAAATAATTTTCTTTCATTATTGTCAAAAAGGAAAAACAATCAACGGTCAGTATTATGCGAACTTATTGCCGATGAAATCATGAAAAAAAACGGCTGCATTTAGCGAAAAAGAAAGTGTTGAAAGTCAAGACAATAGACCAGTTCACACTTCCATTATTGTAATGGCTGGAATCAATGAATTAAAATTAGAATTGCTTCCTCATGCACCCTATTCGCCAGATTTAGCTCCCTCAGATTATTTTCTGTTTCCAAACTTAAAAAAATGGCTTGGTGGCAAATAATTTGCTAACAATGATGAAGTGGAGTCTGCGATTGATGGCTATTTTGCGGAGCTCGAAGTTTCTCACTATAAACAGCCTATCGAAGCTATTGAACATCACTGGGAAATGTATATCAAGCTAAAAAGAGACTATGTTGAGAAATAAAGATATTTTTTGTTTATGTTAAGTCGGATACTTCTGGGACTGGCCTCGTATAGTTGATATGATCTGCAAACTTTTATCAAACATTTTTATGGCTTCAATAAACATCTGGCAATAGTCAGGAATTTGCAAAAAGCTTTTAAGGATGACTGTTTATCAAAAACAGTATTTGATTGGTATGAAAAGTTTAAAGATGGTAGAGAATCCATCGTAGATGATCTGTAATCTGGTAGACCATCCACTTAGATTAATAATCAAAATATCGATAAGGTCAGAGAATTGGTGCTTGGTGATCGTCATTTGACAATATGAGACATTACTGAACAAGTTCCTATATCATTTGGTTCCTGTCAAGCAATTTTAAAAGATCATTTAGGGTTGCGACTCATCGCTTCTGGAGTTATTCCAAGAACTTTGAATTTTTTCTGAAAACAACATGCTCAAGTGGCTGTGAGATGAAATCTCACAGTGTAAATCATGTTACTTTATTTCTTTTGGCCTTATACATCGATGTTCTTTAAACTTAAATCCATATTTATTTTTGTGCGGGTGATTTCGTTTCGACTGCAGATCGGCAAGTTCTCTGATGTTCCGCAGCGCCTGGCATGGGGTGCTTCTCCTTTGAGGTCTGTACGATTGTGATGACGTCATCGGAGCAAGTCTCTCACGGCATATGCATTGAATGGATGTCGATCTTTCGGAGGTGTGTCTAATTGCCGAGCGTACAGCAAATAAAAATAAAGCTTTTTAAATGTTTTCTTTCGGATTTGTTTATTAAGATATTGCTTAATATTTTAAATTCTCTAATAGATTTAAATCTTTTCGTTCTCTAACTTTTGAAGTCCCCGTATTCTTACTATAAATTAAAAATTCCGTTAATTTTAAATCAGAATCTGTTTTGTTGATGTTGCTGTCATGACATAGTTTCGTTTTAAAAAGATCATGAGGCTGCAGGCTTCGATCGGTCCGCCGCCGATGAATGTGGGATCCGGTGAAAAGCTTTTGCATAAACTATGTCTGTGATTTTAGTAGCTCCTGTTAAATTTATTTTTTGATGATTTTGAAAGACTTTAATTGAAATTTTTATCAATAGAAAAGTCACCTAGCACTACATACTGCATTTTAAGGATGTTCTTAAAGAGGAACAGATTATCTTTATCATCCAACGTAGAGACCATCATAGTCCATGACTTTCTGCCAGATTCCAGATTTGCTGGAAGTACCATGGCAGCTCCTTGGAATTGAAAAACTTTTGACATGCTTCTTCAAGTTCATTAAAGGATTCAAATTGACGGCCCTTGAAAAAGTGTTGCATTGATCGAAAGAAGCCATAATCAGATGAAGTCATGTCTGGATCAGCACCTTCACCCCCATTAATCTCATCGACGGCTTTCAGGATCATTAGACCTTTTCTCCAATAATGCCAGATCAATACACGTAAATCATACTTGTTCAATAGGCA
Source organism: Maratus speciosus (assembly GCA_963932465.1). Classification (NCBI taxonomy): domain Eukaryota; kingdom Metazoa; phylum Arthropoda; class Arachnida; order Araneae; family Salticidae; genus Maratus; species Maratus speciosus. The sequence continues at coordinate 78,955,307 of OZ010792.1, forward strand.
TTTTGGAGCTGAAATTCCTGAACTCCTATAGATATACCACTAGTATGCCTATATACAATACAAATTCTGGTAACTATTAGATTAAAAATTTCCCAGAACTTTTTGCTCAACCTAATAATAATGTCTAAGAGAAAATGTGCTGCAAAACACTGCAGAATTTAAACGGAACATTATTAAAAAAACTGAAGATGATTTTAAAACAGCAATTATTATAGAATTATATATATTCACAAGACATTCTACGTTTCAGATATAAGATTCAATGAAAAAAATTATTTTTATTTTTTAACTTGTAATTATTATTATTTATTTTTCAATTATTTCATTACAATTATCATTTAAATAGAGCAACTAAATAAATAGAGAGGTGGTTTATTAGTAGTACTTTGAAATGTTGAAAACAATGAGTAATCCCTGTATAATCCGAAGATTATATGGCGATGTGAATTATCTGCTGAAATATTTTTATAAGGGCTAAGAATTGCAGCTGCTGAAATATTTTTATAAGGACTAAAAATTGCAGCTGCGGATTATAGGCTGGAAATTACTGTATATAGCAGTTGAGTGTTGATTTTCAAATTAAAATTTCTATCCCTGCTGCTTTTTATTCAACTATGTATCTACATTGTAAAACTCCAAAATTGCCAGATTCTATCTCTAAAAGAAAAATAATTAAGTGAAAAGTTTTTAATTTTTAAAATTACCAATTTAGGACTACCGTGTATTAAAGTATATTTTATGCAGCTGTGTTAATTTACTTCTTTCTTTGTTTGACCAAAGTAAATTAACATAGTAATCCGAAAAATATAAAAATCTAACATTCTTTAAACACCTTATTTTTTTTAAGAAGTAAAGTGCTTTTATTTCATAAATTATGCATAATTATTAAATCATTATTAAATCATAAATTATGCATTATATAGATATAATGTATATGTATATATATGAGTCCAGTTGCTCTTATTGCAATGTTTTGGTTTTTTTTTCTTTACCCATGAATAATCTTTTTTTTCTTCTTCTTTCCAGTTAAAACAAAATTTAGCTAGTGAGAAACGCCTGAGCAAAAATATTACTCAGCAACACGAGGAAGAAGTTAAAAGGTACCAAGCACAGCAAAAATCAGAGTACAAGTATTTAAAAGACAGATTAAAGAGGGTATGGTATATTTTTTGTGAAAAATTGTTTGGAAATTATGATATAGACTAATTTTTAATGCATTTTCAATATAGATATTTTTCAAAATTCATATGATTTTGAATTAATGACTTTTACTTAATTAGCCTTGTTTTGGCATAGTCTTCTAAAAGAGAACAAAAGTATTGTTTTTAAAAAAAGTGTGAAGCTTTTTTAATGTCAGTGTTTTTAAAATTTGTTTTCTACTATCTATTTTTATCTTGTGTGGTTTTTTAATGAGATCTAATGGTTAGTTGTCAGCCTACCTGTCCACTTTATCATATCAGGGATGTAAAAAAGTTCAAAATTATTTATTTGATAGTGTTTTTTAGGATGATCTGTGTATCAATATGCCACTATTTCAAGTCTTAGAAATTAAGTATACAGTATAGGACCAAATTTCGAGAGGATCCAAAATCCGGGAAGCCTTCGGTCCTGAGGATTCTGGATAGTAGGTCCTGTACTGTTGCAGTTATCATAGAATGTCTGCTTTTCTAGATGCTCAAATTTGAAATTAACCGTTTAAGGGCAGGTAGTTTAAATATCTGCCAAAAAGCATTCCTTCTTAAAAGACAGTAATTTATCCTAGAATCTATCGAGCTCTAATTTTCTCCATAGTTTTTTTTTTAATGTGTTCTTTGGAGTAACATGATTAATAATAACTCTGAGGAAAACAACACTTGCTAGATTTTTAGATAAATTTATGTTTTTAAAGAACTAATATAGGAATATACTTTCTCTTATATTGTTATTTGCATTTTTCCCCCTTATATTGTTATTAAACATATTATTAATACATTTCCATTTTAAATAATGCCCTTTTCCTTTGAACTAGTGCATTTTTTGGAAACTAGCACCTGCCTGTTTTCTTTCTAGAATGACTAATATATCAGGGTGTCTACAGAAATTGTAAAAAAAGTTTCCTGATTTTTCCCTGATTTTTCTGACTATCTTTATCAAACTGCCCTAATTTGGATTTTTATTAGTAACAATACACATATGGTAAATTTCATGTGTGTTGCTTCCTTATATAACACACTTATCCAGATTGCTAATATCTCATTTATGAGAAGAAAAAAGAGAAAAATATATTTAGTCCAACAGCTTCATACAGTGGCTAATGGATATATGGTGACCAGAAAATTTCCTCATTTCTTGAAAAATGTTCAACTCTAAGACATTATATCTGACGGGATAGCTAACTGGATTAAGCTGGCCACCTGGTCAGGTTATGCTAATGTATCATTTAAATTTTTTTAATGAGTAGATTGCCTTCAATATAAGCGCTATCTATAGAAAATGAGGACATCCGATCCATCTTAATTTGTAGAAGCGTGACAAATAAACAACGTTAAAAGCACCAAATTTTTTTTAATTTAAAGCATACCGGTTTCGGTAGCATGTAGCATACCTTCCTCAGTGCTGATTGAGCACTGAGGAAGGTATGCTACATGCTACCAAAACCGGTATGCTTTAAATTAAAAAAAAAATTGGTGCTTTTAACGTTATTTGTCATGCCTCTATTATATCACACCAAGCTCTTTATTGTTAATTATTACATCTTAATTTGTGCTAAATATCAAAAACTCATACTGTGTGCATCTTTCTAAAAATATTGGGAAAGACTAATCAGCATGGGAAAAATTAGGGTTTATAAAACAGACAAATCAGTTTCATTGGCAAGGTGAAAATGGAAATATTTTTGCATATAGACAATTTTCCCTGATTTTTCCAGATTGATAAACTCCCTAATTTTTCCATGATTCCCTGATTTGCAGATTCTGTAGACATCCTGTATATATAATTTATGATATAAGCTATTGAATGCAATTTAGTGTGCCCTTTTTTATAAAAACTAAAAAATTTAACCCTTAACAGGAAATAAGTAGTGGTGATGCTTCATCACGTCAAAGGGATGATGCAATACGAAATCATAAAGAAGAAGTTCTTCAGCGCCAAACAGCTTCATTACAACGCCTGCAGCGGGAGCAGGGTGATTCTCATAGGCTTGAAATTAGGAAATTCCGAAGACGGAAATTATTACAATACCATCAAATGGAACAGAATTTACTTAGAGATGTAAGATTTAAAAAGTCAATTTTTCTATTATTACTCATTAATTATTCTTATAAATTTCTTTTTTTCTTTAAGTGTGTATTGGTGATAATTTTACTCAATACCAAAATATATAACTGATATATTTTGCAAATATTATTTGATTGGTAAAATATGTAAAATCCTATTAAAATTAACTGTACTATGATTATAGCATAGCATGGGTGCACGTTTTCCGTCCACAGGACGGAAGCAAGACAGAAAAATCTCAGAGGAAAAAAAAAAAAAAAAAAAAAAATCCGTTTTTAGATTTCTCAAGATACGCACAAAATGTTTAAGAGTCGAGCTTCAAATAACTTCACTTTTTGACCGTTCTGTTTAAAATTTTGGTTAGAATCTGAAAATCCCAGCTTATATATATTTTTTTAGACAATCTACTTTTCCGCAGGAACAATGCGATTTCTGTTTAAGGATCGCGGAAAAAACACTTTCTGTCAAAGGATTGCGAAAATGATACGCTTTCTGCCAAAGGATTGCGAAAATGATACGCTTTCTGTCAAAGGTTTGTGAAAATGATACGCTTTCCATCAAAGAATCGCAAAAAACACAATCTCTGTCAAAGGATTGCGAAAAAGATGCGATTTTCGTCAATGGATTGCGAATAAGACTCAATTTTCGTTACATGGTCTCAAAAAAAAAAAAAAAAAAAGACTACTTTCAAAGGATTGCGGAAAAAACGGTATTTCTGTCAAAGGATCGCAAAAAAGATGAATTTTTTTAATGAAGCGTTCAAAGAATCATTCATTTGTTTGTAGATTTCCTGGAATTTGAATATCAAATGGCAACAGTATCATTTGTTTAGATCTGATTTCTATGTTTATAATAGCTTAATTTTAATTTAGAATTTAATACATTATAAATGGATATGATACACATTTTTTATGTGAAAATATGCTGAACAGACATGATTTCAAGTAGAAGAAATTATCATTTAGCTGTCATATGTTAGCATATGTTTTTCATTAAGCCTAACATGGTGTTTAGCTACGGTCGATTCGCAGACCAGAGTGGTTCGCACCGCCATGGTTACTTACACTTTTCTGCACTCTGATTTTATTATAAGTAGATTATCTTCTGTTGAAATTTTAAAATTATTTTTAGGATAAATGTGTAAAATAAAAATATCTAAGTAATTTAATTAAATGCAAAAATAAAACTTGTAAGGTATGATCCATGTCAATTCAGGCAGCCAAAGAAAAAATCTTACCTTCATAGTCTCAGAAGTTTTTGAATTGAACATATGTTAAAATTCAATAAAAAATAAGATACTTGTATATTTTGGTTTTGCCCAAAAAAATTCCTGGCCCAAGATACAGGCCGCCAAAGATGGCATCCCGGGCACCATTTCCAATTCGCCATTTTCGATAAAAATTTTAAAGTGCTCTATCTCTAGAATGGTGCAAGATATTTTGTTGCGGTTTATTTTATTTTAAAGATAATATTCTTCTGTTTAAAATGATATACCCAAATTTGAAAAATGTATTCAACTTTTCTTGTGGCAACCTTTTGAAAAAAAATTTTTTTTTTCAAAAAAAATTTTTTTTTCGAAAATGCCAATCCCAAAAATTTTGATTTTTTTGCTGTTGATCAATACCATTAGGAACTATCTTCACTGTAAAGGAGAACTTCCACTTTTGAGTTTAACAAATTTTAGAAACATTTAAAAAAATCAGAGAATTTTACAGGAACTGTATCTATACAGTTCCAGTAAAAGTCACTGAATTTTTGCTTATTTGTATCATATTTGTAAGGATAAGCCTACTATATATCCTAAACAAGTTAGAAATTGCAATATCAAATGTGGCAAATGAGGTGCATGCATAGTATTAACTAGTTTTATAAATATTCAGATCTTGGGGCAATAAGTGTTACACTCTTGGGCAAAAAGGCATGAATACAAAGTTTACTATAATACCATATATTAAATTCAGTAATACGGAAGTAACATGAATCCATCTTAAAAGGACTTAATCGCCATGGCAACCTAGAATCATTGCCTATCATGGTATATCATTGAATCAATTATGTATTATAGGATTTTTATATAGAATGAAGAAAACTTTTATTAATGTCTTTTATGTTTTAATTTGATTTTCATAGCATTTGAAGTGATACATACTTTATTGCAGAGGTTTACAAAAAATTACTTCCTGTGTCATAGAAAGTGCATAGTGTTTACAGGGACACACAAAAGATTTCGGATACTTTACCTTATTGGGAATACTGTACATTAGCGATGATTGCTAGAGGTGCATTTTTAGTTGCGATATGAGTTTTCAAGTTTAATTAAATATTTCCATATTACGTTGTGTGTATAAAGGCTGTAGATCATATACAGGGCCACACAAAAGAAATCGTAAGGGTATTGCTGGAAGTGCATTTTTAGTTGTGTATGAGTTTTTAAGTTTAACTAAATTTTTCCATGTTACGTTGTGTGCATAAATGCTGTAGATCATATACAGGGCTACACAAAAGAAATCTTAAGGGTTTACTGAGTATGAATGAAAGTAGCTTAAAGGTGATTTTTAAATGAGTTATGCATTTTTACACTGAACTACATTTAGTATACTAAGATATGTTTGGAGAATATAGATAAAATGATATATAGGTCCACGCAAAGAATTAGATACATGGCCGTCTATGAATGATAACCTCTGGAAGTGTGATTTCACTGGTTTTAAGGATGTTTTAATCTTAATTAAATATTAGCTAAATAGTGGCATGTATATAAAGATGGTAGGTAAAATACAGGGTTGTATGAAAGTATTCAAGTATGCTTCCATCTATTGACATAAATTTCTAAAAGTCAAATTCTGTCCTATTTATGTGTTTTTAACAATTTCCAACATAGTTGAAAGTCTTTATGGATTTGATTTGTCTGCCCATCTGTCTGAACTCTAACTTGTATTAATTTAATTTGTATTACTGTGTAATTGATAGATGTTATTGAGATTGTTTTACTATGTTCGGTATTGAAAATACAGTATGTATCACTTCAAATGCTATGAAAATCAAATTAAAACATAAAATACATTAATAAAAGTTTTCTTCATTCTATTTAAAAATCCTATAATACATAATTGATTCAATGATATACCATGATAGGTAATGATTCTAGGTTGCCATGGCGATTAAGTCCTTTTAAGATGAATTCATATTACTTCCGTATTACTGAATTTAATATGTAGAATCATAATAAATTTTGTATTCATGCCCTTTTTGCCCAAAAGTGTAACTTATTGCACCAAGACCTGAATATTTATAAAACTAGTTATAGTAAGCACACACCTCATTTGCCACATTTGATATTGCAATTTCTAACTTGTTTAGGATATATAGTAGGCTTATCCTTACAAATATGATACAAATAAGCAAAAATTCAGTGACTTTTACTGGAACTGTATATATACAGTTCCTGTAAACTTCTCTGAATTTTTAAAATGTTTCTAAAATTTGTTAAACTCAAAAGTGGAAGTTCTCCTTTACAGTGAAGATAGTTCCCAATGGTATTGATCAACAGCAAAAAAATCAAAATTTTTGGGATTGGCATTTTCGAAAAAAAAAAATTTTTTTTTCAAAAGGCTGCCACAAGAAAAGTTGAATACATTTTTCAAAATTGGGTATATAATTTTAAACAGAAGAATATTATCTTTAAAATAAAATAAATCACAACAAAATATCTTGCACCGCTCTAGAGATAGAGCACTTTAAAATTTTTATCGAAAATCCCGAATGAGAAAGGATGCCGGGGATGTCATCTTTGGTGGCCTGTATCTCGGGCCAGGAATTTTTTTGGGCAAAATGAAAATATACAAGTATCTTACTTTTTCTTAAATTTTAACATATGTTCAATTCAAAAACTTCTGAGACTATGAAGGTAACCCCCCTGCCTGAGTTGATATGGATTCAGCCGTAAGCAGTTTCTATAAAAAAGAAAGGAGGTAGGCTGATTATGCCCATTGTATATTTAGTCAGTCGCTAGCAAATGTATGCATGAAATTTGATTGAAATTGAATTATTAGTTTAGGAACTGGTGTAGAGAACACACATACCCACAGTGACTTATTTATATAAATAAATCCTTTTCATGAATGTGTCAAATCTTTTACCCTCAAATTTGACTGGTTTATAACTTTTACAATTTTCATGTATTTAAGATTAATTTTTGCTTAAAACTAAAGAATTAAAGCTTTATGGATTATTTCCATACAAAAAATATTCAGCATTGCATAATGTGCTTTAAAAAAAAAATACAATGTGAATGTTGCCCATAAATTTTAAATCTACTTTTCTTTAAACTAGCTGACTTGCCTGGGCCCATAATAATATTCTTCAATGAATCTGAAATTTTTATCGCAGGTCTGTACAGAGGGGGGGTGAGGAGACGGTGTAAATTACCAGGGCCCGACCCTTGTTCAGTTCCAAAGTTGTGTAAAGTCACACGTTAAGTTTAAATTTTTAAATTTTAATATGTCTCATACTTTAAACTTTTTTATTCCAAATTAATTGGTGAATTCAATTAAAATTTAATTACATTTTCAATAATTTAATTTTTTATTTAAAATCTTTAGATGAAAAAGCAATTACAAACACAACAAAAACTGCAATACTGAAAAAGAAATAATAAAATTTTAAGCAAATATCACTAAATACATTTTCTTTTAGAGTACCTTCCAGCAAATTTATTTCCTAATAGATTAAAGCCTGTTTATAATAGAATCCTGCAATAAACGAAAAATACAAGTTCCAGCTCCCACCTCTCCCAAAAAATGCTATTATGCTTTGTTAAATTTAAATATCCTGCATATAATAGAATTTATCACTGGTCGTTTTCGTTTCCATCTAAGCAGGTTTTATTGCATCTTACTTCTGGTGCACCTGTAATAATATTCTTAAATGAACCTGAAATTTGTATCGCAGGTCCGTACAGAGGGGGTAGAGACACTGGAACATTTAAATCAGTAATTTGGATTTCAGAAGCAACGCGTGCATGCCACGGTTATTAAGCCTATTTTGGCAATTGCTTATGCTCTGTGTTCTCGATCAAATCTGTTTCGATTTTCTCTTCTTAATTCAGCTTCTTCTTAACTTTCAAGCATTCGCCGAGATATTTTACAGGCATTTCAAATAATATTTTGAAGCTCCATAATTGCAGGGTAAGAGATTGCAGTGAAAGAACGAAATGTAAATAAACCCGATCGCCCTAAATCCTGCCAAAGGACTTTTACACAATAACCAATGAGATGCGTTTCTCGAGCGTTGCCATTAAACAAACAACAAATAATCATGATTTCTGTGCCACGTATGTTAGTGTAATATATATCAATGCAAAAACCCTTGACGGGTTAAAAGTTTCTGACGCAGCACTTTATCTTATGCTCTAAGAATTTTAAATATGGAACTTAAAAATACTGATATCAAATTTTGAGTGACATTATGCTATTTCTTAAAAAATATATTTGTATTTATTTCATCATTTTATTTTTGTTTTATTTATAATCGCATGTGCAAAAGTTATGTTCAACATGAAAAGCTGCATAAAATTTTATTCGCTGTTGCTTTATCATTTACATCTCTCATAAATTCAAAATACGAGTTTTAAAAGATATGATATAAAATTTAAGTGTCGCCTTGATGTGACTTTAAAAGGTTTGTTTTAAAATTCAATTTAAATTATTTTTGATTTGGTTAAAATATATTTTTACATCTACACAATACTTTTAATTTTCCAATTCACTGTTAAATATATCACTTTCATTGAATCTATACTATGCATTGAAATGTATTTATTTCAATAAATTGATTTATCTTTTGTGTCACGCTATTCAAAATTGTAAGATTTATGTAAATGGTTTATTTGCGTCAAACTATCCTTTTTCATACATTTCACGTAGTTTGGACACAATGACGCAAAGAAACCATTTACATAAATCTTACTCACAATTTTGAATAGCATGACACAAAAGATAAATCAATTTATTGAAATAAATACATTTCAATGCATAGTATAGATTCAATGAAAGTGATATATTTGACAGTGAATTGGAAAATTAAAAGTATTGTGTAGATGTAAAAATATATTTTAACCAAATCAAAAATAATTTAAATTGAATTTTAAAACAAACCTTTTAAAGTCACATCAAGGCGTCACTTAAATTTTATATCATATCTTTAAAAACTCATATTTTGAATTTATGAGAGATGTAAATGATAAAGCAACAGCGAATAAAATTTTATGCAGCTTTTCATGTTGAACATAACTTTTGCACATGCGATTATAAATAAAACAAAAATAAAATGATGAAATAAATACAAATATATTTTTTAAGAAATAGCATGTCACTCAAAATTTGATATCAGTATTTTTAAGTTCCATATTTAAAATTCTTAGAGCATAAGATAAAGTGCTGTGTCAGAAACTTTTAACCCGTCAAGGGTTTTTGGATTGATATCATTACTTTTTTGAGTTTAGTGATAAAATGATTTAAAAAAAGATACTTATGGGATTTAATGCAGATTTAATTTTTACTATTTTATTACAATTTTCCTTATTGCAGTTTGTATATAAAAACAAGTGGGTAAGTATGATCGCAGATCGCACAGAGGGTTTCATTTGATATTCCTTTAAAAACACTTTATCCTTAAATTAATAAATCCAAAATGTTAATTTATAATTATTAAATCCTTACATAGATGGTGCACCAATAGTTCCAATTTTCATGGGGCATGGAACGCACTCTTTTAAACAAACCACCTTCCGATTGAAGTCATCAAAATCCAAGTTGAATAAGCCAAACCCCGTTGTGTTGTTTGACAAACAGCAGTCTCATGTCCCCTCCTTCTCCCCTTTTTCAAAATTTTTTAGACCAGTACCTAAGAATGGAACCGAAATAATTTTTTCTCTTCAGAAATTACGGTAAAAAAAATAGTATGCAGTACTGAGCAATTCCATCTCAGCTCAGGCAGGACATGTCAATTCACCATCATAGATTTTTTTTTAAAAATTACAGTAGTTACAACTAAGTAATACATAAAATTTCCCAATAGGATTTTTCCCCCAAAATTTTTTTTTTGTGGTTACAGCACTTTAAAGTTTACGATAAAATTGACAATTTTCGGAAAAACAGAAAAACGCTTCATTTTGAAACGAACACAGTATCAAAAATATTTAACGTATCCAGTCAATTTATTTTTTACAAATAGTTATTAAGCTGAATTTTACTTTAGCATAGTTTTAAAAAATATAGTTGTGAGATGAAATCTCACATTTTTTTCCACCTATTCACCGGTCTGCATCTGTGACGGTGTCGCAGCCGTGCTTTTGTTTTTTTTTTTGTTTCTTTTCTTTTTCTCCCGTCTCTCTCGCTGACAACCTTAGCGTAGACCTGTAAGTTGGCTTTCCCCCAGTGCTTGCATACGCACGCCATTCATTCATTATTCTTCCCTTCCTTTTTCTCTCCGTGTTTCATCCGAGGCTGTAAGTGTGCGCATGCTCAGTAGAAAACGGGCGCTTGCTATGATTTCAAACGAGTGACGTTTCGTTTCACGAACAAATTAGATTGCGTTACTTTTGGTTTCGCTTTCTCATTTGTTTTCCGAATACCGGTGGCTTTTGAATTTGGTCAATTGTTTTAAACCTCTCGCTTAATTACTTTTACCGGCCCCGTAGCGATGTTTAAATACTGTCTCCCTTAATTTTTTTAGGCAGTTAAAGTTCTGACGGGATGTCCGAAACAACGATGTCGATATCTGGTTGTAGTTGTGCCATTTTTTTATCAACGAAGTTTTTGTTCTTCAGTTAAATATTCGATATTCTCTCGGGAATTTTTTTAATCTAAGTGCTGGTATTTTCAAGAACAATTTACGGGTGATCAAAATTGAAAATTATTCATCTTCATCTAAAAATATACTTAAATAAAGATTGATTTAATCTCAAGAAAGTGTAGTTCCTGTCTCTTCCTCAACACTACTTGTTTCAAGTAAGATCTTTTCAATTTTCTCCTTTTAAAATGACCTAAAAGAACTAAGTGTAGGGTTATTGTCTCCATTTCTAAAAGAAGAATTTTTTACAACAAACTAATTCCAAAATACGATCACAACAATTTGTGAATATTCTAATATTCACGTCACAATTCTTGGTGCCGACTTTGGAGAAATTCTTGAAAAATGCACCCTGGAATTATGAGAGACGGAAATACGTATTTAATTTAAAAAAAAAAAAAATAAATAAAAAAAATAATAATAATAATATGTTATAATGCTGTGATATTTTAATATTTTAGTCTGAAGCTGTTACTTTTTTTGAAGAGTTTATTTCAATATATTATTTTGTTGAACTTATATTTGTATTTGGGGAACAAATTGCTCATTTTTATGTACTTTGAAGAGATTTTTTTTCTGTTCTGAGAAGTAAATGGTAGGAAATATCTCCTTTTATTTTTGCAGAGCATGATTTTTCTTTCGATTGTATGAAGTGATAGAAGATATTTTTGTTCTTAGTATGCAAATATTTTTACAATGACCTATAATTTTACATTGTTTGAAGGGGCATATGGCAAATATTAAGGCACAATTTATTAGAACTATTGATGTATTTATATATTGTTGAGATTAGTAATTAATTTGAATGCTGTTTGTTTGAATTATTGCATTATTTTTTAATTTTGTTGTATTTATTCATCATGACGTCAAAAATTAAACCTCTAAGAATAATAGTGACACCTTTTTCGGGTGATCCCGAACTTTTAGATTTTTTTGCTGAGCAAGTTAAAGCGACCATTTCTTATTCTAACTGGAGTAATGAACAGGCACTTATTTTCCTCAAATCTAAACTCTCTGATCAGGCATTAAAATTTTATGTTTCCTCTAATGCATGTAAAAAGGCAACTTCTCCTGAAGACTTGTTTGATATTTTTAGAAAACATTTTAAGACGGAGTCAGCTACCTCCATTGCTCTTAAATACAATAGTATAAAGTTTCTACCTTCAGAATCTATCCGGAATTTTGCTACAAGGTTAGATGATGTTGTTCGTAAACATTTTCCTCAGTTGCCTGATCCCTCCATTGAACAGATTCTAATATCAAAATTCACTGATCTCATCCCTAATAATTTAAAAGTTCACATTCTTACACAACACATAGATTCGTTTGACAAAATGATTGAAGTTGCTGCTTCATATCAAGAGATTCTTGATTCTGTTCAAGCACCTATAATTTCTAATTCAGTCCCACCTTCATACAGTATGTTACATAACTTACATGAACAACCTGAGGATTCTCTGTCTCATAATAGTCATTCTGCGGACTCATCGGAGGTGTGTAACAAACCTCACACAGCTACTTCAGATGTTAACTCATCTTGCGATACAGAGTCCAGGCACAATTCTTCCAGAAACATAAGACTTAGTCATCATTTCAAACATTCGTATAAACGAATTATTTGCCAGTGGTGCACAAGACCTGGACATTCAGCAAACAGATGTTTCAAATTGAAAGCAAATTTAACTTCCAAATCAAAACAAGCATCTTTTAAAAAACGGCATCACAACTCCTCAGATGATAAACCACATTCATCCGAGTCTCGACATTCTTCCTCTAAAGTTTCGACCTCCCGTCAGAACTACTCTAATAAAAATCCTCATAGGTACTGACACGATTTGGGGAGAAGTGGGTGTGGAGCTGCTTCACCCCTGTGTCATTTTTCTCCACAGTATAACTCTCAAGCTGTCTCTTTCAATAATGTAAATTCTGATAAAGACCTTGCTGTTCCCGTTTTTCAATGTGAAAGAACATTCTATAATTCAAACATAACTCCTGAATGTTTTCAAGAGTTAACTCCAGACATAAATACTCAACTTCCGTCCTTTAATGATTTTTCTGCCTTAAGTCGTGACTTTACGCCTTTTCAAGTCCAGAATGATATTATTGTACCGCGGTCTCCATTGACTAAAATTAACTATCCGATTTCATCACAGAGACTTGTGAAATCAGTTGCTAGTCAAACAAATAAAGAAATTCCACTTTTTGCAAACTCTGCTATACAAACAACCTCATCTGAAAATGACATAATCTTTGTTGAGTCCATCGAATTTCTTCTCCATGCGGAAGTTGATCAACCTACCCTTCCAATTATTCAATTAACTATTAACAAGAATCCTGCAAATTTTCTTCTTGATTCAGGTGCAAGCATTTCTCTATTATCAAAATATTATTTTCAACGTATAAAACAGCATGTACATTATAGCAGAATTGCTTCAAATGTAAAAATTACCACGGTAAATTCTGCTGTTATTTGTTCTGGTTGTATAAACTTGTCATTTAAGATAGGGAAATTTTTCTACAAACATTCCTTTTTTCTCATTGATATTCCTGAAGATTCTAAGTTTGTTGGTATCCTTGGCTTTGATTTTTTGAAATCTCATAGAGTTGTTATTGATCTACATAATAGCCAAATTAAGATAAATAATAACCTACTTGACATCTTAGACTCTGTTTCTGCTCAAGAGGTTGATCAAACACAGGATTTACAAGTCAACACTTTAACTCAAAAGAGGTCTCTACCTGAATCTTCCAATAAAAATGTATCAGTGTCTGTTAATTCCAATAATAAAGTGCATAGTTCTCTTCCTTCAAATAATTCTTGTTATTCAAGAAAGAAAGTCGTTATTCCACCTGACAGTACTGTATATGTACCTGCGGTGTCTTCCTTTCATTCTTGTGATCAATTTTTGTTTGAACCAAAGGAGTATGAATTACCAACTTGTGCATATCAATCCATAATTTCTGCAGAACTTAGCTCGAAATCTAAAAATGCTAAAAACCCCAGTAGTTACTTTTATATTCCTATCACTAATAATGCTGAAGAACCCATTCACATTAATAAAGATTCAGTTTTGGGAACAATTCACGAGATAGATGAAATTCAAGAAGATTTTGATACTCAAAATATTAGTTCTCCCCATGAAATTAATTTAATTCAAGCTTCTACTGACATTTTAAAGTTAAGAAAATCAGAGTTTAAACTTAGTAATTTTAGCCTAAATCATCTACTTCCATATCAGAAAACAGAATTACAAAATTTATTAACTAAATATGATACAGCGTTTTCTTCTTCCTTGAAATCTTTGGGTCAAACGGACAGAGTTATACCTCATATCCAGTTTATCTCAGATGTTCCTGTTAAGACCCTGCCCTTCCCTGTGCCACAATCTATCCAAGAAGAGGCAAAACAGCAATTGGACACGTTAGTTGATGCAGGAATTATTGAAAGAAGTATTTCCGAATGGGCATGTCCAATGCTTATGGTTAAAAAGAAAGCATCCTCTCCAAATGAAAAACCAAAATTTCGAATGGCACTTGATCTAAGATTAATTAATACCATGATTCGTAGTTCTTCTTATCCATTACCTAGAATTGATACTATTATTAACAATATTTCTAAATTTAAATACTTCACCACATTAGATTTTCCATCTGCATATCATCAGATAAATCTCCCAGAAGAATTTCGCAAGAAACTCTCTTTTACTACCGAATGGGGTACTTATAGTTTTTCTCGTTTAATGTTTGGACTCAGATCCGCAGCCTCTTCATTTCAAATGTTAATTGATGCAATAATCGAAGAAAGTAAATTACAAGGTGTTTATGCATATCAGGATGACATTATTGTTGCTGGTGATTCATTTCAAGAAATGATTCACAAATTAGATGTTTTGTTTTCAATTTTACAGAAACATAACCTTACCTTGTCTCCTGCTAAATGCAAATTTCATCAAACAGCCATAGATTACCTTGGTTTTCATTTGCAGAATCATACTATCCAACCAGTGTCTTCTAATATAACCAAAATTACATCTTATCCAGCTCCAAAAACTAAGAAACACTTAAAAAGATTTATTGGTCTATGTGGTTTTTATCGCAGACTTATTCCCAAATATTCTAAACTTATGGATCCACTAATTAAACTTACCTCTCCAAAGGTTCCTTTTACATGGACGCCAGATCATAATAAAATTTTTACAGAAGTTCAAAACATTTTTTTCTCAAAACCTTTTCTCTCCTTGCCTGATTGGTCCAAACCATTTTACCTCAATACAGATGCAAGTGGTATAGCTATTTCCGGTGTCCTTCTACAAAAGCGAAATGGTCATCTACTACCTGTGAGTTATTTTAGTAAATCTTTATCTCCTTCAGAAAGAAAATATCCTGCTCTGAAGCTAGAATTGATGGCAATTGTGAAATCAATTAATGCATTTAAATTTTTTCTGTATAATAGACATTTTACGATTTTAAGTGACAGCAAACCTATTGAACATTATAAGTCTACTAGTTCACCAGTTGATCTGACTACGAGATGGTTGGTTGACCTTTACAATTATGATTTCACCTTTCAATATCTTAAAGGCGAGAGTAATGTGTTAGCAGATTATTTCTCTCGTGAAGATTTTACAAATAATTCTCAAGATCTTAACACTAACCCTGCTTTAATAAGAGATAAAAATATTCTTCCAGTCACTACAAAGTCACCAATTATTGAGTTGCATCACATAGATGATCAAAACCAACAATCTCAAGACCCAAAAATGGAAATTTCTGAGTCCACATTCCTCTGTGAACAGCGTAAGGATCCTAAAATAATGAAAATAATTGACTCCATAACTTCAGATAAACCTAATCCTAAGTTCAAAAATTATTTTATTCATCCTGATACAGGTTTACTTATGATAAAACGTAAATTCTTACAACCTGAAAATTCACCACATATTAAAATTATTGTGCCTCATATTTTAAAGTAAAAAATCTTGCATATTTGCCATATGCCTCACTTCGGTATTGGAAATACTTATAGAAGACTACTCAAAAAATTTTACTGATCAGGAATTTATAAAGATACAAAAAATTTTGTTCTGTCCTGTGAGTTATGCGTTAGACATAAACCACGAAGAATACCTGCAGCACCATTACAAGAGATGTTCATCCCTTCTAAACCTGGTGAGCTCGTCTCAATGGATTTCCTAGGCCCTTTTTCGAATAAATTTTATGTGCTGACATTCCTGGATCATTTCTCAAAACATATAGAGTTATACCCGATCAAGATTGCTACTGCTCAGTCTGTTGTTAAATCCCTGACCAACTACATCACCACCTATGGTCGTCCGGCTTCTTTAATGTCTGATCTGGGCCCTCAATTTGATTCACAAGTATTTGATAATTTTGCGGAGAGCCTCAAAATCAGTATTGTTCATTCATCCTCTGGGCATCCTCAAACGCAAGGATCATCAGAGAGAATAAATACCAGCATTAAGTCATCAATTGCTACATTAGCTCAGGAGGGATATAATTTTCAACAGTCCCTAATGATACATAAAAGCTTATATAACGACACAATACATTCTTCAACTGGATACTCACCATCTTTTCTGCATTTTGGCAGATCTATATCCAATATTTTTGATCTTTTCGATTATCCTGATCTGGAAGCGTTATCATATCCGTACGATTACTATCAGCATATGTCAACAATGAAACATGTGTACCAGAAAGTTTATGGAAACATGAAAGAGGCTCAACAGTTACGTAATCAACGTCAACATAAACGTGCTCATCTACGAAAGTTCCAGTGTGGTGATATTGTTTACATTAGAACTAATGATGCATTTAAGCCAAGAAACATTGGTCCTTATGTTGTGATAAATGTAATTTCAGATGTGCTTCTTTCTGTTAGGGTTTTAGAAGATGAACTGGACAACCCTTTCACAATAAATATTAATAGAGTAATACCTGTACAGAAACGCCAACAACACTTAGTGTTGCAAAGTCCTCATCAGATTACACCTCTACCCCACAGCTATAATTTACGAAAAAGACATTAATATTTGCATTTAAATATGTATTTTCATAAATATTAATAGTTAATTTTTTTGTATTTATTTTTAGGTTTATGAGTAGTTGCACCTGACAATGTGATGATGTTAAGGCAATAGTTTGTTCACCTAGTATTCTAAGTTCTAGTAAATTTCATTTAATTTTAGCAAAAACATGATGGTAATATCTGTTCTAGGTTATCTGTCTATTCCTTTTTATTTTTTTGGTACCATGTTTCTCATTTATAAATTGACATGATCAAGCTTATTACATAGAAATGTATAATGATTTTGATAGTATATTTTTAGTTTTTTTTTCTTTTTTTGGAGATCTCCACTTTTTTTATTTTTATACAGCAATATATATATATATATATATACCATACCTAGGTTGATGAATTTTGAGTAATTATGTTAAATATTTTTGTTGAAGAGTAATTTATTGATGTTGACTTTTTTTATTTTAGAGGTTATACGTGTTGTTTACTGTTGTTGATATTATTTTGATATACATTTTATCTAATATGTTAATGGTAGTGAGTAGCTATATAAATATCTTCAATGAGTAAACTAATTATACTAGTACTCTTGATTTATGAGATACTTTGATTGATGAAAACTTGAATAGCTGAAGATGTAAGTTATTCTATAATACTCTTGGTCGACCAATTTTACTTATAGTTGCAACTGTTCTTTTATATTATTCGAATAATACATGTTTCATGATATCTCTTGACAGCAAAGTTGTTTGCTTTTTTTGGTGAAATATTAATGTTTAATATTTTTTTGATATGAGATCTTTTTAAAGATATACTACGTGCACAATTATTTTTATGGCATGCCACATGTAAATAATTGGAATACTCATTCTAAATGTACATATTTATATTGTATATACTACATTGATGTAACATTTATGTATTCCTTTTCCTTCTCTTTTTCCTTTTTGATCACCACGTTTTATTTGTAGGGCTTGTTAATTGGCTTTCAAAATTTTGATTTCCCCATCCTGATGCAAAAGGTCACCTTTTTACATCTGTCTGGCACATCAAAATTTTATTCGACGTTGGGGGGTATTGTGAGATGAAATCTCACATTTTTTTCCACCTATTCACCGGTCTGCATCTGTGACGGTGTCGCAGCCGTGCTTTTGTTTTTTTTTTGTTTCTTTTCTTTTTCTCCCGTCTCTCTCGCTGACAACCTTAGCGTAGACCTGTAAGTTGGCTTTCCCCCAGTGCTTGCATACGCACGCCATTCATTCATTATTCTTCCCTTCCTTTTTCTCTCCGTGTTTCATCCGAGGCTGTAAGTGTGCGCATGCTCAGTAGAAAACGGGCGCTTGCTATGATTTCAAACGAGTGACGTTTCGTTTCACGAACAAATTAGATTGCGTTACTTTTGGTTTCGCTTTCTCATTTGTTTTCCGAATACCGGTCGCTTTTGAATTTGGTCAATTGTTTTAAACCTCTCGCTTAATTACTTTTACGGGCCCCGTAGCGATGTTTATATACTGTCTCCCTTAATTTTTTTAGGCAGTTAAAGTTCTGACGGGATGTCCGAAACAACGATGTCGATATCTGGTTGTAGTTGTGCCATTTTTTTATCAACGAAGTTTTTGTTCTTCAGTTAAATATTCGATATTCTCTCGGGAATTTTTTTAATCTAAGTGCTGGTATTTTCAAGAACAATTTACGGGTGATCAAAATTGAAAATTATTCATCTTCATCTAAAAATATACTTAAATAAAGATTGATTTAATCTCAAGAAAGTGTAGTTCCTGTCTCTTCCTCAACACTACTTGTTTCAAGTAAGATCTTTTCAATTTTCTTCTTTTAAAATGACCTAAAAGAACTAAGTGTAGGGTTATTGTCTCCATTTCTAAAAGAAGAATTTTTTACAACAAACTAATTCCAAAATACGATCACAACAATTTGTGAATATTCTAATATTCACGTCACAATAGTGACATTTTAAATTAATTTAAAAAAATTGTTTCTAAGTACAAAAAATGGAATTATTACTGATTTTAAGATTTTTTTTTCAGAATGAAAAAAAATATTTTAAAGCTAAACATTGATGGTAATCCAAAGACCTTTAATGGGAGTTTTACAGAAAATTTTATTTTAAGCCTAAGATCCATACAACTTTTGCAATTCAATTTTAAATTATGCAAAATTTCGTAAAATCGTTACTTTTGAGATGCAATTTCTCAAAAACACCATTTTTTAAAAATCTGATAATATGCTCAATTGATACCTTATTAGTTTCTAATAAATACCTTATAAGCAAATCGTGTGTTTTTGCTTAGAAAATTTTATATGATTTTTTAAAAATAACATGTTGTGTATATTTTTCAAAAGACCAGAATCTCAAGCTTTTTCTTATTTCACTGAATTTATAATATGATTAAATTTTTAATAAAAAGAATAATATGTAATAATTTTTAATAAAAGGTCTATCAAAATATCTAGTAGTTAAATCCAGAAAAATTAAAAAAGAAAACGTAGTTTATGCGCAATCTGATCCTTATATTGGACATCCTTTATCAATAGAAGCACTAAATGTTGCATTGTCCTGCTATTTAGAAGATAACAAAGATTGAACTAAAGATAGTCCAAACAAAAGTGATGTTATTTGTATTAAAAATGATTGTGCGAAAATTAAAAGAGTAAAACGTTTTATGACACAGTCTGTTAAAGAAACATAATTTAATGAAAAAAGAAAATCCTTCTATGACAAAGGTAGCCAACTGTGGCATGCCAGACAATACTAAAATTTTACAGAAAAAGTCGACTTCTGGAATTGCAGAGATTCAATGATTAGATAAGGAAATGATTACTATAAAATTTTAGTGGTGTCGAGCATGCCACAGTTGGCCACCCCTGCTCTATGAAAATAAAACTATCAAAATTTCATTCATTACGTTCAAAATTTATCTAAATTCAGCCAATTCATGTAGTACGCTGTTCTGTTTACTGCAGTAATTAGAAATTAATATGTGTAGCTCTTAAAAATCTAACAGGCATTCAAGTTAGAGAAGAAGATCTGATGACGAAATATATAGAAAAATAAACAATGAAAAATTGTTGACTCGAAGAGTGTGGTGAGTGCCCTGAGGTACAAAAATTCTTACAGTCGAAGCTTTTGATTTGAATGAAGAGGAAGAGGTTGTATATGCTATATGGGAAGATGGTGACTTAATAAAAAAAGTTGGTATGGACAGAAAAAAATTCTAGAAGATGTAAGGCACTGGGTGAGAAAAGCAATTCCTCATTATCACTCAAGGAAAAAATCAGAGAAAGAATTGCTGAGGTAAAGTTATCTAAAAAAGAAAAATATGTGCTCGTGATACATTCTGACTTTGGTAAAAACTGGTTGGTAATACTGACAGATGAAGTACAAAGCTTTCACTGGCAAAATACTCAAATATCATTATTTACCTGTACAGCATATTTTAGAGAAGAAATAGAGTTTTATTGTAGTTTCTGATGATATAACTCATGATACAGCTCATGCTGTTTGTGCCATAGAAAATATAAAAAAAGAATTATCTAAGTTGTACCAATTACAAACACTGGAATCAATTGCGTATATATCAGATGGAGATAGAGCACATTTTAAAAATAAGTATTATTTTTATGGATTGCAGAAAAATAATGAAGTTGTACTAAAGAAGTGGATTTTTTCAGCTACTGGCCATGAAAAAAGTGCATGTGATGCTGTAGGGTATTATGTAAGCATTATGCAACGAAATTTAATCTCCAAAATGAGCCAATAAGAGCCATCCGAGATTCTGTCTCATTTGTTGCTGAACTATCCTCTCTGTTAAAAAAGTATCCTTCTACTCCATCTAGACAGAAACATTATTCAAGCCTATAGAGCTAATAATGAGAAAGAATAAGCTAATGTAAAATGTATTGTTTGTTGGTATACAATCTAAACATTATTGGATGATTAAAAATAATGTAGGTTATATGGGACGAATAATTAAAAATGCATTGACAAAAGTTGAAACCTCCAGCCAGATAACAAAACATTATTTAATGCACGATTTATAAATCAGTGATTGCATTGGGTGCATTTATGAAAATAATTGATGGATAGGACAAATCAATAGCATATCACGAGAACTGAGGGACATTACAGCATCATTCATATACCCCATGGTCCAGAAAAATCATTCCTGTGGCCAGTAGAATTTGGAAAGAAAAAAGATAAATGCATCGAGTAACACTTAAAACGTGACGATTAACTTTATTATCCTCACTCGCCAAATTTAATGGGCACCACTCGCCAAACGTGATGGTTGCAAGATGTATCGATGCTCTTTCCTCCCTGGCATCGATTCCAGATTTCTTTCCCGATTCTTCTGGCCACTGGAATGCTTTTGATGGACTATGGGAGTACATGAATGATTGACTCTCGTGATATGCTACTGATTTGTTCTATCCACCAATTACTTTCATAATCAATTATAAATTCAGTGAAACAAGAAAAAGCTTGACTTTCTGGTCTTTTGAAAAATATACACAACATGTTATTTTCAAAAAATCATATAAAATTTTCTAAGCAAAAACACACGATTTGCTTATAAGGTATTTATTAGAAACTAATAAGGTATCAATTGAGCATATTAAATTTTTAAAAAATGGTGTTTTTGAGAAATTGCATCTCAAAAGTAGCGATTTTACGAAATTTTGCATAATTTAAAATTGAATTGCAAAAGTTGCATGCATCTTAGGCTTAAAATAAAATTTTCTGTAAAACTCCCATTAAAGGTCTTTGGATTACCATCAATGTTTAGCTTTAAAATATTTTTTTTCATTCTGAAAAAAAAATCTTAAAATTAGTAATAATTCCATTTTTTGTACTTAGAAACAATTTTTTAAAATTAATTTAAAATGTCACTATATTTTTTAAAACTATGCTAAAGTAAAATTCAGCTTAATAACTATTTGTAAAAAATAAATTGACTGGATACATTAAATATTTTTGATGCTGTGTTCGTTTCAAAATGAAGCGTTTTTCTGTTTTTCAGAAAATTGTCAATTTTATCGTAAACTTTAAAGTGCTGTAACCACAGAAAAAAATTTTGGGGGGAAAAATCCCATTGGGAAATTTTATGTATAACTTAGTTGTAACTACTGTAATTTTTTGAAAAAAATCTATGATGGTGAATTGACGCATATCAGTACCGCCTGCCTGAATTGAGATGGAATAGCTCTCCTCATAAATTTACTTTAATGCTATATAGGGTGATTATTAAGTTAATTATAACGTTTGGAATCTGTTGCATTGATGTCCGAAAGGTAGTTTCTGAGTTATGGAAGCTGGACCCATAAGGCGCCATAGAGGGGCGAAGCCCGCTAGTGTCTATAATAATTATATCTGCCATGTGGACTAATTGCAATATTTAATCAAAATAGCCCCCCCCCCCCCCCTCATCCCTGGAAATATAATAAATACAAAATGTGTCTTTATAAACCTATCGTCAAATAGGTTTTTATTTCTTTTTCCCTAAAAAAAACATGATTTTTATATCCGTAACGTAAATAGCAGACAAAGCCCGCTAGTTCCTATCATAATATATATTTTTAATAATTTTATATAGTCCATAATAAAAATCAGACTTAAAATAGTCTAGTTCCATGAGTACTTGTAGTGTCAGTTACATGCTACGATTTTTGGATACCAGTATTTTAGAACGGGAAAATGTGACTTATTTTATCGGAGATATCTCATTAATTGAATAAGGCGAAGCAAACTTTTTGAAAAAAAAGGTGGCCAACAAGCATAGCAGTTATCAACTATGTGACTTTATGCTAAAGTCCATTAATTTGATCTGCTTTAAAAAGATTACGGAAGATTGAATTATAGTAGAACCTAGATTAACCGAGCTTCGATTAATCGAGGTTTCTGTTAACCGAGCCGATAACAAAGTCTGATTTATTTCCTCTTTTGAATGAGCCTTAAAAATAACCAACTCTTTAGCTCACTGTCCGTGCTATACAGGCCCTTCTGCCCCCAAAAGCACTCAACTCCAAAGAAACATTGGACACTGAGAAGTCAACAGCGAACAATGCTTTGTTTCCAGTGGCTGTGTGAACTTTCGTAAATTTTTCAATTTGCATTTTAAAATTTACTACTGGCAGTTGATTTTCTTTTTAAATTTGTTAAGCTGTGAAACAGAACTTTACATATATTTATTTTTATTATTTAAAAAACGTTCTCTATATATTTTTTAAAAGAGATGTTAAATTAAAAAGCACGGCGAGTTTTTACACACAGTTTCTATTAACCGAGATTTCCGATATCCGATGTACTAACAGTCCCAATTAGCTCAGATAATCAAGGCTGCACTGTATAATTAAAAAATCAATGGCGATCTTACTGTAAACGAGTTTCCCTTTTACTGAGGGATTTCAAGGACGAATCAGCTGCTGTTAGTTGCTGTTTCCGTGCTCGATTAAATAAGATTAGTTAAACATTTGAAAATTACCAAATATAAAAGGAACTAACTCAACAGAGTCTTTGCTTTATGGTATTTTTTAACAACGCTATAAAAAAATGATTTTAAATAAGAGATTTTTAAATGTAACGTTTTAAATCTGACATAATTTTCACCAAACTTTCCTTTCTCTTTGTAACATTCAACTGAAAATATTTTTATTATTAGAAAGATAATATTATTATTTGCGCTACCTTAAAATTGGCAACTATAGTTAAAAATATCATCTCGAAATTTGAAATGAATCTCTCATATAAATATATTTTTAAATTTAAACTGTTTTGCAATATTATTATTTGGCCACTTTGGCCAATATGACGTAATTTCCTCCATTTACGACTTTTAACACATATCAATGAATTTATTATTTAAAAATTTTCTTTTTCTTTTAATATTCACGTGTAAATATAATTTTTGACATAATTTTCAATGTTTTCCTGCTTTTAATGCATAATCATTTAATTCTAATTTGAAAATAATTGATTATTTTATAATTTTCTTTCATTTTAAATAAGCATGTGCAAAAACAATTTTTATGACGTGATGTTTAATATTTTCCTGCTTTTAACACGTTATCATTTAATTCTAATTTAAAAGGATTTTTTTCTGTTTATAATAGTCACGTGTGAATAAATTTTTAATTTAAAGGATATATTATTCTTTGCGCTGTTTTAACAATTGGCAATAATTTAAAATAACCTTTTCTAAAATATGTAAAAAATATCTCTGGAAATTCTAAAAATTTTAATTTAAAATTGAAATAAACCGTCAAAAAATTAGGCAAGTTAAAAATAATAAATGCACTCTGCAAACTTCGAGTTTCTATTGAATGATTAAATTCCCATGTATAGTTTTTTTCCTATAAGACTTTTTTAATGAGACAATTTTATCCAGATTTAACATTAAATATCTCTTAAAATAATTCTGCGATTTAAAAACTGTCTACTTCAACGTTTTTATCAAACATTTCTCTATAATACTACCCATTTTAATATTTTTTGTATGCAGTAATTTTCTTAATATTTGTGAGATAGACCTCCAGCCACAAAGATTCTTTCAAAGCAGCAATGAGAGCGTTAGTTTCCCCCCCCCCCCCCCGAATAAGAGACAAAATGTAGTACGCAATTGCGTCAAAAGATGGCGACACCAGAATTCTGATATGGTTATTATGTAAACTGTAAATATTGCAAAGTTAAATAAAAACAATTGTCTCGATGTTATCAAACTTCATTGTTATTTATAAATAAAACATTTCAACTAAATTATTAATTATAAAAGAATTATTACATCACAATAGTTTTTATGCAAGGAAAATAATAATTATAATAATAATAATATTATGGATGTCAGTGATTATATATTGATTGACCGTCATAATAATAAAAAATGATATTATAAAAAGAAGAGCTGAAATGAATTATTTTTTTACGTTTCTGATCGTGTAATTTATATTCAAATAATAATTATTAATGTATATTTTTATTAAAGTGATTGAAATTAAATATATTTATAAAATTTATGGTAATATTTTTATTGTTGAAAAATTGCCAAGAAATAATCATCATCAAATTGGCGTCATTATAATTGTAATTTTATTTAACTTAATAACAATTAAAAAATTACAAAGGAACTGAGAATAATGGTCAACTAACAGACTTTAAAAAAAAAAAAAAAAAAAAAAAAAAAAAAAACATTCACATGTGAAAACAAGTACCAGCGAGTATCGAACTGCCTATCATAAGATTAGTAGACGATGCCCTTATCCACTCAGCCAGTGGGAGGACAAACTTTTCTCCCCAAAAGTGATTAAAAAGAAAGCATGTGTATGAATACAGTGTCATGCATTTACGGTGAAATTTCCATAGAATGGCGAACAAATATAGTCCGATTTTTCATGCGCATTATAAAACGAACAAGAGTCTTGCTGGAAACAAGTAAATTGTTATTTGGTTCATCTGAAACATATTTATTTGATTTTTAAAAAATCGCCCGTGTCATTTTCGAGAGAAAAAAAAATCGAATTATTTAACGAACGAGAGTTTTCCCAGAAAAAAGAAAAGTGTTATTCACCTCGTCTTAATCACATTTATATTATGTATCAATTTAAAGAAAATTGTTAGTACCGTTTTCGAGATTTTCAAATTAGGAACTTCTTACATACCGTACCAATGCTTTCGCTTTAAAAATGGCTATTTAGATCTCAAAATATACTGCACGTAGAAATGTAAAAATTTCAGTATACGATTAGACTGCAGATGTAAGACTGTTCTAGAAATATCAGAACAATAGGACCTATATCTGCTGAGTTATTAAAAGGCGGCTTTTCGCGTTTTCTTTGATGTCGAGTTAGCCGTATATATGAGTTCCGCCATCTACGAGTTCTACAATACGATTTTAGGCTTAAGGCTGCGTCACTCGGAATACTACCGTCTTCCATGATATAGATGTCGAGATCTCCCATCAAATGTTTTGAGAATTTTTTCTTTTTTCCTCAAAAATCTTAAAATTTCTAATTCCAATATTTTAGTTTGGTGGATATTTTGGTACTTTTCTGTTAGCCAGGCGCAGGTGATAAATCATCCAACTATCCTTTTCATTTTTCATCATTAACACTGCTTCAATTTCATTTAAAACATATACACACACATATATATATATATCCTTTAACTCATTTCATTTGAAATAACAAGCAACAATACTATAAACCAAAACATTTTATTTCAAAATCAACGCATTGTTTCTCATTTATATACATAAAAAATAAAACTTCTATTGGTGAGATTTATGTGCAACCTAACGTGAGTACTGGTGTTTTCTTTTTACATTTTTAGCTTTCGTTTGAATAAATTTTATGTTGATCTTTTTTTAGTTACTTTAGGTATCTAAAGAGAGTTTAATTTATTTTGAAGAATAATTAATTTGACTGTTTTTAGGAATTAAATAAACGGCAGTCACAATTAGAGCAGGCTCATTCAATGTTATTACATCACCATGACATGACGCAGGAACTGGAATATCGACAACAGCGTGCTGTTCATCAGCTTCGAGAAGAACATGTCCGTAAACAACATCAAACTGAATTAGCCAATCAGCAAGAATATAATGCAAGAAGAGAAAGAGAGCTACGCAAAAAGCATGCTCTAGAGGTGAAGCAACAACCTAAAAGTCTCAAGGTATATATTTATTTGCTATCTTTTAACTATCTATTTGTTTCTCTAATTTTTTTGTTATCATTAATTTCTCATTTTACTTTTTATGGATGTTTATTTTTTAATTTAAATTAAATGATGTTATATATAAATAAAAATCATAAATCTGAAATGTCTCTGATTTGCTTTGCTTTTTTTTTTTAAGAAGCAAATGTATGACAGCAATAGAAAAAGTCTTTGACTTCTTCTCCTCCTTTTTTTAACACTTTCCAAAAAAGTTGAAAAGTGTTTATGAATTCAGTTTGTCTGTCTGCGCTTTGTCCTAAAATTTTTGGATGTTATTTACGCTTACCCTAGCACAATCCCAATTTTAAATGAAGTTTGTAGCATGTTTAGTTTATTTACAGGGACAGTCAAAAGTATTACGTTACATTATGGCCAATGGTAAAAAATCGTTTCAAATGAATTTTAAAGATGTTACACCCTTTCAAACATAACAAATTTTATATGCATTTGCGAAGTACACTAAATATGCATTCTGTAGAATATGCAGTGCAAAGAATATTTATTATTCATTTACACAGCTACACAAAAGAATTCCGTTACATAATGGTGTAAGGGGCAGGGTTTGCAAGTTTCTGCCGAGGTGGTTAAAACCACTGGTAGAAACCGGTTATGGCAAAAACCCTTTTCTGCCACCAAATGGCAAAAACTCAGAAAATGACATAAAAGTGATTACTGTCATACAATAGGATAATGCATAGGAAAAACAAATATTAACCAAAGTATACAATTTATTTACAATATTATCACCATTCAAAATCAAATATTACATTGTTTGCACTCTGCAGTAGTCTATAACAAAAGACAATTTTTAATGCGGTTTCTAAGCTTAAACAATTTCAATTTTTTTTTAAAGGCAGGGGCATCGAATTTAGGCAGGGGGGGGGGGGGGATTTAAACAACACCCATCAACTATCTACGAATAGGTTCTTGAACGGAGTTTCGTTCAGATACAGTTTTGTTAAGAATAGAGTTATTTATTTAGTTTTAAAATTTCTAAAGTTTATTTAACACTATTTTCAAATAGTAATTTTATCAAATATCTTAAATTCTTACTTAAAATCGCCACCCTCTTGACTAATATAAATTTCAGATTCATAATAAATAATATATAGTATTTACAAACAATGAACTGAAAAGTTTGTTAAAGTTACAAGAAGATTACAAGGCTAAAATTTCTCGTGCAGAGCAATTTCAATATTTATCAATTCAATTGCTTTGCTTCAAAAATTTCAGTCTCGTAATTAAAAAATTTTTTTTAGATTAAATTATTAAATATTAATTATTATATCAAGTTTTTACAATGATGAAATGGAGTTACATTTTTTAGTTTACTTAAACGTATGTCATTTAGTAATTACTAGAACTATTAAGGACATTTTTTAGTTTCTGCCGTTTTTTACCGGTTATAATCAGTTTTTGCCACTGGCAGGGCAAAAATCAGTTTCTGCCAGCAAAAAGCCAACACAGTAAGGGGGGAATTGTTTGCGATGTACTTTAAATCTGTTAAACTATTTCATATATAAGGAAATTGATATACGTTGCTCAGGCTTACTATAAGTTATTTCATGTATGATACGAAGTGCATGGCATTTACAGGTACACACAAAAGATTTCAGATAGTATATTTTATCCGAAGTACTGTACATTAGTGATGATGGCAGGAAATGCATTTTTAATTATGATATATTATGAAATGTGCTTTTAAGTTTCACTATATTTATGCAAACTATATGATGTGTATAAATGCTATAGTTGATATACAGGGATACACAAAAGAATTCGTAAAGATTACTGAGTATGAGCTAAATTACTTAAAGGTGGTTTTTAAATGAGTTATGCATTTGGGCTGAACTGCATTTAGTTTACTAAGAAATGTTTGTAGAATATAATTAAAATAAAATACAGGGCCACACAAAGAATTGGATACATAGTCATCTATGGATGATAATTTCTGGAAATGTGATTTTAGTAGTTTTAAGAGTGTTTTAGTTTGAATTAAATTTTAGCTAAATAGCAGCATGTAATAAATGTACTTGGTAAATTACAGGGCTGAACAAAAGTATTCAAGTATGTTTTCATCTATTAGTATAAATTGCTGAAAGAGAAATTTCAACCTGTTATGCGTTTTCTTACTAAACTAAATTTTCGCATTATATAGTATATATATATCAACCTACATATCAAATACAGAGTTGTTCAAAAGAATTGAAATACATATTTGGCTATGAATGGTAACTGCTGAAATAAGTTTTTCAAATGTTTTATCCGTTTTTTTAAATGTTTACTTGCTTATCTTATTTAACTTATTTCTCTAAATAATGAAGCTTTGTTAAAGATTTCAGGAAGTGTTGGAAAGTGTTTCATAATCTATGCTTGATACATGATTTTTTTTTGTGTGTGTGTGTGCAAATGCACAAATACTTTTTTATAAGATATTTGGCTTCAGTTTTGATTAAGATTGCTGTTAGCGAGTCTACGATTTTAATCTGATGATTAAAATCTTTGATATAAATCAGGATTTTAAGCAGCTGGTTTAAACAAAATCATTGATTATAAAATAAGATTGACATAGTTATTAATGCTTCAGAAGTAGTTAAATTACTGAATAAATATAGTGGGGACCTAATTATCCGAGAGTTAATATGGAACCAAACTCATCTCGAATAAGCATAAAACTCTGATAAATTGACACTAACTAAAGAGTTAAAATATAAATTTACACATAATTTATTAATTTTCATGGTACTACTTACAGTCCTTATGTATGTAACGATTTTGGGAGCGTTCCAGACTTGTACAGGGATAGTCGCGGCCGGTTCACTTCTCGGCATGATGTCCGTACAGCCGTCTTTAATATGTAAGGACATCTAGGAGTTGACAGAACTAGTGGAATAAATAACTGGGACTCGGGAACCGCTTGATGGATCAAACTCATTTATTTAGCCACTCATCTTACAGTCTAATTCGCGAGTTCGGCCGGGGGTCCCTCGAGCCACTTATGTCGCTGACTTTAGGGACTACATTGACATGAGTTTTGCCGGCATCTCAAAATGGCAAGATCTGTCATTTTTGGCGCGGGTTTTAGCTAATATCTTGGGGTTTAACATATTTTCCAGCAGAGGACACAATTGTAAAATTGGGAGGAACATTTCTTTAATTGGTTGATTAGCTTTTGATTGATTGTCCAGGCTCAGATGCAAGACCTGGGCTTGGCCGGCCTGGGAATCGGCTAACCACAACTGAATGAGAATATTCCGTACGTCAGCATTTTTACTCTTAAAGATCGTCCGAAAATGATATCTGAAAGTAATAAGATGTATTGCTGGGGAACAAAGTTACAAGGGGAGAAACTGGTTTTAGACATAGATTTAAAGTTAGAAGAAAGAGACTTACTCTATACTTGGGGATAAGACCCGCTCGAATACACAACGTGCCGCAATGGCAGCTAAAGAACAACTGAACTGGGTCACATGACCGCAAAGCTACGGAGCTCGTTCGGCATGTGCACAAGGTCCGAACAGCTTCTTTATAGAAAAAAATAATTGCTGAAATTTTAATAAGATTATCTTGGATTCCCAGTGAGGAATATATATATATTTAACAAATATTATCCAAATGTTTCGCTGTAAATAGTTTGTACATATTTAAAAGTGTAAAAATAGAATTATCAAAAGTTTTTAATCATCCTGTGCTTATTTACAGTAAAACCTCTGAATAGTGGCCACCACTGGGAGCACGATAAAGTGACCGTACTTCGGAGATTGTCGTTATTCAGAGGTTCCTCAATTTAAAAGTTCAAAATTACATTACATTAAAATCAAAATAACTGACCAAAATAATTTTATTTTTACAGTTTGAAAATGCATACTATTATTTTACACTAAAAAAATCACTTATTCGCAGTTATGTTGTCTTTTTTTTTAAAGCATATCTCTTTCTTTAAATGCATAATCAATTCCACAGATTTGTTGTACAATTCATTATCATTTTGAGTGAGCACAAAATTTTTAATTTCCCAGTTTCTCTGCAACTTCTGGAGCACTTTCCTGCAACATTGGTCCAGAAACTGCCAAGGAGAGGGCCAACCTTGTTAATCACAGATTTTGATTATTTTAATATATGTTGTAGGGTAGACACCTCTTAGTGTCAGGTTCAACGGATTTTATCCAATGCCCCTTAGTTCTTGAAAAACTGAAGGGGGGGGGGGGGCTAATATTAGTACACAACTTAAATACTTACTTCGCAACCAAAATTATAGATTAGTCGTAGCTCAGTTGGCATGACGTTTGCCGGCTGATCTGAGGGCCTGGGATCGATGCCTGAATGCGCTACATTTGTTTTTCTCATTTTTTGTTTTATAAATATAGTTGTAATTATAATTTAATAATTTCAATTAAAAATTTTAACATCATACATTAATTATAATGTTAACAAACTTAAATTTATCATTTCTTATTTGTAAACTATTATTTCTCATCCATTACAGAGGTTTAAAACGGAATTGGATCTATTATTGAATGATAAAAATTCCAAAATCGAGACAAATTCTGTTGTGGTGCCATCTAGTTATGATAAAAAAAAAAAAAAAAAAAAAAAAAAAAAAGGAATATTCAAGTAAAATAAAAATAAAAGCAGAAAGAAGATAAAGGGAAAAGCAAAATAATTGAAAGCGCAAGCATACTTATTACAATTTTAAAAATCTTTAATATTCAAAAAATCGGTTATAATTTAATTCTGATGATAATTTTTAGTATAATTATGCTTGTTACTTTAAAAACAGAATAATAGTATTATCACATTGACTTCCTTTGTTAAAGCAATGCTTAAATGATGTTTCTTTAAAATCACGAATTGACACAATTGTTCAATATCATTGCATTGATAAAGAATATATGAAATACATTTTAAAAGTGATTTTAAAAAAAATAATAAGTTTTATGATGTTTTATTACAACTATTTAGTTAAAAGTAAAAAATTAAACAGGTTAAAATTATAATTGATGTACAGTATTAAAAATTTTAATTGACAATGAGATTATTAAGTTATACTTACAAGTAAATTTATAAAACAAAAAATGAGAAAAACAAATGTAGTGCATTCAGGTATCGAACCCGGGCCCGCGAATCAGCCGGTAAACACCATACCAACTGAGCTACGACTAACCTGTCATTGTTGTTGCAAAGTAAGTATTTAAGTTGTGTACTAATATTAGACACCTCCCCCCACACACACTTCCCGGTTTCTCAAGAACTAAGAAGCATTGGATAAAATCCGTTGAACCTGACACTAAGGGGCCTCTACCCTACAACATATATTAAAATAATCAAAATCTGTGATTAACAAGGTTGGCCCCCTCCTTGTGGGAGATTTATCTCACGACAGTTCGAAAGCCATTCCAAAAGCAACCTATAAATCGCATCATAACCAGTTCTTCCATGCTTAGCTTTATAATCCAAATTTACACCTTGAAATGTCTTTTCTAAATAAAAGTCACTTTTTTTCAGAATGTCATATATTTGGGTTCTTCCGCAATTGTACATTTCAACTAATTTTCGTGCATTTACACCTTTTTTGCTGTCCTGGATAATTTTCAACTTATCACTTAAAATTAAAAATTTTCACTTTGCACTCATTATTTTAGTGCAAAACATGTGCTACAAATAGACAAGAAATATTATCAGATGCAAATAAGAAAATCCACCCCCACCTTTTTCGCAACCGTAGTTGTAGTTAAAACATAACAAAAAAAAAATACTGTGGAGTGGCCGTTGTTCGGAATTCGTTATTCGGAGGTTTAGTGTAATGTTATTTCTATGGAAGAGATTCGATAACACTAAAACATGACCGGTATTCGGAGGTTATCGTTGTTCAGAGTGACCGTTGTAGGACGTTTGACTGTATATTGAACAACACCTGTGCCACTTTCAGTCATGAAATATGCTTGATGACTTTAATATGATTTAACTTGAATCGTGAATTCTTCAACTACGCTCTCCCAATAATAATATTGTGAAAATCATGAAGATTATTCATTCTCTCATCTTAATTTAAAGTATGAAATGACTCTATGTAAAATGTAAAGGGTAATTAATATGGTTCTTCGAGATTTTACAAGGAGCAATAGATTTGTCACCTACATAAAAATTTAAACCTGATTTTAAAATATATTTGCATTCTTGTAAATTACATTTCCGAATGGAAAAAAAAAAAAAAAAAGTTATAGCTTATGTTAAATTACAGCAATATGTTCATTTTTTTTCTCTTTCAAAATATTTTAATTTTCAAAATTACTTTCTCTTGTATGTTATTCTAATTTAAATAATGTGCATTCATGACAGATTGTAAATAACCAATTACATTTATTATTTGAAAAGAAAATGAAAGGGGAAAAAAATGCTCTGAAATATCTTTGCAAATGCAATCCTAAAGTAATTTAAAGCCACCAAAATGTATTGCATATAGTGCCTGATTTGACAATCAAATTAACAAGAAGGGGGCAAACAGGCTATGCCAAACTTTTGCATATTGTCTTCCAAGTCTTTTCCCAACTATTATTAGCACTATTTATTAAGTTTTTAAAATCTGTGTATTGGCATTCTTGTTCATATTGTGCTTTTTAAAATAAATTTATAGCATATGTTAAAATTTTATTTTTTAGCAAAAAGAGCTCATGATTAGAAAACAGTTCCGAGAGACATGTAAAATACAAACTAGGCAATATAAAGCTTGGAAAAATCAAATTCTAGCTTCTACTCCTAAAGAAGAGCAAAAATTAGTTATTAAGAAACTAAAAGAAGAGCAGATGCGTAAATTAGCAATATTAGGTGAACAGTATGAACAGAGTATAGCTGACATGTTACAGAAACAATCTGTAAGTATTTAATTTTCTTCGTGTTTTTAATATATATATATATATATATATATATATATATTACTTCTTGCCCTCTTAATATATCATAAACATCAGTCATTAAAATGTTTCTTTTAATGATTGTCTTTACAGCTAAAATGTTTGTTATTTGTAAGAATGATTATTTATATAAGTACATTCTTAAAAAAATTCATAGTTATGAAAATGATAATGATGATGAAAATGATAAAATTTGTGTTCAGTGATCGTTCCAAAATTGTGGCATAAATTATTCATCTCTCTCATTTAGATGCTTTCTCATTATGAGTCAAAATGGTGTTCTAACATAAAATTGGTGAAAAAAGGCAATTCTGGAGCAATATGAAGCAAAATAATAAATTTTGGTGGAACTTGTGCAGATTTTGAAATCTTGCAATCATTCAATTTGATAATTTTAAATGCTAATACTTACAAGGAGAGGGTCCGAGGTTGGTCTCACGGAATCCCGCGACCCTTTGTGCATTGATAGAGTATAATCAATCGATAAACATATCAATAGGATAAAATGCAATATTCAGGGGGGGCGTAAAAAACGGACCCTAAAGTTGACCCATTATTGACTCTTTAGTAAATAATCGGATAAATTACACTCAATTGCGGGAGCCTGGATAGCACAGTTGGCAGCGTGCCAAACTCCTATTTTTCTTTTCCGTGGATCTCTGTGGCTTCAAATCTACGACGAGGTTTTTTTTTTTTTTTCCTCAGACAAAATAATGATCGGTTATTTTCGAACCATAATTTAAAAAAATATATATCTAATTATTTAAACGTAAGACAAATATAAATATAGGCGTATTCACACATATTTATTTATCTACAGAGAGAGATAGAGTTTTATTGCAACGTTATGGATATAATGAAAAGTAAAAAATAAAAAAAAAAATCTTTTGCAGTAGATATGTATTTTTTTTTACCTTAAACATTTTGCATTTTTGTGAATTTTATATTTAGTTTCATTTAGAATTATTTATATTTATTTTAGAATTACTTACATATATTTTGCAATTACATACACTTATTTACATTTATTTTACATTTATTTCTATACTATGTACTTAAAAATTAAATGTGTGCTATTAAAATTGAGGTTCTGATTACGGGCAGGAATCGGGGCGATAATTATCATAAAAACATATTATACAGAAACTTTTGCGACAATGTGCACAAATAATAAAGAAATGTTTTTACAGGAAGAAGACGTTTTAAGAAATTCGTTTCGAAAACACACTTCATTGACATTCATAAATATTGTTCTTTTATGTGAAAGTTTCGACTCATGCCAGGCGTATTTTATCATGTTACAAAATATAGGTGAAGAGTGATGGTGCACAATTGAATGTATTTTATACAACCCTCGTGAGAATTAATTTCTCTTTTCCGTTTAATTATGATGTAATTAAATTATATAACTATATAAGTTTAAGCAGAGTTTAAGTTAAAAAGGCAGAAGAAACGTTTATTAACTGAACAACCCCAAAACCTATTCGTAAAATAAATCAAAGTCTGGAAAGTCAAAAGCATATCTATTAAAAATAAAGGCAAGACTAATTAAATAAATACCAAAGAAGTTTAAAATACACGATATGTTTATTAAAAACAAAAGATATATATAAAAACAGATTAATCCTTTAAGTAAACTAGCTTTAACAGAAATAAAGTTTAACAGAAAAATATATTGCTTTACTTCGTTAATTATATCAGGGAGCTTCATAACAAGAAATATGAAAGAATACTTTCAATTTAAAAAGAGCATATGTAATCGATACTCCAGAGCTAGCTAACATACTATCGTCAAAACAACTCAAGATGAACAGCACATAATTAAAGACTCCAATTCCATAAGTCAACAAGTTGATCCGGACGTCAGTAAAATGAACTGTAGTAAAAGCAACGGTGTTGATTCACAAACAATCTACAATAGATAAATGGATCACAACTATTCAAAGCCATCATATTCAAAACACTTCATCCGTGAAAACAAGACATTACGAAACTCCATCACTCACACCGCCACCTTCCTGTCGCTTGTTAAACACCATATCAGAGGTTAGTAGGTCAAGGTACGAAAGGAGAGATAAGAATCTACTGGCCGGCACTTTATACGATCCGGAGAAACGAAAACTAGGTCATTACGCAATGCAACTGACAGCTTCAAACACGTGCAAAGATGACGACATGATTTGTACATCGTAACGTGGATTACGTCATCAAGTATTCCGTGGAATTATTGAAACATGACAGAAGTAAACAACGAAGTAACGATACGTAAGTTAAGAAATAAAACAACGTTATTTAAGAAGAGAAAGTGAAAGGAAATAAAGTAAGTTAATTTATTATAATGCATTCTATCTTACTGTAAATAAAAAGTACTTTAATAAAGGAAATAGTGAAATAAAGATAAAGAGATTTGTCAATGGAGATAGGCACGTACGGTGACAAGAACAGGTATATATTGTTATCAAATTAAACAATTACAATTTTGTAATCGCTTAACCATATTTTTTACCTGCATATAAAAATAAACGTCGCATGGTTGAACCAAAGCTGTGCATTTTGGAGGAATGACTTTAATTGTACAAGTAGTTTGTTTATCTTTATTCTGGAAGGTTTCGTCAAATATTTCTGGTCGTGTTTGCCCTGCCCAGGAGTCGATGATCAACAAAAAATTTTCTTGCCCAACGTAATTTTTTAAACAATTGGTAAGAAAATCACTGTATAAATGTGAGGTAAGTTTACCAGATTTTGATGACAGGAAAAATACATCCGTACATTGTTTTGCATGTTGATTTCTCAATATTTGTATCTTAGGACCAAATGTACCTCTTATTTCCTGTAAACACAAAAAGGCACAAGGCTTTTCCAGACAAAGTTATGCCATACTGTGCTGTATATGAATAAGAAAGTTTATTCATATCTTGTTTTTTTAACAAATACAGTTTTAATTACCTTTTTGGCGAGAGTTCTATTGTATGCTGATTGGTATTAGCACCCTGAAATTAAATCTTTTAATCTCAATTTTGATGATTCGCTATGAATTGAGTCTTCTGAAATTCACTCTTCAATATTTGTAAATTTAGAAGCTTCTTCACTAGACATTTTTTACAAAATAACTTTTTTCATTTTAATTATGACACTATAATAAAGAACAACGTCTAATAACGGCAAAACTTTAAAAACAAAAGGCCGTACTCATTCGCTCTGCAGCAGATGGCTGCTGAAACTTAAAGAAAAAAAAGAGTAAACATTCTAAACCCACCTTGTTTATTTTCTATAGTGTACTTGTTTTGCTTAAAAACCACCTGCAAATCTGCGCAATAAAATTTTCCTCAAAAGATTTTTTACCGAAAACAGTTGTTCTAATTCCAAACATGAGATCCCATGATAAAAAAATAATTGTTTTAAAAATTAAAAAAAGTAAAAAAAATTTAATAATTATAACTTTTTAAATTGACAAGATAAAAATAAAATAGCATATTTTAATTTTATGTAGCGTATTTTAATTTACTTCGCTGAGAACAACAGTGATCTATTCATAGAAAAGTCTATAAATAAATGTGAATAAAATTAAAATTTTGTCGATTGAATAATTCAGTTTTTTTACATTTTTTCCTCCATTAGATCCATAAAACTGCTATCTCTCTGTAAATAAATAAGCATATATATGTGTGTGTGTGTGTGCATGCAGAAGCATCTTTTTATGAATATTTGTCTTACATTTAAATAATTAGATATATATTTTTTAATTGTGGTTCGAAAATAACTGATCATTATTTTGTCTGGGAAAAAAAACCTCGTCAGAGTACCGAACTCGCAGAGATCCACGAAAATGAAAAGTAGGAGTCTGGCGCGCTGCCAACTGTGCTACCCAGGCTCTCGCAAGTAAGTGTAATTTATCCAATTATATACTAAAGAGCCAATAATGGGTCAGCTTTGGGGCTCGTTTTTTACGGCCCCCCTGAATATTGCACTTTATCCTGTTGATATGTTTATGTATTGACTATACTCTATCAATATACAAAGGGTCGTTGAATTCCGTGAGACCAACCTCGGACCCTCTCCTTGTTAGTGTTATAGTACAAAAATTGTAAAATTTCAGGACAAATTACCATATTTAAGGACATTGCAGGGTGTTTTTTTTTTTTTTTCCTTTTTCAGGAATATTAAGATATTCAGGGCAAGTATGACCAACAGGTTTTAGCACTAGATCTGTCTGCTTTTAATAAATAATTTTTGCCTTAGTGGCAAAATGTCTTTAAAGAATTATAGGTTTTTTTTTTTTTCTTTCAAACTCTGTTAATGCTTTCTCTTTCTGACATCATTTTGAAATTTGTTTCGTCCATACCTATATAAAAATTTCAGCATTCTAATTCATATTTTACAGGGTGTCAACAGAATCAGGGAATCATGGGAAAAATCAGGGAGGTTTATCAATCTGCAAAAGTGAGGGAATTTTGTAAAAACACTTGCAAATCAGGGAAATTTGTCTATATGCAAAAATGTTTGCCTTGCCAATGAGATTGATTCATCTGTTTTATATACCATATTTTTTCCTATGCTGATTAGTCGCTCCCAATATTTAAAAAAAATGTACATGGTATGAGTTTTTGATATTTAACACAAATTATAGTGATCATATTTGTCCTCATTTTCTGTGAATAACACTTATATTGAAGACAATTTACGCATTTTTGAAAATTTTAACTGATGTATTAGTATAACATGACCTGACCAGGTGTCCATCTTAAATCAATTAGCTATCCTGTCAGATGTAGATATGTCTTAGGATTGAACATTCTTCAGAAAATGAGGAAATTTTCTGACCAGCAGATATCCATTGGCTACTATATGAAATTATTGGACTAAATTTTGTGTTCAGATGTATAAAACTTTATGAATATTGGGCAGTTTTTATGTTTTTCTCCCAAATGAGATATTAGCAAGCTGAATAAGTGTCTTATTACATGGAAGCAGCATATATTAAAAAATACCGTATGTGTATTGATAAAAATGGAAATCGGGGAAGCCTGATAAAGATAGTCAGGGAAAAGTCTAGGAATTTTTTCTTTAAATTTCTGTAGACACAATGTTCTAACATTTTTTACTTTCTCCTAATGTAAGATGTGTTTCAGGAAGTGTTGCCAAAGTGGATGGTGTGTTCAAACATTTTTCAAGGTGCATGAGTGAATGCAAGCAATGAGTGCCAGTTGACTATGTTTACAAGGGAGCCACTTTTGGTGCTGCTCGCACCTGTCATTGAGACCTGGTGCATTTTAAAGCTCTATATTAGGAAGTTTGAGAATTGATAAATTTTTTCTGTTAAAATAATATTTTTTGATTTTATAGCAGCATAACTTTGTGAAAATGCAGCTTTTCGAAACCATTTATCGGACTATTACATAGAATTTTTTTTTTTAAGAAAAACATTTAACAATTCCTTCAAGAACCTACGAATTTGATTTTGAAAATTACAACATTATATTCACATTTTTGGCAGGAAAAAAATTGTCGCTTCTTTTTTTTTCTTCTTCAAAAGTAGAGCTTTTTGGCAACCCTAGTCAAATGTCATAGCTGGGTCATTCCACGTGAAATCAGCCAATTTAAAGAAAAAGTGTTGCACCATAGTCACAGATTTTTTTTAAAATTTTTATCATAGACAGACACAGTAGTGAAACCCTCAAATCTGAATTCATCTTGGATTATATCCCAATCTCTATATATACCCTAACACGTCAACTAATGGCTCAAATTCTATATTTTTTGTATCAATTTGAAGCTATGTGTACTACAAATGCTTATATGACATCAAAACAATAGTAAATTTTCCTTTTAATACTTTTTATTACATGCAAACTGAAAATATCGCCCTCAAAAAAGGGCTTAAATGGCCCATCATGATTTTTTTTCAAACTTGGTAAAAACATTGTTCCATGTGTGTGCTTTAAATTAAAAAAAATTTGTAGAGATATACTTTTTTGTTTTTAAATAAATGGCTTTTTACACATAGGATGTTACTTACCAAACTGTGACTAATTTAGAACACAAAAGTACATTTAATGTTAAATTTTTGTAACAAATTAGTTAAGCCAATTGAAGATTAAAAAATAAAAATAAAATTCATACAATACGATACTTAAAACACCCTAAAAAATTAGATTCCATTCAAATGAAATTGAAATAAATTTTAGACTTCTTCCATTTTTAATTGAAAATATTTTTATTGCAGATTTTGTATTATGTTTATGACAATTGTGCATAAAATGATAAGATGCATGCAAAATACAAAACTTAAAAAAAAAAAAGTCTAAGATTTATTTCGATTTCATATGAACGGAATCTAATTTTTTACGGTGTTTTAAGTATCATATTGTATGAATTTTATTTTTATTTTTTAATCTTCAATTGGCTTAACTAATTTGTTACAAGAATTTAACATTAAATGTAGAACAAATTGTATGAAATATCTTAATATCTGTCACTTCTCGGGCTTAAACAATGTAGGAAATAAATTTTATTTTTTTAGTTTATTCTTCAAATTATGTTTTTGTTTAATATGTCAAGTTTTTTAATAACTACTGCACTCAGACGAACACACTTCAAAATTAATAGAGAGTATCATCATCAGGCTTTGATGTATGCGGTATTGCATCACAATGTAGGATGCAGTTTACCAATGTGTAATTCAAAATGTTTCACCACTGTAGTAATGCAGGTTGCGGTAGTTTGTACAATAACTTCTAATCTGAACGTAAAAAATCTATAATCAAAACATAAAAAATTAACTTCACTTAAATTTAGATACCTTATTTCCCACTCAGGAACGCTATGAATGTAAATGTAAATTGTGTTGAATCCTTACTGCTAATATTTAACAATATTATAGCTGTGATACAGTAAAAAATAAAAGTTTTACTTAATTTTTTAAACCTTATTCTCTCCCAAGGGGTGATGTAATCACATCAGAAAATTATTACCTAAGTTTACCATGGGGTATAAATAGTTCTCATCTCAGAAAAAAAATACATTTCAAAATTTAAGTTTATGTAATTCCCCACTAAGTTCGCTACCTGCGTAAAAATAGCTATCCATTAAAAACTTTTTACTAAAATATAAACTTGACCAAAGCAAAAACTTATTCTGAAAATATCCTTTTTATTTCCACTGTGACGCCATATTAACCTTTTTAATTTTGAAAAAAAAAAAAAACCTAGCTCAATTTAATATTTTACGTGAAAATCTTTCAACTAAAAAGAAATAATTATTACGACTTTTGAAATTTTTGCAACAATGAAGTAAAAATGTTACATTTTCTATGAAAAATGTCCATTGATTTTCAATGAAAAAAGCAAAAATTGGTATTATTAAGAAAAATATTTGAATAATGTAAAATAAAATTGGCCCATGTTTCTCTCTGGGTTATAATTCACCCATATGCAAAGGCACTTTACCATTCGTTTTGACCCTGACGTAGGCAAATGTTTTTACACTTTAAATTTATAATATCATTAGAATTAGTAAAGAATAAAAAATGAG
Source organism: Maratus speciosus (assembly GCA_963932465.1). Classification (NCBI taxonomy): domain Eukaryota; kingdom Metazoa; phylum Arthropoda; class Arachnida; order Araneae; family Salticidae; genus Maratus; species Maratus speciosus. The sequence continues at coordinate 78,996,621 of OZ010792.1, forward strand.
TGGCATCAGGGACAAAAAGGTGGGAAGAAAAAATGAAAAAGTTATGATCTCCATAGGCTTTTCCATGTTAAATTAACATTGAGAAGTGACACTGGAAATAAATAAGTATTAAGTAATAATACTTAAGTATAAGTAAGTTAAGTATAAGTAATTTTGCGCTGCCGCGCAATATTTAAATAAAAGAATAAAACAAGAAAAAACCAAAAACCCTTTTTGTTTTTCTTTTTTTAACAAAATAAAAAGAAAAGAAACAAGAGGGAAAAGAATTACAAAAGTTATTTCCACGCTAAAGATAGGAAAGGAAATGATGGGACATCATTGATAAGATTAGCAGAATTTTTAGAAATATGCTTCATGAAAATCCAAGTGAAAGAGAAAGGAAGGGGAAGAAATAATTTTGGCCATGGAGAAATTGAAACAATGACTGGAAGACCAACAGTGAGAAGCAATCGAAGATTTAGAGATTTTTTGATTTGCAATATACCTCTGATGCTCACCTAATCTGAATTTTAAAGCTCTCTTTGTTTGACCAATATAACCTAAATTGCAAGAGCAAGGAATAAAATAAACCAGTGGTAGAATTGATAAAAAAAAGTCGCTGGTCCCAAGGACCAGTAAACATCACAGTTTATTGGTCCGCTACATAAAATTCTATTAAGTACCTTTAACCCATTGAGTGACCCCCACCCCTTCTCCTCGTACTAGAATATAAACCAAACTTCCTTTCAGTTACCCAAAATTTTCGGCATAATAAAATGTAAAATTATAATTAGCTAAAAATTAAATAAACAGTACATAAATAAAAACTATAAAATTATTAATTATGTATTTTATTTCCAATTATTTATTTCAACTAAGTTTTAATGCATTTTTTTGTTTTATTTTATTTTTTTTAAATAAAATTCTGTGGTTTGTGTTTGATTGCTGTTTTCTCAGGGATGGGAAAATTTACATTTATCTGTCAGAGAGAGAGGATAAAAGTTACTGGTCCTGCGGACCACTAAATTTTTTAATTTAGTGGTCCGATTGAATTTTTAGTGGTCTCGGACTAGCGGACCACCAAGGATTTCGAACGCTGTAAACACCCCAGCGGTTCTCAGTAGGAATTGGATCTTTTAAAGAAGATAATTTAATTTTATCCATAGGTTTGAAGATAACTTTAAGATTAAAACGAGAAAGGATTTTAGCAATTTTAAAACAGAGAAGAGAATAAAAGGGCAGAACTATTATAAAGTTAAAATTAGGAGGATTATTTGAATCAGAAAAAGGACGTTTAGGCTTATTAAATTTATACAAAGCTTTATCAATCAAAGAGAGATTATAACCACGAGCAAGGGCAAGAGATTTGAGATAATTAATTTCAATATTCAGAGCAGAAGAGTCAGAACAAATGCATAATGCCCTAAAAACAAAAGTATAAAAGGACGCCGCTTTTTGTTGAGGAGGATGATTTGAAAAAGCATGAGGAGGAAGAGATACAGCGAAAGGTTTTCTATAAACGGAGATAGAGAACCGATCTGGGTGTTTTGAAACCAAAACATCAAGGAAAGGAAGAGAATTGTTCTCTTAGACTTCAAGAGTAAATTGAATACAAGAATCAACAGAATTAACAAGAGAAAGGAGATTAGAAAGATCCAGGTCAGAGGGAATTAAAATGAAAGTATCATCAACATACCTAAACCAGAAAGAAAATTTATATAAACTGAAGAGTTTTTCTTCAACAAAATGCATATAAATATCACATAAAAGAGGAGTGGATTACCCATGGCCAAATCCTCAGTTTGAGAATAGAAAGAATTATTAAACTGATAAGCAGTTTGCCTGACACAAATACTAACCAAGTGCAGGATTTCATCAATCTCAATGGAAGAGTAATGAAATTTGCACAGCCTTCTTTCCAAACAATCAATCGCCCCTTGAACAGGCATGTTAGTGAAACATGCAAAGGGATTTAACATCTAAAGAAACCATTATATAATTGCAAGGAGAAAGGTGTTTAATTTTATCAACAAAGTCAAATGAGTTATTCACAGTCTGAAAGTTAGTGGAAGATAAAGGAGCGAGAAACTTAGAAAGGAACTTGGCAAGTTTATAAGAAGCAGTACCAATATTGGAAACGATAGGGCGAAAGGAAAGAGTAGGTTTATGGACCTTAGGAAGAGCATAGAAACGAGCACAATTAGCGATAGAAGGGGTGACCAAACGTTTGATGTTATCATTAAGAAAGACAGAATTTTTAATGACATGCTTGATATCAGATAAATGCTAGTAGAAGGATCCTTCTTTAATTTGGAATATGGACCAGAGTTTAACATAGATTCAACGTGGGAAATATAATCAGATTTATTGAGAAGAACTGTTTGACCACCTTTATCAGCCTTAGTAATAAGAAGGTTAGGAACAGAATTAAGATCACTGAGAGCACATTACTGAGAAGAAGAAAGATTAGACTTTTTAAAAGATTTATTGAAAGAAATGACATTAGCCAAAAGGTAGTTAAGAGAATCAAGTTGACCAGAAGAAATTTTACTGTTTTTGAAAGAATGTTCAATGGGAGCAATTAAGTTCGGAATAGAAGGCTTAGAAATGCACGTAAAATTCAAGCCAAGTGAGAGAACATCACACTGAGAATCAGTAAGAGAATGAGAAGATAAATTAACAACATAATTTTGCTCAAGAGGAGAAATACTAGGAGCAGAAGAATTAGAAGTCAGAAGAGAAGAAAACTTTTTTCCAAAATAGCATTGTGACATCTAGATTTGAAATCGACATAAGCAAAAATCCGTTTCTCAAGGAAAGGGAACTAAATTACAGTTTTACTTAACTGTAAATGCAAAGAATATAATTCATATTCGATGCAAGAAAGAGAGTGACGAATATCTGGAATGATAGCTCTAAGAATAGCAAACTTACTCCTAGTTAAGGCATTTTGAACACAAAAGGAAGAAGGAAGCTTGAAAATAATATTAATGAACTTAGGAATAACCCTTGAACATTTACACCTTAAAAGAAAATTAAGCCTATTCAAAAACCTAGCGCGCTTCAAACGAAAGTGCTTGAAACGATTAATAAGTGAAGAACACTAACAAGAAAGAAGGAAAACAGGGCCAATAAATAAATAAATAAATAAGTAAGTAAATAGAAGAAAACAAAACTAATAAAACTAAAATGTAATAAAAATCAAAATAAACTAAAAAAATAAGAAGAAAGAAAAGCACAATTACCTTGAACACGTGGAAAGCAGGATAACACGGTGCAGCACTCAAATAGTTAAATACAGCGAAACAGCACCGAAAACTGCCGATATGAAGCAATTAAAATAATAAAACTTTGTAAAAAATCACCATAAAATAAAAACAATACATAGGACGCGTTTCGAGCTAAAAATACAACAGCTCGTCATCAGCTACAGTAAACACGTGTCCGTAAGCGGACAAGGTAAAAAATGAACTGAAAGGTAGAGAATGTTGCAAAGAATGCGACAGATGGTGCTAGCTGAAAGGAGCACATGCAGAAGAGAAAAGTATTGCCAAAAAGATAGAAGAGAAATTGATAGGGAAAAAATGGAAATAAAAGAAATAAACAAAATTAAAATAAAATAAAAGAAGTAAATTAAAAAATATAAATAATAATAATAAATAAAGAAATATAAAAGAATAAAACAAAAAAACACCAAAAGATCCTACTTTTTTTTCCCCCCCATACAGGAGTTTTTATTTTATGGTGATTTTTTACAAAGTTTTATTATTGTAATTGCTTCATATCACCAGTTTTCGGTGCTGTTTCACTATACAAAACTTGTATAATACAAATGTAGAGCAAAGCATCAAATATATAGAAAAGTAAAACTTAGTTTAAAACTTGCATGAGACAAATGTAGACAAACTAACAAGGGAACCACTTTTGGTGTTGCTCGCACCTAGCATTGAGACCTGGTGCATTTTAAAGCCCTATATTATGAAGTTTGAGAATCGATAAAAATTTTCTGTTAAAATAATATTTCTTAATTATACAGCAGCATAACTTTCTGAAAATACAATTTTTGAGACCACTTATCGAACTATTAATATTTAATTTTTTTAAAGAAAAGCACTTAAAAATAAAAATTAGTTAATAATAAATATAAAATATTGAAAAAAGTTTGAAAATTCCTTCAAAAACCCACGAATTTGATTTTGAAAAATTTTCATATTTTTGGCGGGGAAACAGCGTTTATTTTCAAAAGTAGAGCTTTCCGGCAACCCTAGCCAATGTCATATAGCTGAATTTGTAATAGCTAGACATTGCAATGTCCAACCTATTTTGCCACAGTAATTTTTCTAAATTGTGTAAAAATATTAATTTACTTTGATTACTTTTATCGAAGGACCATTTAATACAGCAACATTTCATTTTAAACATTCGAAACTTTATTTAATTCGATTTCAAAAGAAAATAGTTTGCTTATTTTGTATTTCACTAAAAAATAGTTTTCAATGATCTTCGAAGCTTTTATAAAATTATATTTATTACTTATATATTTATCATCTGCATAGAAAAAAAAATAAAAACCTAATATTTGTTTCTTATGCTATCAATTATAAAAAATAAAAAAAATCGCAATCTGATATAATTCTAGTAATATGTTCTGTACATTTTCTCTTTGGATAAAGCGGGCGGAAAAATTGTAGCGCCATATTTGGCAACTTAACTCACTTTTGGCGTGAAATAAACAAATAAATATGTAACAATGAAAAATTAAAAGCATAAAAAAGTATATAAAATATTATTTTAACAGAGAAATTTTTTTGGTTCTCTAACTTTTATGTATAGGGCTACAAAACGCACCAGGTCTCGATGCTAGGTGCGAGCAACACCAAAAGTGGTTCCCTTGTAAGAATTATATTTATTTCATGAATTCTATTTTTCTTAGTATACAAATGTATTGAAATAAAAATTACATAAACTGGCATATTTATATCTGAACATTTAATGCATCTTGAAGGGTCATACATAGATGTGAAACTTTTTAAATAGAAATTTTTAAAGTTAGAAGTAAAAATTTGGCTATGAAAATTGAATTTCTTGTGCAGAAAAATGTCTTAAATAGGTTCCACATACATGTAGACTAAAACCTTTTTTTTTTTTTTTTTTTTTTTTTTTTTTTTTTTAAAGGGAAGGGGGTCTTACAAAAAACTTATAAATGAAGTTTCATTTCATTATAGCTTTACATTAACCACTTCACCGGCGACGGGTATAGGGAAACAGTGCTTTTACCCCCCGACTTATCTTGGGGCAGCCGTTGAAGTGGTTAATTCAGATGTTGGAAAATTTTAGTTTTGGCCATTGTTTCTTAAATCAGGGATACTTCTGTGTTCTAAATTAGTCACAGTTTGATAAGGGACATCCTATGTGTAAAAAGCCATTTATTTAAAAACAAAAAAAAATTACCTCTTCATTTTTTACTTTCTTCTATCTTCAATAGAAGAAAGTATTGTAATCGAAATTTTTTTCGACTTCCGGTTTTCGACGGATTTACATGTTTTAGGGGTCAGATATCCCAAAAGACATGTTTATAGAAAATGTCTGTCTGTCCGTGTGTCTGTCGCCCTTGTACCATCAAAAAGTGTATGAAGTTATGCATAGAATTGAACCAAATTTTTATGTTAAGTTTTTGGCTATGGCAAGCAGATCCTCCTTGAATTTGGAAAAAAATCGCTGGTAAGGCGCGCTGTAATAGCGATTTTTGTGCGATTTTGAATATTGTACCACCCAAAAGTATATGAAGTTATGCATAGAACTGAACCAAATTTTTATTTTAAGTTTTTGGATATGGCAGGTAGGTCCTCCCTGAATTTGGAAAAAATTCGCCGGTAGGGGGCGCTGTCACAGCGATTTTTGTGCGATTTTGAATATTGTACTATCCAAAAGTGTATGAAGTTATGCATAGAATTGAACCAAATTTTTATTTTAAGTTTTTGGCTTTGGCAGGCAGATCTTCCCTCAATTTGAAAAACATTCGCCGCTAGGGGGCGCTGTAACAGCGATTTTTAATATTGTACCATCTAAAAGTGTATGAAGTTATGCATGGAATTGAACCAAATTTTTATTTTAACCACTTCACCGGCGACAGGTATAGGGAAACAGTGCTTTTACCCCCGACTTATCTCGGGGCAGCCGGTGAAGTGGTTAAGTTTATGGCTATGACAAGCAGCACCTCCCTGAATTAGGAAAAAATTTGCCACTAGGGGGCGCTGTAATAGCGATTTTGCATATTGTACCATCGAAAAGTGTGAAGTTATGCATAGAATTGAACCAAATTTTTATTTTAAGTTCTTGGCTATGGTAAGCAGGTCCTTCCTTAATTTGGAAAAAAATTGCGGGTAGGGGGCGCTGTAATAGCGATTTTTGTGCCATTTTGAATATTATACCATCGAAAAGTGTATGAAGTTATGCAGAGAATTGAGCCAAATTTTCTGCGTTTCTTTTTGTTCATGGCATGAAGGTCCTTCCTGAATTTGGAAAAATTCCGTTGGAAGGGTGCGCTATAATTACGATGTCTGTACCATTTTCTTTATTGTACAATCGAAAATTGTATAAAATTATGCATACAAATTGAACCAAATTTTTTGTGCATGTTTTTGGCTTTGGCCAACAGGTCCTCCTTGAATTTGGAAATATCGCGCGGTAATGGGGCTCTGTGATGGCAATTTTTGTATACTTTTCTAGATTTTTCGTAGTTCTATTGTCCATCGGCGGCTCGTGCAAAGGCGGGAACTCACTTCCTGCTAAGCCGGCTATTCACAAACATCTGATAACAACAGAATAAGGAAAAACTATTAATTTTAACAAATATCATGATATAGATTAACTCGTTTTTAGTTTATTTAATTGACTGAAGCAGAAATTTAAGATGAAAATCAAAGTTGGTATAGTAATGAACTAATAATATTGAAGTATTAAAATGTGTAACTAGTTTTTGAAATATTAAGATGTATAAGATAGAAGAAAGTTTTGGGATTGGCACATCCAACTAGTTTTTTATTTATAGCACACACATGGAGCAATGTTTTTACCAAGTTAAAAACAAAATTCATGATGGGCCATTTTTTTAATGGCCCATTACAATAAGCCATTTTTGAGGGTGATGTTTTCAGTTTGCATGTAATAAAAAGTATGGATACCAAAAATATAGAATTTGAGCAATTAGTTGCCGAGTTAAAGGCATATATAGACATTGGGATAGAATGCAAGATGGCCACCATTTGGTAAAAATGACCAATTTTCAAAAGGGTATATCTTGGCCAATATTGCGAAAATTACTTTTAAATTTCAGATTTGAGGGTTTTACTACTATGTATATCTATGATAAAAATAAAAAATAATCTGTGACTATGGTGCAACACCCATTGGTTGAATTCGTGTGGAATGACCAAGCTGCTTGTCGTGTGTCAACAGTGGTTTGGACTTCACTAGAAATCGTATAAAAATATTAATTTACTTTATGATTACTTTTACCAAAAGACACAATATTTAATGCAACATTTCATTTTAAACATTCAAAACTTTATTCCACCCCTCTTCAAAAGAAAATAGTTTGCTTATTTTGTATTTCACTAAAAAAATAGTTCTCAACAATCTTTAAAGTTTTTAATAGAAATATATTTACTATTTATACATTTATCATCTGTATGGGAAAAAAACCTAATTCTCGTTTCTTATGCTATCAATTATCAAACAAATCACAATCTGATTTAATTCTAATACATATGTATGCACTCCAGGGATAAAGCGGGCGAATCATTTATAGTGCCATGTTTGGTGACTTAACTCACTTTTGGAATGAAATAAACAAATAAAAATCCAATAATAGGAAATTAAAAGTATAAAAAATATATGACGTTTTTATTTTAACAGAGAAATTTTATCGGTTCTCTAACTTTTATGTATAAGGCTACAAAAAATACACCAGGTCTCGATGCTAGGTACAGGCAGCACCAAAAGTGGTTCCCTTGTTAGATGTACTATATTTAGTAGAAAATTTTGATCTTGTTTTTTTTAACCTGAATGTAAAAGTACCTGAAGCTTTTATGTATATAGGAATGATAACGATTTTACAATTATTGTAGAAATATTCATATGGTTGCATTTTTCCTCAGGTTTAAAATAAGGCACGGTGCTGCTGGTAGAGAAAAGGGTACTTTTTAGATTCTTAAGGATATTTTTTTTAAGTCACTTTTAAAGGTGATCAGTACAGTCTAAGATGAAATTGATTGTTTCTGAGAAAAATTTCCATCATAAACAGTACTTCACTTTAAAAAAAAACTTTATTCTATGTCTATGGATTCGCTGGGACGTAAAAATCTTTCCAAGTTGGACAGATTTTCATCTTACACAGAGTCCACCTTAGACAGAGTTTACTGTATTTAAAAATCAGGCCATTCTTTTGAAGACATGACAATGACAGTAGAGGTCTGCACGGGCCGGAATTTCCAGGCCCGGCCAATAACAAAAAAAAATATTAGCCCACCCTGGAAAAAAGTTAAAATCTTGGCCTGAGTTAATTTCTACAAAACATTGATTTTTACGTTGATTTGGTTAAAAATTTGTCCCGTACAAGGAGTTCTGACCAAAAATATTTATCTTAACTTTCTTTTCATGTTTATAATCTTCATTTTTATAGAAGTGCCGCAGGCTGCGATATTTATTTTTTTAACGAATCTCTGTTTCTTGTATGTTTCAGTTATCATTAATATGTCATTAATTCAGTGTCATGTTTCAGTTATCATTAATATTGTTAATCCATATTACATGCATTGAAGTGTTAAAAATCTGAAAAAAGCTATAGAGTAAAATCTTCCAAGACGGAATTCTGTCTTGGAAGATTTTATTGCATAGAAAAGAAAAAAAAAATGCATTATAGACAAGTTCCCTCTTAGCAAGTGTAAATGTATTATCAAGCAGGATGGTTGTTCTGTCAAGCCAAGCTATAAAATAAATGCTATGCCCGCCAATTAAACAAACGCCAAGAACCAAAAGCCAGAACCACGTAACTGCTTATTATACTGAAGACAACTTCTCCATGTTAAATCGGCCAAACGTGGCATTTTAAAATTTCAGATATTTAAGAAAGTAAGCATCGCAGAGAAATAAAACGAAGACGAGAAGAATCTAAAGAAGAAAAGCTTCAATTTGAAACCAAACTCATCTTTATAAAATAATTATAAACAGAGATACAAGATTTAAAAAAAAAAACGTTGAAATACTGAAAATGATCACAAAAATCTTTGTCAAACATATATCAATTCAATTAAGCTAGAGACTTAAATAATAGACAGAAAAAAGTATGGAATGCATTTTCGGACCGGTAATTACTCAATCTACATGCTTTTATAAAATTTAGTTTAAAAAAAATGAAATTTCTATCCTTAATAAGCAAAAAACTGTTGGTTAATTCTAAAATTATCAAATTATGCCAAACAGCGATAAACCCGCCAACAAGCACGTACTATCCAAATTATAAAAGCACAAATCCACTTCAACTTCAATCTGGTATTTTCCATCAAGATTACTTTTTCGAATAAACCTGCATGAAAATTACATTTTTAGAAAGATTTTTAAAATAAAAATAATTTTTTAGAGAAATGGTACCTTTTAAGAAGTATGCATTGAAAGTTATCGGCATTTAAGGTTTCGTTCCTAATGTAAACAAAACTTTTGAAAATGAATGAAAGGTTTTCAGGTAAAAAAACAACAAACAAACAAAAAAAATGGTAAACGATAGGCACTTCGTTCGTGTACAGAGACTCAACTTACAATTAGAAAACATCTTTGACGTCATTTTTGTGTGAGTTAATGAAATAAGGTTTTACCTTGAATGTTTCTAACAGTTTCCAACATAGTTCAACAGCGTTTATGACTTCGGTTTGTCTGGCCGTCAGTCCGTTTTCTGCACTCTTACTCTCGTAAATATGCTCGGGAAGCCCTGAAATTTTTGCACGTTACTGAAGAAAAGATGTTTGTAGCAATTACAATTTATTTACAGGGATAGACAAAAGTATTCTGTTATATTACGACCAATGGGAAAAAATCGTTTCAAGCGCATTTTAATGATGTTACACACTTTCACACATAATGAAATTAATATACATTTATGAAGTGCACTAAAATAAGCATTCTGTAGAATATGTGATGCAAAGAATATTTATTATTTATTTACAGGGCTACATACAGGTAATACCTGTAAAAGAATTCCGTTAAATAATGGTATAGGTCGAAAAATTGTTTCCGGCATATTTTAATTATGTTAAACTAGTTCATATATCGTAACACTGATATACATTGCTGAGGTTTACTAGAACTTACTTCCTGTATAATATGAAATGCATATCATTAACAGGGACAAACAAAATGTTTCGGATACTATACTGTATCCGAAGTAATGTATATTGCTATGATAGGCTTTTTTAACTTTAACTAAATTTTTGCATACTTTGTGATGTTTATAAATGCTATAGATCACATACAACATACAGGGCTACAAAAAAAGAATTCGTAAGCGCTACTGATTATAAGCGTAAATTGCTTAAAGGTGGTTTTTAAATGAGTTATGTATTTTTACACTGAATTAAATTTTGCATACTAAAAGATATTTGTAGAATACAGATAAAATGATTTACAGGGTAAGACAAGGAATTAGATATATGCTCGTCAACGGATGATAATTTCTGGAAGTGTGATTTCACTAATTTGATCACCGAAAATTATTGTTGATCATAATCATACCTACTATTCTCATTAGCCAGTGGCATTCAAAACAATAATTTGATATGCTTTTATTACGTGCATAACATCAGATTGACGAACTTTTGCTAAGATATTAGATTTTCTAATCTTCCTTAGCCGAGTCTATTGCAAAGGTTCGGGTGAAAAAAAAGATATTTCAACTATATAAATGAATGTAACTGTGAATATCATTAAAGGCTTTCATAGAAACACTCCATTGTACCAAATTGTATTTGCTAAATAGGCTTTTTGACTATGGACCCAAATATGGAAGATTATTAATAAGGTTTAAAAATATCCGTACTATCGAACGTATTTCAACAGTTACGATTAGTTACGACAGTTACGTTTTACAGTTAGTTTATTACAACGTTTTCGGCTATGGACCCAAATACGGAAGATTATTAATAAGGTTTAAAAATATCTGTGCTATCGAACGTATTTCAACAGATAAGCAAACGGAGACAAAGATGCCTCAGACGCACTGAGGTATCCTTTTAGTGCCAAAATGGCAATTTTATTCAATAGCAACCCAGACATTTTGACGAAACTATCCTTCATATGACAATCCTGTAGAAGAGATTGCGTGCCGTGTTTTACATTAAACTAAACTTTGTGCATTATATAATAAAATAATTTGTGTGTTTCCAATAAAAGTTATTGGTGCGATCTTTTTCTGACGCCAATTTCATGTACGCAATGGGAACTCAATTGGCGGCAAAGTGTCGCTACTTTGCTTGATATGGTAAACCGGATGTTGTTGTTTATTCTGATGTTTTTGCCAAATTGGCGTAGTAAAAAAATCGCGCCAATATGGGGCGTATATGTCATCTGTGCCAAAGTTTTGTGTATTTTAAAATAAAATTGTGTTTTTATACCAAATAAACAGTTTTATAATAATTAAAACTAACTTACTACTTTCGCCAGCTAGGTCTAACAGGTACCTGGAAACGTGGTTTTCTCGCTAAACTGGCTAAACACAAAAAAAAGTATTGCGCCAACCACGTTGCGTTTGAGACAGCTGTGCTCAAACGAACATGAAGCATAAATGCCTACATGAGTTAAGTGGTTTTCTCAAGAAAGATTAAAAACATAACAACAAAAAAGCTATACAATGCTGACATGATCAGAAGAAGTTCTTGGTACTTTTATGTTAGCCAGTCTCGAAATTCACCAATGGTATTTTTTACCTCGCCAGTAGCAGTTTTTATTTTTTTGTGTGGTAGATTAAAAGCAATGCTTTGATAATGAAATTGGCATTTTTTTTCTTTTTCTTTTTTTTTTTAAATTAAATAAGTGAAAGGCATGTATATTAAATGTTTGTATTTTAAATTAAAAAAAGAAGGATTGAGATAATTAAATTATGAATAAAAGTAACATGATGCAATGCTTAGCATACATTTAACGGTGATCAAACTGCTAGCCAAAGACGAAAATAATCTAATAAATTCGAAATTGAAAAGAGTACAAAAGAAAAGAACTTTCTAAAATTCAAATTTCTGTGATACTGTTCTGAATAGTAACCGACAATTTGGCACATGGAGATTATTTTAAATACTCGATAAGGATGATTTCTAGAAAAGTTGAAAGTAAAAGTTTGAAATGACAGAAAAGCATTCTATGAACATTCTAAATTATAGTTTATTTGCAAGTGTTAATACTAGAAATATGAAATTTGACGTGCTTTTTACTTATCAGGCATAAATGATCTCACAGAAAAGTTCCTAAAAAATTCGAAATTTGAATTTATGTAGGCGTAAAAAACTTTCTAAAATTGCGATTTCTGTAATACCGTTTGAGATAGAGGTGTCAATTTCGGCATGCCAGTTTGTTTCAGGGTTGGGTTTCTTCCAGGACAGTGGAAGAAACTGGAAAAAACTGGAAGAAATGGAAGAAACCAACAGAAAACAAAACAGATGCTCAAAATGAAAATATATGAACTATATAAAGGAATTAATCTGAAAGTATAATTATTATATAAAATCTGAAATGAAAAACTTAATATTAAAAATATTATTTTTGGATAAATAAGTTATTTTTTAAAAACAAACTTCAGTCTCAGCAGGTATTTACAGGTGATGGTTTTTACAACATCAGGGGTAGAGGTGGGGGGGGGGGTGCTTTTTCATTATTCATGACATTTCTGAAAAAAAAATATCTTTCCAAATCTTTATTTTTCTTATAAAAATTGTATTATTTTAAATACTCTATTCTGCAACATGTTACATAAATTGGAAATTATTTATGCATATTTAATGGTTATTTTAAAAGATCTAAACTGTTCTAAAACTTTTTTCATAAATACTATCTCATATTATTTATTATATCACACTATCTCACATTACTACAGGCAGGAAAGAGTTCCTCCTAAAGGAGGAATTCCACCTTTTTAAAAGCAAATTTGGACATTCTCTGAATTGATGCAAAAATGCAAAGAAAATATTTGAAGCAATGATGTGTGGGGGGGGGAGGGGGGGGGTTAGAAAGCTTAATAATTAGACATTTTATCTACTCAAATCCTTGGAGTTTGTTTCTGAATTGCTGTTCTATCAAATCAAAGGCAAGTGTTTATTATACACATCTGAAAGTTGTGTAAATTACGTTCTTTAAGAAAGGAAATTTCTATAAGGTTTTTTTTTGGAATAGAATATTTTATTCTATTTATAAAGCACTTTTGGATAATTTCAGTGATCCTTTTTTGGAAATATATTTCTGGAGAAAAGATCAATTTGGCGTGCTTATGCATATATTTAGCATAGATTTTTTAATCTTTTAAGTAAAGTCTTAAACATTCAGATCATTCAAAATAATACATTTATTTTGAAAAATTAATCTGTGTACTTCACATAAGTTCATTAGATACATTTGGATGGATTTATGCTTATAACAAACTGTTTCCAATTTTCTTTTTTGATTTAATGAATTTATACATTTGTTATTTTTTTTTCTTTTAATACTTTCTAAGTTACAAATAAATAAATAAATAAATAACAATCATATATACAGTTGTAATTCATTTTATTGTATGAATAACTGTTGAAATGCATCTAAATTATAAAAGTCTGGCCTTATTGTATAGATGGGAAAAAAAAATTCTACCTTTTTCCACATTTTCCACTTTCATGCCTGTTATCCCCCCTTTCTTTTGCACCTTATCTGATACACACATGCAATTCTCTCCTATTGTTAAGATCTAGTCCCATGAGACTAAAAAGAATTCAGTGTGTCATAGGCACCCATTGATAGTGTCTTTGACAATGGCATACCTGTGCTGATATCTAAAGGGAGTAAAATAAAAGAACAGGCCATTTCTTGAAAGTTTGCATTGCCAGTACAACAGGAAATCAGGTGGAAGATAAAGGATCTGAAGTTGCAGTTAATCTTAGGTTGTTGTTCTGGTCATTCAGTCAGTCTTGTGCTACAGTTTCTGAAGTAAAAATCAGAAAATTTTCTGGTAATTTTGTTTGTGCAATTTTATCATTCTTGTCTTGTTAGACATTTAACATCCTGTGTACAAAAATGAATAAGGGAGGTAGAACAAGAGACCCTATTTGGGTAAAATTTCAAGAGATAGAAGAAAATGGCACACTAAAACAGGGTTTGCAAAGCTGGGCCCAGTTCGAAAAAACACGGTGGGTTTTTTCAGAATGGGCCCACTTGAAAAAGACCACTGAAAAACCCATAAAGTGGGTTTTTTCAATTTTCAGATATAATTTAAAAATTTAAACAACATATACATTTAATGAATTTAAGTCATTTCAGTTAATTTTGAAAAAATATTAATATATAAAAGCCATTACATACACATCTGAAGTAAAATAAAAATGTATTTCAGCACATTGAAATACTTTACTAACATAGAACCTAGTAGGCAACATACATAGAGTACATAATTATAGGTATGTCTTTATATAAAAAGTTCAAACCAACTATATTCATGGCAATAAAAAATTTGTATTTTTACTTTCTTCTATCTTTACAAAAAGAAAGTATTGGATTCATGAAAAATTTCAACTTACAGTTGATGATGGATTTATACGTTTTAAAAAGGTCCTGAAGACAATTTGATAGTTTTTAGAAAATGACTGTCTGTATGTGAAAAAATTTTTGTGAGTGCTCTATTTTAAGAACTAATGCACAGAATTTCACAAAACTTTAGATTGAATTAGACCTTGATGTAAATGTGCTGCTGTAAATGTGATGATGTGCTGATTAGTTTTTGGTGTATACTGCCCAACAGGTGGTGCTGCTATGCTGCCTTTATCTCAATTTTTGCAATAGCTTTATCTCAAGAATTAATGCACGGATTTTCATAAAACTTCAGATTCAGTTACAAGTTAAGTTATTGTTTATTGAATTTTGGTGCATATCGCCCTGCAGGTAGTGCTGCTATGCTGCATTTTTCGCAATTTCAGCAATAACTCTTATCTCAAGAATGAATGTACAGACTTCAATAAAAATTTAGATTCAGTTAAACCTTGATATAAACTGGAATGATTAGTTTTTGGTGTATATCGCCCAAGCGGCGCTGTTATGCTGCATTTATCCCACTTTTTGCAATAGCTTTATCTCAAGAACTAATAATGCATGGATTTTCATCAAACTTCAGATTCAGTTAGATGTTGACGTAAATTGTTACTGATCAGGTTTTGTTGTAAATTGCACAACAGGTGATACTTATATCTCCTTGTTAAATGCATCCAATTCAACAAATCTATATTTGACAATCCTCATGATGGGCATAAATTGTCATTTAATTTTGGCACTGTGATAGTGAATTTTGAATTATTAACATGTTTGAGATAGAAGAAACTTTTGGGATCGGCACATCTGACTAGTTTACCCCTTTTTTTCTTCCTACTTATATATTTTAAATTTTAATATTCTATTCATTATTTGATTTAAAGAAAATTAACAATTTTATATCTTCTATTATATTTCAAACTAATTTGTGAGAAACACTGACATTTAATTAATTTAAATTCATATAATTTATACAATTTATAACTTGTAAAATAGCATTACAATTATATTGTATATAAGGGAATAATGTATTTTTTTATGTATAGTGTATATGATAGATAGAAAATATAGTATACAATAATGTAATTACGCATGTATTATACTTTTGAAAAAACCCGATTTTCCCTGGGGAAAATTGGGTTTTTCATGAAAAAACCCATGTGAGTTGGGTTTTTTCAGAAAAACCCAGGTTTTTGCGAACCCTGCACTAAAAGCTAAATGTAAGACCTGTGGACACGTGCAAAGCACAAAAGCATGTAGAATGCGTGCTCATGTTAAATCATGTAAACAACTTATAAGTAACTCTGTTAATAATGTTGCTGATAATGCTGCTTCCCAAAAAGAGGAAGATCAATTGGAAGAGCTAATAATTACCCCATCAGTTCCTGAACCTGAAGTTGAAAGTGTGGCAAAAAGAAGAAAAGTACAGAGTTCAATTGACAGTTTTTGTTGCTCTACAAATGACAATGAAAAAAAGGAACTAGATAAATTAATAGGTATGTTTTTTTATGCCTGTAATTTACCATTTTCACATGTGGAAAGTGATCATTTTAAAAGATTAATATCTAAACTTAGACCAGGGTACAACCCACCAACCAGAAAAGCTCTTGCTGGAAATATTTTAGATGACATTCACAATAAACTGCAGAATCAAATGATTAAAAATCTGAAAGGAAAAACAACAACTTTAGCTGTTGATGGATGGAGCAATGTGCACAATGAACCACTTACTGTAACATCTTTGTATACGGAAGGGAAATCATATTTTGTAGATGCTGTTGATAGTGGTAGCGACCCTAAAACAGCAGCGTACCTGTTTGATTTAAGTAAACAGATCATAAGTACAGCAAGCGACAAATATGAATGCAAAACCAAAAGTGTTGTTACTGATAACACTAATTGTATGGTTAAAATGTGCAAAGAACTTGAAAAAACAGGAGAGTTGAATCTAATTTCCCATGGATGTTCAGCCCATTATTTGAACCTACTTCTACAAGATATCACTCCACGAACTATCATGTCTCATATTGTAAATGTACAAAAATATTTTAGGAATCACTATGCTCCCAGTGCATGGTTAAAGAAGTGTTCTGGTTCTGTCAAGCCACAACTGCCTTGTGAAATGCAATGGAGCAGCCAATTGACATGTGTTCAGTCATATTTAACAAATCATGCAGCTTATTTAACCATTGTAAGTGAACATTTTGACGACATTAACAAAACAATTACAGATGTCATTAGAAATTTCAATTTACATAAACAAGCTAATGACCTTATGAAACAGATGCAGCCAATTTCTGTTGCACTTGACCGCTTACAGAAGGACACAGCAAATATTGCTGATGCAACGCATGAATGGCTTGCACTTGTGCAAAATCCTGAACTTAAACCTCATGTTCAAGCCATAACAGATAGGTTTAACAAAGCAATTCTGCCCCACCATATGTTTGCCTATCTTATGCATCCAAGATACAAAGGAGAAAGATTAAGCCATGAACAAAAAGAAAAAGCAAGGAATTGGATCAAAAAAAAAAAACAAAGATCTGTTGCCTGCTGTGATACTTTTTGAAACTGAAAGTGCTCCATATCCGAAGACGTACTTTCAAGATTCGGTCAGGAAGACGCTAAACCCAATTACCTGGTGGAAGGGTGTTAGCAAGTGTAGTGACATACCCAATGAACTCTACGAGTATATTGAAAGGCTTTTAAGCTCTCCTGCAAGTTCTGCAGGACTTGAAAGAATTTTTTCCTCTTTTGCTTTTACACATTCTAAGTTGAGAAACCGATTGCAGCATCCAACTGCTAAAAAACTTTTGTTCTGTTATACTATGTTGCACTGTAGTAAGAAAAATGAGGATTTTGATGAAATTGTTTAATGCAGTGATTATTGCAAATTAGTTTCATTAATAAAATGCATGTAAATTAAAAGCATTCTCTTTTATTTAAATGAGTTTCATTCAATCAACAGTAAGTAAATGATGTAGCAGTACTATTTACTAACAGTTAAAGAAGTTTAATTAATAAAAAATATGCTGATTAAATTGAAATTGATAAATTTTAATTGATTTTATGCTTTTTAGATATATATATTTAACTAATGATACAAAAGTCTCAGCCAGATGAGTGATCTTGGCTGTAAAACTGATGTAATTACTAATTTGATACATAATTAAATTTTATTAAGGTTTTCAATAAGAATTTTTTGAGCATTTATTGTATTTTACAAAGTTGAAAATTATATGGTTCATTTCTTAAAGAATAACAGTTTCTCCACTTGGAAGAAACCTATTTCTTCCGGCCAGTTTTTTCCACGGTTTTTTCCACTTCGGAAGAAACTTGCCAACCCTGGTTTGTTTAAAGATGTAAATTCACGCTAAGAACTGTTAGTAAAAAATCGAAATGTTAAGAGGTGAACCAAGCGGAAAACGTTTTAAGAACGGTTTGCATTATGATTTTAAAGAAATTGTATGGGCTAGGAACATAAAATTTGACACAAAGGTTATTTTCTAAGGCATAAATGCTTTGCGTTTTCTAATAAATTAGGAATTTGTAAGTGTACAAGAGCAAAAAAATACTTGTATTTTCGAATCTGTGATACTGTTTGGGATAGAATCCTTAAATCTGGCATAGTGGTCACATGTAAATGCTCATTAAAAACTGTTTCTAAATAAATCGAATTCTAAAAGGTTGAAATGAGTGGAAAGCTTTTTAAAAGCATTCTAAATTCCAGTTTGAATGGAATTGTTAGATCGTGAACTTGAAATTTAGTATGATTAATGCTTTTAAAACAAAAATGCTCGTCCTGAGCAATTTCTAAAAAATTCGAAATTTAAAAGGTTGCAAGAGCAAAAATCATTCAAAAATTAAGATTTCTGTGAAACTGTTGAGGAGAGAAACATAAAATTTGATATGAGGGTTACTTTTAAGATGTAAGTGCTGCAAAAACCTATTTCTAAAACAATCGAAATTTAAAAAGGTAAAACGAGTAAAAAAGCTTTCTGAAAATGTTCTAAATTATGATGTTTTTGAAATTCTTAGTCCTAAGGAAATTGAAATTTGACGTAACATTTGAGACGTAAAAATTCACAGTGAACAGTTCTTAAAATAAAAAAAAAAATCGAAATTTTTAATGGCGAAGGAGCAAAAAAAAACTCTAAAAATGTGTTTATCGTGATATCATTAAAGATTGAAACCTGAATTTTGGCAAGCTGTTACTTTTAAGATCTAAGTGCTTATTAAGAATTGTTGAAAAAGAAGTCTCTCTTTAATGAGATTAAACGAGCAGAAAACGTTCTAAATTACGATTTAAATATAATTGTCAAAGCATGACCTTGAAAGTTAACATGGTTGTAACTTTTGAAACGTAAAGGCTCTCAGAAATCATTTCCTAATATGTTCAAAGTTTAAAAGGGTTTAAAAACAAAAAAAAAAAGATCTAAAATTCCAATTTTTGTGATACCGTTCGGGGTAGAAGCCTGCATTTGGCGTACTAACTGTCTAAAATACGTAAAGTTTCATTAACAACCGTTTCTAAAAATATCTGCACTGTTTTGTATGTCGCGTTTCATTATCGGATTAGCCGTAGATATTTGCAAAGATAAAACAATTTTGTAAAAAAAAATAAAGTTATCTTTAAACAAATATCTGACTAAATATCTAGCAATAAACAAATATCTAACTAAAAGACCAACTATAGGTCTATATGTTATTTCGACTCTATCCTTTTTTTTTTACAAAATTTTCATTCTTCATAAATTTAAAATACCATATAAATTGAAGAATACTGATACTTGAGAAAAGAAGTTCGCTTTCATTGCTTTTAAATCCTTAATTACTCTAAGAAATGAATATGTAAATAAATTGTACACATGGTTTCCTTTCTACTGACAACGGTTCTAATAAAAATTATTTTAATTTAAGTGAGTAGATTATTTAAATTATATATAATTTCTTTTAAAAAAAAGAAATGATATCTACTAAAAAACAACTTTTCAAAAGTAAAAAAGAAGCCAAGCTAAAAAATGGTGTGATATCAAATTTCCAAGCTTATATTATGGTACTTTTTTAACATTTTCCACAGAAATGTTTACCATTATTAAGTCGAGTGACTTCGTATATGCTGATAGAAATCCTTTTCTCCTGTACTAAATACATCATAATGTGTTTCTGAAAATTCAAATGTTTTAAAATTATGCATCATGGGCTTGGCGGCTATCTTTCCATATTTTACACAAATTTGTAAGCACCCAAGTTTGTAAAGTGTAATAACTTTCCATTAATAACAATTTAGAACTTCTGATTTTAACTACAGACATATAAGATTTTTATTTCGAGGGAAAAAGTTCATTGTTACTGCTTTTAAATGATTAATTACTCTAAAAAAGTAATCATAAGAGGAATAACGAAGATATGTCACCATTGCCTTAACACACAAATTTCTAAGCACACAATACCGTGAAGGAGCGACATAAAATGTGTGCTTTGGTAACAATGTCGAACTTTGGTTTTCAACTGCAAACAGCTGATAAATTGAAAAAGCCTAATATTTTGAGAAAAGAAATATATTTTTATTGTCTTTAAATGACTAATTACTTTATGAAATAAATCATAAGATGAATCCTTTAGATATGTCATTATTATTTTAAGACACAAAGTTCTCCGAATATAAGTCTGTAACGGAAAAGCTTAAAATGTCTGCTTAAGAAACAATTTTGAATTTCTGATTATAACTATGGATTAGGGTACATAGAAATTTGTGTAAAATATGGAAAGATGGACGCCAAGCCCATGATGCATAATTTTAAAACATTTGAATTTTCAGAAACACGTTATGATGTATTTAGTACAGGAGAAAAGGATTTCTATCAGCATATACAAAGTCACTCGACTTAAAAATGGTAAACATTTCTGTGGAAAATGTTAAAAAAAAGTACCATAATATAAGCTTGGAAATTTGATATCACACCATTTTTTAGCCACAACTTTCATCTTTTTTTTTTTTTTTTTTTTTTTTTTTTTACTTTTGAAAAGTTGTTTTTTAGTAGATATGATATATTCTTTTCTTACGTATTAGTATATTAATTTTGCATGGATCAGCACATTTTTCAATTTAAAACAGGATTCCGTCATTGGCAGGTTCTTTTTCACACGTTTTACTGTATTTTAATAAGTGTAGAAATCTACTATTCTTTAAAAAGAATAAATTTTAATGTTTAATTGTAAAATAATGGCGATTTAAAAAAGTATGCATTTTTTGTAATAATTTATGGGCCAGGCCTAATTTAACTGACATTTGAATGAACTAGGCCACGCCGAGACAATGATTTTCATACAGTTTGGGTCAAAACTAGGACTGAAAATTTTAGGCTGTGAAGACTAGGAATGAAATCAGTCCCGGCTTTGTACAAAAAAAATAAGTTGGCCCGGAGCGGTCCGATCCTTCGGGGGAAAAGTAAGGCCCATGCAGATCTCTAAATGACAGTCTTTACTATGCCAGAAATTTTTAATAGAAAAGCAGGGCCTGTGCTGAGCACATAAAACAAGGATCCTGAGATTAAGATAAGGGAAAAAACATTAAAAAGTCGAGACATTTGAAACTTTCTTTCAAATATAACTTTTAATTAAATAGAGCTTATGATTTTATTTGCTTTAAGACATTACAGAAAAATACATTTTGGATATAGAATTATGGAAATAACTTTCAATAGCAAGTATTACTAAAGTAGTATTCAGCAATTGCATGGCAATGATAATATTTTTAAAATATAAAAACATGTCTAAAACACAAAAACTAATTTTAGAAGTATTCCTAGCTTTCCATCTTGATAAAATATTTAAATTTCATGTCAATTTGTGCATTTTTTACTCAGACACTGCAAATGGACATGGAAACATGAACATGCAAGATCCTTATTTAGATGCTAATGATACTTACGAGACTTATCTTGCTAATACATTAATAAACAAAGAATAATCAAAATTAATCTTGAAGATGCACTGAAAATATATTTATGAAATCAAATTTAATAATATCCTTTGTAAAAAATAAAACAATATGGAACAAGAGAAAAGGATGATCAGTAAATAAGGCCCATTTTTGGCGTTTGGCAGTGCCAAATGTATTTTCTAAAGGGTTTTAATTACTGCAATATAATTTAGGATCTGAATTTACCATTTTTGTGATTGATTTTTATCTCTAAATTATTTAAGTACATTATACAAGATCTGAAATATAGGTTATTAAGCAAGTCTTAATGTATTTGACATGTTTATTTAGTAAGAAGGTCTCATAGCCACCAATCTATTTTTATTTGTGTTGTTAATATGTATTAAGTAAAAAATGAAATACACCCAAGTTTCATTTAAAATCAGGGAACGGAAAAGGTTTTAATTGTAATTGAACTATTCTATCAAAATGTTTTAATTTAAGTAAAAATAACTTTTTGTTTTCTCTTTTTACTAAGAAAATTAACTTCATGGTGTAAGATCAGGGTTGCAAAAAACCCGTTTTTTTTTTTAAGAAGTTGGAGCAGGAGGAATCCCTTATTTTTTTAAGCATATGTATTAAATTAAGAAATCTTATTATATTTTTATTGATTAACTTAATATACAAGTAATTTGAAGTGAAATAACACAAATAAATCTGTGTAAAAGCCTGTAAAAAAGCTTTTACTTTGGACATCATAATATTATATAATAACCACATATTACATATTTAAAAGTTACTTTAATATATTACTTTTTATCTGTATTCCCCACTAAGAACACATTTTTGAAACAAATCTTTAATCTTTTATTATTTATTAATCAAATAATGCTTGATAATATTTTCAAGATATCTATGGTTCACTGTATAGAACAGTTTATTCTTTGAACAAAATACATAGCTATTACATAAATATTTAAATTACAAATGATTTCAATTATCTACATAACTGATTGTAATTATTTAATTTGAATATTTTGAAATGAAGTTATACTTATCTAAGTATTATAACTTTATATATTATTTATATAATTTTATTTTTATCAACAAACATGCATCTATATGTAATAAGAAATGATATTTAAAAAACCCAGGTTTAAACAAACAAACAAAAACAATTTTATTGGGTTTTTTTGAAAAAAGCCCCCCCCCCATTTTTTTTTGGGGGGGGGGGGGGGCAACCCTTGCCAAAAGTGAAAGCTGGGAACATTATGAAGTTTTATACTGTGAAATCTTGATATAAAAGACCTTGTCATTTTTTACCTATGCGAAAATGTTATGATTAGCTATGTATATTAATTTTGGCTTTTTTTTTTTTTGTCATATTTAGATTTGGCAGTACACCCACAATATGTTTTAATAGGATAGTGTAACTCTTTAAACACAAAGGTTAAAAAACTAATATAAAAGTTACTGAATATTAAATAATAATATCATGGATTGTAAAAATCCCAATAAAACCCGCTTTGACGTGGGTTTTGTTTTTTAGGGTTTCGTTCATCTGACGAAACCCTATTCGCCTCGCTCCTCTGTCTGTCTGTCTGTCCATCTGTCCGTCACAGAGCCTGTTCTCAGAAACTATATATGAATGTTGGAGACTTGAAATTTTGCATACTAATAGCTGAACACCTCACATCAAACGACAAATACTAAAATTTTAGAAAAGTCTTATATTTAACCCTCTGTGCTCCAACTTGTGTATTTTAATCTTTTTTTTCTAACTGAGCCCCTAATTAAGTTGAAGACTTAAAATTTTGCATACTTATAGCTGAACACCTCACATCAAACAACAAATCATAAAATTTTGAAAAAGTCTTATATTTAACCCTCTGGGATCTAACTTGTGTATTTTGTTTTTTTTTCTAACTGAGCCCCTATTTAAGTTGAAGACTTGAAATTTTGCATGCGTATAGCAGAACACTTGCGATCACACAAAAATCATAAAATTTTCAAAAAGTCTTATATTATTTACCCACTCTAACTTGTGTATTTTAAGCAATTTTTCTAATCTTCCCCCCATTGCACCCGGTGGGTACTTTTCTAACTTTTGCTGACACCACTTTGACCACTCTTTCATATTATGCACATAGCCTTACATATTTCAGTTCCACTTTTTACGGCCAGGGGGCACCTACCTATCTCGGGTGCTATAGACCCGATCCCCTCGACTAATATACCTACAGATAGGTTGTAAAACGCAGTTTCGTTCAGATAGAGGTTTGTGTACAATAGAGTGCGCCCCTGGTTTCGAAATGTAGAACTAACAGATTTCGCAAAAGGATAAAGTGTTTTGAAAGGAATATTAAACGAAACCCTCCGTGCGATCTGTGATCACATTTACCCACTTGTTTTAGAGTGGGTTTTACCCCCAAAAAATTACTTGGGTTTTTTGGGGTAGGTGGGGTTTTTGCAACCCTGTGGAAGATATTTTTTATATCAATTTTATTTTAATGATGCTTCTAAAAAATAAGCAGAAGTACTTCTCTAACATCTTTCAATCTGAAAAATACTCCTTGGAAGTATAAATAGCTAATTTTGATGAAAATTGGCATTGTCCAATCAAAACAAAGTGACATATATTGCAGAGTTAAATTCATATTCTAAAATTATTAAAATTGGTAGTACTGATGCACACCAAGATGAAATTGTCAGCATAAAAAAATTAAAAAAAAAAAAAAAAAAATCTGTAAAACCAAGATGAGCAAAATATTCGATCCCACTTATAGAGGTTAATGGTGTACTGAAAATGCACTACCACAAGCCCTGAAAAGGGCAGGAAAGCTGAACTACATGCACTACCACAAGCCCTGAAAAGGGCAGGAAAGCTGAACTACTCAATTAAAACTGTTAATAAACCATTTAAATTTATTTTCAATGCATTTTTTGTTTTACACATCCTCTTTTACACATCCCCATTAAAATGAATAAGGACTAAACTTTGACTTCTTAATGCAAGATCGACTATGATTGATAGTAGCCAGAAGTGTATTTTCTGTTGTGGTATGCATCTTTAAACTTGTTTGATTTTTCTTGTATTATGTATTGTGTACAACTTCATGATAAACCAAGCTGCGTGACAGAATTCACACACATTACTGCATATGGACAGCACAGCAATTGCTGAAAATCTATTTTTACTGAATTGTGTGTTTTTTAAATTATCTATATTTAGAAATTTCATTTCATTACATGAAAAAATTAAAATTTCTTAATGCAATTTTGTTACTATTGGAAAGTATTTCATAATCTATGCCTGATGCATAATTTTTTGTTCTTTAATTATTAAATTACTAGCAATACTTTAACATTAAAAATAATCACTAGCTTTTTCACAAAATATTTTCTTGTTTCTGAAAATGTTCAGCTATATCAAAAAAAAAAAAAAAAAAATAATTTTACTAAATGAAACAGAAAAATAATTATGTATATTTATGATTTAATACAAATATCATTAGACATTATGTAGATCAAAAATTGAATTATGATTTACAAAAGTTGCATTGTGCTATTTTTATCTGATTATTTTTTTAAATATTAACCAAATAAAAGTGTGGGTTTTTTATTAGTTAGTCATTTTTCAAAAATAGTTGCCAATGTCTGTTAATTTAATACTGATGTTTCTGTGATTAATAAAATGACTGTCGTAGAATTCTATAATGTATGAAACATTTTGGAATTGTGAATCTCTAACCAGCAGTTTAAATGTCAATGATTTTTTTTTTTTTTTTTTTTTTAATATCTACTTTATCCAGTCATATCATTGTTGTATTTTATACTACTTTATTATTTTATAGTTAAATGCTGATGTTGTTTTTGATTATAAATAGATTCGGCTGGATGAATCTCAAGAACTTGAGTACCGTCAGTTGAAAGACCAATTGCAGCAAGAATTAGAACTTTTAACAGCTTTCCAAAGCAAAATTAAAATGCAGGGAGAAGCTCAAAGAAACAGGGAGCGTCGAGAACTAGAGGACAGGGTCTCCACTCGACGTGCCTTGTTAGAACAGAAAGTAAACATTCTCTTGATAATTTTTAATTGCTTAATTTTTGTAAATATTTCTCTCTAAAAATTAAAATGAAAATATATTCTTTTTGTTAGAAAGTAAGTCATCCAAAATAATATATTTTTTTTCCTCAGAAAGTTTTCACTGTCAAACTGTTTAAAGAAATATATGTTGTAAAATATGCTTTTTAAAAGACTTTTGATAGCTGTATCAATAAAAATTTGATAGCTGTATCTATAAAAATTTGATTTTGAAGAGAAGTATGGTAAATTTCTATATGGAAACTAACTAAGATTGCTGGGAGAATATAGTAATATATTTTCTCTCATTTTTCTTCCAAATTTAATATCACTATTTCTTATTTTTATGGGAGGATTGATATGCAGCCAGAAAATCTCCCTTCCTAAAGGTAACAATCAAAATTAGGGGATTTTCTTAGTGAAGTAGTGCAGCCATCAACTTGTGAATTAGCATCTCTGTGAGGTGAATCTTAACATGGTTTGGCTGTTTTAGAATACTCATAAATGTTAAACAAAGCAAAGTATAATGATGACAAATAAAATTTTTAAAATGTCTCAAATAAACTAAAAGCAAGTTTGGAATTTTCTTAATTTTTCTAAAAATGTTATAATTTTATAATTATTGCCCAAATTTTTCAAAACTGTTTAGGAAAATTAGGACATTAATTTAAATATTGGGACAATTGTAACTATTTCTAAAAGAATAGGTGGGAGGGATCATTGTTTTGCGATGTACTTTTAATTTGTGTCATGTTACAAAGATTTATTTTACAAATAAATAATTTGATTTGAAATAAATCTGAAACATTTCCTTACATCATATTGAAAAACTTGTTTATATAATTTTAGATGGAACTTGAAAAACAGCAGTTTCAAGAGGAAAGAGCTGAGCGACAGCGGCTACTATTAGAACGCCAAGCTCGGGAGATTGAAGCATTTGATGAGGAAAGTGCTCGTCTGGGGTTTGATGCCATGGCCATAGCTGAAGCTTCTCAGGAACCTTTGCCTGCTGATGATATCAGCATCAGTGGGAGCATGCTGAGCTTGGCACACAGTAACAGTGCCAGTTCATTCACTCATACTGCACTTTAGTAAATAACTAACATACTTTTGTGTAAATGCTCTCACAGATAAAAATCTTGAATGATTGTAGCATATGGCCATGTAAATGAGCAGGTTTATTTAAAACAATAAGCAGTTCAACACATGGTGAGAAATAAGTACAATTTTAGGGTACAATTTCATACATCTACAGAAATGTTCAATAGGGGAAAAGATTAAATAACTCAAGTCTGGTTTGTTAGTTTAAATAACAAATGTTTTTTATGGTACACAATGAAATGATGTTCAAATGTATATGTGAATTGTATGCTGCTGCGTATTGAATGTTGAAGTTTTTATTTGCCTCGCAAAAAGTATTTGCATATAATGTAGATTAATATAAGAATCTCACTTAGAGACAGTGAATTTTTTAAAAAATTCATTCATAATATCTTTGAAATATATTAGTTAAAACTTGTTTCTGAGAAGTTTTATATATTTTTAAATACATTTAATGAAAGGAAATAAAAAGAAACATCTAGTCTAAAAGCTTTTGCTAGAGACCATAGTAAACTTTCAGACTGTCCTTGTGTCCTGAAAGCTAGCTGTATTTAATTCATTTCTACCATGTGTTGCAAACTCCCAGTCTCCAGTTTTCTGATGGCATGGGCTCTTTTTACAAGTTATAAACACAACTATCTTTTTAAAAAAAAAATCCCAAAGAGAAGTACGGCTTCCTTATTTTTATTTTGCAACTCAAGTGCTTGGGTCTTAGTACACATTCTCATTAGAGATCACGTTTTATAGCATTTCCCATGCTTCACTTTTGTGTGCAGTCTGGATGATGCAAAATAATCATCTCAGAGCTCTTGTAAATTAATTTGATGTGCTCACCTTACAAAAACAATTAACTTCCATCTGTACATAGCACTGTATAAAATCGTCACTGTGAATTGTTTAATAAAATTGTAGATTATATCTTCTTCTTTTCATTAATAAAATTGTATAAATTTGAATTATTTTTGTTTTAACATGTCCTCATAGAGACAAATGTGTATTATTTTTCTGTACATATGAAATCACTCTGTAAAAACCAGTTGCAGCATAGATATAACTTAGTCATTTTAAAAATTTAGGAAAGTTTGTTTTTTTCCTCAGAATGTTTATACTTTGATGGTTGTATGTGGTATGTATGAAAAAAAATATATTATAGCCATTTTTTGTTTATCTTGATTACAGTAAGTTTTGCTATAACTAAGCAATAACTTCCAGTTTCTAAACAAAACTAATGATGAGTAAAACATTTTATTGAATAAACAGACTAAACTTTTAAACATTTAATTTGTTGATTGTCTCTCAGTTTCAAAATCTACAGTATTTTTATGAACATTTTATTGCTACACATAAGACTGAAAACACGTTAAATATTCTACTCAGAAATGGCACTATTTGTCTTTCTACTTTTTTTATTCTATTTTTACAATTTGACAAAGTTCTAAATGCTTGTTCTGGAGAATAAGTTATTTGATTTGAAACAAAGAACTAAATCTTTACAATTTATAAAATTACTAGACAGGATTCGTAATTCCTACCTATATTGAAAAACCTGGAAATTTCAATGAAATTGACTACTACTGGAGAAGTTAAGGAAAAATCTTAATTGCTACATAAGACATGGAAATATTTTATTTTTTGTGCATTGTCATGCCTCAAATTTGCTTGGAGTTATCTTTCAGATTAGTGCTTATATTGCTGCTAATCTTTTTTTAGGTGCATTCGTAATTATATAAATACGTAGCACCTATAGTCGTCGTTCAGTCCATCTGTCTGTCTGTCCGTCCGTCCGCATATAACAGAGCAAAAACTACCCGACCGAATGATCTGAAATTTTTAATATATAATTGCTGCAAAATTTTGTCTAGCCATTTCCAATTTTATGAAAATCGGATGTATAGTTTAATTACAGGGACAGTCAAAAGTTTTTCTTTACATTACGGCCAATGGGAAAAATTATTGCAAGGGAATTTTAATGATGTTACAGACTTCCGAATGGTCTGAAATTTTTAATATATAATTGCTGCAAAATTTTGTCGAGCCATTTCCAATTTTATGAAAATCGGATGTATAGTTTAATTACAGGGACACTCAAAAGTTTTCCGTTACATTACGGCCAATGGGAAAAAATTATAGCAAATGCATTTTAATGATTTTACAGCATTCCGAATGGTCTGAAATTTTTAATATATAATTGCTGCAAAATTTTGTTGAGCCATTTCCAATTTTATGAAAATCAGATGTATAGTTTAATTACAGACACCCAAAAGTTTTCCGTTACATTATGGCCAATGGGAAAAAATTATTGCAAATGCATTTTAATGATTTTACAGCCTTCCGAATGGTCTGAAATTTTAAATATATAATTGCTGCAAAATTTTGTCGAGCCATTTCAAATTTTATGAAAATCGAATGTATAGTTTAATTACAGGGACAGTCAAAAGTTTTCCGTTATATTACGGGGAATGGGGAAAAAATTATTGTAAGTGCATTTTAATGATGTTACAGACTATGCACTTATGAAGCGCAAAAAAATATACATTCAGTACAATATGGGGTGCAAAAAATAATTATAAAACTAGTTATAGTACGAACGCACCTCATTTGCCACGTTTGACGAGCAATTTCCAACTTGTTCGTTGCGAGTTAGGTTCAAGTCGTGTTAGTTTTGATTTGGGCATTTCTGGGTCGGTTTTGGGTTGACTGATTTCTTAGAAGAACCTCCAAAATATATTTTAAGACGAAAAACTATATATTTCAATATATGTATGTAGGAAGATAATATGTAAAAAGTTAGTTTATTAGATTATTTGAATGACTAAACGTTGAAATAAACTTTAATATAATTTCATAAAGATAATTTTACACTGTTTTGTTAGTAGCTTCTTCAAATACATTACATTTCTCACTTAAAACATGTAATACACTTTCTTTTGAATAGTCCAATTAGGCCTAACCGTGCCTTTATTGACATTTCATATGCCAATGCTTGAATAGTAAAAATTAATAGACTGCCTCTTTTCCAATTTTTGAAAGTCTTCAGACCTTGTGATTGTGAATTTTCATAACTCATGTTTTCAAATCATGGATAATAAATGTAACGTGATTTTGGAGAAAGGGGTTTAAAGATAATAAAATAAGATATTTAAATTGGCAAAATTTAAGAAGTTGAAATAATAAAATTAAATAAGTGAAGTTAAAATCTTAAAGGCAAGAAATCCCTCTGCCCAAAGGCTCTGGTAAATTTACTCTTCAGACATTTTGTCTATTTAAACCCTTAGAATTTCTGAACTGCTGTGTAGAAGAGCTATTAAATCAAAGGTCAGCTTATCCTATGACCATCTCAAAATTAGGTAAATGAAGTTGATTGAGATGTCGTTCCCGGGTGAGTTTTTCTTAGATTTTAAAAGGGAAAGGAAGTTTATATAAGGTTCTTTTTGAAATAGAATATTTTATTCAATTTATACAACTTTTTGGGGAAGTTTCAGTAATGTATTTCTGGAGCAACGATAACTTTGATGTGCATATATTTTGCATGGAGAATTTTTTTTCCCTTAGAAAAGAGAGAGAGAGAAAATCTTAAGCAACCAAAACACCCAGATTATATGTTTTAAAAAAATAATCACTCACATAAATTCATAGATATATCTTTTGATTTATACTTTTAGTAATCTGCCTTCCATTATCTTTTCTTGATTCAATGAACCTATATAATTTTTGTTAGTTTATTTATTAAGTAATTTCTAAGTTACAAAAAGAAAATAACAATCATATGTACAATTATATTTCATTTTATTGTATAAACTCCTGTTAAAATATATCTAAATTACAAAAATTTGCTACCATTGTATAGATGGAAAAAAATTTCCACCTTTTTTTCCATTTCCTGCTTTCATGCCTGATTTTAAAAAGAGCTAGTTGTTGGGTCCGTAGGCAAAACTCATTCTGCCCAGCAGCGGTCGAAACCATGCCGAGCTTCATACTACAACGTCTGCCTTCTAATCCCCAGATGACTGACGAAGAACAGATCTTAGCCTGGAAGAATGTCTAAGATTTTGAAAACAGCCAATCCGATGCATTCATTTTCCCTGCGACATCCCTGAGAAGTACAAGGAAAAAATGGCGCAGATTCGCATCCTTTTATCAATGGCAGGCAGAATGCCTCGCGCCAACATCTAAAACATAGAAAAATACAGAAAACGTTAAATATCTCAGACATTCACCGATGGACCCCTCTGCAACTTATATCAAATTAATCAGAAAAACATACTCCATCCATTGATCACAGATTGAGCATGCAATACTAAAAAATAAAATATTTTCACTTTCGCTGTTCCAAACCCAGAAAGAACGTCAATCCATCAAGACTCGCGACCCCTTCAGAAAGCAAACAAGAACGCAAAACCCCGCCTACACAGATCATTGTTATTGTTTAGTTTAACAAACCTTAATGAATGATTGAGAAAGATCGAATCCAAGTTTGAATGAGAAAAATTAATAAAATTTAGAATATACCTACTAAGAGGAAACTCCAATGTTTTGAAGAGAACTTTCTAGATTTGAAGTTGAGTCCAAAATGAAAAAATATTAATTTTAGATTGAGGAAGATAACCAAACAACAAAATTGAGACCATCCACCACTAGAGATGTTGCATTTTATAACAATAAAAATACTAGAGGATCAGTTAATTTGATGATCACGCACGTCATAAGGAAAATAAATGTTTAAATCAAATCCTACAAATAGGTCATCCTGACATGATGGCATCAGCACATTGGCTTACTATTTTTTCATGCTTAAATGGCTAAACTTTTGAGACTTGTGTATTTCTTTTACAGAAAATTTTGATTACATGTTCAGCACACATATACTTAATCTACCTGACTTATCCAAGAGTTTAACTTATAGGTCACGGCTTCATGTATTCAGTCCCGGTTGACATCTTTCCTGGACCTTCATGATGTCCTACTTTTTCTACTTCATACCGATCATGATTCTTGGCTGCAGTTATCTCATATGGCCCCAAATATTTTTCTTTAAGTCCAATAGCATTGCCAAATTACACCCTCTTTATAGCAACGATATCTCCTACCTTGTATTTTCATGACTGTTTTCTTTTCTTACCAAACTGCACCTTCTTTTCTTCCTGTATTCTGAGTATATTTTCTTTGATTTTTCTCTCATGGCTTCGGCTTTTCTACCTATTATAAAATCATAATCAGTTTCTTCTACCACACAAAATATTTCCTGTATTCAGGGCTCCCAAAAGGTCCCCCTTTTCCCCCCAAAAATCCATTTTTAAAAAAAGGTCCCCCAAAGTCCTCTTTTAGGCATTTTGGCCCCCTTTTCAGTGACTAGAAAAACCCCCGCAAACTAAAAAAAATTCTAAAAATCGCTAAAAGCTCAAAAATCGTAAGGGACAAAATTTTTTACAGTGGGCTAAAGTGTTGTAATTGGAATTCTTCAATGAATGTTAAAAAATCACCATGGAATATGGGCAAATTTTAAGAAATCTCATTAAAATCCTAAAAATTAAAAAAACACAGAACACAAAATTTACTATATTAAGCTACTGCTTGACCAGTCTTTAAAAGAACATGTCAAATGGAGAGAAGCATTGAATTAGGAGGAGACGAAAGATTTAAACTAAAAAAATGAATTTAAAGCTCACAACTCTGAATCAATTAAAAGGAAATGGATAGAGTAAAATGCATTTTTGCATATTTTTAATTATTCGAATGCAATTTCTTTCAAACAAGACGATATACCCCTACAGAAAACTTTCTGTTGAATTAAGAATTAAAATATTTCTTACTTCGAAACTACTACTTATTCTTCTTTCAAAAATTAAAAAATTGCATAAAAATTCGAAAATTGCTGTACAAATTCTGAATAAACTTCATTAAAAGGAGGACAACATTTACTATATTGGGCTAAAACATTGAAACCGGATTCCTTTTACTAATGTGGAAAAAATCGCTGCAGAACAGACATATATACGTACAAAAAAAAAAAAAAAAAAAAAAGCTAAATTTGTTAAAAATTGAAATCTGATGACGCAATTATATTAGGACAAAATTTATTACATTAGGGCTAAAAGTTTGAAACTGAATTTCTTTTATGAATGCCAAAAAATTGCCGCAGAATGCCCCCCCCCACCCCCCCCCCCACCCCCCCCCCCACCCCCCCCCAAAAAAAAAAAAAAAAAAATTCACATTAGAAATGAAATTCGCATTAAAAATTTGAAAGATTTTTAAAATGTTGTACAAATTTCGAATAAACTTTATTGAAAAGAGGGAAAAAAATATTACATTAAGCTAAAAAATAAAAATCTCATAAAAACATTTAATAAAAAAAAAATCCAAAAACTAATTTAGATATACAGGTGGTATCTTCCTGCCAAATCTTGTAACTCTATGTGCAACAATCTCTTTAGTACACAAACTTTTGCTTTTATTATTGTAGTTTTGTTTTCAATTTTGATGGAGAAGTATATCCAATCTATTAAAGCAGGCATGTCAAACACACGGCCCATGGGCCACAATTGGCCCGCCGTCCATTTATCTGTGGCCCGCGAAGCCTTTTCCATTTAATTATCCTTTGCCTAGTGCCTGCCATCAGTGGAGTTTATCCAGAGACGTATCGGATTGCATTATTACAAAAATCATCAAATATATATATATATATATATATATTAAAAATGATTTCAAAAGAAAAGAAGATTTTTGAATTTCAAGAAATAGTTTAATCTGTTTCCCTCACCTCTAATAATTTATGTTCAAATTATTGTTCAGAATTTATTACTGCAGATAATCACAATTCAGTAAGATTCCATATTAGCGCCATGGATACGGAGTTGACAAATTTTTGTAATTATTCATCTTTCGACTAATTTTTTGAAATATAATATGCAACCTCTTGTTATTTTTCAAGGCAGATAAAATAATTTGAACCAGAAAATGTATTTAATAAATGAAATAAAAAAAAGTAGCGATTATATATGACTTGTTTTATTAAATAGATTTTCTGATTCAGCACCTAATGTTTACACATATTTGACTTTTTCTGCAAATTGTACCTTAGAATGCCAAGTGAGAACGGGAAGTCATTCGGTTGTGTAGTTTAGGAGCTCCAAATTTTAAACTTTCATAATTCGTCATGTTCAGTTCATTTATAATCGTTGCAAAACAGATTTCAATACAAGTATTTTTTTTAAGCATAACTCAAGAACTGCTTGGTGGAATAAATTACAATTTTATATTATCATAATTAAAGCTTTTAGAATTCAATTTCTGTTAAACTGATAAGTTACAGGGTTTTTTTGTAAATTAATTAAAAAATATATTTTTTCGAAGAAAATATGATTTGTACCATATGAATTTTGTTAACAAAAATCAATTTGTAAAGACGCTGAACATATACCAGGCAGGGGCGTAAACCACCCTGGTTGCGTAGGGGGGTGTAGACTCATAAATTTCCGACTCCAAGAAGAGAAATTTCCGAGTACTATTGCCAACAAAATGCCGACTAATTAATATATATAGGGTCATTCCATGTCAAATCAACACAAAAAAGGAGCATTTTCAACCCGACCCTCTCTGAGTTGGATGAAATTTTTTTTATTTGTTGCACTAATAGAGAATTGAATAAATCCAGAGTTTTTAGTCCATATTGCTGTTAGTTTTTTAAATATTTTAATTTAAAGTTTGTCAAATTTGTCAAATTTTAGCAATTTTTGTATTACAAAATAATCTCTATTTTCTTACCTAATTAAAGTAAAGTTTTGATTTTGGTGTCTTTGGAAAGCACATGAGTTGTGCTTTCATGTGATATACTACATGTCTATATTTAAGAAAAATTTAATTTCAAGGTCATCAAGTTTAAAATTTAAAGTTTTAAATTTTAAATTTGTAATTTTGAAAATGATCTAAAAAAAAATTATGTTGTTCTTCAACTTATTATAAATATAATTTGAAAGTTTTACTCTGGGACTGCCATGGGTTCCTGAGTAATAAATTCTAGAAAATTGGTAGTATCATGTTTCAGCCATAACAAAAAAATGTCACCACTTTATATATAAAGCTGCATATTGAACACCAGGAAAAAGGTTTTATTGTTGATCAAGAAATTTTGACTGTTTTCTATCATGCTTTTTATTATATGGTGTCATAAATGGGGTAATAAAAGTTGGCATTTAGCCCCCCCCCCCCTCCCCAATCTCCTTTTTAAGAACTAAGATTTTTATAATTTTGAAAAAGGTATATGTAAAATTGAATGAAGAAGCAAGTTGCTTAAAAATTTTATTTGTTTTCTGCAAAAACATTTTGTGTTATGTATTTTATTTTTTTAATTAACAAGCAATTTCTTTTTTTTTCAACATTTTTGTCTGCTTTATCTCCCCCACCACCACCATGAAATAGCTTATAGTTTCACACTGTATTATACTTGTTTATATATTATTTGAAGCTTGCTTATGATCGAGTAAGTTTGATAAATTTCTGAATGATTATTTTTTAAGTGGAAAGCAGGGGGGGGGGGGGTGGGGGGGTGGGGAAATGTAGCAGAGTTGGTCTTTCCTTTAAGAGTAAGTTTTTTTTAATGAGAATGCATATATTAACTTTGTTTCACAGCAAATGATAAAATAAAATTAGATTAAAGAAAGTTTAGTCAAATATTCTTTTACTTTTTTTTTCCTCAATTTGTATTATTATTGAAGCTGCTCCTAATGAAAAATATAATTATTTTATTTTGTTAAGAAGACACCAATGCCTGAAATAAAAAAATGGGGTTAGTTTCTTTCTTGTTCTTTGTGTGTGGTTATAATTAAACATGCTGACCATAGGATTTTGACTAGTGAATGTAAACACATATGGTTTTCTCTACCACATGGCCCCAACACACATGATGCAGTATTTAACAGAGCTCATAAATGAGTTGAACTTTCTAGAGTTAGTTACACCTTTTCTAAAGAGAAGATTTAGTTCAGTGCACTTTTAATTTTTATATATCTTAAGTTTTATTTTAAAATAATTTCTTAGAAATGAGTACTTTTGCTCGAGCAGCTTGTTGCAATCCATTTAAGGAGCCCAATCATACAGCTGTAAGGAAAAACTTTAGAAATATTTTGCCATGGATGATAAAGATAAATCCTCTTTTATCTGAGGGGCATAAAATTTGTGATAAATGCCGAAAAAAAATGGTTAAAGACTCTAAACTTTCTGAAGCAAGCACCAGTAGAATTTCCCCAGTGGAAGAAATAAAAGTACAGAGTGATAGTGATCATCAGCAAGCAGAAATTCTAGATTATGAAAATGAAGCAGCCATTTGTTCTTTAAATGAAAGCTTACAAAGTATAGGAGAAACTCCCATTAAAAAGAAAAGACTGAGAGAAAATATCCAAAAACAAAATTAAAAAAAGTAAGTAAAGTTTTAAAGGATAGAATACTACAATTTTCTGATAGTGATAGTTCTACAGAATCCCCTGAAATGGAGATGCTTACTCAATTGAAAGAAAAATTTCAAAGTACTAAGGACAGAAGTCTAAAGGTGCAAATTTTAACTCTTTTGCCTAAAAGCTGGTCAGTAAGAAAAGTTCAAAAAGAGTTTGAAGCCACTAATTATATGGTTAGAAAAGCCAAAAAATTGGTGAAAGAAAAAGGAATTCTTTCAACTCCAAACCCCAAACCTGGGAAAAATCTTAGTCAGAATATAGTAAACAGTGTAAAAGATTTTTATAATAGTGACCAAATAAGCAGGATTATGCCTGGCAAAAAAGACTTTGTATCCATGGCAAGTCAAGGTGAAAAGATTCATGTCCAGAAAAGACTGGTGTTATGCAATTTAAATGAGGTTTTTAAAGAATTTAAAGATGAATATCCGCATTTAAAAATTGGATTTTCAAAATTCGCTGAACTAAGGCCAAAAAACTGCATTTTAGCTGGTGCAAGTGGGACACATACAGTTTGTGTTTGCCATATTCATCAGAATGTAAAATTAATGATGATTGGAAGTAATTTGAAAGAACTAACTTCAGAAGAAAACATTCCAATTTCGTCTTATAAAACTTGTATAGCTTTGCTTCTATGCAATCCAGCACATCTTACTTGTTATCTTAATGAATGCAAAAACTGTCCCAAATTTCAAGAATTTAAAATATATCTTGAGAAACTATTTTGTGAAACAATTGAATACAAACAATGGTTAAATGTGGATCGTTCCATTCTACAAACTTTAACAAATTCATAGGAGGAATTTATTGAATCATTTATTGATAAACTTTCTGTGCTTATCCGACACTCATTTATAGCCCGACAACAGTCCTCATTCTTTAAGGATACAAAAAATAATCTTAAATTTGGGGAGTATGCTATAGTGTCTGATTTTTCAGAAAATTATTCATTCATTCTTCAAGACGAAGCTCAAGGGTTTCATTGGAATAATGCGCAGGCAACAATCCACCCATTTGTTATATATTATAATAGAGACAACCACATAGAAAATATTAGTTTTGTTGTTATTTCTGACTGTCTTTACCATGATACCACAGCTGTATATGTATTTCAGAAGAACCTAGTCAAGTTTTTAAAAGGAAAATTTGATGAGACTCCCCTAAAGTTTACATATTTTTCTGATGGTGCAGCTGCTCACTATAAAAACCACAAGAACTTTTTAAATTTATGCTGTCACAAAAAGGACTTTGGTATACCCGCTGAATGGCACTTCTTTGCCACTGCCCATGGGAAAGGAGTATCAGATGGCGTAGGTGGTACTGTGAAAAGATTAGCTGCTCGAGCAAGTTTGCAACAGGCATATACAGACCAAATTATGATGCCACGTGCATTATATGAATGGGCTAGAAGTCATATTTCTGGCATAGAATTTTGTTATGTAACTTCCCAGCATAATGAAAATAATTTTTTACAGGAACGTTTTTCTTCTTCTTGTGCAATATCAGGCACACAAAAGCTACATGCATTTTTATACCCCAGAACAATAACACTCTTTTATGCAAAATTTATTCTAATTCTGATACAGGCAAAATTGTAAAAGTAACAAAGGAAGAAGGAGAAATTGAACTGGAAGAAATAAACGGTTATGTAACATGCATTTATGATAAAGAATGGTGGTTAGCCTGTATACTTAGCGTAAATTATGACACAGAAGAAATTAAGATCAACTTTTTGCATCCACATGGCCCATCATCATCATTTTATTTTCCAGAACACCCTGATGTTTTACAAGTGGCAGCGAATACAATACTAACTAAAGTTGATCCTAGAACTGTCACTGGTAGAACATACAAGCTATCTGAAGATGAAATGCATTCTGCATCCATAAAATTAAGAAAAAAAAATTGTACTACAACTGATTAGTATTTTCAATTCTAAATATGATTAACATAATTTATAAGCCATAAGTTTTCATTTTTGGATTTCAAGTATGTATACTTATACATCATTGGTGTTTAAACTTTAAAAATATATTTTGAATAGCATAGTTAGATATTTATTAAATGGTTGATCAAATCTATTTTTTCTATCTTGTATAAAATCTCCTGTCTTTTATATGTGTATCAACTTCCCTAAAACATTTAAAAAATAAAATTAGATATTTCCCTGAATATACAAATTGGGATAAAATATTATGGTATTATTTTAATATTGTCTTTTGGTGGTTAAAATCTTATTTTCTGTATGTTCAGTATGAAATTTTAGTTTAAAATTCAAAATTTGTCACTTGTTATGAGCAAATTCAGATACAAGTAGTTTCATAAAATTTATTTTTCATGAACCCATTGCAGTCCCTGGCTAAAACTTTCAGATTCTGTTTATAATAAGTTGAAAAATAACATATAATTTTTTTAGAACATTTTCAAAATTACAAATTTAAAATTTTTAAAATTTAAATTTGATAACCTTGAAATTAAATTTTTTTTAAATATAGTCATACAGTATATCATATGAAAGTACAATTCATATACTTTCCAACGACACCAAAATCAAAACTCTACTTTAATTAGGAAAGAAGTTTGAGCCTGTTTTGTATTGCAAGAATTGCTAAAATTTGACAAATTTGACCAAATTTAAATATTTAAAAAACTAATAGCAATATGAACTAAAAACACTGGATTTATTCATTTCTCTATTAGTGCAACAAATAAACTAAATTTCATCCAATTTGGAGATGGTCGGGTTGTGGGCTGTGTTGATTTGACATGGAATGACCCTATATATATATATATACACACACTCATGTCCAAAAGTTTAGCATATATGATAAAAACGAAGAAAGGATATCGTAAATATCTTACGAAATTATTAAACTTTATAGATGATAGATGAAAGTCTCAAGATAATTATGACTGAGCGTATCGAGATAGTTAAATAGGTTTTAAAGCGCTAATGTTGATTCCTTTTGAATTATTAATGTATGTCTCTAAAAATTAGTGGTGAGTACTATATCATTAATATGTGTAGAAAATTGCGGTTTGGAACTCCAAACTGCTTTGTTTGATAGCGATATATCTTCTTTCTAAATGTACAAAATTTGATGAAACTGGATGATTGAAGACCTGGGGATTCGATGCCCGTTTTTTAACCAATAAAGGGCTGATTGCATTTTATTTTTTCTGCGTATAACATATGTATTCACATAGACTCCACTCCGGATAGAAATTCAAATTCTGAATTAACCATAAGGAATCCTGTTACCAGTGTACGATGTACGTCTACACATAAAAAAAGTCAAAATTTAAAAGATTGAAAATTTTCGAATGAACAAAACTTATATCCATTTCTTAGTACTTCAATAAAAGTTAATCCAATTTTGTACGTTTAGTAACGCTATGTAATAAAGCAGTTTTTGATTCCAATCCGCATTTTCCTATTTATATTAATCATAGACTTTCTCCCCTAATTTTTAGATAAATTTATTAATAATTCGAAAAGAATCGACATCAGCGCTTTAAAATTATTTAACTAGTATCTCAATACGATACGCGAAGTCATAATTATCTTGTGAATTTGGGCTATAAACTTCAATAATTTCGTAAGATATTTAATACTCCCTTTGTACGTTTTTGTCATATACGCTAAAATTTTGGATATGAGTATATATGTCGTAGGCTAATTGAGAAATCCGGCTCTTTGCAAAGAGCCGGGCTAATTGGAGAATCCATCTCCCTTTTTCCAGTTAGCCTGATATTTTTCAGGCTTATTGCAAAGAGCCTAGAAAGCGTTAGGCTAATGGAAAAATGACCACTTATTATCCGATCAGGGTGATATTTTTAGCTCACAGGCTATCAAAGCCTGAGAGCTTATGTGCCAGCCGATTCTGTATGTACGTATTTACGTAACGTGATAACTCTTGATAGAAATATCCGATTTGCTTCAAATTTTTTTTTCTAGGTTCATTCTGATAAGGTGCTTCCCCGATTGGTTTTTGGGGTTCATTGGTTAAGGATAAAGGGGAAAAGGGGGCTAGTCCCCCCCTTAATTTATATAAATGGGTTTTTCATGCAGAAATATTCGATTTGCTCCAAATTTGGTATACCGGTTTATTGTGTTAAGGATTAGATTTGGAGGGGAAGCTCCAAATCTAATCTTCCCTGATTAGATTTGGAGGTTCATTAGTTAAGTATAAAGGGAGGAAAGTGGGGCTAGACCCCCCTTAATTTAGATAAATGGATTTTTCATGCAGAGTTATTCGATCTGCTCCAAATTTCGTACACCGGTTTATTATGTTAAGGAGCTTCCCTGATTACATTTGGAGGTTCATTAATTAAGTATAAAGGGAGGAAAGGGGGCTAGACACCCCCCTTAATTTAGATAAATGGGTTTTTCATGCAGAGTTATTAGATTTGCATCAAATATCGTATACCGTTTTATTATGTTAAGGAGATGCCTTGATTAGATTTGGAGATTTATTGGTTAAGTAAAAAGGAGGGACAGGGGCTAGTGTCCCCTTAATTTAGATAAATGGGTTTTTCATACAGAATTATTCGATTTGCTTCAAATTTGATATACCAGTTTATTACGATATGGCTTCCTTCATTTGATTTGGAGATTCATTGGTTAAGTATTAAAGTGGGGAAAGGGGGGCAATTGCCCCTCCCCTTAATTTAGATAAATGGGTTTTCATGCAGAATTATCTAATTTAGTTTTTTTAGGTTCATTCTAATAAGGAGCTTTTCTCATTAGATTTGAAAGTTCATTGGTTTAGCATAAAGGGAGAAATTGGGGAGCTAATACCTCCCTTAAATTAGTGAAATGGTTTTTTCATGCAGAATTATCTGATTTGCTTCAAATTTGGTATATCAGTTTATTATGTTAAGTAGCTTCCCTGATTAGATTTCGAGGTTCTTTGGTTAAGTAGAAAGGGGGGCAATGGCGACTAATCCCTTCATTTATTTTTCGAGGAGCATTATTCTTTGAAATAAGAGTATAATATACAATTAGTGTGAATATCATGTGAGCTCAATGCCATCAGTTTAACTAGGCAATTTTCTTTTTATTAGGTTTATTAACGCATAACCCTACCCAAACCCGAAAAATAAATTACAACAGACCGTACCCCGATCCGAGCAAGACAAAATAATTTCAGTCTACATGCAACCCGACCCGAACCTGAGAGTTCCATTTGAAAAAACCCGAAATTCCAAATCAAATCTGATAACCGACAAAAATATTCCAAAGATCCATAACCAGATCCGAACAAGACAAATTAGTTTCCGTGGACATGCAACGCTACCAGAACCTGAAAATTCCATTCGAAGTCAACCTGAAACCCGTCCCGAACCAAATCTTAACTGACAAAAAAATTCCAAAGAACTGTAACCTGATGCAAGCCAGACAAAATAATCTCCTTCCACCGGCAACCCGATCCGAACCTGAAAGTTCTAATTGAACTCAATCCGAAACCTGGTTGTGGTCGGTTTTCGGGTTGACTTCAAATGGAACCTTCAAGTTTGGATCCGGTTGAAAAAAAATTAAACTAAATTAGATAATTCTGCATGAAAACCCATTTATCTAAATTAAGGGGAGGGGCGATTGCCCCCCCTTTTATACTTAACCAAAGAACCTCCAAACCAAATGAAGGAAGCCATATCATAATAAACTGGTATATCAAATTTGAAGCAAATCGAATAATTCTGTATGAAAAACCCATTTATCTAAATTATGGGGGCACTAGCCGCTGTCTCTCCTTTATACTTAACCAATAAATCTCCAAATCTAATCAAGGCAGCTCCTTAACATAATAACCCGTATACGAAATTTGGAGCAAATCGAATAACTCTGCATGAAAAACCCTTTTATATAAATTAAGGGGGGGGGCTCTAACCCCCCTTTCCTCCCTTTATACTTAACTAATGAACTTCCAAATCTAATCAGGGAAGCTCCTTAACATAATAAACCAGTATACCAAATTTGGAGCAAATCGAATAATTTTGCATTAAAAACCCATTTACCTAAATTAAGGGGGGGCTATCTTCCCCCCCCTTTTCTCCCTTTATAATAAACTAATGAACCTCCAAATCTAATCAAGCCATCTCCTTAACATAATAAACCAGCATGCCAAATTTGAGCTAATCGAATAATTCTACATGGAAAACGCATTTATCTAAATTAAGGGGAGAGGCAATTGCCCCCCCTTTCCACCCTTTATACATAATAATGATCTTCCAAATGTAATCAGGGAAGCTGCTTAACATAATTAACCGGTATACCAAATTTATTGCAAATCGCATATTTCTGCATGAAAAACCCATTTATCTAAACTACGGGGGGTGGGGCTACCCCCTTTCCTCCCTTTATATGTAACTAATGAACCTCCAAATCTGATCAAGGCAGCTTCTTAACTTAATAAACCGGTATACCAAATTTGGAGCAAATCGAATAATTCATCATGAAAAACCGATTTATCTAAATTAAGCGGCCCCTTTTTCCCCCCCCCTTTATACTTAAATAATGAGCTTCCAAATCTAATCAGGGAAGCTCCTTAACACAATAAACCGGTATACCAAATTTGGAGCAAATTGAATATTTCTGCATGAAAAACCCATTTATATAAATTAAGGGGGGGGACTAGCCCCCCTTTATCCTTAACCAATGAACCCCAAAAACTAATCAGGGAAGCACCTCATCAGAATGAACCTAGAAAAAAAATTTGAAGCAAATCGGATATTTCTATGAAGAGTTATCGTGTTACGTACATACAGAATCGGCAGGAAAATAAGCTCTCAGGCTTTGATAGCCTCTGAGCTAAAAATATCACCCTGATCGGATAATAAGTGGTCATTTTTCAATTAGCCTAACGCTTCCTAGGTTCTTTGCAATAAGCGTGAAAAATATCAGGCTAATTGGAAAAAGGGAGATGGATTCTCCAATTTTCCCGGCTCTTTGCACAGAGCCTAGGCTGTTTGCAAAGAGCCGGATTTCTCAATTAGCCTACGACATATATACTAAATATTAACAATTCAGTTTTGAATTTTCATCGATATCATCTAAATTCCGTGATACACGTTTCTAACTAAATTTAAAGTTAGATAAAAAAAAAAAACACTTCAATCAGTATGTCTTAAAATTTCCATACTAAACTAAAAACTTTCCGACTATAAATAAATACAGCTGGATCTCGATATCTCGAAGTCAAAGGGAACAGAAAAAAGTTCGGAATATCAAAGTTTTTGATCAAAATATCAAGGTTACAAATAATATTAACATTGCTGGAATATGTATATAAATATTTTGTTTCTTCATATCGAGGTTTTCGAGTTCACAATATTTGACAAGTCAGAGTTTTTCTGAATAGTTTTAATCACAAAAATAAAATCCTTAATATTTCTGACTAAGTATAAATTTATATAGGTTTTCTTCGTTCTAAATTG
Organism: Maratus speciosus; assembly: GCA_963932465.1. Classification (NCBI taxonomy): domain Eukaryota; kingdom Metazoa; phylum Arthropoda; class Arachnida; order Araneae; family Salticidae; genus Maratus; species Maratus speciosus. The sequence goes on from OZ010792.1 coordinate 79,040,398, forward strand.
TTTTTTCTAATTTTCTAATTAAAACTTACAAGGGAAAAAAATCCGACTAAGAATAAAATTTTATAAGTTTTCTTCGCTCTAACTTGTTTTTCTTATTTACTAATTAAAAACTACAAAGATATTTCTCCAATTCATAAGTTTTTATCCGTTAATGCCATTTTTTTTCGACTAAATTTACTTTTTTCCGATCGAACGGGAATTTTTCCGACTGTTTTTTTCATTTTTCCAATTTATAAGTTTTTATAGTTTAATATCATTTTTTCCAACTAAACGTACTTTTTCCGATCGAACGTGAAATTTTCCGACTGATTTTTTCGTAGGGGGGGGTGTTGCACCCCCCAGGATTTACGCCCCTGATACCAGGGTTGGAAAAAAAAAGTGACACTAAAATAAACAGAAATGCCTATTTACCAGCTGTTTAGACTACTGAAAACATTGATCTTAAAATGGAAAGTAGTTTTATAAAAGTTGTGATCCACTAAAACATTTAAACAGCCATCAGACTTAATACATAGGCTTTTTATCTAAACACATTACTTTTAAATGTCTAAACTAAAAATTAATAATATATCTTTTTAGGCATTTTTATCAGACTTTTTTCTATTATGTCTCATCTCGACCACCCCTCCCCCCAATTTCTTGTCAGATCTAAATAGTAGGTTCGATTATGCAATAGAGGATTCAAATATGAGGGGCTCACAACCATAGTAGACCAAGTCTTTGAAAAAAAAAGTCCATTTAGAAGGTGCATAAAATCTGTTTTATCCACTTCCACAGTAAACCAAGTCTATAAACAGATGACATATATGAGAAAGTATGTGAAAACAGACTTGTTTGACTGTGGGAGTGGATAAAACAGATTTTATGCACCTTCTAAAGACCGTCTCTCTCTCTTTTTTTTTTTTTTTTTTTTTTCCAAAATGGGGTTGGTCTTCTATGGTTATGAGCCCCTCATATATCTTGTTACATATTGTAGTTAAAAGTAAACAGGCGCTTAACTAGCACCCAAATTTTCAATCTCCTCTTATTCGATTTTATATCTGTTCAACTTCAGTAAAGACTTGGTTGTTGAATTTATTGATTTGATTTTGCTGACTCTTCCATCATAAATATTGGATGACTTCTCTTACTATATTCTGCTCAAAAAAATTTTCTTCAAAAGGTGAAGTTTTGGCGTTAAATTTTGCTATTAATGCAAGCATAGAGTTACAAGGATATTTTTGTTTTACAAAATTTAATGCATTCTGACCTTTTATCTCATGTCCACAGTTTTTACATTTTGCTCTTAACCCTTGATATATTTCTTATTTCCTCAAATGAAAGCCAGATTATATCTTTCTTCCTTCCAGTGCTAGACATTCTTTTATTTCAATATAGATAAGTAACTTTCTTCAAATACAAAGTAGCTGGTAACAGAATAAAATCATCATGCAAACATCCCAATCCCAATGTAGAAATATAAGAAAAACAAGAGCCCATTAGCGATAGAGCAAAGAAAACTCGCAGCCAATCATTCATTAGCATACAGAACACGATTATGTCATCATTGATGCTTTAATGTAGGGATGGCGAACCTATGGCACACGTGCCATAATTGGCACGCCGCAGATTATTTTGGGCACGGCCTAGATTAAGGTTCTATATCAAAATATAGTAGAATTTCGCAAAATGCATTAATTAATGCACATGTTGTAATCTAGATGTTCAAGATGTTTATGTAAATTGGATGTCATTGTTATACAGATTGAAGAAATTGAAATATAACCTAATGCAGGGTTGGCAAACCTTTTTACGCACGCGTGCCAAAATTTCACAAACAATATCTATCAACAAAGTAACGTGCCAAATTAATAATTTTGCAGTGTGCGATATTTATCCAAAAGACAAGTTAAAAATCAGTTGCTTTCACGCATTAATAATTCATAATTTAAAAATATTAAAAATTAAAATGCGATTTCTCTGTATTTTGGAATAAGCTATTAAACTAATGAAATTTTAATTCGTAAATATGATTTATTTATGTAGTACAAACTGTAACACGAAAAAAAATATATTTTAGTAATTTTTGACTTTATTATTAATGCAACATCTGGTTATAATTATCCAAGTTGCATTAAGCAATGTATCAGTAATTTATTTATGATATTTTTGCTGATGTTCGGTGGAGATCTTTTTATAACTATAATATCCATTTGCTATCTTATTGCAGTGACTGTCTAAAAAAATTAGTTTGAAAAATGCAACTTTATAAATTCTTATTGAAAGGCAAAATACATGTTAAAAATACTGCATAACATCGCGGGAAAAGAAAATTCTTTTGATGTGTTAATCATGCAAAAATAGTTGTATTTTTGTGATAGTCTGCCTTTGTGGAACAAAATTTTATTGATTGTAATAGGAAAAAAAGAATGTGTTATTTTGTATAATGATTATAAAATTTATTTTCTCGCGTGCAAGAGAAATTGTTTTACGTGCCAACTTTGGCATGCGTGCTCTGTAGGTTCTCCAACCCTGACCTAATGTATCCCTATCTAATTAAATAATGGCTCACAAAATTTTAAGAATACGAGAGAATTAGGAAATTATCGCAAAAGAAAGATAAGGCATTGTAAGCAAAAATGCAGATGGTAAAATTGTAACAACTTGGAATTCATTTTCAGACACTAAAAGCTGTAGATTCTGGCGCTTTCTATTTTGATAACTTTTCCTGCGAGACATTCTTTTCGGAAATAAATATGAAATATTCAAGTAAAAACATCCTGTCAAATGAGTCTAATTCAGTTTTCATTCTCTTAAAAATTACTAAGTACGAAGCTGGTATAAATTATTTGGCATCTAAGTTAAACAACAGAAATAATACTTTTAAATAAATTTCTAAAGTACATCATCAAATATCACCCATATGTTTTTAATGCTAAAAACAAAATTTTAAGTAATTTTGATTCATTATTATTTGTTCCATTAAAATTTTTTATTGATGGCACGTCCTGATCACGCAACATACATTTTTGGAAAAATTTGGCACGTGAATGTGAAAAGGTTCGCCGTCCCTGCTTTAATGCATGATGCATTCCTTATTAAATCTTAACTAATCAAGCAATCTAAGTAGTAAAAATGCATTTTTAGCTGGAATCAGCCATTTTGGCTTTTAAAAATAAAAGGTTTAAAAAAAAAATAAAGAAAACTAACTACTAGTTTTTTCTCCTCAGCTAATTTTAGAAAAATTAGTCTGCCATGTATATTTATAGCTTATAAGAAAAGTTGGATTGATTAAAAATGTTTCACTTTACAAATTTATTAATTCACCATTTTTCTAAAGCTTTGCTTGTAGCATTTGCATAACTTGGATTGTGCATTTTTCAATGTGTAAAATAAATGGAAACATTAGGGCAAAAGAAAAAAAACCATTCGGTTTAAACCAAACAATCCAGACATATAATGAAAGTAAATGTGAATTATAAAATTATAGCTCATTCCACAAAGTAGTTCTAGAGTTAAGCTTAAAATACTAACTGTATTACAACGATTAAAATTGAATTTAACATTAGGAGTTTCAAATCTTCATAATTCCTAAATTACTTGACCGAATGACTTCCTGTTTGGTATCCAAAGATCAAATTTTACGACAAAGCCAAATATGATGTCAAAGTTAGGTGTTCATATTGAAAATTTCAAAGTTTGGTACAGTTTCAGTATGAAGAAGCCCCCTAAGCTTATTTGTTATATAAGTTGAAATAATATACGATTTCTTTTCCAATGGCTATTTTGATACAATTTTGGGATTAAAATTCGTGGTGTTCTCTTTTTAGGGCTTCGTTTATCTCGCAAAACCCTTATGGTTATGTATATGCATTACTGAGGAATTAATAGGTATTTTTTCTTTTTTATTTCGAATTTAAATTTATGTTAATGTTCTTTTTGGCACCATCTAGTGAGTTTTTTAAAACAGAGAATTAATATGGATTTTTTTCTGAAATATTTCAGCATTTTTAATATATTTTTAACAATTTTTTGCTTTTAGAAATATTTTTTATTTATACTTCTGCTAAATTTTTAAAATTCATGAATTTAAGATTCAGATTTTTTAATTTTATTTAAATAATTTTACTTGAATATTTTAAATTTGATTAAAATATATTTTTTAAATTATTTTAAAATTAAATGTAATGGTGCTGCCATTTATGTAAGATTTTAATAATTATAAATTAACAATTTTGATTTATTAATTTAAGGATAAAGCATTTTAAAAGACATATCAAACGAAACCCTTTGTTCGATCTGCAATCACACTTAGCCTTATTAATAGAGAAAAAGAGTGTATCCAGTAATGAAAAGTCTCGCGAGAGGGATTAGAGAATATTCTGCTTTAATGGAGTACCCTACGTAGTACTAATCCATTAGCTGAAGTGGCGTTTCACATATTAAGTGTACATGTTACATAAATTTAATTAAAATTATCTTTTTCATAAAGTTCTTCTGAATAAATACATTAGCTTTTTCTTCATTATAATCAAAAAGATATTTAAATTCAATATTTAAAGGTAAAATGTCGAGTTTCTTTAAAATTTAAGAGTTGTAAGAAGTCTAAACTTCTAAAATTCTTTCTTTTAGCTGACAATTCATTATAATTAATAGCAATATAACGTTTTTTCACAACTATATTTAATTGATAAGTAAATATCCAGGTAACCCCTTAAAAATAAATACCCAGGTATTTTACATCACTGTTTGGGGTTCAACCAGGGATGATTCTGTTCTGAATTTTCTAAAAATTTAAGGTATTCGGTTCCGAAAAATTTAAAAAATCAGTCATCAGTCCGAAAAGTCAGACATAAGAAATATCGCGAATTTCGACAAATGGTTGCCGAAAAAAAAATCAATTTCACGGATTTTTAGCAGAAAAAATCACCAATTTCGTCAAAGGATTGCAGAAAAAAAACACTAATTTTGTCAAAGGAACCACGAAAAAAAAAACATGAATTTCGTCAAATGATCGCAAAAAAAGACGCAAATTTCGTCAAAGGATCGCAGAAATAAATGCATATTTTGCCAAAGAATCTCAAAAAAAAAAGGCAAATTTCACCAAAGAATTGCAGAAAAAAGGTGAATCAAGGGGGAAAATTTCGTCAAGGATCCACAGAAAAAATGTGAATTTCGTCAAAGGGCCGCAGAAAAAACACAATTAGTGCCGAGAGGAGATCCCCCTCTGCTGTAACCTTTCAGTAAATTTGCTGTGAATTTCCGATTTTTTTTTTTTTTTTTTTTACTAAGAATCACCCTTGGGGTCAACTAATTTTCTTGGTTACAGTTGCATGGCTGTTTGTAACACTTCATAAAATCCCCTGAAAAAAAAGGCTGAACTTTCACGGAGTCACGCAACCGCGACCTTTTGACGAAATTCCAGTTTCTTCCACGACCTTTTGACGAATGTCCTATTTTTTTCTGCAATCTTTAGATCATATATTCCCGTTTTTTCGGCGATCTTTAGACGAAATTTGCGTTTTTTCGGCAATCTTTTGATGAAATTCCCATTTTTTTTTCGGCAATCTTTTGACAAAATTCCCGTTTTTTCCGCAATCTTTTTACAAAATTCCCGTTTTTTCTGCGACCTTTTTACAAAATTCGCGATTTTTCCGCGATCTTTTTACAAAATTTGCGTTTGTTCCGCGATCGTTTGACAAACTGTAGTTTTTTTCTGCGATCTTTTGACGAAATACACATTTTTTCTGCGATCTTTTGATGCAAATCGGGTTTCTTCCGCAATCTTTTAACGAAATTCCAGTTTCTTTCACGATCTTTTGACAAAATTCCCATTGTTTCTCTTTCATCTTTTTTTAGAATAAGCGTTTATTCCGACTTCTTTTACGAAATTCGTGTTTTTTTTGCGGTCTTTTGACAGAATGTGTTTTTTACGTGATTCTTTGACATAAAATTCACTTTTTTAAATCGATTTTTTATCGAAATTGGTTTTTTCCGCGATCCTTTGACAGAATTCGCGTGTTTCGATTCTTTGACGAAATTCGTTTCTTTTTCACGGTCTTTTGACAAAAAATTCCGAGTTTTTTCGTGATCCTTAGAGACTAAATCCGCATTTTTCGCGATATTTCGACGAAAATTGTGCTTTCCGCGATCCTTTGATGAAAGTTGTCATTTTTCCGCAATACTTTGACGAAATCAGCGTTTTTTTTTTGCGATTCTATGACAAAATTTGCGGGGGTTTTCCGTGATTCTTTGACAAAATTGCGTTTTTTCTGCGATATTGGCTATTTTTTTCTGCGAACGATTGACGGAATTGTTTTTTCGGCGATCACTTGCCGAAATTTGTGATATTTTACATCCGAATTTTCGGACTGACGACCGATTTTTTTTTAAATTTCGGAACAAATCCTCAATGCGAGAAACGGTAAAAGAACGGAAAATCGCGGAAGAATCTCATGAGTATGTAACTCCGGAATTTCCAGGTTACGTTTTATCAAATCCCCGGAACACAAACAGGCATGCAGTTGACTGGATATAGAATTTTCTGGATATAATCATTAAAAGTCTGGTATAATCGTATCTATCCAGAATACACTTCTGTGAATTGAAAATCTTTTCCCATCTATACTAATAAAAGAACAAATCGCTCTGTCTGTCTGTCTGTCTGTGTGCGATGGCGTGCAAAATCTACGGAACATACGAGGCTCAAAATTTTTTTGAGGCTAGCCGAAAGTGTCTCATGATGCACCATACCTTCAGAATTTTAATATTCTAATTATTAGCTGAGTAATTAATTAATATTCGGACATCACTCCCATAAAAAAGTAGCTATTTCATCTCCGGTCATGAACACGCATGCCTAGTACGCATCCCTATGAAATTGAATGTACATTTTGAAACCTTTCGCAAGTCACCTTGGCTCATTCGGTAAAGCGTCAACCTTCCAAAGCGAAGTTCCCTGTTTCAATACTCGGTACTACCAAAGATAAAATGTTGTTTTAATAAAAGAAATTTCACTTTTTTTTCTGAAATTTTATGAATATCATTTATATGAAAGCTAATTTAATACATAAGGAATGTTATGAAAGGATTGCGTAAATTTCTTATAACAATAACAGTAACTACGTATATTTTAAGTTTTTAAACACTTTTGTAACTTTACTAGAATAAAAACCTTAATGCTGCCATCTATTATGGTAAAATGAAACTAATTGCAACCTTTTTCTGGAGTTTTTGAAATTTCACTACGAATTTTTTTAAAGTTTTTAAACACTTTTATTTGTATTCGAAGAAGAAATTTAAAATGATTTAAAAAATTTTAAATACAAAATTTTAATCTACTACAAAAATTATTCTAAATTAAGTAAATTAAACAAAATTAAAACTAATTCAATTTATTACTAATATAAACTAAAAATTAAATTTGACTAAATAAAATAGAAAAATATTTAGGATGAATTATAACATTTCAAAGAAACAAAAAGCCAATGGCCCCATCAGTTTTTGAAAATCGTAATTTTTAAGAACTAAAAAAAATTCAATATTTTAGTTTAGAAATAGAGCAATTTTAAATATAAGATTAATACTAGAATAGAAACCTTAATGCTTAGTGCTGCCATCTATTGTGGTAAAATGAAACTAATTGCAACTTTTTCTGCAGTTTTTGAAATTATACTACGGATTTTTTTTTTCTTTTGAAAATTTCAAATTTGGTGTCCTTTTTTAGGGGACACCGCGTCGGAAAGGGTTTTAAAGGGTTATTCATCACGGGCCCGGGCATCGGCAGGCTTATCAGCTAGTTGATTATATTTTATTAAAACATGAACATTTCTTCTTTGATCCACCCTTTAAAGCTGCATTTGGTTAAATCAGAGGTGTTTTGGCAACTCTATTGCCTAGTACTTTTATATTAGAAACAGAATTTTTACATTACGTCCCTTTTCATCAGTCAAACCACAAAAAAAATATATATATATATGAACGTAAACCCAAAATATTCTATGGTCAAAAGTTGGAAGTTTCTTTCGTGATTGAAAGAGGAAAATCTCTTTCAATCACAGGTGTGTGCTGCCGATACTTTTTACATTTTTTGCCAAAATTTTTTGAATAGTTTTGGGTTGGCTTTAAATGAAAATTTGCAGACGCAGGATTCTAGTTGGGTATTCTAGTTTACGTGTTAATTTTCACGATGACACTTCCTCTAACAAATTTTAAAAATTCACAAACAAAAAACTATCTAAGAACTGATTGAAAGTCACCATTTTTAGGTGCCTTTGTAATTACATAAATACGTAGCACCTATAGTCGTCGTTCAGTCCGTCCGTCTGTCTGTCCGCATATAACAGAGCAAAAACTACCCAACCGAATGGTCTGAAATTTTAAATATATGATTATTGTAAAATTTTGTATAGCCATTTCAAATTTTATGAAAATCGTATGTATAGTTTAATTACAGGGACAGTCAAAAGTTTTCCGTTACATTACGGCCAATGGGAAAAAATTATTGCAAGTCCATTTTAATGATGTTACAGCCTTCCGAACGGTCTGAAATTTTAAATATATAATTGTTGCAAAATTTTGTCGAGTCATTTCAAATTTTATGAAAATCGGATATATAGTTTAATTACAGGGACAGTCAAAAGTGTTCCATTATATTACGGGGAATGCAAAAAAATTATTGCAAGTGCCTTTTAATGAAATTACAGACTATACACTTAGGAAGTGCAAAAAAATATACATTCAGTACAATATGGTGAGCAAAAAATAATTATAAAACTAGTTATAGTACGAACACACCTCATTTGCCATGTTTGACGAGCAATTTCCAACTTGTTTTCCCAAGTAAGCCATCAATGTCCAAGTTCACTAATATGCCAGCGATAAATTAATAACCTGCTCAGTTATTTTTTTGTCATTTCATGCATTTTTGATAGTGTTTTGTCAATTGATTCTTCTCAATAACCTCTGCAATAAAAAAAATATGTCTGATAACTCAAGGTCCTACCTATAGCGAAAAATTAAAGCCAAATGATCCACTGTTCGGGTATGTCTTGAGGAAGACATATTGGGTTACCCAACCTCTGATGCAGACTAGTTAGTATTATTATTATTATTATTTTTTTGACAGATGGATTTTCTTTCATTTTATGTTTTAAAAAAAGGGAGGTTTAGGAAGTCAACTTCATGTTGAAATTGTACTAAACTGTGAAATTTTCGATATGAACACTTAATTTTGACAAATTTTACATTAGGATACCAAACAGGAAAGTTATTCAGTCAAAAAGTTTAGGAATTATGCAGGATTAAAATTTAGAACTTATATTCATTAGTAATTATTGCAAAACAGATTGCAGTGCAGAGGTGGTATTTTAAGAATGATCCAAGAACTACTTGGCAGAATGCGCTGCAATTTTGGATTAGCACATTTGAAGTTTCTAGAAATTGATTTCTGTTAAAAAATTCATAGGTTACAATTAATTTTTTACTAGATAATTCTATCTTTACAAGAAGAAAGTATTGGATTCATGAAAATTTTCGAATTCTGGTTTTCGACGGATTTACACGTTTTAGAGGTCAGAGAACCCGAAAAACATGTTTTTACAAAATGTCTGTGAGTCTGCCTGCCTGTCTGTCTGTGTGTGACACAAATTTTGTGAGCGCTCTATCTCAAGAACTAATGCACGGAATTTAATAAAAATTCCTATTCAGGTAGTCCCTGGTACAAATTGATGCTGATTAGTTTTTGGTGCAAATCGCTCAATAGGTGGCGCTGCTATGCTGCATTTTTTATGATTTCCGAAATGGCTCTATCTCAAGAGCTAATGCATGGATTTTCATGAAACTTCAGATTCAGTTAGTCCTTGATAAGACTTGATGTTGGTGTAAATCGCTCAACAGGTGGCACTGTTATGCTGCATTTTTTATGTTTTCCACAATGACTCTATCTCAAGAACTAATGCACGGATTTTCACGAAACTTCAGATTTAGTTAGTCCTTGATATGACTTGATGCGGATTACGTGTTGGTGTAAATCGCTCAATAGGTGGCGCTGCTGAGCCGCATTTTGCACGATTCCTGCAATAGCTCTATCTCAAAAACTAATGCACGAATTTTCATCTAACTTCAGATTTAGTTAGATGTTAACACAAGTTATTGCTGATTAGGTTTTGGTGTTAATCGTCTAATAGGTGGAGCTGCTATTCTAGCATTTTCATGATTTTCGCAATAACTCTATCTCAAAAACTAATGCACGGATTTTCCCCAAACTTCAGATTCAGTTAGACTTTGACGTAAGTGGTGGCTTGGTAGTTTTGTTTAACATAGGTTTTGGTGTAAAGCACCCAATAGGTGGGGCTGCTAGGCTGAATTTTGCTGTATTTACACGATTTCATAGATAGTCATATCTCAAGAACTAATGCTCGGAATTTCATATCTATAGAATCCTCACGATGGGCATAGATTGCCGTTTAATTTTGGTAGTGTGATAGCTAATTTTCAAGTATTAACATGCATGAGATAGAAGAAAGTTTTGGGATTGGTATATCCGACTAGTTTTTATGTGAATTTATTTAAAAAAATGTTTTAAAAGTTTTTTATTCATATTTTTTTTTTAAAAATATAGGAATTTTACCTATAAATAACTGATTTTTTACTTTCTTCTATCTTTACAAGAAGAAAGTATTGGATTCATAAAAATTTTCGACTTCCGGTTTTCGACGGATTTACACATTTTAGAAGTCAGAGATTCCAAAAAACATGTTTTTACAAAATGTCTGTCTGTGAGTCTGTCTGTCTGTGACACAAATTTTGTGGGCGCTCTATCTCAAGAACTAATGCACGGAATTCAATAAAAATTTATATTCAAGTAGTCCCTGATATAAATTGGTGCGGATTAGTTTTTGGTGTAAATCGCCCGACAGGTGGTGCTGCTATGCTGCATTTTTCGCGATTTCTGCATTAGCTCTATCTCAAGAACTAATGCACGGATTTTCATCAAACTTTAGATTCAGTTAATCCTTGATATGAGTTGACGTTTTGCACCTTGTGGTGTATATCTCTCAACAGGTGGCGCTGCTATGCTGCATTTTTTTGTGATTTCCGCAATAGCTCTATCTCAAGAACTAATGCTTGGGTTTTCAACAAACTTCAGATTCAGGTATACCTGGATATGAATTACTGCTGTTTCTGTTTTGCTGTAAATCGCTCAACAGGTGGCGCTGCTATGCAGCATTTTTCTTGATTTCCATAATAGCTCAATGTCCAGAACTAATGCACGGATTTTTATCAAACTTCAGATTCAGTTAGTCCTTGACATGAATTGATGTTTTGTACCTTTTGGTGTAAATTGCTCAACAGGTGGCGCTGCTGTGCTGCATTTTTTGTGATTTCCACAGTAGCTCTAGCTCCAGAACTAATACACGGATTTTCATCAAACTTCAGATTCCGGTATACCTTAATATGAATTAGTGCTGTTTGTGTTTTGGTGCAAATCGCTCAACAGGTGGTGCTGCTATGCTGCATTTTTCAGAATTTCCCCTGCAGCTCTATCTCAATAACTAATGCACGAATTTTCATCGAACTTCAAATTCAGGTACAGTATGGGACCTCAAATCCGGACTGGCCGGGGCCGCGATCTTTCCGGATTTCAGGTCCTTAACCAAAACAATAAATAAACAGATACAGTAGATGCCCTTGACAAAATTTTACATGCTGCGAAGCAGTCTATATCGCGAATTGCCATGTTTGGCTTAGAGTAAATAAACAGTCAAAAATGCAAATTTAAAATAATAATTGAAAATAAGGATAAGAATTTTTTTTTAATACTGCATATTCTTAGGAATATTAAAACATCTTTTAGAAAATGCGTCGTTGTTCGCGATAGCCGAGTTAGGCCTAGGAATCTATATCGCGAATTGCCGTGTAGGACTTAGCTTAACTAAACAGACGAAAACATAAATTACAAAAAAAGAATTTAAAATAAGGATAAGAATTTTTTTTTTTTAATCCTGCACATTATTAGCAACATTAAAACATCTTTTAGAAATTGAAAATGTGTCGTTGTTCGTGAGAGCCTAGTAAGGTCTAGGAATCTATATCACGAATTGCAATATTAGACTCAGTGAAAATAAAGAGAGAAACATTTAAATTTTTAAAATAAAATGTTTTAAGAAAGCTTAAAAATAAACAAAAACAAGAGGAAATCTATTCAAACTCTATTCTTTTCGTATAAAAAGGACTTCGTAAATGTGTTATTAAGTTTGCGTTGTTTGATTGCGCAAGAAAGAAATTATTGAGCTGCAAGCAAACAGAAAAAAAAGCAAAACCCGTTTTTTTCCTCTATTAAAAAAATAATTATCTCCGTTGCTAATTGACGAATTTCTTTCAAATTTTCAGCAAGTTGCAATAATAGTAAATTAGCCTGTGTAACAAATTTTTATTAAAATATAAGGTACCCCTACAAAAACGCCACTATAGAGTAATGGCAAAGAAAAATGAAATATCTATCTGTGGTTTGTTTTGTTTATTCAACTAGTTTATTTAACTCTATGAAGTGGGAAGTCAACGTTATCAGAATGAGATCATCAGCTGTGGATGGATAGTATGTTTTGTTATGCAGAAAGAAACCTTGCATAGATTTTTTTTTTCTTTGAGTTAAAGAAAAAAAATCTTTGGTACAGTACTTACAAACAGAATTTTTTTGAAAATTGAAATTTGTTGAAAATTTGAAGGAAAGGGGGGAAAGGATTTTAGTAAAATATCTCTACATATAAATATTGTAAATATATTCTAAGCATCTTTTAAAAATAATTCTTCCTTGTGGTTATTTATTTGTTCTTTTTGTATTTTCTATTAAATGAAGAAAAAGGTTTCTTTTTAAAATAAATTTAAAATGTGTGCACACACTAACTTCGCCTAATTCTGTCAGCAAATAGTATTTGGATTAAAACTATAATATAAAAACATTGCAACAAACTTATTCAGTTGAGAGCAATTGTTTAGTCTAGCTTATTTGGAAACTGCGTTACACACGCACGTAGCGCCATCTATGTGCGTTTTCCGAAATTATTTATTCCGGATCATCGCAGAATTTCAGATTTCTTTATTCATTCCGGATTTTGGGTCTTCCGGATTTTAGGATTCCGGATTTGAGGTCCTGTACTGTATACTTTTATATGAATAAATTGATGTAATTTCTTTTACTATTTAAATGATTTAATTGACGTAATTTATATAGAAGAAAGTTTTGTGATGGCCACAACGTACTAGTTTAACATGGCTTTAACCCAATGGAACGACCCTTCTTCTCACCCCCCCCCCCCATATAGATATACGGAGTCCCAAGCCCGACACAGAGATAGTGGTAATTATACGCTAGCATTTCATAGTGCTGTTCCCCACTAGTTTATGCCCACAGTTTTCGATCAGTAGCTTGATTATTGTTTGATTGACAGTATTTAAATCAAGACTGTTTTAGAGTTTTTACAAAAATGGAAGATTTGGAAAAACAAGCAGTAATTAAATACTTCCATTTGAAGGGTTTAACACCTAAAGAAATCAAGGAGGAAATGAAAAGCATACTGAATGACGCTGCTGCAGAGTTTAAAATGGCATGGTTCATACACTCGAGAACAAATAAAATTCAAGCACTTTTCAAGCACTATTCCAGCACTGCTTAGATACATGTATAAAAATGGCGTACAATAACACATAAGAAAAATAACCACCCCATTGATTATCTATTACAAAGAAAACTTATCAGATCTTTTAATTTTTATAAAAGGCATTTTCAAGACATTATTAGAGAATTTTTAAAGAATAATGTGTTTTAACTTAGTAAGCAGGGATGAAAGTGCATTAAAGCCATTTTGTAGCAGCTTTGGAGCAGCAAAAATCGAATTGTGGAGCAGTAAAATCTATTTTTGTAGCAGTAAAATCCATTTTTGTAGCAGCAAAAATTAATTTTGTAGCAATAAAAGCTGTTTTTGGAGCAGATTGAAATTCTAATGCTAATAAATAAGAAATTTGCATATTTCTCGCGATCTTTTGATGAAATTTGCGTACTTCTCGCGATGTTTTGACAAAATTCGCGTATTTTTCGCGATCTTTTGCCAAAATTCGCGTATTTTTCGCGATCCTTTGTTGAAATCAATGTGCTTTTCGAAATCTTTTGCAAAAATTGCGGTTTTTTGCGACCTTTTGAGGAAATTTGCAGGTTTTTTTTCGCGATCTTAACGAAACAAGGTGGAACCCGTCGAATTTCGACGAAAGAAAATGTTTACAATGGAACTGTACAGGGCTTAATTTCTAGCAAAAAAAGTACCGGAGCCCCAATATTCTCAAGTACTAAATCCGTAGCGTATTTTTTTCCTTTAGCAAAATAAAAAATTTAAATATCTACCTACATATACTTAACAGTCAACTATTCCACTTTTTAGTTTATCACTCCTTCTGAATAGAAATCTTTACCTAATTTTAATGCTAATTAATTCGCTGAATTCTGCATTTAAATAAGGTAAGGATTATGATTCGGAAATAGAGTTAACACAGAAAAGGAATTGTTCGCAGCTATGCATATATGTATATAACGAATGAACAACTAGCAAAAACATTTAAGAAAAATGTTCAGAAAATCTTACACGCTGTTTCTTCTCCATCTCTTACGTGTGCGACACACTATGTCGCATGTAAGGGTTTTGATAAAAAAGAATGCAGAAACCTGGAAATAGAAGGAAAACGAAAGTGTAATTCGGAATCGCTATTGCACTGGGCTCCGGAGCCCTATATTTATGAGCTCCGGTGAATTCCGACCAATATTTAAATATTTACGAAAAACAGAGAAGTACCGGAGCTGAGCTCCGGTGGGCTCCGGCGCAAATTAAGCCCTGGAACTGTAGCATCAAATTTATAATACATCGACAACAATAATTACAATAAAATATCCATCTTACACTTGTTAGTTTAACTCTCTAAAGACATATTTTAACCTAAGATTAACAAAATACTTTTTTCATAAACTTCAACTGTTAAAATTATTGAAAAATTAAACTTTATTCATATACGGAATCAGTAAGTAACGTATAATCAAGATAAGTAATTTTGATTAAGTTATCAATTGATGCTTGGTATTACGGAATGAGAAATCAGCAAAATCATGATTTCACCTTGACATAATCATAGAATTTCCCCCCTTTAAATCTAAACCGAATCAACTCATTTTCCACCTTTCACATCCATATTAACCATTTAAAAACATTTTAACGCGCAATAGGTTATTAATAAATATATTTTCAAGCTTGAAGTCACGTTTGTCAACTATTACAACTTTCCGAGTTAAAATTCCCACTCGTGATTTGAGGTCTTAGTATAATCTCTGTACCTGGGCGTAAAAATTCCAGAAATTTATAACTTTTAGACGTATTCAAGGGGAAATATCTCATTTTAGCAAATAAAATTATCGTGTTCTTTTAAATATGACGTCATTTTCAGTCGCTGAAATATTTAGCCTATTGTCTCAAACTCAATATCAGCTAAATGAAAAAATAGTGAAATATAACAGCATCATCAGGGAAATTGTGTCTTTTTTAAAGTGTAACGTCATTTTCTGTACAAATTTAAAAAAAAGATATTTTTAATTGTAATGAGAAAATGGCATCAGTAAGAATATAATCAATAAAGATAACTAAACTAGTGATGGGCGATTCTCGAGAATTCGACAATCGAGAAAAATCGTCATCGTAAAAAATCACAATCGATACAGCCATCGATTAATTCATAGAATCTACAATCGAGATGTTTTACAATCGATTATAACGAGAAAAGCTAAAAACAGTTATTGGAAAACTTAGCTATTATTCTGGCCGACAATTTCATAGTAGTGATAGGGCTTAGTGATGGGCGATTCTCGAAAATTTACCAATCGAAAAAAATCGTTATCGTAAAATACACAATCGATACAGTCATCGATTACTTTCGAGAATCTACAAAGGAGATGTTATAGAATCGATTATTGAAATCATTGTTTTTACATGTATATAAGGCAGATTTTACTAAATATAGGGTAACTGAAAACAGATGGAATAAAAAAACAACAAACCAAAGGGAAACTATAAAGGAGCCATAAGACTGGAAAAGTCTTGTAAGGGTGCCCCCTGGTTGAAAAAAGCTGAAAAAACGCGAGTAGCTATGAAGCGGTAAGGGGAGTTTAAGTATTAAAAATTAGAATTTTTCGGCAATTAGCACCAAAATGGCCAAAGAAATAAGAATCAAAAGCACCCCCTAGTGGCAGAAATATGAACTAAAGGATGATAAAAGGGATCAAAATTTTTTATTGATTTTTCTACGTCATTTGAGATTGGATCTTTAATTTCCCCATTTTTATAAAGTCTTCGACTGGAATACAATAAACGAACTCCCGCGGGGAGCAAAGTAGGAGGGAGGGGCAAGGAAAGTGCATAATATGAATAAGTGGTCACAGGACTTTCCAACGATATGGCACATGAGGGGTGTCGGCTAAATTTAGTAAAGTGCCCCCGCTCGGGGGCAAAGTAAGGGGAGAGGCTCGGGCGATATATAAAATGAAATAGTAGTCACAGAGCTTTCCAATGATATATCACATGAGGGGTGTCAGCAAAAGATAGAAAATAGTCCCAACTCCCAGGATTCCAATTATCGTGCCCCCCCCCCGAAATATACCCTGCCCATCCTTCTCTTTGAAATTTTCATATATTAAAAATTATTTATCGGAGGGCTCCGTAAAAAAAATCCGATCTAAAATGTTTAAAAATGCTACAATTTCAAAAAAGTTCGAAAAGTGCCTCTCTCGGGGCGCCAAACTAAGGAAGGAAGAAGAAAGGTTCATAATATGAAAGAGTTACTTTGCGATTATAACCGAAAACTTTCCGATGATAGATCAAATGACTGGTCCAAAAAAAGTTTGAAATCTACCCCTCCCACGTGGGTTCCCTCTTTTATCCTAGAATATACCCGGAAATCACGCAGCCCCACTTTTAAAATTTTATATTTAATAAATAATATTTATCGGAGAGCTCCATTAAAAAATCTCATTTAATGATATTTAATGTAGAAATCTCTACAATTAAAAAAAAAAAGTCACCCTCGCACCGCTCCCCCCCCCCCCCCCCCCCGAACCCCCCTTCCGGAATTCAACTCTGGGAGGAGAAACGTTCATAATATGAAAGAGTGTGAAAGGACTTTCCGATGATATGTCAAGGAGAGGTTTGGTAAAAGTTTGAAAATTACCCCCCCCCCCACCACCAATTGTGCACTCTCGCGCACCCCAGAATTCACTCACCTTCCTCTTTGAACTTTTTAAATTTAATAAATAGTATTTATCTGAGTCTCCAGGTATGGGGCAGCTTGGCAGAGCTAAAATAAGAGAAACATTGAAAATTCGGGGCAAAATGACACTAAATTTAACAGTAAAGTTTGAAACTAGGACTATACAGAACTGAATACATAAACCACTATGCTTCATAACCCACATCGGTTAATAGCAATAAAATGATAAGTGCCAGTTAAACTGATGGCATTGAGCTCACAGGTTATTAACACTAACTGTATATTATACTCTTATTTCAAAGAATAATGTCCCTCAAAAAATAAATGAAGGGAAATATCCCTCGTTTGCCCCTTTTATACTTAACCAATGAACCTCCAAATCTAATCAGGGAAACTCCTTAACTATAATAAATCAGTATATCAAATTTGAAGCAAATCAGATAATTCTGCATGAAAAAAAGAAACATATCGCTAAATTAAGGGTGGTCTAACCCCTTCAACCCTTTTATACTTAACTAATGAACCTTCAAATCTAATCAGGAAAGCTCCTTATCAGAACAAACATAGAAAAAAAATTAAAGTAAATTGAATAATTCTCCATGAAAATCCATTTATCTAAATTAAGGGGAGGGGACTTGCCCCCTTTTCGCCCTTGTATACTTAACAATGAACCTCCAAATCTAATGAAGGAAGCGCCATATCGGAATAAATCGGTATATTAAATTTGAAGCAAATCCAATAATTCTGCATGAAAAACCCTTTTATCTAAATTAAGGGGAGACTAGCCCCTCCCCTTTATACTTAACCCATAAACTTCCAAATCTAATCAAGGCAGCTTCTTAACATAATAAACCGGTATCCCAAATTTGGAGCAAATCGAATAATTCTGCATGAAAAACCCATTTATCTAAATTAAGGAGGGGGTCTACCCCCCTTTCCCCCCTTTATACTTAACTAATGAACCTCCAAGTTTAATCAGGGAAGCTCCTTAACATAATAAACCGGTATACCAAATTTGGAACAAATCGAGTAATTCTGCATGAAAAACCCATTTATCTAAATTAAGTGGGGGACCAGCCCCCCTTCTCCCCCTTTATCATTAACCAATGAACTTCCAAGTTTAATCAGGGAAGCTCCTTAACATAATAAACCGGTATACCAAATTTGGAGCAAATCAAATAATTCTGCATGAAAAGCCCATTTATCTAAATTAAGGGGGGACCAGCCCCCCTTCTCCCCCTTTATACTTAACCCGTAAACCTCCAAATCTAATCAAGGACTTCTTAACGTAATAAACCGGTATACCAAATTTGGAACAAATCGAATAATTCTGCATGAAAAACCCATTGATCTAAATTAAGTGGGGGACCAGCCCTCCTTCTCCCCCTTTATCCTTAACCAATGAACTTCCAAGTTTAATCAGGGAAACTCCTTAACATAATAAACCGGTATACCAAATTATGAGCAAATCAAATAATTCTGCATGAAAAGCCCATTTATCTAAATTAAGGGGGGGGGGGGGTCTAGCCCCCTTCTCCCCCTTTATACTTAACCCGTAAACCTCCAAATCTAATCAAGGCAACTTCTTAACATAATGAACCGGTATACCAAATTTGGAGCAAATCGAATAATTCTGCATGAAAAACCCATTTATCTAAATTAAGGAGGGGGTCTACCCCCCTTTCCCCCCTTCATACTTAACTAATGAACCTCCAAGTTTAATCAGGGAAGCTCCTTAACATAATAAACCGGTATACGAAATTTGGAGCAAATCGAAGAATTCTGCACGAAAAACCTATTTATCTAAATTAAGGAGTGTGTGTGTGGGGGGGGGGGACCAGCCCCCCTTCTCTCCCTTTATCCTTAACCAATGAACCGTCAAAACTAAACAGCGGAACGCCTTATCAGAATGAACATAAAAAAAATTGAAGCAAATCGTACATTTTAATCAAGAGTTATCGCGTTACGTACATACATACGTACGTACAGTACATGCATACACACAGAACCGACGGGTACATTAGCTCTCAGGCTTAGATAGCCTGTGAGCTAAAAAGAGATTGGATAAGCAGATGGACTCCTTTGAGAAATTATGACTTAAACTAGAAATGCGGTAAGTTTGACTCTGAAAGCTTCATTTCCATCTCGCATTTCGGCAAATCTCATCTCGATGATTTTTCCAGCATTTCGACGCTTCCAGATGGGAATATGCTCGATGGTTGGTTCTCTCGCGGTTTTAAACCTTTCGGGATGGGAAGTCTCTCGAGAGTTTCCTCTCGCCCTTTTCAACCTTTCCCGATGGGAAGCCTCTCGCTTGTTACTCTCGTCCTTTTCGAAATCTCCCAATGAAAAGCCTTTCGAGGATTTCTCTCGCGCTTTTCAACATTTCGCTATGAGAAGCTTTTCGAGGATTTCTCTCGTCCTCGGCAGAGAAGAAAAGTAAGAAAATTTATCGAGAGTACCAAGGGAGGAGATAGAGAAAAAGGCATGACAATGAGCTGTGAAATGAAGCCCTAATTTTCAAAGTTTCTCTTATTTTAGCCCTACCAAGATGTCAGATACCTGGTATCTAAATTATTACCCTCCGATAAAAATTATTTATTAAATATAAAATTTTCAAAGATAAAGATGGGTCGGGTGATTTCGAGGGAGGAGGACGTGAGAGTGGACTCATGGGGTGCAATTTTAAAAATTTTACCGAACCCTTCCTGTGGCATATAATCGAAAAGCCCTTTGACCACTCTTTCATACTATGAACCTTTCTTCGCCCAAAGGGGGGTGGGAAGGGCGAACAAATTTTTAAAACCTTAGCCGATTTCTATAATAAATTTAAATATCACTTTAAATATTTGTTTTTTATGCAGTCTTCCGGTAAATATTATTTATTGAACATAAAAATTTTAAAGTGGCGGCTGTGTGAATTCCGGGGTGAAAGAGTGGGCCCACGGGGGGAGAGAGGGGGAGCAATTTTCAAACTTTTTTTGGACCAGTCATGTGATATGTCATCAGTAAGCTCTCGGATGACTCTTTCATATTATGAGACTTTCTTCCTCCCCTCCCCAATTTGGCCCCCACTGCGAGGGTAGTTTTTTCCGCTTTTATCATTTTAGATCGGATTTTTTTATGGAGCCCTCCGCTAAATATTATTTATAATATATGAAATTTCAGGACACTTTTCCAAATTTAGCCAAGACCCCTCATGTGACATATCGTTAGAAAGGTTTGTGACTACTTATTAGTGCTATGCACTTCCGGTGGCCGCCCCCCCCCCCCACTTTGCCCCCCCGGAGGACACTTTTCCAAATTTAGTCAGTACCCCTCTTATGAGATATCGTTGAAAAGGTCTGTGACTACTTATTGATGTTATGCACTTCCGGTGACAGTCCCCCCCACTCTTTGCCCCCCCCCCCCCGGGGGACACTTTTTCAAATTTAGTCAAGACCCCTCGTGTGAGATATCGTTGGAAAGGTCTGTGACTACTTATTGATGTTATGCTCCTCCGATGTCCACCCCCCCCATTTTGAACCCCCCCTCCTCGGGGGACACTTTTCCAAATTTAGCCAAGACCCCACATGTGAGATATCGTTGGAAAGGTCTGTGACTACTTATTGATGTAATGCACCTCCGGTGACCGCCCCCCCCCCCACTTTTCCCCCACGGGGGTGTTTTTCTAAATTTAGCCGAGACCCCTCATGTGACATATTGTTGGAAAGGCTTATGACCACTTACTCATGTTATCCACCTCCCGCACCCCTCCCCCCCTTTCCCCCCACCGGGAGGACATTTTTATAAATTCAGATCCAGACTTCTCATGTGACATATGGTTGGAAAGGCCTAAAGACCTGCGACGACTTAATCATATTATGCGGCTGCTGTGCCCCTCCGCTCGCTTTGACCCCTCCCCCAAGAGATCTGGCGCGACGTTCATTCGTTTCGATATTATATTTTTTACAAGATTTTGTAGTGCGTGCACACCACACCCGCCTGCTATCATATATCAGTGCCGTATATAGCGGGTAACCTGTTCGTGATTTCATATTACAAGATTACGTATAAATTAGGGGCCCCAATTAAAGGAGGGGCCCGCTAGCGGTCGAAGTCACCTAGTCTTTATTAACATCGACTCATTCCAGTTCACCCGCAGACTATTCTTGATAAATGTATGACGTATATAATACATAATATATGATTTATAAAAGAAATTTGCAAACTGTAGTCATCGAGAAAAAATTTATACAATCGAAAAATATCGAGATGTCCATACAATCGAGAAAATCGAGAAAAACATCTCGTTATCGCCCATCACTAAACTAAACCACTTTTAAAAGAAATGAAGTATTTTAGTTGCCACGATTAGAAAATTGGTATTAAAAACTATAAAAAAATTAATATCTCAAAAATAAATTGAGATACAGCTTTCAAGCAAATTGCGTTTAAAAGTGCATTTTTTTTCTGCATACGAAGGTGTAAACCTTTAAAATGTGGGATGTTTAGAAGTTTAAAAATTTGCAGTAGCGAAAATTGCAAAACCGAAATTTCATTTCAAATTTCAAAGTGTTGCCATTCGCAGAATGACGTATGCGTTACGCACAGATATGGTTGTCCTTTATAATATAGATTCGGGTTTTTTCACAATCTTTTTACCCTGTTTTTCGTTTTTTAAAGTAATTTGTGATCTTTTGACAAAATTCACGTTTTTTTTTTGGTATCCTTTGACAAAATTCGCATGCTTTTCGTGATCTTTTAACGAAATTCAGGTGTTTTTCGCGATCTCTCGACTAAATTTGCGTATTTCTCGCGATCTTTTGATGAAATTTGCGTATTTCTCGCGATCTTTATAGGAAATTTGCGTATTTCTTCCGATCTTTATATGAAATTTGCGTATTTCTCGCGATCTTTAGGTCAATTTTGTGTATTTCTCGCAATCTTCCGACGAAATTTGCGTATTTTTCGCGATCTTTTGACAAAATTCGCGTATTTTTCATGATCCTTTGTTGAAATCAGGGTGTTTTTCGCTTTCTTTTGACGAAATTAGCGTGTTAGTCAAAATCTTTTGACAAAATTTGCGGTTTTTCGCGACCTTTTGATGAAATTTGCGGTTTTTTTTCGCGATGTTTTAACGAAATTCGCGTTTTCTTACTATATTTTGACCCCATTTTTTTCGTTTTTTGAAGAAACTAGCGATCATTTGACAAAATTCGCATGTTTTTCGAGACCTTTTAATGCAATTCGAGTTGTCGAAATTTACGTTATTTCTCTAGTCTTTGACGAAATACGCTTTTACCGCGATCTTTTGAGGAAATTTGCATTTTTTCCCACGATCCTTTGACAAAAATTTGCATTTTTCCACGATCCTTTGACAGAAATTTGCATTTTTCCACGATCCTTTGACAGAAATTTGCATTTGCCGCGATTCTTTGACGAAATTTGCGTTTTTACCCGCGTTCCTTTGACAAAATTCGCATTTTTCCTGCGATCCTTTGACGAAATTTGCGCTTTTCCCGCGATCCTTTGACGAAATTTGCATTTCCCCCTCAATCTTTTGACGAAATTTGCATTTTTCCCTCAAACCTTTGACAATTTTTTTTCTTTTTTTCGCGAAATTTTGATGAAGTTCGCGGTTTTCCCGCGATCCTTTGAAGAAATTCGCGTTTTCATTGCGATCCTTTGTCGAAATTTGCGTTTTTTTCGCGATCTTTTGATGAAACACGCCTATTTTTTCGAGCTTTTAATACAATTTGAGTTTTTTCCCCGATCGTCTGATGAAATTTCCTCTTTTTCGCGAACTTTTGTCGAAATTTGAGTAATTTCTCTAGAAATACGCTTTTTTCTGCGACTTTTTGACGAAAATCGCAATTTTTTGATGAAATTCGTATTTTTTTCAGCGATGCTTTGGAGAAATTGCCGATTTTTTCATTCGAACGGTCGTTGAAATTGATATTTTTCGGCGACCATTTGTCGAAGTTCGCGATATTTTCCAGCACTTTTCATTCCTTGAAAATGAATATTTTTTTTTCCAGCACTTTTCATTCCTTGAAAATGAATACTTTTTTTTTCCAGCACTTTTTCTATTTTTTCCAAAGTGTTCGAACCATGAATGGGATGCACGAGCATGAGTGAAGAGCCTCGTTCTGGATGCCCTGTGGAAGTGACAAATCCTGACACTGTTGAACAAATTCATCGAATAGTCCTGGAAGACCGCAGATTAAAGTTGTCTGAGATAACACAGCCTGTAAATTAGGGATGCACAACCTGTGGCCCGCGAATTTCGTCAATTTTTTATTGGCAAAAATCGCAATTTTTGACCATAGGTTGCAGGAAAAAATCGTGAATTTCGTCAATTTGCCATTAAAAACAATTGTAAATTTCGCCAGTCAAATAAAAATCGCGAATTTGATTAATAGCTCGGCCGATACTATTTGTATCAATATAGGAAATTCCCGAGTTGCTAATTTCGTTAGTCGAAAAATATCTTGAATTTCATCGATCGGGCGCGGAAAAATCGCGTGTTTCGTAAATTGCCGCGAGAAAATTGCACATTTCGTCAATCAATTAAGAATTGTGAATTTTGTTGACTGAGTGCAAAAAACCGCTAGTTTCGTCAATCGGGCGCTGTAAAATTGTGAGTTTCGCCGATCAGGTACAGAAAAATCGTGAGTTTCATCGATCGCACGCGGAAAAGTCGAATGTTTCGTCGGTTGTGTGCGGAAAAGTTGAATGTTTTGTCGGTCGCGCACGGAAAAGTCGAGTGTTTCATCGATCGCGCGCGGAAAAGTCGCGAGTTTCGTCAGTTTATCGCGAGAAAATGTCACGAGTTTCACCAATTTGTCGCGGGAAAATTGTAAATTTCGTCAGTCATTTAAGATATGCGAATTTCGTTGACTGAGCGCTGAAAAATCGCGAATTTCGTCACTTTATTGCGAATTCTGTGGATCGGGTGCAGAAAAATAGCGAATTTCGTTGATCGGTAACGGGAAAATCGCGAATTTCGCCGATCGGGCACGAAAACATCGTGAATCTGTCGATCGGTCGTGAAAAAATCGCGAATTTCGTTGATCGGTCACGGGGAAATCGCGAATTTTGTTGATAGGTCACTAGAAAATAGCGAATTTCGTCGATAAAGCTCGAAAAATTTGCGAATTTCGTTGATCGGCTTTGGAAAAATCGGGAGTTTCGTCAGTTTATCAAGAGGAAAAGGCGCCAATTTGTCAAGGGAAAAAATTTAAAATATCATCAGTCATTTAAGAATCGCGAATTTTATTGACTTTCGGGCGCAGAAAAATGGCGAATTTCGTGAAGCGGGCTCAAAAAAAATCTCGAGTTCTGTCAATCGGGTGCAGAAAAATCATGAATTTTGTCGAGCGGGTGCAAAAAAATCGGAAATTTCATTGATCAGGCAGAGGAAAATCGCGAATTTTGTCGATTAAGTGCGAAAAATTGCAATTTTGTTGATCGGTTATGGTAAAATTGCTAGTTTCGGCAGTTAATCGCGAGAAAAAGTCTTGAATTTAAGAGAGTTGGCCGCGGGAAAAAATTTAAAATTTCATCAGTCAGTTAAGAATCGCGAATTTCGTGACTGGGTGCGGAAAAATCGCGAATTTTGTCGATTAAGTGCGAAAAATTGCAATTTTGTTGATCGGTTATGGTAAAATTGCTAGTTTCGGCAGTTAATCACGAGAAAAAGTCTTGAATTTAAGAGAATTGGCCGCGGGAAAAAATTTAAAATTTCGTCAGTCAGTTAAGAATCGCGAATTTCGTGACTGGGTGCGGAAAAATCGCAAATTCCGTTGACTAGGCGGGGAAAAATTGAGAATTTCGTCGATAAGGCGCGGGAAAATCTAAAATTTTGTTGATCGGCTGCAGAAAAATTGCGAGTTTCGTCAATTTACTTCGTTCATAAAGGGCACATTTTTTTCAGCACTACCCACTTTCATGCCTGTGTTTGTTTTTTAACACTTTTAATAAGGCAAAATTTACTCCCCCTAATAAAGTGAAGGAATATTTTCACTCCTGGAAAATAATCCTTGCTATATCTCTGTTATATATACAAACATAAATTGTTGATACACCCTTGCCATCTGAATTGGGTATGTTGACTGGGTAGGAGAACGTAAAGTGGTTAAACTGCCTCTCCTCTGAAACAATGTTTTTATAGGCCACAGATCCAACCACCTCCTCGAAATAGAATTCTCGCTGTGTTACTGATGTGGCCCTCAACAACCCAGACATTTTTGTAAGTGGCCCTTCTCAAAAAAAGGTTGTGCACCCCTACTGTAAATGTATCAAAAGAACATGCAGGTAATATTTTGAGCTACCACAAGGTCTGTGCAAGGTGGGTGCCGCATTTGCTGACACCTGACCAAACGTTGCATGAGAAAACTGTTTCAAGAAAGAATTTAGAGCTCTACCATAAAAATACCAAAGAATTTTTGAGACGGCTTATAACTATGGATGAAACTTGGATTCACAACTACACTCCTGAAAGCAAATTACAGTCAAAACAGTGGATTGCACCAGATGAACCAGCTCCAAAAAAGGCAAAGTCAACTTTGCCAGCTAACAAGGTTATGGCGAGTGTTTTCTGGGATGCAAAGGGAATTATTTTTATTGACTACTTGTAAAAGTATCTCTCGTGAGTACTATGAAAGTTTACTGCAACATTTGAGCGACGAGGTAAAGAAAAAAATGATCTCATTTGGTGAAAACAAAATCTTGTTTCACAATGACAATGCTCCAGCACATCGATCAGTCATCGCAATTGGGAAAAATCTACGAATTAAGGTTCGAATTGCTTGTTTGCCAGATTTAGCACCCAGTGACTACCACCTAGTCCCTAACCTCAAAAAAGCGAAGATTGCAGAGCAACGAGGAGGTTATTGATGCCGTAAACAGCTATTTTGAGGAGCTCAACGAATCGCATTATAGAGATAGCTTAATTAAATTAGAACACTGATACAATAAATGTATTGGCCTTTCTAGCGATTATGTTGAGAAATAATGGTTTTTTTAAATGTTGTTTTCTTTGTTGGGCCCGGGACTTTTCAGCTGACCCTCGTATATATATGGTACAGGAGGCAAGGTCTTCCCGCAAGCTCTCTCAACACATTAGCCGTTATATATCAAAATTTAAACTAACCTTGAAGTATCATATTATACAGTCAATCAGTGACCCGGAGCCGAACAATTTTTGATGCTCCAGCTCCGCTCCAAGAAAAAATACTGTGGCTCCAGCTCTGGCTCCGACTTCGCGCTTTTGAGTTGCAGATTTTAATTTACACGTTTAATTTTTTGCTCACAAATACTTTCTACCTTCATTAAAGATCTGACAAAATGCATTTTTCTTCTCATCAAACTTCAAATGCTTGTTCAGAAAGTATGACATCTTTTAGCTTTTGCTTTTAAAATAGAAAGTTTGGTGGAATTTTAAACACAAAAATCTTAAATTTCTTCTACACTTTTCAAACAGCCAAAATTGTACAACTACACATGCAAACAACAGGCGGCCATATTTGTTTTCGAATAGTGTTGTCACTTAGTTCAAGTAGAAAGTAGAAGTAAAGTAGTGTTACCATGTTTCGAGAAGGTTTCCTTCTCTTATAATAATAATAAAAACCTAAAAAATGATATAATTAAAATACTGGATAATGATGTACAGTAGAAGATCTTTATAACGCAAACCTAAAAATGCAAGGTTGTGCGTTATATAGAATTTTGCATTATATGGATCACATTTCACACATCATTAAATTTACCTTATAAACACGACCATATAAATCTGAAACATACCAAAATACATTAGAGTATCTTTATACTGCACTTCTTGTCACTTCAGACTATAATTCTGAAACATCATGACATGATATGAATAAATGATGATGCAATTTTGTACAAAATCATTTTCAACATTGCATTAAAAGAAATCAAGTCTATTTTTGGACAAAATCTCACCGAGTTCCATGGAGTGTTCATCACTGTGCTACATTGCTTAAAAGCATTCATAGAGATATTATTTTATTATTATTAAAGAAAAAAGTCAAGTTTCCATAAGTTAATTATTAAAACTTATATTTGCAATTAATTACAACCTTCCACTGCACTAATCATCATAAAAAATATTTACATTTTCACCTGTTGTAAATTGATACACAAACTGGTATATAACATAAGATCCCTTTAACTCTCCTAATACTAAAAATTATTTATTTTCAGATGTGACAAATTTTCATAAATAATATATCGTTAAAATTTTACTGTAGGTCATAATATGAAAAGGGTCTGTCCAGACTTTTTTTCCCAGGATCTTATTTTTGTGAAATTGTGGACAGCTGTTTATATTTGTGAAAAGTCTAGGCATAATTTTGTGAATTTGAAATGATCGTTATATTCAAGTTCTTGTTTATACTTTTTTAAAGAAGATATATGTATATAAAATACACATATTTTCTTTATATATGTAAAAGAGACAGGTCAATTTTACTTTTAAATGATTAAATTTGTGAATGATTCAGTTTAGAGATGGAAATATTTTGTGAAAGGCCTATTTTCAAGACTAAGAATTTTGTGAAATGTCCTGTTTTAAGCTGAAAAGTTTCATGAAGGGTCTTTTAAAGGACCCAATTTCTTCATAAACAGATCCCTGATGAATCAATAAAGAAAATGAGGCTTAAAAAAAAATTCTTAGGAACATCAATTTTATTGAATTTAAGAAAATATCAAAATATTTAGATAAAATTACTGTTCATTTACATAAGTTATACAGACATAGTTTCTTTAGGAATAAATCCTCTATCCCCAACAGAAGTCACATAAACTACACCTGATGGCATAATGACAATGCTTGTGATACTACAATGATGCAAACTAAAGCGTAACCATCCTTCAGGAGGAAACTGAAGAGCTCTGAAAATAGTATAATAAAAATGGAAAAACTTACAATAAAATTATTAACATATAAAAGTCTGATAATTGTAGAAACTGGAGAGATTTCCCAGTTTTTATGTTACAATACTAAATAAAAATTTTAAATACAGTTGTAAAACAATTTTTCCTTAAAAATCAGGCTTATACGGATTTTAAATAAAGCTGCTTTTTAACAATTACTTTTTCAAAAAATTTTACTTTCGGATACTTTTTCAAAAGAGACAGCAATAAAAGAAACAATGCTTAATTTTACACTAACTGCAAGAAAAAGGATAACATTTTTCAAATTGTGCATATTATACACAGTTTGTACAATCCTTGAAAATCCTTAATTTTTTAAAAGCAATTTTTGGGTATGAAAAGTCCTTAGAAGTCCGATTTTACTCTTTAAATATTTCTTAATCAAAAGCAAAATTATTCTGCATTTTAGCAGATTTCTATAAGATTTATCTAAATTACTCTCTTCATTTAAAATTTCAATTCTCCCCTTTGACACATCCCAGAGTACACAAATTTCACAATCTTCAAAACACTTTAATTATTTTATTTAAAACTTTGTCTACTATTATTTGTCATTTTATTGTTGGTGGATATGATGTGGACTGTAGACGTTAATTTTCTTTTTAATTGATTTTATTCACACTTAAAACTGCACAAGACACTTACACAACATAAATTTCACAAACTTGAATAAATTGAAAATCATAATTAATATCCATCGCGTAGTTTGGATGGAGTGTTTTTAGAGATGTGTTGATGCTTTGACGATCAACAGCTTAACTAACTTTTTTACAGACTGCTCGCTAGGGGGAGCTCGTTCTATTTCCGGAACGGAACATGCCGCCCGGGGATGAAATATGAAATATTTCAGCATTTAATATAAACATAATACAATAGATAACTAATTAACACTAAAAATGATACTAAAATACAAAATACTAATATACAAAACAATCAGGATAATTACTTAAAAATAATATATATAAGAAATACAATGATGCATAAACATTACTTAAGAGTCCTTAATGGGCAACAGGCACACTTTTGAGATGCCTCTTAAAAATATACCACATGCAGTTTTGACTTTGACTGCACGAACCCTGTTGTCCCTGCCTGGAATTATTTCCAGAATTCGGGCAAGAGCCCACTTACATGGTGGGAGATTTTCTTCTTTTAATAACACTAGAGATCCTAACTTTATGTTTTCTTTTGTAAATTGCCACTTACCGCGCTGCTGCAAGTGATTTAAGTAGTCAATAGACCAACGTTTCCAAATGTATTGAACATATTTAGTAACTAATTGCCAATGGGTTAATCTATTTTCATAAATATTTATAACGTTAGGCTCTGGAATACTATTAATGGGTCTGCCAATTAAAAAATGCCCTGGCGTAAGCACTTCAAACTCATTTATGTCATCAGAAAGCGGAAATAAAGGTCGGGAATTTAGGATCCCCTCAATTTGGACTACTAGAGTTTCAAAGTCCTCTAGAGTAATTTTATTATTACCTACGGCCCTAAGCAAATGATGTTTGAAGGACTTAACGCCAGCTTCCCATAGACCGCCAAAATTAGGAGATCGTGGTGGGATAAATTTCCAAGTTATGAATTCATCGGCAAAGAAATTTGATAATTCCTCGTTGGGAGTGGCCAATAATTTCTTAAAGTTATTTAATTCTGTTGACGCACCTTTAAAATTAGTGGCATTGTCAGAAGTTAGCGTATTTACTTTGCCTCTCCTGGCACAAAATCTTTTAAGCGCAGCGATGAATGCAGCAGCGGATAACTCGCTTACTATCTCTAGATGAATAGCCTTGGTAGCCATGCATATAAATATGGCCACATAACTTTTGGAATAAGTGCCCTTTCTCTGATTTTTGTACTTAATGTGGAAGGGGCCACAAAAATCGACTCCTGAATTGAGAAACGTATGGTTAGGTGTTACGCGTTGCGATGGGAGGTCTCCCATTAACTGATCTAGTGTTTTGGGGTTATGCCGGAAACATGTGACACAAGTGTGCACTGTTTTTCGGGCAATGCTTTTATCCTTTATAGGCCAATATTTCATCCGTACTTGATGAACTAATCCCTGAGCACCTATGTGAAAGTACTTTTTATGAAAGTATTCAAAAATTAATTTAGTGAGCTTATGATCATTGGGCAGAATTAATTGGTGCTTAGCATCAAAAGGCAAGTCAGAATTGATTAATCTGCCCCCTACATGAAGTAATCCACATTTGTCAATGAAGGGTCTAATCCCTTTAACTTACTGGAAGAAGGAACAGTTTGTCCCTTTCTGAGTGCTGCTAATTCAGGAGCGAACTTACCTTCCTGGGCCTTTTTTACCAAAAAATGTGTACTATATTTTAATTCTGTGCCCGAAAGCTGATTCTGTTTTATATCTCTATGGCGGCTGTTATTGATGAACCTAAAAATAAAACTACATATTCTAATTAATTTAAGAAAATTATTAGAAGAATTATATAAACCATTAAAAAAATCGTTAGAGTCCTTATGGATAGTCAATAAATTAAAATCAGTTTTTAGTTCATGATCACAGTCAATGTCCTTGAGGGTAGGAAATTGTTTGGGAACTATAATTTCCCTTTGAAGAAATTCCGGACCAAACCACCACAAATCATTATTGATCAGATCCTTGGCTGTTGCACCTCTGGAGATGATATCTGCTGGATTGGATTTTGAAGATACATGGTTCCAGTGATAATTCTCAGAAATAGACTGGATTGTGGTGACTCTATTGGAAATGAAAGTTTTAAGTTTGTGGGGTGGTGTGTTAAGCCAAAATAGAACAATCGATGAATTTGTCCATAGCCACACCTTTTCAAAGCATAGCTGTAGGATGGGAATTATTTTTTGAACCAGTTTTGCCAAAAGTAGAGCTGCACACAACTCTAGTCGCGGGATGGTCATTGGCTTTAGGGGGGCCACACGGGACTTGCTGCACAAAAGATTAGACTTGAACTGTCCAGTTGTGGAGAGAGATCTTATGTAGATGGCTGCTCCATAGGCCTTTCCAGAAGCGTCTGAAAATCCGTGTAAATCTAGACCTGCAATGTTGTCAGACAAAACATATCGTGGAATTGTAAGATGATTCATTTCTGTCAATTTAATCAGAAAATTTTGCCATTCCCGAAGAGAACTGGCAGACAGATGTTGATTCCAATTTATCTTTAATTCCCATAAATGTTGCATGAAAATTTTTGCTTTGGTTAGAATAGGGCCAATTAGGCCTAAGGGATCGTAAATTTTAGCAATTTGTGCCAAAACTTCTCTCTTAGTATAAACATCTTTGGGTTCGATACTAATTTTAAAAGTAAAATGATCTGATTGAGGTTTCCAAAGCATCCCTAAAGTTTTTACAGAAATTTGCTGCGAGTGTTCGTCAAATGCATATTCTGATATGGCTGCGTCTTGTAATAATTCAGGATGATTAGAAACCCACTTGTGTAGCTCCATCCCTCCCTTTTTTAAGATCAGAATTAGTTGAGATTGCAAGTCCTGTGCATCTTGTAAGGAACCTGCACCAGATAAACAATCATCGACATACATGTCGTTATGAATCACTTCTGCAGCTTTTGGAAAATCTTTTCTTTCTTCATCAGCAAGAGCTTTCAACGTTCGCGTGGCAAGAAAGGGAGCACTAACAGTGCCATACGTAATCATGTTGAGTTCATATATTTTTATCGGGGCGTCCGTACTGGACTTCCAAAGAATTTTTTGCAAATTTCTCTGTTGTGGGTCAATCAGTATCTGCCTGTACATTTTCTTAATGTCTGCACAGAATGCATGTTTGTGGGTACGGAATCTGGTTATAATCGAAAATAAATCTTGCTGAACCGTTCCCCCATTTAATAAAATAGAATTAAGTGAATAACCACTAGATGTATTTGAACTTGCATTGAAGACAACTCTCAGAGGAGTGGATAATTTTTCTGGTTTATACACAGCATGATGTGGAATGTAATAAGACAGCTTATTTTCGTTTTCATTTTTAATTTGTGTCATATGCCCCAAAGTTTCGTATTCTTCCATAAAAGCTGTATATAAGTTAGCCATTGTTTTATTTTTATCTAATTTAGCCCATAAACTATTTAATCGCCTAGCTGCAATTTCTCTAGAACTTCCTAACACTGATTCTGCATTTTCTTTCAATGGTAGCTGTACTGTAAATCTACCGGTGTGATCGCGTAGGTTCTTCTAAAATGTTCCTCACAAAATATTTCTTCATCCCCTTTGACAGTTTCTTTATTATCCCCAGGTAAAGATTCTATTTCAAAAAATTTCTGTAAAGTATTGTCTAAGCTATTTTCAGTTAAGAGGCAACAATATGACTTATTCTCAACTTGTGGAAGTGAACCTGCGATTATATACCCAAATACTGTATTCTGTAACATACAATTAGCATTTGCTAAACGAATTTGCTCACTCTTTAAAATGTCAAAAAATACCTCGCTACCAATCAATGCATCAACCTGACCAGGTATATGAAAATTATTGTCCGCTAATTCTATGTAGTTAGGAATGCATAAATTTGAAATGTCTAATCTTTCAACCGGAATATTGTTTGTTATTTTTGGTAGAACTGCAAACTCTAATGTTTTAGAAAATGTTCCTTTTCATTTGATATTTTTTCATTGATAATTTGTTTTATTTCCGAGTGTGATTCGTTAATACCGGAAATAACATCCTTGAATGGTTTTGGTTTTAGATTTAATTTCTTGATTGCGCTCTTACTTAAAGCGTTAATCGAAGACCCATTATCCAAGATTGTTCTTAATCTAATTTTATTTCCATACACATCTGTTACTAAAATTATAGCTGTGTTTAATATTGCGCAATTTCTTTTATCTTCTAGTAACAAATTGGAACCAATTAATGGCGTTTCTTTATTCTCAGATTCAGAATTGCTTATTTGTTTGGTTTTAACAAACTCGTTATTTTTATTTATTATTGCCGTTTCTGACATCATATTTTCATTTACTTCACATAGTAAGGTGTTATGTACTAATTTGCATCTCCTACAGGTAAATTTAGAATTGCATTGACCTTGATGTAATCGTAAACAATTTGAACATAATTTATTCTTACTTACAATCATTTTCCTTTCACGAATACTCATGTTTAAAAAAGCAGAACATTTGAAAAGGGGGTGAGGCGAATTGCATAACACACATGGCTTTACATTATTTTTATTATCGTTGATAAAAAATGATCTGGATTTATTTACTGCGCAAATGTTCTTAGATTTCGAGGGCTTCATTACAGACATTCCGGCGTCAGTCGAAAGTTTTATCGCTTCTAAAACTAAGCATCTTTTTTCCAAAAAAGCAATTAAATAGTCAAAAGTCGGAACATCTGAGTTTTGAAGAGATAATTCAAACTGCTTTCGAGTTTCGTTATGCAATTTTTTTAGAATTATATTTATGAATACACTTTCTGATAAATTATTTTGTGTGTATTCCATAATTTTGAGTGTGCAAATGTTTTTGTTAACACAATCAATAAAATTACGCAATTCTTTAGGGGATTCATATTGCATTTTTTCATAATTTAAAATTGCAGAAATATGTGAATCGATTAACAATCTTTTATTTTCGTATCTGTGTATCAGAGCTTAAAACAATGAATTGAAATCATCATCAGGTGATTCTAAATGTTTAGCTTCGTTTTTTAAAGAAGCTTTTAAATAAAATAGCTTCTGATTATTATCTAATTGAGGATTGTTAACAATCAAGTTAGTAAACTGCGTTTTAAAATTAGCAAAATCACAGTAATCACCTCCGAATGAAGGCAGTGGAATTTCAGGGAGGCGCACCTTTGTTTTGTTTTCATTTGAATGATCATTAATATTTACACTTGCGATATTACATTTATTTTCAAAAGATGCTAATAAAACTTTTAAGCTTATCTCAAGTTGTTCGAGCCTTTCATTAGCAGTGTCGATATCCTCCTCTATATCTTGCACTTGTTGCGCAGATAATTCTTGGATGTCAAAATAATGTTCTCTAATTTCCTCTAATTTATTTTGAAGAGCTTCTGTCTTTTTTAATTTTACTTCTAATGTGCTCACATTCGTTGTTTTTATATCAGTCGTATCTGTTATAAACTGCTCTAATCTTGTAATAGCAGCCTTTACAGTGCCTTTTAATCGATTAAGCTTATCCATAGTAGCTCTCAGGCTCTCTCGGACCACAATGGTGGATATGATGTGGGCTGTAAACGTTAATTTTCTTCTTATTGATTTTATTCACACTTAAAACTGCACAAGACACTTACACAACATAAATTTCACAAACTTGAATAAATTGAAAATCATAATTAATATCCATCGCGTAGTTTGGATGGAGTGTTTTTAGAGACGTGTTGATGCTTTGACGATCAACAGCTTAACTAACTTTTTTACAGACTGCTCGCTAGGGGGAGCTCGTTCTATTTCCGGAATGGAACAATTGTAATAATCAATCATCTAAATCCCCCCTTTCTCCCTTTCTTATGAAGCAAACAAAATTTAAAGTCTTAGAATATTTTATTTAAAGATTTTAGAGTTAAGTCAAAGTCTCTCCCCCCCCATTCTATGTAAATCTTTAGTAACATTAATGAATAATCAATCATCTAATCTAAGCAATCCCCCCCTTCAACCCCCGAAAAAAAACCCTACTTTGTCCCCTCAGCTCACTAAGATTAAAATTTTTAAAACTATAATTTTGTTTTTAACTTTTTCTGCTTTATTGTAACAACCAGGAAGGAAGACCGAGCTATGCTTGGTTAAAATTAGCTTTGTGTTCAACTCAATATAACAATAAATTCTCGCTGTATTATTGCTATAAAACATTTTATTTTATATCAGTTTCATTTACAGAAACAATCAATATTAAAACTATGTGCATATTTCTAAATTTTACATTACTTACATATGTACAATGAAAAGGCATCCTTCTGAACTGCATTTTTAGTTTGTTGCACACTTTCTTTTGGTAACAGAATACCTTTTTACATGCGAGAAAGATACAGCATTCTGCGCATAAAGAAGGAAACCCTCTAATCCACACCTACAAACTTGAATGCTTGCCCCTGAGCCTTGTGGATGATGATGATGGCAAACACTGCCCACGCAGGAAACTGATGGCGCTGCATAGTGCAACTCAGCTGGCCCTTTCTTTAGTCCAGTGTTATTCTGGGTATGGGAAACATGTGACCGAAATGCTCCTGGTAATTATTTCAGCATTGATAATGTTATTGCAAAGATCTGTCACAATAACACGTGTACTTGTTTCATAGCTCTCCTGATACATCGAGGTTCCGTAGTAACATGATTATGGTGTTAGTTTCAAGCTTCAGTTTGTGGTGAGTCGCTCGTATAATATAATCACTCACTTAAAAAACACCTTACTACCTTTATTCGTAGAACATTGATAAAACGTCGATTCTGACACTCTTCGTATTCGAACACACAAAAACGCGATGTAAACATTTTCGTCTGCGCTGCTATGACAACGGCTCTGGCCAGCTGCCATTCCGAACGAAGAATTTTCTCCCTTGCCTCTCTGCGGCTGCCACAGAGTATCCCCCCAGTGACGTAGGGTACCGAAGAAACGATATACAAGTGTATACTATTTTTTTTTTTTTTTTTGACTATCTGTGTCAGAATCCACGCTTGTGGAGAAAAATTACAAGGATATTTACATGAAATAAAATTGCAATATATAACAAAATATAGGCATAATGTGTAGTATGCAAAATGAACAATTTATCAACAATTTCAGTAAGTAATATAAGATGCCAGTTTTTTAGGAAAATGGACATGTCTGCCCGAACGTGTGACAGTTTTTGTTTGGTCAGGGTTACTGTCCGCTTTAAGAGAGAGTTTTAATTTAGAGTTCTCTGGAACAGTTTTCGTGGACAAGTCTGAAGTAGAAATCAAATGAGCTGGCTTCACTCGATCTATTGATACCGTAGACTTACGACCATTAAGCTCGATTGTTATAGTTTTCCCAGTTCTACTTAGGACTTTGTGAGGACCAGTATATGGTTGACACAATGGAGGTTGTACATGATCCACTCTTAGAAAGATGTGTGAACAAGATGTCAAGGAAGGGTGTATATAGAACTTCTCTTGGCAGTGAGATGATGTAGCAACTGGACTTAACTGCCGCATGGTGTTTCGTAGTTGCGTGACGAAGTTATCGTTGAAAGGTCGGATCTTGTATTCATCCAGCATATCACAGGGCAATCTCAACGTAGTGCCGTAGACAAGCTCAGCGCAAGAAGCTTGTATATCTTCCTTCACTGCTGTGCGAATGCCTAGTAAAACTATCGGTAATATTTCAGTCCACCTACTGGTTTCGTGAGCTTTGATGGATGACTTTAAATGTCGATGAAATCTTTCGATAATGCCATTCGATATCGGATGATATGCCGTTGTGCGGATCTTCTGTGTTCCCATCATTTTTGTGAATTCATCAAATATTGCTGATCGCATTTGTGGGCCTTGATCCGTGGTTATGAGCGAAGGGCAACCAAATCTTGATATCCAATGCTTTAATATGGCACTACAAATTGTTTTAGCTTGTGTATCAGATATAGGTACGGCTTCTGTCCATCTGCTAAATCGGTCAATCATCGTTAAAAGATAGCTGAAACCGTCAGATGGAGGCAAGGGACCTACGATATCTATATGTATTTGGGAAAAACGTGCATCAGGAAGAGAGAACGTGCCAAGAGGTGCTTTGGTGTGCCTCTGTATTTTTGATCTTTGACACTTCTCACAGCCACGAACCCAGTTTTTGATGTCTCGTTTCATATTTGGCCATACGTATCTGGAACAAATTAGTTTTGTGGTAGCTGCTATGCCTGGATGGGCTAGGTTGTGCAAATGTTCATATATCAGCCGACGAAAGAAACTAGGAACTAAGGGTCGAGGCGTACCTGTTGAAGTATCACATAGTAGGCTACAATCAGAAATGAGGCAAGGTTTCAATTCCAATTTGAGCGATGTACTATTATGCAGGTTCTGTAGCTCTGAATCATTTTCCTGAGCTTTTGCGAATTCCTCAAAATTTAAGATTGGAGATTTTGAAATAGAATCAATTTCAATTCTTGAGAGGCAATCTGCAACAATGTTTTCGGAACCTGGTACATGTCTAATGTCAGTGGAATATTGGGAAATGTAATCTAAATGGCGTGATTGCCGCGGCGAACATTTATGGGGATTTTGCTTAAATGCATAAATTAGCGGTTTTTGATCAGTATAAATTTGAAAAATTCTCCCCTCTAGCATGTGCCGAAATTTTTTTATTGCTGAATAAATAGAAAATAATTCCCGGTCATATGTTGACCAATTCCGCTGACTGTTGTTTAATTTCATGGAAAAAAATGCTAAAGGTTCATAACGTTCCTGATAAAACTGCATAAGGGTGCCGCCGATCGCGACATCTGAGGCGTCAACCCATATACTCAACTGAGCGCCTGGAATAGGGTGCCGTAAAAGAGCAGCCTGAGATATTGCATTTTTGGCAGCTACGAAAGCTTTTTCAGTATCTTCGTTCCAATTAAGGGGTTCTGTTTTAGGAACACGGGAACGAGATTTCTTTTTGTTTGTATGGCCTTCTAACATTTTCACTAAAGGCGCAAGTATGTGTGCAGCTTGATATATGAAAGACCTATAAAAATTAAACATACCCAAAAATCTTCGAAGTTGAGATAAGGTTGTGGGCTGCGGAAAATCGATTATGCATTTAACTTTATCTGGAAGTGGTTGAATACCATGTTCAGATATTCGAAATCCTAAGAAATCAATGGTAGGTTTACCAAATGTGCACTTGGATACATTTATGCACAAACCATATTCTGCTAATTTGGAAAATAATGCTTTTAAATGATGATAATGCTCCTCGGCATTTTTAGAGGCTATGAGTATATCATCGACGAAAGCATAGACGCCTGGTAAATCACGTATTACCTCATCTATGAATCTCTGAAATGTTGCAGATGCATTGCATAAGCCAAATTGCATGCGTGTGCTTTCGAACAATCCAAAAGGTGTGCATATCGCTGTTTTGGGAATATCATCAGGATTGATTGGTATTTGATGATATGCTTTGATGAGGTCAAGTCGACTAAAAATTTTAGTGTCACGTAAATTAGCAGTAAAATCAGCTATACATGGTATCGGGTATCTGTCTTTTTTGGTTTGCGCATTCAAGGCACGATAATCACCTACAGGTCTCCATTCCAAAGTTCCCTTTTTTGGAACCATGTGCAAAGGTGATGCATAGTTGCTACGTGAAGGTCTTAAATGTCCGAGTTGTATCATATTTTGAAATTCTGTTTTAGCAATTTTCAGGCGATCCGGAGCCAACCTGCGGGGTTTTGCCACAACTGGAGGTCCTTTTGTTGAAATAAAATGCATTGTGTTGTGTTTGACAGGCTGATTGGGATCTGGTAATTTTGTAATAGATGGGAATTGTTTAAGAAGTTCATTATATATATTATCAATATTGATTGTTTTTACTGAATGAATTAATGCACATTTCATGTGACCTGTTGTTTCAAATTTTGTTTTTAAATCTCTTAGACATTTGTGGCGGAGATCTGGAACCAATTCGAAATTATGGAGAAAATCTGCTCCCAAAATTGGTGTACTAACATTTGCCACTAGAAAAGTCCAATTAAATTTTCGTCTTAACTTAAAATCTAGAGAAAGGGTTTGTTGACCATAAACATTTATAGGGGAAGAATTAGCAGCCAAAAGCGTTTGTACGGGTGGATTCCGTTTTTGTACATTGTTGGCAGGAAGGATTGACACGTCCGAACCGGTGTCGACCAGAAAAGAAACATTTGTAGTCCGGTCTCTAATGAACAGGCGACGTGACTGTTGAGGCAAAGAATAAGTCGCCTCTACTCTTTGCTGGTTTCATTTCCCGCCCAAGAACACGGCTTTATGCATTTTTCTTCCCTACAATTTTTTCCAAATCGTCTATGATACCAACAGATACTTGAATCCCGATTATCACTATTACTTCGCCCTCGAGGTTTACTCCAGTTTCTGCGGTATGGGGACCGACCACGTGAAACAGCAAGCTGATCGATGCGCTTATTTAATTTTTCGATTTCTTTCAATAATTTACCCTCTATCGCCTGTTCATTCGAGCAGGACACGGCAATTGCAGAAGCTGGGGAAGGGGTAACTTCTGAAATACGATATGAAATTTCCGCTGCTTTATCAAGGGTTAATTCAGAAACAGCCGCTAAAATTGTCTGAACAGAATTTGGTAATCGTTGCAAAAACAATTCTAACATTAAATTGTCTGGAACATTTAGGGATTCCGCGCGACGTTTCATACTACGTAATAAATCTGAATAAATGATTTCCTAGTTCTTCTCCAGACAAGAGCTGTCGTATCTCTTGCTGGGATGATTCACCTGAGCGCGCAATTAATTCCTTTTTTAAGACACCATAAGGGTCAGTAGCATCTGGTTGCATTAAAATATCACGAATGATTGATGCAACATCGGGTGGAAGATGCGAAACTATATAATTATATTTTGTAACAGATTCTGATATTGCTCTGGGGGTAGCTAAAGCAAATGTGCTTTCGCACATCACAAACCATAGCGCAGGATCTGATCTGTTATATAATGGAATTTGAACAGCATCGACACTAGACATGATTTATGGTAATAAATATATAAAATAGTACAATCAAACCAAAATAAATTCGCGAGTTAAATTTTTCTAATAAAATAACAGAAAAAATATCAGGAAAATGACTCAGAAGAACTTATCTGCTTTCCATCGAGCCGCTGTAGAACGATGTATTCTTTGAAAGATGAAGATGATCGGATAACATTCCAACTCATCTAGGAAGGCTGATGCTCTATATAAGAACAGTCCATGGTCACCATTGTGGTGAGTCGCTCGTATAATATAATCACTCACTTAAAAAACACCTTACTACCTTTATTCGTAGAACATTGATAAAACGTCGATTCTGACACTCTTCGTATTCGAACACACAAAAACGCGATGTAAACATTTTCGTCTGCGCTGCTATGACAACGGCTCTGGCCAGCTGCCATTCCGAACGAAGAATTTTCTCCCTTGCCTCTCTGCGGCTGCCACAAGTTCATGTGGTGACAAATTTCCAATGTCCATGGTATTAAAAAATTCTGGGATGAATTCTAGCCCCCTGGTTGATCTTTTACTGTGTCAAAGCTATTGTAAAATATAGATTCCCTCAGATGCCTTCCAATAACGACAGAATTTATTTTACTTACGATTGGTTGAACCATGTATCTTGTCTCCAATTGGGAATTTCTAGAAAATTCTTTCAGATTATGAAAGCCATTTTTTTGCTAAATGTTGCCAAAATTACACCAAATTTGGCAATATTCTTTCATCTGGCACCAAGCATGTGTTTTGGCATTGGTAAATTTGAAAGTCGATTTTCCTGCCCAATGTCGCCAAATTTAGCTAAATGTTGCAATTTTGCGATGTTCTACAACTTAATAACTGTTTCAACCTTCATTCCCATTGAAATGCGTTGACCCATAGTGACCCACTAATCAAATTTTCTCAAAAATATGACCTAGTCAGAATGGTCTTCTCATACCTTAAAATTATTAAGAGCCGTTTTTTAGATAAAATTTGCACACACACATGATTTGCTTGTATTATCATGCAAGATGATAGTATTTTCGAGTGACACAGCTTTAAGCCCAAAATCGTAGAATGGCGGAACTCATGTTTACAGCTAACTTGAGATCAAATGGAACGCAAAAAGCCGCCATTTAATAATTCAGCAAATATAGCTCATATTGTTCTGATTATATTTATAAGTCTTATATCTGCAGTCTAATCCTATTCTGAATTTTTTTACATTTCTACGTGCAGTATATTTTGAGATCTGTAAACCCATTTTTTAAGTATTTATGGCCATGTAAGTTTGTCCTTTTTTTTCTCCGAAATGGCCTGAGCGATTTTTTAAAAATTAATATACAGGGTGTCCACTCTCAATGGCGTCCAATGGCTAATTCCTAAACCGTTAGTCATAGACATATAGTTCCATTACAAAAATGTTTTAAATGAGGTAAAGAAATTTTTTAAAAGCGATTTGGGCCAATAAAAACAATTTTTAAAAAAATTATGAAATTTAAATTTTTATAGGTCCTCCGGTCCTATAAGTTATATTTAATAAACTTTTCCTATTACGCTGACAAGTAAGACAAAAAAAGTCCCATCTATATAACACTAAAATTTACCGAATTATGAAACTTTAAAAATGAATGACTTATGTCACTTTTCTACACCTGAATACAAATGAGTTCGGCCAGATTTTGAGGGGTCATATATCAAGTGCTTAAAGTATTCGAAGAACTTATTTCATATGTATCTGTGCTTTGAATAAAATCGTACAGGTATTACAACTGATGTGAGTTAACTTTTATTAAGTTTCAAATTGGCTAAAATAATTGTATTTCAACATATGTTTCATTTTGTAAGGATTTAAGACTGTTTCTTTTCATGATTTCTTTTAACAAAAACTGTGTTATTTTTATAAGTTTTTATTTAATTTCAACGATCGTATGTATGTTTTTCTAATCCAAAATTTGTACTCGAACTCACTTTCAAATATTCGATCGAGATTAAATTTTACATACTGATGTAAATCCGATGACAATGTAATATTATTATGATATTCAGTGATTACCCATTTACACTTATTTTACAGGATAACACAAAAAATTTCGGAAGGATTACCGCCAAGAAGTTTAAGAAAAAGTTTTAGATTAGATAACACAAGTCTCCGATGGTTGTGCTGTTTAAATTTTATGTATTTTTTAGCACTGAATCCGAAAATTACCTTAATTTTTAACCATCATGTCAGGATTTTTTGCATATCATAGTCAAAGTTAAAAAATAACAGAAATAGGATACTACAAAATAGAGGAGATGACTGTATTTTTTAACTTTTGATGATTGATTTTTATGCTCTTTTTAGCACTGAATCTGAAAAGGACCTTCATTTTTAACCATCACGTTAGAATTTTTTTGCAAATCGTAAATGTCAAAGTTAAAATATAGCAAAAATCTGATACTGTAAAACTGATGTAAAACATTTTTTATTTTATTTTATTCGATAATTTTTTCAATTTTTGGCTTTAACTGGGATGCTTACAGCTAAATAGCTGAGGGGTCCAATGAGGTGAGGGAGGAGGTTCAATTTTAACTTTGAAATTTACAATTTGAGAAAAATTCTGGTGTGATGGTTAAAAATGAAGGTCATTTACGGATTCAGCGGTAAAGAATACATAAAGATCAATTATCAAAAGTTAAAAGCACAACAATGACATCTATTTTATAGTATCAAAATTTTGCTATTTTTTTCTTTTTTCCTTTAAAATTTATGATTTGCAAAAAATCGTTACGTGATGGTAAAACAAAAACATGAAGGCCAATTTCATATTCAGCAATACAGAATACAAAAGAACCAATTATCAAAAGCTAAAACTTTTAATTTTCATCATTTTAGTTAACAAAAATTCTGTTTTTTTCCTTCTTATATGTTTATTACAAATTGTATATTTTACATTAATATGCCAGAATGATTAAAGATTTCAAATTTATATTGCAATGTTAATTTTACTCTCAACAACTTTATTAATATATCTGTCGAAATTATAATTCTACTAAATTTGTGAATGACCCCTAATTTGCAGCAAAAAATATGTTCCAACTTTAAACAGTTATTACTCGGTCAATTTTAATCGTAGAAACAACATGACTTTTTTTGTCTTACTTGTCAGTGAAACAGGAACATTTTATTAAATATAACTTATAGGACAGGAGGACCGTATAAAAATTTAAATTTCATAATTTTTTAAGAAACGTTTTTATTGACCCAAATTGCTTTTAAAATATTTCTTTACCTCATTTAAAACATTTTTGTATTGGAACTATATGTCTATGACTAACGGCTTAGGAATTAGCCATTAAACACCATTGAGAGTGGACACCCTGTATAATATGAATCGGTTTTAGATGAAGCGAATAAAGCTTTCTCTATTTTTAGGAAAACTGTTTTTTCATTTAATCCAGCTAAAAAAGGGGACTATATATTTTTTCTGCATCCTATGGAATTTCATCGCAAGTGCATGACAAGTCATTCTTGTATTCATTTGCATGCCTTCTTTTTATCCACTTTCGGGGAAAGATACCTGTGAAAGATCTTGCACAGTGGATAGGGTGTTGGAGTAGTAACCAAAGTGCATGGGTTTTGCCCTCCTTGATGTTTTAACATTTCTTTTCAGATTTTTGTTTTGATCTTTTTTAAGTCAGTTAATAAAGAGTAGTTGACCTTTATTATCAGTTCGTTTGCAATTTTTTATTGTCAATTAGATCATTAAATAATTTTTTTTTTAAATCGTAATTAGGTTAAACAAAATTAAATTACAACAAAGTTAAATGAAATAAAACTTCATTAAGTTTTTAAATTTATATAAGCTATTTTTTGTTTTTAAATGAACATTTACTATAATTCTATAATAATATCTCCTAAACTTGCATTAAATATATTTTTATGTTAGAATTTTAGTAACAGATAAATATCAAATTAGCAGAATTATTAAAGTTTTCATTTTTATAAATTAAGTATTATCCTTCATCTCTATTAATTTACTAGTATTCTTTTGTACCAATTACTAGTTCATCTATAGTAAGATATTTAAAGATATATAATAAAAATAGTTTTATAATTAAAAAAAAATTATTATTGTTATTTAAATATGTAATTAATATTATAATATCATCGATAATTTTTATATTTTTCATATAAAAATTATCGATGCTGGATTAATTTGGACTCATGGTTGCTTCAGGATTGTAGTTCATGAAGCTATCGCATCTTGTGCTGCAATTGCAGCCTTACCAACATTTAAAAGTGAAGGGTAGCAGGCTAGGTGTGTTGTTCCAGGTGGTTCAAATGGAAGAGCATTAGTGGGCTGAATCAAAGACCCAAGTTTGAACCCTGGCCTGGATACTTTTTCACTCTGGTGGCAATATGAAAAAAAGAATTCATGTAATTAAATTTAGATTTCTTGGGCGTAAGTCAACATTTAAAATTATTATGTATAATTTATGTGTATAATACATTTATTTTACTCCAAAATTTATTATTTATTTTATAAAACACAGTTTAAGTTAGTCATTAGAAGGGTGATTTTGCATCAGGTGAATAATTTTGCATAATTGTATTTTATAATCCTGACCAAAGAGGGTGACAGTATTAAACTATATTA
This sequence comes from Maratus speciosus, assembly GCA_963932465.1. Taxonomy (NCBI): domain Eukaryota; kingdom Metazoa; phylum Arthropoda; class Arachnida; order Araneae; family Salticidae; genus Maratus; species Maratus speciosus. Next base: position 79,084,912 of record OZ010792.1, read on the forward strand.
GAGGTTTTGAGGTTGAAAATGCAAGTACTTCCAGTTTCTGAAGTCATACATGCTTTGCTCCATTCGATATTCTGTCGACCCTAATGCCCACAATACCATATCTGCAACAATATGTTCAGTTTTAATTTTTAGCACGAAATTTCATAAATAATGTATATTTCAAGTCATTACATCAATAATTATATAACAGCAATAATTGTATAAATATTAAAAATAAAAGATTTAAATATTTTTTTATTATTATTATTGTGTAAAACTGAATAAATGGGGGATAAATAAAATTATATGAAAAAATTGTATGTATATATACATATACCGTAATTTCCATCCTATAATCCACGGCAGCACTTAATCCGCATATGCAATTTTTCTTTTCACCAGAAAAAAGTTAGCAGAAAATCTGCACTATTAGCGAATCGAATATAATTGATTTTATTGAATCGAATATTGGATTCATCAATATTAAATTCACGGCCTGCTGCTCTGTTTCCCATCTTTTCTGCATTTTCTACAACTTTTAATTTGAATTCGATGGTATAACTCGTACGTTTTTTGCGAGGCACGTTTTCAAAGATACACTGACGCTATCACTAAAGAGATGGGATGGTGGCAAAAAGTTCTTAATGTTAAAAAATACTGTTCTTTCTTTCTTATGTAAGCTTGTTTGTTACAGAGCATGCGCACAATGAGTACCAAGTGCACAAAAGCAGGTAGTGATGGGCGATTCTTGAAAATTCGACAATCGAGAAAAATCGTCATCGTAAAAAATTACAATCGATATAGCCATCGATTAATTCCTAGAATCTACAATCGAGATGTTTTACAATCGATTATAACGAGAGAGCTAAAAACAATTGTTGGAAAACTTAGCTATTATTCTGGCCGAAATTTTCATAGTAGTGATGGGGTTTGCTCGATAATTCTGCTATCGTAATTATTTTCTCCTGATTTAGGCTTAAGGGGTTACTTCAGTCAATTGAAAAGACCTGCTCGCTAAAGCTAATCTTATGGAAGAAATTTATAAAGATATCTCATTTGAATTTCAGTATTTTAAAATGATTTTCTTTGCATTGGAATAAATTCCCCTTTCTTCTTTATGAAACTGCAATGTCCAAATCGCGTAACTATGGCGCATTTGATGAATCAAATAACCTTTCTACTGTTTAGATAACTCCAAAAAGTTTGATACAGTTTAAAGTTCCCCTAAATGTTAAATACTGTGTAATTTCTCCATTGATCGAAAACAAAAGTTTCTTTTGAAAAACGTAAGGATAGTAAGATAAAGATACCTGCCAAGAGGCTGCCTAACACGGAAACTGTTTTCCAGTACCTAGCGATTCCAACATGACTCTTTAAGTCTGTATCGAAATCCAAAGTAGCTACTTTATGACACATTTAAAAACTCATTTTTTATTTTAGACGCATTAGCTAGAATCGATTAGCATTTTCTTCTTTTCGATAAAGGCAGAAGGTTTGATACAAATTAAAGTTCCCTAAATGTCTAAAGTGTATCAAATGCTGTGGAATTTCTCCGTTTATCGAAAACAAGGCAGCTTTATCGAAAAACGTAAGGATAACCAGACATATATAACTACTGAGAGGGAACCTGCCTAACACGGAAATTGTTTTCCAGTGCCTAGCGATTCCAACATGATTCTTCAAGTCTGTATCGAAATCCAAAGTAGATAGTTTCTGATACATTTACTAGCTCATTTTTTATTTTAGGCGCATTAGCTAGAATCGATTAGCATTTTCTTCTTTTCGATAAAGGCAGAAGGTTTGATATAAGTTAAAGTTCCCTAAATGTCTAAATTGTGTCTAATGCTGTGGAATTTCTCCGTTTATCGAGAAACATAAGGGCAACCAGACAAATATAACTGCTAAGAGGGAACCTGTCTAACACGGAATTGTTTTCCAGTGCCTAGGGATTCCAACATGACTCTTCAAGTCTGTATCAAAATCCAAAGTAGCTAGTTTCTAACACATTTACTGCTTATTTTTTATTTTAGGCGCATTAGCTAGAATCGATTAGCATTTTCTTCTTTTCGATAAAGGCAGAAGGTTTGATACAAGTGAAAGTTCCCTAAATGTCTAAAGTGTGTCTAATGCTGTTGAATTTCTCCGTTTATCGAAAACAAAGGAGTGTTATCGAAAAATAGAAAAATAAACAGACAAATATATCCGCTAATAGGGAATTCTATAACTAAAATAAAACATCAATGGACTTCATTTTTGGTATTTTGGATAATTTTAATTTTCCAATACTTACCAACGTGGTATTAGATGATGGATTTGGAAAAGGTAGAAGAAACGCCCCCCCCCCCCCCCCCAAAAAAAAAGGGGGCATTAGGCCCCAAACTGACAGGGCAGACCAAGGATGAAAGTTAACTTCATGTAAGAGAGGACTAGGGGAAGTTGAGAATGATAAAAAAAACTAAACCATTGAATAAGAAAAAAATTGAAGAAAAGAAAAATGGTAAAAGAACAAGTGAAGCGTGTGATTAGAGCCAGACAAATGAAGAGGGGCCCGATGGGCCACAGCTGGTCCAGAATGAGTGCCCAAGTAGTCAGAATGGGTCAAGAACTTGGAGAATAGTATCTACAATGAAGAAAAACAATGAGACAAAACATTATGAAAAACAGATGAAAAATACAAATAGCCTGAGGCTAAAAGTAAAATGTTTCACTGGGCGGCGTCCCCTGGTGGTAGTAAAAATAAAATTGATACGAGAAGATAGGGGAGAGTGAAAAGACTTTATTTTGTGAATTTTATAATTTTTGGACAAACAGTATACTAAAGGTTTGAAGAAACAAAACTTTAAAGTGCCCTCTTGAGGCGAAGAAGGGAGTTAAAATTAAGAAACATATGTCCATATTTTTTATTAGATTTTAGACACAATTTGATGTTAGTCTTATAATTTTCCTATAAGTGCAAGATACCGTACCACAGTACGAAAAAAACCGCTGCTAAGTATATTCCTTTAGAGCATTTTAAGCCCAGGGGTCTAAAATTAACGGTGGATTGACAAAATGAAGGTAGATTTAGAAAGGTTATGAGATTACCCTTATTTTAATATGTTACATGAGTGGGGTAAAATAATTTTGAAAAATCCTCTTTCCTGAGGCGACACTTAAAATCTTGAAAACACATAATTGCAGTGCAGTTTTGTTTTAACAATAGCATTCTAATATTAAGATATATGGGACAGCTTAGGAGGGCTAAAATAAGAGAAACATTGAAAATCAAAGACAAACTGGCGCCGCCAAATTCACTAGAGAACTTCTATATCAAGAACTGAAACCCGAACTGATAACTTAAACCACTATGCCTCCTAACCCATATCGGTTAATAACAAAAGCGAATGGAAAAGAACATGTACTCCTTTGGGAAATCATGACTTACACCAGAAGCACGGTAAGTTTGACTCTTCTGAAAGCTTCCTGTCTCTCGCCCTCTCTCTCGCACTTCGAGATATATTTTCTGCTGCTCTTCTCTCCTCGTTTACCTGGAGGAGAGAGCTCTCTCGAGGGCAAACCTCTCGCTTGCTTTGAGATATCTCACCGATTGTAACTCATCGCTTCCCATTGCCATTCTCGTTTCTCGCTCTCGGTCTCTATTCAACATTTCATATGACATTGTCGAGAATGAAAAATCAGTTTTCGTCCTTCCTCGAAATGTTACTCTCGATGATTGTCATTTCACGCTCGGCCAAGAAGGACCGAGATGAGATATCGAGGGGTGAGCTGGACAGAGAAATAAGCATGACAATGATCTGTAAAATGAAGCTTTAATTTTCAATGTTTTTCTTATTTTAGCCCTGCCAAGCTGTCACATACCCGGAGCCCTCTGATAAATATTATTTATTAAATATAAAGATTTCAAAGAGGAAGGTGGGTCGGGTGAATTCCGAGGACGTGAGAGTGGGCGGGGCGCAATTAAAAAAAAAAATTACCGAACTCTTCCTGTGACATATTATCGAAAAACCCTTTGACAACTCTTTCATATTATGAACCTTTCTTCCCCCGAAGGTAAAATTCAGGGGGTGGGGAGGGGGCGAAAAAATTTTTAAAACCGTAGCCGATTTCTATAATAAATTTAAATATCATTTTAGATGTCTTCCGGTAAATATTATTTATTGAACATAAAAATTTTAAAGTGGGGGCTGCGTTCCGGGGCGAAAGAGTGGGCCCAAGGGGGGCGGGAGGGGGAGCAATTTTCAAACTTTTTTTGGACCGGTCATGTGATATGTTATCGGAAAGCTCTCGAATGACTCTTTCATATTATGAGACTGTCTTCCTCCCCTCCTCAATTTGGCTCCCACTGCGGGGGGTAGTTTTTCCGTTTTTATCATTTTAGATCGGATTTTTTTATGGAGCCCTCCGATAAATATTATTTATAATATTATATGAAATTTCAGGACACTTTTTTAAATTTAGCCAAGACCCCTCATGTGACATATCGTTGGAAAGGTTTGTGACTACTTATTGATGTTATGCACTTCCGGTGGCCGTCCCCCCACTTTGCCCCCCGGGGGACACTTTTCCAAATATAGCCAAGGCCCCTCATGTGAGATATCGTTGGAAAGGTCAGTGACTACTTATTGATGTTATGCACCTCCGGTGACAGTCCCCCCCCATTTCCCCCCCGGGGGACATTTTTCCAAATTTAGCAAAGACCCTTCATGTGAGATATCGTTGGAAAGGTCTGTGACTACTCATTGATGTTATGCACCTATGGTGTCCATCCTAACCACTTTGCCCCCCCCGGGGGTTCGTCCCCCCTTGCCCCCCCCCCACGGGAGGCACTTTTCAAAATTTACCCAAGACTTCTCATGCGAGATATTGTTGGAAAGGTCTGTGACTACTTATTGATGTTATGCACCTCCGGTGACAGTCCCCCCCACTTTGCCCCCCGGGGGATACTTTTTCAAATTTAGCCAAGACCCCTCGTGTGGGATATCGTTGGAAAGGTCTGTGACTACTTATTGATGTTATGCTCCTCCGGTGACAGTCCCCCCCCACTTTGCCCCCCCGGGGGACACTTTTTCAAATTTAGCAGAGACCCCTCATGTGAGATATCGTTGGAAAGGTCTGTGACTACTTATTGATGTTATGCTTCTCCGGTGTCCGTCCCCCCACTTTGCCCCCCCCCCCCCCCCGGGAGACACTTTTCCAAAAATATAGCCAAGACCTCACAAGTGAGATATCGTTGGAAAGGTCTGTGACTACTTATTGATGTTATGCTCTTCCGGTGTCCGTCCCCCCCACTTTGCCCCCCGGAAGACACTTCTTCAAATTTAGCCAAGACCCCACATGTGAGATATTGTTGGAAAGGTTTGTGACTACTTATTGATGTTCTGCACTTCCGGTGACCGCCCCCCACTTTTCCCCCACGGGGGACACTTTCCTAAATTTAGCCGAGACCCCTCATGTAACATATTGTTGGAAAGGCCTATGAACACTTACTCATGTTATCCACCTCCCGCACCCCTCCTTCCTCTTTGCCCCCACGGGAAGGACCACTCATGTGACATATGGTTCGAAAGGCCTAAAGACCTGTGACGACTTATTCATATTATGCAGCTACTGTGTCCCTCCGCTCACTTTGACCCCCTCCCCCAAGAGATCTGGTCCGAGGTTTCGAGATTATATTTTTTTACAAGATTTTGTACTGCGTGCACACCACGCCTGCTATACGGTGTCGTATATAGCGGGTAACCTGTTCGTGATTTCATATTACAAGAATACGTATAACTTAGGGGCCCCGATTAAAGGAGGGGCCCACTAGCGGGCGAAGTCACCTAGTCTTTATTAACGCCGACTCATTCCAGTTCACCCGCAGACTATTCTTGATAAATGTATGACGTATATAATATATAATATATGATGTATAAAAGCAATTGGCAAACTGGAGTCATCGAGAAAAAATTTACACAATCGAAAAGTATCGAGATGTCCATACAATCGAGAAAATCGAGAAAAACATCTCGTTATCGCCCATCACTAAAAGCAGGCAGCCAGATTAAGAGATTGTGTGCTGCTGCCATCTATTGAGAAAGTAGCAAACCAAAGTAAGAACGATGATAAAAATTATCGTTTTTTTTTTTTTTCAAAAGTGAAAAAAAAAAATCAGATAATCTACAGCGGCCGATTATCTGCATCGGAAATTTTTTTGAATTTTTTAGAAGATTATCTGCAGATTATAGGCCGGAAATTACGGTATATACATATCTATAATAATAAAGAAAGAAGTTTGTGTGTGAGTGAGTGTGTCGACGGTGTTCTGAAGAGACCACTGCATGTAGAGCTACAAAATTTGGGGAAAAGATATCTATATATATATATATATAGATCTATATATGAAATTTTTTGATTAGATTTTTTTTATTTGATTTTTTATGCGATTTTTAGCACTTTTTTAAGTTTCGAGGCGATTTTTCCATATAAGTGAGAAGAATATGGTTTCTTTCTTTTAACCCAATATAGTAAATTTTGTTCTCTTTTCAAAAAAGTTTATTCGGAATTCGTGCAGCGATTTTTGAATTTTTAGCGAATTTTTTATGCAATTATTGAACAGCATTTAATGCATTCCCATACCTATAAGGAGGTTATCATAGAGGGACACAGTTCTGTCGCCAAATGCCGCCAAGTTTGTTGCCAACTTGGCGGTATATTGCCAAATTTGGCGACCAAAATGAGTCACCAAAAGTGATGCCAACTTGGCGATATCAATAATAATTCGCCAAATTCCCATAGACTTCCATTGTAAACCAATATGGATTACTTGCTTACAGAAAATCAACAAATTGAGATATTATAATGCAACAAAAACTAATATTTACTTAAGAGATTATATTAATTCGATTTTTCCACATTAAGAAAAAGAATACGGTTTCTTTCTATTAACCCAATATAGTAAATTTTATTCTCTTTTCAAAAAAGTTTATCTGGAATTCGTACAGCGATTTTTGAATTTTTAGCGAATTTTTTATACGATTATTGAACAGCATGTAATGCATTTCCATACCTATAAGGGGGTTACCGTAGGGGGGATCCAGTTCTGTCGCCAAATAACGCCAAGTTTGTTGCCAACTTGGCGATATCTCTAATATTTCGCCAAATTCCCATAGGCTTCCACTGTAAAACAATAGGGTTTACTTGCTCACAGAAAATCAACAAATTAAGATATTTTAATGCAACAAAAACAAATATTAACTTAAGGGATTATATTAATTATATTTAAGGGAGTCCAAATAAATTAATTACGAATAAAAGTAACATGAGCTAATGCTTAGCATGATTTCCAAAACATAAATTTTAAGAGAGCCCACAGTTCAAAGGAATTAGATTTGAAACTTTTATCCAATTATACAGTACAGGACCCATTATCCGGAATTCGGAAGGACCTGAAATCCAGAAAAAAAAATTTTGAAAAATTTTCTAAATTTGTAAATTTTTACTAAAATTTTGAAAATTTTAGAAAATTTTACAGATTTGTAATTTTTTTTTTATCTATTGTGTTGCAATGTGTAACCACTAAAATATGTTACATCAGTGATGGGGGAGCATGGTCCCCCCCCCTCCCTCGCCGAAATTAGAAAAAAATAATTTTTTTTGTCAAATTTTAGTTTAAAATTTATATTACAATTCGTTTTTTTAAAATCATCAGATATTTCACACCCTCTCTCTCTCACTTCGCCAAAATATTATGGCTACACAATTGTGTTACTTGAATCAGGGATGATTCTGAGTAAAAAAAAGAAAAAAATTCTGAAATTCAGAGCAATTTTTTTTAAGTTTACAGAAAAAGGGAGCTAGAAAAAATCGCTCCTCTGCACTAATTATGAGTTTTCTTTCCACGATCTTTTAACGAAATTCTCATTTGTACACGATCTTTTCACGAAATTAAGGACTTTTTGTGATCCTTTGAAGAAATTTTTTTTACTATCTTTTGACGAAATTTGCGTTTTTTTCCCGTGGATCCACTGACTAAATTTTCGTGTTTTTCGCGATTTTTTGAAGAAATTTTTTTTTCACTATCTTTTGACGAAATTTGCGTTAGTTTCGCGAGATTTTGACAAAATTTCCTTTCTTGGGATCTTTTGACGAAATTTCTGATTTTATTCACAATCTTTTGACAAATTTGCAGTTTTTTTCGCGATCTTATGACGAAATTTGCGGATTTTTTTTTGCAATCTTTTGACAAAATTGCTGGGTCTTTTTCGATCCTTTGAAGAAATTTGTGTTTTTTTGTGATTCTTTGACGAAATTTGCGTTTTTCCCGCAATTTTTTTGACGGAATTCGGGAGGACCTGAAATCCGGAAAGCCTTCGGTCCCGAGGATTCCGAATAATAGGTCCTGTACTGTAGTAAATTTTGACTTTCGTGATTTTTGAACTTTTTGTGATTTTTAATGCGATTTTTACGTTTCTTCGGGATCTGCTGCAATTTTTTGATATTCCATTTTCGACCTAAAGTACATTCAGCCCTCATTTCAATAAAGTTTATTCGGATTTTGTATAGCAATTTTCGAATTTTTCGGGAATTTTGTATGTGATTTTTAGTGTATTTTAGCGATTTGCTACTATTTTTCCTCATTAGTGAAAGGAATCAACTTGCAATCTTCGAATATAATATATATATATATTTTTTTCTCTTTTCAGAATTTGAGAAGCGATTAAAAAAATTTTCGCGATATCTTATTGTGATTTTCAGAGCTTTTTCGTAATTCCTGCTGTTTTTTGACGTACCCGGGCAACGGCGGGCAAGTTCGCTAGTATATATATATATATATATATATATATATATAGAAAGAAAGAGAGAGAGATAAACAAAGAAAGAAATTGTTTTAGGTCATTAAAGGGTTAAATAATAAAGGTATTACGAAATTCAAACCTGGTATTAAAATTTTAAATCTTTGAAATGCTTTATTTTTTTAAGTTTTTTCTTACTTGTTATTTTGTAGTAAGAATAGATATTATTTAAAATTATTATAGGTGGTGAGGCAGAATTTAGATAGTTTACTACCCCCCCCCCCCCCCCCGACAATTTTTTATTTGGGTATTAGTTTGGTCATTTAACTACTGACTGTCATTTAAAAAATGAATTACAGTAGAAGATCTTTATAACACAAACCTAAAAACGCAAGGTTGTGCGTTACATAGAATTTTGCATTACATAGATCACATTTCACACATAATTAAATTTACCTTTATAAATATGGCCAAATACGTCTAAAACATATGAAAGTACTGTAGAGTATGTTTATACCGCATTCCTTGTTATCAGAAGTTGTGCAGATTATAAATTTTTGCATAATATTGATCATTCCACACATTGTCAAATATACTTTATAAACAGGGTCCAGATATACCTGGACCCAAATATTTCATTATATTACTCATTTTCAAAAATGTTTAGTGTGATAATAGCAATATTTTTCATTAAAAAAATTCTAAATTAAGGAGATAAAGTTGAATTAATGTATCAAATTTAGTTTTCTAAAGACTAGCAATTATTTACAATGTGAATTCAGGTGCTTTTTAACTGCAAAATTCATTGTTTACGTCCAAGAAGTTGTGCATTATATAGAGAATTGTGTTATAAAGGTCTTCTACTGTATATTTATATACACATAGTCATAGAAACGAAAAACTTTGCATTCAGTTTGGATGAATATTTTTATTAATTATTGTTTTTTATATATCTATATATATATATATATACATTTACTCTCTATATATAAAATCTTAATGAAACGAATTTATTAAACGATTTTATGAAACGACTGATTAAACAACTGAGTAAGTTTTATGGCTCTTAAAATATGTAAGTTTTGGCAGGGAAATTAGCATCAATTATCTCTATTGATACACAGATGTCAAAACTGGTAGTAAAAATTTAAAATTTGAATTAGTTTTCGAAATATTAATTTTTTTCTTATTATAATTACATTTTTGTAGTGACAATCTGTAATGGCAACAAAATTACTCCATTTTTTTGGTAAAAAGGGGGACAACATGGAAAAACTATAGGGATAATTAGATTTCTTCATCAATTTCAAATTGATAATTGAAATTATCTTTTATTTCAATCGTTAGTGAAAAAATATTGTGATTAAATTATGTTTTTCAGGAAAATTTGAAAAAATAAAAATCAGATTTGTTTTTTGTTACGAAAAGTGAAATTATTAAAATCAGAAAGAAAATTTAAAATAAGAATTAAATGATCATGTGTCAAAAGCAGAAAATAAGGTAAGTTACATCAAAATATTTACACATAAATACAAAAAAAATGTACGAAAACTTTAAAATAGTAAAATTATTACACTCGAAATGCATTTAATGGGGATAATTACATCATATCTAAAATTCCCAAATATTAAATATCGTCATAATTAAAGTGAATTTACTGTATTCTTCAATTCGGTTCAAGGCTATATAAATCACCATTTTACAAATTGTGTTGTTGCACGAATACTGCTTATTGTACTTACCACAATTGGAGATGATTACAGAAATTTTTTTTTACACTTAAAAGAATATCATTAGTTTAGCATTTATTTCCAGCTAATAATCCATAAAGAAATGGACCCTATTCTTCCTTTCGGTTCGAAGCCATAAAAATCACCATTTTACCAATTGTGACGTCACAGGAATACTGTCCATTATTACGCATGTAAAACTTTTAATGTTGAATATTAGATTATATTTGAAAAGCTCAAGTAATCATACACTTTTAAATAAAATATGTACCCGTGAATCTTAAAAAAGAAATTTTAAAAGAAATAAATTATTACATGAGGAACGCATTTAATAGTGAAAATTACGTCATATAATAGAACAATACATTTAAAACGATTTTCATTTCAAAGAATTTTAATGTTACGGCACATGATATAAAAGTAGTGTGACTAGCAAATTTGTTTATACATTATATCATTTCATGCAGTGTAAATACAGGTAAATGTATGCGCAAAATACTTTTGATTTATTTTGCATGAATTACTATTTGATAAATGCATTTTAGAAAATCCGGACATTCTTATTAAATATTATAAACAATATACATTGATAAATATACATGATGGTGTATTAAAATTTAAAAAAAGAAGTTATGAATAAGCTATATCTGTTTGTGAAAATATCTAGAACTCGATCAAAACATAAAATATAAGCTTAAACATTTCAAAATAAAATTCTTTTCAATACCGTGGTTCTGAAAGTTATTCCCAAGCAGACGGAGTTTTTAAACTTCGAAACTAAAAAATGGAAATTGTCCATAGTGTTGTTATAAAAGTCAGAAAGATAACGACATTTTTAACCTAAGCATTTCATACAAGCTGATTTTCAAATGTATAACTGATCTTACTTATCAATCCTGAAAACCGCCATCAATTGTTATGACAGGGATGGATGAGGCCATTGTAATCGAAAAATACCCCATTCAATTTGAAAATAATGGCAACCCGATTACAGAAGATAGCCATGCTATAATGATAATATCATTCAATCTTCCGTAATCTGGTAATATTTTTAAAACAGGCCATATTACCATGTTTTTGGCGTCTGTGAAGCCTGAGCAGGGCTTGGCGAGCGAAGTTTGCAGGAAGAAGAGCCCCCTAGTACAGGGTTGGCGAACCTTTTTGTTGCCGGGTGCCAAATTTGATAAAAAAATATTTTACGTGATCATGACGTGCCAACTAAAATACAAATTCAGTAGGTGGTAAAAAATGGCTTAAAATAACTTAAAAATTTCTATTATGATTTAAAAAATAGGAAGAACATACATGTAGGTATTATATGCTATAATAATTAGGGAAACAAATATATTTTAGAAATTTATTAAAAAAAATAATGCGATGTAATTTAATTTCTGTTGTTGCATCTTAATATCTAGTTAATTTTAATGCAAACTGAACAGGATTCGTCTGATAGTTTCAGTTTGAGTTTTGATATTATTCATTTGAGAAAACAGTCATACGAAAGCATAGGCAGAAAAACTATTAAAATGACAAAAGTCAGTTTCTTTGAATAGCTCTGAAATAAATTCCAAATTTGCCATAACTTTACCATTGGAATTTAGTAGAGTCTAACAACCAATTCTTGTCGATAGTTTTCAAATATGGTGTTTGGTTGAAAAAAATTTGAGACCATAATTAATTAGATTGTAATATAATATGTTGCAATTAATTTTTTTCAATTTCCATTTAATCTAGAAAAGATCACTCGCAATTTTGAGTAATCTCACTTTATTTTGATTTAGAGCAACAAGCAAGGTCATGCCAAAATTATTCTTTCGCGTGCCAAAAGTGGCGCGCGTGCCATACGTTCGCCATCCCTGCCCTAGTATGTATATCTATATTATAAAGGACAAACATATCTGTACGTAATGCATACGTCATTCTGTGAATAGCAACATTTGAAATTTGAAATGAAATTTCGGTTTTGGAATTTTCGCAACAGCAAATTTTTAAACTTTTAAACACAAATCTTCACATCTTCTGCACATTTTCAATTTTTATTCCATGGTATAGTGGAAAAAATGTACTTTTAAATGCAATTTGTTTGAAAGCTGTATCTCAATTTTTTTTCCAGATAATGTTTTTGTAGTTTTTAATACCATTTTTCTAATTGTGGCAACAAAAGTACTACATTTCTAATGAAAGTAAAGGGAAAATAGTCAAAAATAGGAGATTACTTTATCTTTTTGTTGCCATTTTCTCATAAAACCTGAAAAAAAGTTGAAATTAAAATATGTGCTATGTCAGCAAAATCGTATGTTATTTCGTGATAATGACGTCGTATGCATACTTTTCTATAGATGAAGTTTAAGACTGGATTATAAAAGTGGATTGCTTTAGTGGATGGAAATGACGTCATTTTATAAAAAAAGCGTGTAATTTAATTCTTAAAACTAAAATATGTTTTGTAGAAGTGCGTCATTTTCACCCCAGCTGCTTCCTCAAGTTTTTGTCCAAAATTCTTGTGACCAATAAAATTTTAATGCTATTCTTTAGAACATTCTACTATAATTTTATCAAAATAACATAATTTGATTAATTTAATTTTTCATAATTTTATATAATCTATATATTTAAAACACAAGTGCATTTTTCAGTCAGTTGCCCAGATCTTTCTGCTCAACTAATTTTACTATTAATATTTTTAACTGAAAGTTGTTAATTTATAGATGTGATCTCACTCGCTGTTTTTTTTTTAAAAAAAATATCACCACTTTTATAGTTTAATTTTAAAAGCATTTTATGAAATTTCTTCAAAATGGTGGAAATTAGATAGCTTTCACTATTGCAGAGAAGAGAGAAATAATGAGGTTTGTTTATCTTTATTCATGCTATTTTCTGATAAAAATTGTTGTATAGGGTTTAGTGGCACAAAATCTCATTAGGGGCATAATATTTTGAACGGAAAATGACACACTGCTTTTAAAAACACGCATTTTCCCTGATAAATTTTCCATTTTGTTTTTTCTTCTGCATGTGTTCTGATATTAAGTTTCAGACACTAGGCAAAATGCTTATTTAAGTGAAAATGAATCATATTTAAAAGAAAACGATAATTTTTATAGATAAAACTGAACATTTTAACACAAATGCGCTTAAAAAACATTTTTACTCTCCAGTACTGAGATTATAATCTCAACTTAAAAGTGCGTCTGTTCACACAAAAGTTGTTGCTGACAATCGTGACTTCAAGTTTTAAGTTAAAATGATTTTTAAATGATCAAACAAAATACAATTAAAAAAAAATGATAAATACAGATATGAGAAGCGCGTACATAAATTCTGAGAAGGTGAAAAGGATGTCGGGTGTAGATTTCATTCAGAAAAAATTCTTATGATTGTGTCAGAGTGGAATAAATATTGCTGTTTTTCATTCCGGAATACCAAGCATAAGAGCCTGAATTGATAACCTCATCCTAATAACTGATATTAATTATATTTTACTGATTACGTGTCTATATTAAAGCACAAATGTATCTGTGCGTAATACTGACGTCATTTTTCGAATAGCAACACTTCACGATAAAATTTCGGTTTTGAAATTTTCGCTACTACAATTTTTTAAACTTCTGACCATCGTACATTTTAATTTTTGTCACATAGGGAACAAATCTACTTTCAAATGCAATTTGTTTAAAAACTGTATCTTAATTGACTGATTTATTATGTTTTTTTTTAAATAATTTTTAAGCATGATATTTTAAAGTTTATCTTGTCATGTGCCGGCTTCAATGCATAATAATAATAAACATTTTGCACATAAAACAACAAGCACTGTTCAGCATTTGTTTCTGACTATTTTTGTATAACAAAATTAATACTTCCTTTATAAACAAATAAAAGAATAATACTAAAAGAACACAAATCTAACATATTTGTAATAGTACAATTTAAATTTTTAGATCACCTAATTGGAAAAAAAATTTCAAATGGAATTTGTTTGCAAAGTGGATCTCAGTTTACTGATTGCCTATGGTTTTAAAAACAATTTTAAAGGATAAAATATTTTTTAATTTAGCTACATCGCACGGAGCCCGATTACGAAAGATTAATCCGTTTGCCCTTAAAACAACATAAAGAGTTCTTTTTCTTACGGCTAATATCCATTAAAAAAAAACTTTCAATGAATAAATAAGTAAAATAATATAAATTAAATGCAAATTTATCAGACATGTAATTGAACTATGTGCTTAAAGCTCTTATATTATCAGAATATAAAAGGATGCCGTAAGTAGCAAAATCTTGGTCAAATAACTCTAAGCATGCGGCTATTAAGAAAATATCGCTTTTGATAAATTTCAAAACTTTAATTGTATAATTCATATTTTTCATATGAAAAATGCTTTTTTAATGTTAGTGGGCAATCTAAAAAAATTATTAGTTTTCAATAATAAAAAAAAAAAAAAAATGTTTTCACCTATATTCTGTAACCCAGGAAGCCCGGGTACGATCCCCTAGTATATATAAAAGTCAATTGTCTGTGGATAAAGATAGACTTTTCTCCATGAACACCTAGTGCCACCCACACGCGGTTGTAGTGGTTAGATAGCCCTTGGTCTCCTGCTGGTAGTAAGGCAGTTTGGTCGCGGTGGCTGGAAGTGGGGGATTACAGGGACACTCAAAAGAATTCCATTACATTACGGCCTATGGGGAAAAATCGTTTGAGATAGTTTATAATCTTTATCTCCATATATAAAAAGCCCACCCAAACTACTGAACCTAGAAAGCATGAAAATTGGGATGAAAAGAGCACTAAGGACGGATATTTGAAAATTCCCCCCCTAAAGGGGTTAAACGGGGGGGGGGGGGGTGTAGAAAATTTAGCATGTTGCCATATCTCAGCAGTTGTTTTAGTTAGGGGCGTTAAATTCCAGAAAATAAATCTAATAAAAAAATTTAAACACATGTTTCAGCGATTTTAGAAATTCCCCCCTTAAGGGGGTTAAAGGGGGGAAGGTCGAAACTTTTTGAACATTTTAGTATATCTCAGCAGCCATTTTAGTTTTGTGTGTGAAATTCCAGAAAATAAATCTACTAAAAAAATAATTAAAGACGTATTTCAGTGATTTTAGAAATTCCCCCCCTCCCAAAAAAAGGGGGTAAAAATTTTGAGAACATTTGCCATATCTCACCAGCCGTTTGAGGTAGGAGTGTGAAATTCCAGAAAATAAATCTACTAAAAAAATAATTAAACATGTGTTTCAGTGTTTTTAGAAATTCACCCTTAAGGGGGTTAAAAGGGGGTGTTGAAACTTTTAGAACATTTGGCCATATCTTAGTAGCCATTTTAGGTAGAAGCGTGAAATTCCAGAAAATAAATCTACTAAAAAATAATTGAAAATATGTTTCAGCGATTTTACAAATTTCTCACCCTAAGGGGTTTAAAAAGGGGGGGGGGGGTTGAAAATTTTAGAGCATTTGGCATACATCAGCAGCCATTTTCAGTAGAAGCGTGAAATTCAAGATAACAAACATACTAAAAAAAATAGCTAAACACATTTCATCTTTGCTAGGTATATTTCGTTTGATTCAAGGTTCTTTTAGAGAAACCGACCAGCGATGCGGGGAAAGTCTGCTAGTTTATTAAAAAAACAAACAAAAAAAACATTAGCAATCAAGAAAGGGAAGAAGGGTGCTTGAGTCTGCTGTTGCTTTGAATAAATACAGCACTCATACATAATTACAATATAGTGAAATACGTTTAACACGAAATGATATAGCGGTCCGGACAGTATACGATGCAATTTAATACATTTTTGTTCTTTTAACACAAAACAAAAATCGTTTAACACAAAAAAAATTCGCTTTCAAGCTAGTTAGTTTAAGTAGAAATTGGTGAATTTTGTGTTAAAACGACTGAATTTTTGGTGAAAATCAGAGAATTTCGTGTTTTTTGTAAATTAGCTTATGTTTTATGTTCACAATGGCTGAGAAATCGGTGCAAAAACAAACTGCTATATCGCTTCAAATGAAGATGAAACTGCTTAATGCAGTTGATGAAAAAGAAGGATGAAAACGGAAATCTGCAAAGAGTTTTGCATTGCCAATTCTACATTTTCAACAATAATAAAAAACAGGGATCCCATTACGTTAATGTTTGAGCGCAGTATGTTTAAGCCTGAGAGAAAACGTATGAGAACTGCTAAGCACGAAGATTTAGAGACAGCTTAACTTATTTGGTTCAAACAAGCTAAATCTCATAATGTTGAAAAGACACTTCAAAAAAAGATATCTGATTTTTTCCCCCCAAAACAATATTTTGTTTACTTTTTTTTATCCTAATGGTTGCAACTTACTAGTACAACAGGAAATCAAAATAAAATTTTGATGACGTTGAAAATATTTGTGAGTTTTGTACTTATTTTAAGAATCTTTTAACACGAAATTCCTTTAACACGAAAAATTTTCTTGGCCCCCTCAGTTTCGTGTTAAACGTATTTCACTGTACTTAGAAGTAGCATAGCCGGTTTTATTTTAAAAAGGGGGCGGGTAATTTTTAGCCTCTTATCCTAAGCTTCTGGCCTCCAGATGCATAGTTATAAACCAGAAACTATGAATTTCACTTACACATATATATCTGTGTATATAAGAAAAATATAACTCATGTGTAGTTTAAAAAATAATAAGCTGAGAAAAATTAAATTGATTACATTATTACATTCGCTGACTGGAAATGCGATTCAAAATACTAACTTTAACAACATTTTCTGAAAAATCTTCAGCCTTTACTAACAAATGGGAGAAATTGTTCGATTACACAGTTTCTGAATAAAAGCAGAATCAGGCACCATAAATATATAAACCTTAAAGCATTAAGAAAAGACAACCGCGATCCTTCAAACCATGTTTTTTGTCATATTCCTACGCTTTCTTCGCATGATTGTAAGCTACATCTCCATTTCGGATTTCCAGAACTCATCCATAATTTCATTTCATGGTTGTTTGAACACAACCTTTTATTATGCAAAATTTCAAATTCCTGAAACAGTTTTATTGCAACTTTCTCATCATCTGGTAATTGACAAATAGTAAAATCCATCTCAGCGTCAGCAGTAAAAGTAAATTATAATTTTATAAAAAAAAAGCATTTTTATTTCGAATAATAGCAAATTAAAAAGCTTTCCAAGGTTAAGGTTAAATAATAATCATTCACGTAATTCCCATTTCATAAATAACAAATCACAATGTTTCGCATGGTTTACAAGAAAAATCCTTTTCACGATGAGGGCTGAAATAATTGGCACATTAGCATACATTTTGGCATGCTGTCCGTATAACGGAAAAGTACCCATAATTTTGGCGAAATACTGGAAATAATGCCAAGTTGGCGACAGAGAGACGGGTCCCCCATTGGTGACCTCCCTTATAGCGTCATAAAGCTCTGACCAATCAGATGCATTTCACGGTATCTACGCAGATTTTTTATTGGTCAATTTCCAAATCAAAACTTTTTTTTATATATAGAAGGATATTGTTAAAGCTGTTATTTTTTTTAACTTGCCTAATTTTTTGACGGTTTATTTCAATTTTAAATTAAAATTATCAGAATTTCCAGAGATATTTTTTACATATTTTAGAAAAGGTTATTATTTTAAATTGTTGCCAATTCTTAAAACAGCGCAAAGAATAATATATCCTTTAAATTAAAAATTTATTCACACATGACTATTATAAACAGAAAAAAATCCTTTTAAATTAGAATTAAATGATAACGTGTTAAAAGCAGGAAAATATTGAACATTACGTCATAAAAATTGTTTTTACACATGCATATTTCAAATGAAAGAAAATTATAAAATAATCAATAATTTTCAAATTTACGTATTAAAAGCAGGAAAACATTGAAAATTACATCATAAAAATTATATTTACACATGAATATTAGAAGAGAAAGAAAACTTTTAAATAATAAATTCATTGATATGTGTTAAAAGTCGTAAATGGAGGAAATTACGTCATATTGGGCAAAGAGGCCAAATAATAATATTGCAAAACAGTTTAAATTTAAAAAAATATTTACATGAGAGATTCATTTCAAATTTCGAGATGATATTTTTAACTATAGTTGCCAATTTTAAGGTAGCGCAAATAATAATATTATCTTTCTAATAATAAAAATATTTTCAGTTGAATGTTACAAAGAGAAAGGAAAGTTTGGTGAAAATTATGTCAGATTTAAAACATTACATTTAAAATCTCTTATTTAAAATAATTTTCTTATAGCGTTTTAAAAATACCATAAAGCAAAGACTCTGTTGACTTAGTTCCTTTTATATTCGCTAATTTTCAAATGTTTAACTAATCTTATTTAATCAAGCACGAAAACAGCAACTAACAGCAGCTGATTCGGCCTTGAAATCCCTCAGTAAAAAGGAAACCCATTTACAGTAAGATCGCCATTGATTTTTAAAATTATACATTGCAACCTCGATTATCCGAGCTAATTGGGATTTTTAGTACCTCGGATATCAGAAATCTTGGTTAATAGAAACTGTGTGTAAAAACTCACCGTGCTTGCGAATTTAACATCTCTTTTTAAAAAATATATAGAATGTTTTTTAAATAATAAAAATAAATATATGTAAAGTTCTGTTTCATAGCTTAACAAATTTAAAAAGAAAATCAACTACCAGTAGTAAATTTTAAAAAGCAAATTGAAAAATTTACGAAAGTTCACACAGCCACTGGAAACAAAGCATTGTTCGCTGTTCACTTCTCAGGGTTCAATGTTTCTTGGGAGTTGAGTGCTTTTGGGGGCAGAAGGGCCTGTATAGCACAGTCAGTGAGATAAAAAGTGTGGTCATTTTCAAAACTCATTCAAAAGGGAAAAAAAATCCGACTTTGTTATTGGCTTGGTTAACAGAAACCTTGATTAATCTTTGCTTGGTTAATCCAGGTTCTACTGTAATTCAATCTTCCGTAATCTTTTTAAAGCAGGTCAAATTAATGGGCATTTAGAGTCTGAACGGGGTTTGGTGAGCGTATATCGTAGGGGGCAGAACCCCCTAGTTTTTCATTTTGTGATCCTATTAAAATGACCTTAGCGTTTTTTCACTAATTATTATTATTGGCTAGTTCCATGGGGTTTTGTAGTTAAGTCACATAGCTGATAACTGCTATGCTTGTTGGCCACCGTTATTTTCAAAAAGTTTGCTTTGCCTTATTCAATTAATGAGATATCTCCGATAAAATAAGTCACATTTTTTTGTTCTAAAATACTGGTATCCAAAAATCGTAGCATGCGACTTACACTATAAGTACTCATGGAACTAGGCTATTTTAAGTCTGATTTTTTATTATAGACTATATAAAATTATTAAAAATATATATTATGATAGGAACTAGCAGGCTTCGTGTGCTATTTACGTTACGGATATAAAAATCATGATTTTTTTAGGGAAAAAGAAATAAAAACGTATTTGACGATGGGTTTATAAAGACACATTTTGTATTTGTTATATTTCCGGGGATGAGGAGGTGGGGGGGGCTATTTTGATTAAATATTGCAATTAGTCCACATGGCAGATATTATTATGATAGACACTAGCGGGCTTCGCCCGCTATGGCGCCCCATGTGTCCAGCTTCCATAACTCAGAAACTACCTTTCGGACATCAATGCAACAGATTCCAAATGTTAGAATTAACTCAATAATCACTCTATATAGCATTAAAGTAAATTTATGAGTAGTGCATACTATTTTTTTATCATAATTTCTGAAGAAAAAAAATTATTTTTGTCCCATTCTTAGGTACTGGTCCAAAAAATTTTGAAAGGGGGGGGGGGGAGGGGAGATGAGACTGCTGTTTGTCAAACAGCTAACAACAGTCAAACAACACAACGAGGTTTGGCTTATTCAACTTGGTTTTTGATGACTTCATTCAGAAGGTGGTTTGTTTAGAAGAGTGCACTCCCGGCTCCATGAAAATTGGAACTATTGATACCCCATCTATGTAAGGATTTAATAATTATAAATTAACATTTTGGATTTATTAATTTAAGGATAAAGTGTTTTTAAAGGAATATCAAATGAAACCCTCTGTGCGATCTGCAATCATACTTACCCACTTGTTTTTATATACAAACTGCTATAAGGAAAATTGTAATAAAATAGTAAAAATTAAATCTGCATCAAATCCCATAAGTATCTTTTTTATAATCCTTTGATCACTAACCTAAAAAAAGTAATGATATCAATACAAAAACCCTTAACGGGTTAAAAGTTTCTGATGCAGCACTTTATCTTATGCTCTAAGAATTTTAAATATGGAACTTAAAAATACTGATATCAAATTTTGAGTGACATTATACTATTTCTTAAAAAATATATTTGTATTTATTTCATCATTTTATTTTTGTTTTATTTATAATCGCATGTGCAAAAGTTATGTTCAACATGAAAAGCTGCATAAAATTTTATTCGCTATTGCTTTATCATTTATATCTCTCATAAATTCAAAATATGAGTTTTAAAAGATGAGATATAAAATTTAAGTGACGCCTTGATGTGGATTTAAAAGGTTTGTTTTAAAATTCAATTTAAATTAATTTTGACTTCGGTAAAATATGTTTTTACATCTACATAATACTTTTAATTTTCCAATTCACTGTTAAATATATCACTTTCGTTGAATCTATACTATGCATTGAAATGTATTTATTTCAATAAATTGATTTATCTTTTGTGTCACGCTATTCAAAATTGTGAGTAAGATTTATGTAAATGGTTTCTTTGCGTCATTGTATCCAAACTGCGTGAAATGTATGAAAACGGATAGTTTGACGCAAATATACCATTTACATAAATCTTACTCACAATTTTGAATAGTATGACACAAAAGATAAATCAATTTATTGAAATAAATACATTTCAATGCATAGTATAGATTCAATGAAAGTGATATATTTAACAGTGAATTAGAAAATTATTACAGGGATTTTTTTAAAAAGTAATTTGAAATATTTGATAGAAAGCTCATTCCTAATTTCGATGATACAATGTACTCTCGATTATCCGTGCGTGGATTATCTGATTTGCAGATTATCCGTGCTCATTCCAGACTTACAAAAAAAAATTGAAGACAAATATTTTCACGCTTTTCATGCATGTAAAATCGATGTTGATGTGAATTAGAATCTTTTCCGGTTTAGCTGATAGTATTCTGAAGTACGTAGAGGTAAAATTGAACACTCTGGAAACTATTTGACGGGTAGAGTTAAAGGTTAAAGGGAATGGGGGTGGGGGGTGGCGCATGTGAGCCTGGGTTCCAGTATTTGACAGATGAAGACATCGTTTTTAACTGTGTTGTTAAATCTAATAGTGATCACAGTACTGATGCAGAAGACGTACTAAATGAGGAAATACAGTTTCTGATTCTACTGCTCTACACTCTGTAGAAACTTCGTTAGACTATATGGGAGAAAGAGAATTCAATTACGTGGACATAAAGTATGTGTTGATATAAGACAATAGATGAACAAACAGCAGAAGCAAAGATGAATTACAGATTTTTTTAAGCAGTAAATATTCAAAGGAAAATTCCTAGTTTGATGTTATACAGCATACAAATGTAAGTATTTTTTATATGTTTGTACTGATGTTGATTTTTTCCTTAATGAAAAAGAGTTTTCGGATTATCAGTGTTTTTCTATTGTCTGTGCGAGCTTTCCCGGTGATTAACCCAGATAATCGGGAGTGCGCTGTAATAAAATACATTTTTAGCTAGATTAATAAAAACAAATTTGATCTCAATTGATTAAAAGTAATATGAAGTATTTTTAAATAAATAATTAAGAACAATACAATAATTACAGTGTTCCCCAAATAAGTTGCAATGTCATTAAAAAATAAGCTAAAATAAAAGTTCCTTACTAAAGATTTACAAAATTATAAAGTATTTCTTATTAAAACTAACAGCGTCAATTGCTATTTAATTTATTATATTAATTAACTACAATAGGTTTTGAAATAATAACAAATTCAGTGGGAAAATGTGTACTTGACATATCACATCACTGATTTTTCTCATATGTACATCATGATCGTGGTGCTGCTTGCCGTATTAAAAAAAAAAAAAAAAACAGACTTGTAATTGAGAATGCGGTATTTGTGATTGGCATCGATTTTGGATAATTTCGATGCCTAAATGAAAGATTCGACAGCGATCTCCGTTTAAGCGACAAGTCATACGTGTGTTGTCTACGATCTACTTCAGAGATCATTGAAGAAACTGGTCTTGCTCATCATCGATGCGATCTCTATATTAGCGATGCTTCATGCGAGTGTTTGAAGATCGTGGGAGAAACCGGTCTTACCCACCAATCTCGCTTATCATCCATGTGATCTCCGAATTAGCGATGCATCACACAAGCGTTCGAAGATCAGAGACGAAACCAGTCTTACCCATCGGTTTCGTTTGACATCGTTCTGGCGTGATGCATTGTATGGCCGTGATTCATCGCTAAATGAAAGATCAGAAAACTGGTTTGCCGATTTATGATTTAAATCGATATCACGCGATGTATCAATGCATCACCCAGTCCTATTAACCACATTGTTGCAGCAATCCTAAATAAATTTTTAAATAAATTTTGGCTATGGACCTGATTACAGAATATTAGCCTAATGTTTTTTTGCATGGAACATTACAACTTTATCTTATTTTCTATTGTATGAAAATGCAGCCAATGCTACATTTGAGATTAATTAAATATGTATATGTTGATCTAATTAATTTTAATATCCAATACGAGACGCTGTTATTTTTATACTATGTTGTATTATGCTTTATATTCATAATTGTTAATTCAGAATGATACAGAAGAAAGTTTTGTGATGGCCATAGCATGAAAGTTTCAATTTATTTTGCATCCATACTTTGGAAATCATTTCAAACAGTTTAATTAGTTTTGCAAACAAACTTTGCATTTGCATAAGGTAATGCAATGTGTAATAATTTTTAATTTTTCTAAATGTATTTTTATTTTATAAATTTGATAAGTATTTTGTATTTTAGGTTCTAAAACCAATATATTTTGCATCGAAAATGGTTTTTGATGCATTTTGTCCAATTGTGCTTATCAGTAATGAGACAACTCTATGATAAGTTGCAATTGGTTCAGACAACAAAACATTTATTGAATGTAGATAAAAAAAAAAGTTAGTCCAATCCAAGTTTGAATCAAAATAAATAAATCAATAAAACAACAGTATTAAAGAGATATCAAACATTTTGTATTCAACTTTTAAAAATGCTTAACACTTGTATCCATATACAGTAGAACCTCGATTATCTGACGTAACTGGGACCGAACCTACATCGGATAATCGAGAATTTATCAATAATCATCTAGTTTAATATGTAACATAGTCATCGAACTGCTATTATGACTATTTAAACTGCTAAATAAATATCAATATTCAAATGATACATGAAAATAAAATTGTTTTGAAACAAAAAACTTGCATAGCAAAAATATGACAATGATTTCTCCTCTCTCTTTTGAAATTCTGCAGCTGTGAAAATTTTTGTTCATGAGAAGATAAAAAAGGGGTATAGTTTCTTGCGCTAACTTACAATCAGAGGGTGCAATAACACTCGAATGTTGTGGTACTCGGCAGTATGGCCTTCCAAATTTCGAATTTGGGAGTGTTTGTGTTTAGAACAGGAACATGTACACAGGGGATGGGGGAGGAGAGTACACTTATACCGGATCTGAGAATGGGGATCTCAAGCTAATTTCAAAGGAATTCTAAGAAAGGGGAACCAAATATTTATCTATACTCGTAGTTCAGAAAGGACCGTTTGTTACACAAGTAATATGAAACTAAATTTAAAAAATCTGAAAAAAAAAAGATCAAGAAACTGACGTCGGTTTACAGAGAGTTCTGGTTAAATGAGGGTCAGATAATCGACGTTCTATTGTACATTAAAGTTCTGCTCTGTAAACTTGTAATTTGCAAATGCCTGTAATTCAAATTGTATGTCAACAGTAATGAATGTAAAAAATAATTTAATAATGATATTTTTTTTTTTCATTTTTTCTTCGAACTTTAATTTTATTTCTGATACAGTAGACTCCCTCAAATCTGCACAGCTTGTGAGGATTTTAGAATTTTGCAGATTTCTGGTCATTGCTTTGTTTGCATTTTTAAACAGTATTTTGAATGTCATAATGTAATCAAAATTATAATGAATACTTGCAATATAGTAAAATATTACAATAATTAAGTAAAGTTATAAACTAAACTGACAAAAAGTACGATAATTTAAAAAAATAATTAAATTATTAAAAGTAAAGGCCAAGTAAATAATGGACAATTAAATATGTATAATAAAGATGGGATACATTTTTCTTGAATTATTCTTTGAAACATTCTTCATAAAGAATATCCTATTAGTTCACATCAAAATCATAAATTAAGGAAGTTTTATTTCAAGTTTACCCAGTCTTAATGACCAAAAAAGCTTGATTAATACATAAATATATTTGGTATAAAGATTGTGATTTCCAGTGTTATCAGCAATATCTTTATATTTTTCAAAAATAAACTTATACTTCCTTCATGAAAAAACATGAGTTCAGTCATCTTATCGAGAATTATATATTAAAATGTATTCGAAATGATATAACGCTAAAAAATTCTGTAATTTTGTCCCTACATCTGAACAGAAAGTTTCATTGTTTAAATGTGCGATGATGTGTGGATTTGAGGGAGTCTACTGTATATATTACAGTAGAAGATCTTTATAATGCAAACCTAAAAACACAAGTTTGTGTGTTATATACATAGATCACATTCAACACATCATTAAACATATATTATAAACATGACCAAATATGTCTGAAACATATCAAAACACTACAATTGCAATCCTTGAAACAGTA
This sequence comes from Maratus speciosus, assembly GCA_963932465.1. NCBI lineage: Eukaryota > Metazoa > Arthropoda > Arachnida > Araneae > Salticidae > Maratus > Maratus speciosus. Next base: position 79,110,322 of record OZ010792.1, read on the forward strand.
TTTGTGCAGATTAGAAATGTTTGCATAATATAGATCATACATTGTTAAATTTACTTTATAAACTGAGTCGAACTATGACTGGGCCAAAACATTCATTATATTACTCATTTTAAAACATTTTTATAGTAATACAGGGTTCCTGCACAATTCTGGTAAAAAAATTCCCTGACTTTTTCAAGTTTTCTCTGACCTTTCTCAATAAAAATTCGGCTTATATATTGTAGTAAAACCCTCCACAATAGACAACTTTAATCTATATAAATGCTAAAAAAAAGTATGCACTGTATGAATTTCCGATTTTTAATTATTTTTTATATTATGCTATTGTTATATAGTTTGCATAAATTTTACATAAAAATTCTAGATTGGATGAATAATTCAAAATTTCTTTATTTACAACAATAATCGAGATTCTGATGGAAAGTAGTACATAAAAAATTCCCTGACATTTCCCTTACTTTTTGCCTAAATTTTCAAATTCTCCAACTTTCCCCTGACCCATAGGAACCCTGTAATAGCTGTGAAATAAGGATTAAAGATGAACTAATGTATTAAATTTAGTGCTCTATAGAGTAAGCATTTTTTTTACAATATGTAATGCAGGTGCTTCTTAACTGCAAATCCAGTGTTTACATTTAACCAGCTATGCATTATATGCAGAATTGCATTACTAATACAAAGATCTTCTACTTTATCATACATCATTTAATACACTTTTTTATAGTTTAAAAGGATAGTATATATAATATAATTAATCATTCATATAGGAAATTAAGAAAATTATTTACTTTTAATTTATTCTTCTAAGAAAGTACGTTCTTAAAGAAAGATGGTTACTTAGAGAGTGTATTTAATATCACATTTAAAATTAATTGGAATTTATAATTGGAAATCATTTATCCACAATTAAGCAATCGATTCTTTAAATCTAATATACATAATAATATATATAATATATGTAATAAATATAAAAATAAACACATTTTTATTTAATCCGTACACATGCATTTACTATATTTGGCCAATGATATAGGGATTTCTAAAAATAAAATTTTTTCATTCAGCCTACAATTATAGCTATTTATTATTATTATTTATACAATTATAGCTATTTATAGGCCGCAAGATACAATACAAAAGCATAAACCAAATTTTTAAATATAAACAACTATTGATAGATTTATGAAAAATAAATAAAATCAATAAATTATTTTTAAAATAATTCTTACTTTATTTATGTTAAAGTATGTAATTTGTTTATTTTTAAGCAATAATAATAAAAAAAAATGTTCAAAGTATGAAAAAAAAATTGCAAACAAAGATTAAATAGACATGACCTGTAATCCACAAAATGCTTGAAACCAAGCTATGGGGATTAATGGTCTTCTACTGTATATTAAAAATAAATAATCAAGCTTATTTTACCTGCACAAGAAATATCGTATAACATTAGCATGACATACAATGATCTCATAACTAGGAGCCTTCTGATTAGGGTCAGCACGGTGGAAGTATTTTCTAAAGGCTGCTTCAATTCTGGCTCCATCTTTAAAAAACTGCTGGCAAAGAAATAATAAAAATCAGGATCAATAATATTGAATATTTGCAAACTAAATGTAACAGTCTGAATTTGGAGAACTTTTTTTTATGATTAAAATCTTAAAAAAAAAAAAAAAAAATTAAATAAATTATATATGCTATTATAATAGAGACTCCTGAATGATTGACTTAATGACTCATTAATGCAGAGCTGAAACGACTAAAGTTACGATCGTAAAATTTGAAAAATAGATTGCTGTTATGACTTAGGCAAGTAATAAAAAAGGATTTTTGAAAATTCCCCCCCCTAAGGAGGTTAAAAAGGGGGGAGGTAAAAAATTTTAGAACATTTGGCATATCTCAGCAACCCTTTTAGGCAAGAGGATGAAATTCCAGAAAATAAATCTACTAAAAAAATAATTAAACATGTATTTCAGCGATTTTACAAAATCCTTCCTAAGGGGGTTAAAGCAACACCCCCTATAGTCAAAACCTTCACACCGATTCAAGATGGCCGATCACAAAGTCCTACTTCCCACTTCAATAATATGAGTTTACGCAAGCCACACACATTAAAGTTGCATTTCCTGTAACTTTAAAAAATTTTAACATTAGTGTTTATTTTCTCATTTAATTAAAAAATCGAATAAAATCAGATTTCTCTAACATTTATTGAATTTTTTTTTTTTAATCAAGTTAATAATTGTCATCACCAATAAATAAATGTGTAATTTAAATATTAAAAACTATTCAAAATTTTAATATTAAAATATTTTAATATTTTAATATTAAAAACTAAAATCTTATTTTATTTATTTAATTTTGCATTAGATTTGCATTTATTCCCTTTGAACCAGATTATTTTTATTGTAATAAGTCCTTTATCTTATTTTTCTGTTTTCATTTAAATCACATTTTTGTTTAAAATAATTTTTTTTTAATGGAATTCATTTTTTTTTTCTATCTCTTTTTAATTTTTTACACAACCATTTACAATATAAAGATTTGTCAATAGAGTTAAAGAATTTTCCTAATTTAAAAACAGGGACTTTTGGCAAGCAAAAAAAAGTTATTAAGAGCATACTTATTGCTTAAAAAATATACGAAAAGGGACTTAAATTACAAAATTTCATAAAAGGCAAAACTAAATTGATTAGACCTTTGGATTTCTAAATAGATGTGATGTAATTTAAAAATTGAAAACAAAAATCTTAAGCTGAATTATAACAGTATATCAATTTTTTCAATAATATATTATAAATTTGCAATTTAAATTAGCTTTATAACCCTGAAGCTAAATTCTTTTATATGACCGGAATTTGATAACCGACTTAAAACAAAAATACAGAAAAAAGTGTACTAAAGTAATGTATAGTGTGACAGACTATGAAAGAAGAAAGAGGAGATATTTTTTTTCACTTCAAAATACTACCCCCCCCCCCCCACACACACACACACACTCCCATGTACTTTATTTATTTAATTTTTTCTTATTTGATACTGAGGCATAAAAGACAGGGCACTAAGTGTTATCTAATTTACTTATATCGTTGTTTTAATACCATTATTATGTAATCATTTCTGTTATACATATGTAAGATATAAAATATTTTTCAGTAAATCAAAGAAAAAAAAAAATACTTTAATAGATATTAAGCTTCAATTATTTTAATATACGGTATTTCCTTAGAAGATTTTGTTTACCCATTTGTTTGTATTCAAAAGTACTTGCTAATCTCAATCATATATCAAGCAGGACGGTCGTTCTGCCAAACCAAGCTGGAAAAAAAAAAAAAAAAATGCTAACCCCGTCAAACAAACAAATGCCAAGAATAAAACGGCAAGACACCGTAACTGCTTATTATACTGAAGACAACTTCTCCATATTAAATCAACCAAACATGCCAGCGTAAAATTTCCCATATCAAAAGAACCAATCATTGCAGAAAAATAAAACCAAAACCAGAAGGACCTAATGAAAAAGATCTTCAATTTGAGACCAAATGCATCTTCATAAATTAATTATAAACAGGGATATAGATTTTTTGAAATAACGTCGAGATACTGAAAATGATCGATTATTTTTCTTCGTCACACCTTATGTTTAAATCAAGGTAGATACTTAAATAATGGACACAAAAAAGTAAGGATTCATTTTTGGACAGATATTTACTCAATCTACGTGCTTTTATAAAATTCAGCTTTAAAAACACAAATTTTCTATTCTTAATTAGCAAAAAACTGTTAATTAATTCTAAAGTTTACAAATTATGCCAAACAGCGATAAACCTGCCAAAACATTTCAGAAATCTTGTACTATTCTTTTATATTATCCTTTTGCATTGTTTCATCAAAGAAAACTATGGCCGAGATCCAGATAGATTTTTCTCTGTTAGCGAAATGAGTTTGACCAATCAGAAGCCAGCATGTTTGAGAATTTTTGCTGTTTCTGGATCCCGGCCTATGTCATAAAAGTTTTGAGTTGTTTTCTTAGTGCCATGGATGAAGTGCAATGTTTGTAGAAATCTAGGCTGGGATCCAGATAGATTTTTCGCTGTTAGCGAAACGAGATTCACCAATCAATAACCTGCATTTCTGCAAACAGCGAAAAGTTCGCAAAAATGCAGACTTCTGATTGATGAATCTCATTTCGCTAACAGCGAAAAATCTATCTAGATTGCGGCAAATTATGTTGAACACAATTTTGCATTTCCACATCCAGGAAGGGTATTGATGTCATAACAACAGTACATATTCGAAACTATTTAAGGCATTGATTCTGAAACTCCTTTGCTATACATTTCAATATTAAAGAAGTTGTTGTTTCCATAGTAACAGTACTTTTCTCTGTTGCTCACTCTAAAACACAAATATCGAAATTTAACCAACAGCACTCAGAAACAACACCATAACAGAGAGCCTTTATACATAAGAGTGGTGATATATGCACAGGAGGCATGCTCATTTCAAGTTTTTGTCGAAAGTACGGCAATCCACTTTCTTGAATAGAGGATATTCTATCTACGTTATGATCACGTGGTCAAGGCAAGAATGTCTAGCGTAAAGAAGGGAAGGCTCCGTCTACGTAATATAAATCCCCGCTAGAAAATGAAACAGTTCATGGGAGAAAGCAGTAATAGTTTCCTGTTTCCCTTCTTATCGGTTAGAAGTTCTTTGGGTAAATTACCGGTACCACGTGACTTTTTCAGCCTCGAACCCATATTTGGAATATCCTCCATTAGACGATACGCGCATGGATGATTTCTATTAGACTAGGAAAATAATTCAACATGCATTAGCCTGACGATAATGACACGCTAGCAAAGACCTTTAACGATTTGTTTTTATCACTTTTACCAATAAACATTTATAGGCCATATGTCGCTACTTCGTTATAGAGACACACTTGTTCCTAATTAGATCCCGGCCTTAATGTATCAAAATACGGAGTTTGCTTTCTGTACTATTCCTGAGCTCAGTTATAGTGTCTAGAAATATAGGCCGGGATCCAGGTACATTTTTGCAAACAGTAAAAAGTTAGCAAAAATTCTGGCTTCTGATTGGTCAATCTCATTACGATAACAGAGAAAAATCTACCTAGATCACAGTCATAGTGTGGAAACCGGCTATTCCAGTAATGCTTTAAAAAGTACTAAAAATTGAATCACATAAATATTGAGAAATACTGAATGACAAATGTCGATAGCAGCAACATTTTCTAGAGCTTCTCTGAGCGAAATGTTTTCTCAATTGATTTCTTTTGAAATAGTTACATTGGAATTACCATATGTCGCTGTAATCGACATTTGTCGTTCAGTCTCGTTCAACATTTATGCGATACAATTTTTTAGCACCTTTTTAATAAGCCGATTTTTAAACTATACCTTCTAGAAACTATAGCTCCAATATAGCGTCTAGATTATATGTTGTAGAAATCGACTATCGCAGCAATACTTAAAAAAGTGCGGAAATATTGAATCCCCTAAATGTACAACGATGTTGAATTCCTGACAGTCATTTGCATCAACATCTGCAGGATATTTTTTAATGAAGTAAGAGACACGTATAATGCACCGCTACAGCGTCTAGAATACATAATGTGGAAAATTGCTATCCAAGAACCGCTAAAAAGGTGTATCCTTTAAATGTGCACTGATGCTGAAATCCAGGGAACTGATCGCAGCGACATCTGCGATATATTTTCAAATTTCAAAGTGAACATAGTATTATTACAGCGGGTTTGACGCCAAGCACACAGGTCTGATGTATGTTAATAAAATGTATTAAAAAAAAAAATGTTACAGCATCTCGACCAAATCGTCTTGGAGTTTTGGGAAATATCCTGCAGCTGTGATAGACTCATTGGATTTCAGCATCGTTTGAAATTTAAGAGATCCAATATTTTAGCACTTTTTACTAATTACGTATTACTGGGATAGCCGATTTCCACACTATATATTCTAGACGCTGTAGCACCGCAGTAGCCTGTCTTTTTCATTTGCCTCGGAGTAGATATAGATGACGTCATTTGAAGCTGTTCCTAAACTGTGGCCAGCTCATCATGTCACACGGAGCTGATTATCTGTACACGGCAATGAACACAAAAAATCGGCGCGCTGCTTTGTACTAATCATCGTGTAAAGATGATCCAACTCCGTGTGACTTTTAAACGTCATGAACTGGCCTATTATGTCATTGGTCGCACTAACACCCTCCCTCCAGCGTCTGTCATATATAACGGCATCTTGCACTGGAGACTGCTAAATGGGCTGCTATCGGTCAAAATCAAGAGAGAAAAGGGCAGAAGAGGGGAAAAGAACTCATTTTTTTAGTATCTAGTTTTTCACATGGGAAGATTGACATGTCTGTTCCTCTCCTTTCATAGCTTCATGGTGGTGAAATAAACCAACGCCCCCTAGATATTTGAGAAAGTCTTGACACGCGACACAAAAACATCACACAAAGCAGGCAAAGCAAAGAAACAAAATGATTCATTGGCTTGTGGATATGAACAAGCCAATGAATGATTTTTCTTCTTTGTTTTTCCTGCTTTGTGTGACGTTTTCCTGATGCGTGTCAAGGCTTTCTCAAACATTTAAAGGGTGTTGAATAGGCCGGGATCAAGATAGATTTTTCGCTATTAGCGAGATGAGATTGATCAACCAGAAGCCTGCATTCTTGCAAACTTTTTTATGTTTGCAGTAAACACCGAAAAGCCTGCAAGGATGGAGGTTACTGATTGGTCAATCTAATTTTACTAACAGAGAAAAATTTATCTGGATCCCGGACATTAACTTTGGTTGGTTAAGACGATTTTGAATAAAATCAAATCAGGAAGCCAATGTTTGTTAACTTTTCTGGTTAGTTTAATCGAAATCTTCCACGTCTATTACTGAAAACTGAGTTACTGTACTTTGGACAAAAACTTTAATATGAGTACACGACTTGTGCATATGTCACTATTCTTACATATAAATCTCTGTTATGAGCATGATTCTAAGCGCAGCTGGTTAAATTTAAGTATCTGGGTATTAGAGAAAGCAATAGTGGCCCACCGTGGCTGAGTGGATAAGACACCATGCCGCTAATCGCTTGAGAGCATAGGTGGGGGCAGGTTCGTATCCCGCCGTGATCCCCACGTGATCTGATATATGTGTTCAATAAAACAAACAAACAAGCAATAGTGAAAGATACAGTTGCCATGGAAACAACGACTTCTTTAATTCGTATAGAAAATTAATGAATAGTTGTAAATGACTAAAGTTTAAAATGTAGGCAAATGCTCTGGAAATATCAATGGCTCCCATCTAGTATTTTACAAAAGTAATTTAATAGATTCACATGATGTATAAGTTGATGCAACTCTTAGCTAATGAAAATTCTGCAACAAGACTTATGCAGGTAGATCTTTTCAATGATTAATTCAGAATTCTAAGAACAAAACGAAGTTCTTAAGCACTCTTCCTCCCCCCTCTCCGTCAAAAAAGGAAATACGATAGAAAAATATAAGTATTTGGTTAACTTCAGTGTGTCTGTGATCTTTTGTCAGAGTTTAGAAAAGGTGTCTGGGTATTAAAAAAACCCCATAAAACAAATTTGACGAACGATAAGACTATAGATTTCAGGCAATTTTTAACCGAGAAATTTTAATTCGAATGTATATGCGGCTTTAATAATAGACTATTAAAGATAATCAATTTAGGGGAATTTTTATATGAAATTATATTCTCACATTTATGCAAATAGGTATAGATAAACAGACTTGAGTAAAATTACATATTTATTCTTTCTTCTCTATAGCATGATCTAAATGAAGATGAAGTTACATGTACAGTTTATATCTTTAAATTTTTAGATTTTTTTATCAAAAATGTTTCCTCATCATGTCTAGAATTGCTAGATTTACAGATCTTTAAACAGATCTTCGATTCTTTAGATGCCTGCAGGGCTTCATTCTCGGATTATCCGTAGGTATTTGTAAAGGTAAATTTATTTTGCAAAACCGTCAGCAAAAAAAAGTTTGAACAAACAATTAACTGACAGACTAACTGTAAATATATATTTTATTCCGACTCTGTTTTTTACTAAATTTTCATCCTTCATAGAAAATTTTAAGGAGATATAAATTGAGAAAGACTGATACTTTGAAAGAAGAAATTAACTTTCCTTACTTTTAAATTATTAATTACTCTAAAAAATGAATGATAGGTAAACAAAATGTATACTATTGTGTTTGTTCCCTGCTTATAAAGGCTATACAAGGACTAATTTTAGCGAGTAGAATTATTTCAATTATATATAATCTGTTTAAAAAAAAGAAAAGAAAAAAGGTGAAAGTTGTGGCTAAAAAATAGTGTGATATCAAATTTCCAAGCTTATATTATGGTACTTATTTAACATTTTTTATTAAAAATTTACCATATGTAAGTCGTGTACTTAAGTATGCGCTGATAGAAAGCCTTTTCTCCTTTACTAAATACATCATAACGTGTTTCTGAAAATTAAATTTTTTAAAATTATGCATGATGGGCTTGGGCGACCATTTTCCATATTTTACACAAATTTCTAAGCAGACAAGCTCGTAATATGTTTGCATTATTAAGAATTTTGAACTTCTAGTTTTAGCTACAGACAGATAAAATAAAGTCTTTTATTTTGAAAAAAAAACAAATTGATTTTTACTGCTTTAACTAATTAATTAACCCCCTCCGAAAAAAAAGAATCATAAGATGAAATCTGAAGTTACTTCAGCTTTATTTTAAGACACAAATTTCTAAGCACTCATTTCCATAAATTAAAAGCATAAAATGTTTGCTTTAGCAACAATTTCGAACTTCCGATCTTAACAAAGTACTTGTGTGCTTAGAAATTTGTGTAAAATATGGAAAGATGGCCGCTAAGCCCATCATGCACAATTTTTAAAAATTTAATTTTCAGAAACACGTTATGATGTATTTAGTAAAGGAGAAAAGGCTTTCTATCAACGCATACTTAAGTACTCAACTTACATATGGTAAATTTTTAATAAAAAATGTTAAATAAGTACCATAATATAAAGCTTGGAAATTTGATATCACATTATTTTTTAGCCACAACTTTCACCTTTTTTCTTTTCTTTTTTTTTTTTGCTTGGCTTTTTTTTACTTTTGAAAAGTTGTTTTTTAGCAGATATCATATGTACACTATATGGCCAAAAGTGACTGGTCACTTGCTATTTTAGACGTTTTGTTAAATATCTAGAAAAATACATGAGGAATTAACCTGAAACTGCAGGTGTGTAGATAGTATAGTATAGTCATATATTTCCACGAAGATTTTTTCCCGAAACTCCATAGAGGGCCGTCAACAAATTGAAAAAGAACGGATTTCTTTTGGATAACCCTGTAAAAACTAATGTAGCAAAAGCATTCAAACTTGAGATTATTAATAAGTGGCTTATTGTAATATACTGTGTTCATTTTTATGAGGATAGCATGGATACTCATAGAGAAATTAAGGTTTTTATAAAAACAGTTCCGAATTTCGCCATATTTTTTGCTTATAATTTGCAGAGCTCTTAATATAAGAAAAAGTTCTTTTCAGAAAATATGACAAACAACATTGTACACAATACCCTTGTATGTGAATACTGTGCGTAACTTTAGGAATGAAGACGAATGAATAGGTTTCTTTTTTCACATTTTTATAACACACAGCACACAAATGCTACAAACAATCAGACTGAAGAACACATAGAATGATGAGGTGACTTTGGGGTAATAACCCGCTGTTAGAACAAGTGACGTTCGTAAAACATATTTTGGGCAATACTCCCACTATAAGCAACAGAATAATTGGAGATAAGACCAGCTATAACATAACGTGTCACAATGGCAGCTCAAGAACAACTCTATACTTGAGGATAAGACCCGATCGAATACACAACGTGCCGCAATGGCAGCTAAAGAACAACTCCACTGGGTCACATGACCACAAAGCTGCGGAGCTCGTTCGGCATGCGCACAAGGTCCGAACATGCCGCCCTGCGTTGCAATGTGCGTAGCATATTCAAAATATTAAAAATACACTATAAATACAAGAACTAAATAAAATACCAATACCATAAAATAATATTACAATACAAATACAATAATAATAAGTTGCAATAACAAAGACTATACAATACAATAAAATTAAATTCTTTGTTACAAGATTTAAGCTATTTTCTAAAAATAGTTCTATATTGTTTTTAAGAAAAGTTGAATGTAAAATAACATGTAAATCTTAGGTGCACTTTAAAATAAGTAAACAATGAGAAATAAGTATATACATTACATTTCATTAATCGGTAAGACACACAATCTAGATATGGATCTAAGAAAGATATTTGAGGCTGTTTTAACCTTTGCAACCCTAACATTACCATCCTTTTCTGGTATAACCTCTAAGATTCGCCCTAGCATCCACTTACAGGGAGGTAAATTGTCCTCCTTTATCACTACCATCACCCCTGGTTTGATGTTTTCCCCTTTTACCTGCCATTTTGAACGATTTTGGAGATGACTCAAGTAATTTAATTGCCCATTTCTCCAAATTAATTGGACGAATTTAGTGATTCTCTGCCACCTAGATAATCTCAAATCTGTGATATCAATCAACTGAGGTTCTGGAATGGCATCGATAGGCCGACCAATTAGGAAATGGCCTGGTGTCAATGCATTAAAATCATTTATGTCGGTTGATAACGGAGTTAAGGGACGCGAATTTAGTACCCCTTCAATTTGGGTGGTGACTGTTTGGAATTCTTCCATAGTCAATCTAGCACCTTTTAATGTCCGTTTAAGATAATACTTGAAAGATTTTACACCAGCCTCCCATAAAACACCGAAGTTGGGCGATCTAGGAGGAATGAACTTCCATTCAATAGCTTCTGAAGTAAGGTAATAAGCTAATTTTTCATCTGGTCTACGAACTAACTCATGAAGCTTGTGCAATTCTGATTTAGCACCCCTAAAATTCATAGCATTGTCTGTCATAATAGAAGCGCATTTTCCTCGCCTTGAAACAAAACGTTTAAGTGTGGCGATAAGCATCAGATGTTAGATCCGTTACTATTTCTAAATGAATAGCCTTTATTACTAAGCAAACAAAAATCGCGACATAAACCTTATGAAAAATCCCTTTTCTTTGATTTTTATATTTAATCTCAAAAGGGCCGCAAAAATCGGCTCCTGTATGGTTAAACATAAAATTTGGAGTTACTCTTTCTGATGGGAGGTCACCCATGATTTGTTTGGCAGTAATTGGGTTGTTCCTAAAACAGACAACACAATCATGCACTACTTTACGCGCTAAATTTTTCCCACTTACGGGCCAAAACCGCATACGTACGTAATGGATTAAAGTTTGAGGACCAATATGAAAATACTTCTTGTGAAAATGCTTAAATATGAGTTTTGTGAGCTTATGGCCTGCAAAATGATTTGATGCTTCTTATCAAAGTTTAAATCTGAATTTTCCAACCTACCGCCAACTCTTAAGATATTATCTTGATCCAAAAACGGGGATAAACATTTAATTTTACTGGAAGGGGGAACCCTTGATTCCCGTTTTAAACCCTTAATCTCTTCCTGAAATTCTGCACTTTGTACTAATCTAATTAGAGAAGCTTCTGAATTTTTTATTTCTGGGGTTGTGAGGCTGCCTCTGCGCCAGTCTACTAACTTACATTTGCAATTGTGAAAAAACCTATAAACATATGCCAGTATGCGAAGAATACTATAGTATTTACCACTTATGTTGAGAAAAAAATTTACTTCTTCAGGATTCCTGAAAAGAGAAAGAGAAATATTAGAATTGAAATCATTGCAATTATTTTTATATTTTGATTTAGTCTCGGGAAAGTAATCTGTTTCTGGCACAGAAATAGTTTCTTGCTCAGTCACTAAGTCATCAGCTGATTGGAATTTTGGTCCGCTAAACCACATTGGATTCTCTACAAGGGAATTAACACTCGCACCTCTGGTCAAGAGATCGGCAGGGTTGTCCTTGCTGGAGCAGTGATACCAAGAGTTCGAATCTGAAAGTGCATTAATCTCTATGACACGGTTTGATGATCCTTTGATCCAGAATAAGGTTATTTTGGAATCCGTCCAATAGTACACCCTCGGTGCGATTTTTTGGTCTAGGATGGGTTTTACTTTATTGGTCAGTCTTGCACTTAATAAAGCTCCGAGAAGTTCCAGCCGAGGCAGAGTTATCTCTTTTATTGGTGCAACAAGACTCTTTGAAGTCACGAGATTGACTTCCACACCACTCTCTCTTTTTATTCTCAGATAAATTGCAGAGCCATATGCTATTTTACTAGCATCGGAAAAAGCATGTATTTCTACAGCTATTACTTGATTCAAGCAACCAAGAATTCTCCTTGGAATGTTTAATTCTGCTAAATTTGTAAGTTCTTCGAACCACTTTAACCATTTTTCGTGCACATTAGTTGGTAACTGTTCATCCCATGCTGTCTTCTTTAGCCATAGTTCTTGGAACAGGCATTTTATTCTAATGGTGAATGGTGTCAGCATGCCTAACGGATCAAAGATTTTATCAACTGCTTGCAACAGTAGACGTTTTGAGCTTTTTTGAGATGACAAGAATTCTATTAAACTTTTGACTTCAAATGTCAGACAATCTTCTTCTGTTTTCCAGGACATTCCTAATACCTTGCTTAGATTGCTTTCTAGGCTGATTGCAGCATGTTCTGCTCGAATATTTAAACCTTCCTTTTGCCAGCACTTCAATAACGTTTCATTATAGCTTATCCATTTTCGAAGAATCATTCCTGCTAAAGACATTATTTTGTTAGTATTCAGTAGACCGGAGCGAAAAACAATAAAGTTTAAGAATCGAATCGTAATAGTGCGGAAAAGTTGCTACTCGTCAGTAGAAACACACTGAAATTTTTTTTTTTTGAAAATGGACAATATCTTCCGTTCGCGCATCGTGTACAAAGTTTTCGATTTTGAACAAAAATTGAACATATATAAGAAAAATCGTATACGGTGTAAATTTTACATGATAAAACTAACTTTTTGTACATAGCATTGTCTTGAGGTGTAAAATGGAGGAAAAAATACTACATACCCCTCCTCTATCCCCTTCCCACCCGCTAAAGGGTCTGAAAATGGCCAATTTTTGTAGAATTAACCCAACTTACAGGAGGTGTAAATATTGACCAATCGACCTGATTTTTTTTGCACATAAAGAAACGTTGAGGCAGGGGTGATTCTGTTCCGAATTTTCCGAAAAATTAAGGTAATCATTTCCGAAAATTAAAAAAAAAATCGGCCATAAATCCAAAAATTCGGACATGAAATATATCGCGTATTTCAACAAATGATCGCCGAAAAAGATCAATTTCGTCAATCGTTTGAAGAAAAATCGGCGATTTCGTCAAGGGCTCGCGAGAAAAATGCAAATTTCGTCAGAGGATCCCGAAAATACGTAAATTTCGTTAAAGGATTGCGAATTTCGTCCAACGATCACGAAAAAAAAAAGCTAATTTTGTCACAGAATCGCGAAAAAACGATAAATTTCGTCAAAAGATTGCGAAAAAACGGCAAAATTTTGTCAAAAAATCGCAAAAAAATGATAAAAGTTTGTCAAAAAATCGCGAAAAAAAAAACGGCAAATTTCGTCAAAGGAGCGAACCCCCCGCGCGCCGTATTTCCGAAAATGTGATGTGAATTTCCGAAATTTTTTTTTCACTCAGAATCACCCCTGCGTTGAGGCTAAAAGTCGAAAATAAATACACCTCATTCTTTTTCCCGGAGAGGTACGAGAGATTGAAATTGTGTTGTTCTTGACCCGTCCTTCTATGGACGATTCGGGACTCACCACGGGAAGGTGGCTGTACCGCGAGTTACACCCACAATCTACCCAAATAATCAGCCAAAATGTGGGCATATAGACTTATCCAGATCCATATGCAGATTCAGGTACTGCGAATTCCGATTTAGTGTCAAGTTTTAGCATGGTAGCACATGAAGCAAGAGTGGCTCTTATGAAACCATCACGTCGCTCATGCCCATAAACTTTTGAGGAGGCCTGTGTTACCAGCTTGACACTGCGCTTTCTACGGCTTGCGTAAGACATGGTATATCTGCCAGATTCAAAGGAAGAGTTGGATTTTAGCAACTGGAAATCAAGTCTGCCACGTCAGCTGAAGAAATGTTTACCATAAGATCTGGTCAGGTGGAAGACCAGGTAATCTTGGTTTCAGACCAATTTATGATGTCATAATAATCATTGAAGTCAAAATTTATGGCCGGAACTAGAACATTTCTGACGGATTTTCCCTTTGTGTGAGTGTCTTTGAATTTCAGTACTTGTCGAAATCCCTCTCAAAAAAGCTGCTTATTATCCACTACCATTGAAAGGAGAATGTTTTCTGGATAGGCAAAGAAAAAAATTGTTTGCATGACCTTCTTTCCCACTTCTTGGACTTTTGCAAAGAGCTGTCTGGTTGCGAGTCTTTGCCTGTAGTTGCTTTTAAGAGAATTGAATGCCACATTCCACACACTGACCCATGCATCCTAAGTAAAGATTAGAGATACCTGCACGACATTGCCGTTTCCATTGATGCTGGGTATTGTTCCTCACACCTAGCAAATCAGGATCCGGGACCAATATCTAATTCTCGGTGGTTAATGACAGCAAACCGGCTACTGAGACTGTATTGTATATTTCAATGGAAACCCTGCCAGAAAATCTCATCAACATTGTCACGTACATTATGACAGTATACGTACCTCTGTAGTTCGAAATTAAGACAAGATCTTTAATAGTTGAGGGACCTAAACATATTTTTGAATGTATCAAGAAATGCAGAAGTTTACCTGCAAAACTTCAAGAAGTAGTGAAGCAGGTATTTCAAACAAATGCTTTCTTTGCTCATCCAGAAAGCCGCCTTCTTTCAATAGTAGTGGATGATTGGCATCACGTTCGAGAGCTGGGACTTTGGCGGATACAGAAATCCAAACACACTCCCAAAAAGAGTAAATCCGTCACAAATTTTTTACTTCTGGCCATAAATTTTGACGCCAATGATTATTATGACATCCTAAATTGGTCTGAAACCAAGATTACCTAACCACTGTGAGATGAAATCTCACAGTGTTTAAATTATGTTACTGTTTTATTTCTTTTGGCCTTATACATCGATGTTCTTTAAACTTAAATCCATATTTATTTTTGCGCGGGCGATTCGTTTCGACCACAGATCGGCAAGTTCTCCGATGTTTCGCAGCGCCTGGCATAGAATGCTTCTCCTTTGAACTTTGTACGATTGTGATGATGTCATCAGAGCAAGTCTCTCATGGCAGATGCATTGAATGGATGTTGATTTTTCGGAGGTGTGTCTATTCGCCGTGCGTGGAGCAAATAAAAATAAAGCTTTTTAAATGTGTTCTTTCGGATTTGTTTATTAAGACATTACCTAATATTTTAAATTCTCTAATAGATTTAAATCTTTTCTTTCAGTAACTTTTGAAGTCCCCGTATTCTTACTATAAATTAAAAATTCCGTTAATTTTAAAATCAGAATCTGTTTTGTTGGTGTTCTGTCATGACTTAGTTTTTGTTTTAAAAGATCGCGGGCTTCGGCTCCGGTCTGTGTCTGCCGATGGTTGTGGAATCCGGTAAAAAGCTTCCGAAAGCGATGTCTGCGTTTTTAACAACTCCTGTTAAATTATTTCTTGATACCGTGGAAAAGATTTTAATTACGTTTCTCATCAATACTAAATTTGTTTTATGCAGCACTTTAATTTTTAAAAGAAATATCTATCTTCAAGTGGAGTAGATGCTTTTATTGGCAAGAATTAGTTTATGAACGGTGACCAACGGGAAGCCTTTTCTTCTCTTCTTTAAGATGAAATAAAAGATTGATTTATGCTTAAAGGTGTCCTCTTCATTTATTTTTACAGACGACACGATCCAAGTAAGAAGTTTCCTTTTTCTATTTTTTTACAATTACTGACCTCAAAGAATGGAGGGTTTTATTGCGATACTACACAACGCATGTTACTAAAAAGAACTTCAAATTTAAATTATACCTTCAAATTAACGGCACATTATTAGTAATACCACAACCACCTCTTTTAGTATACATTTCTTCAGATTAAATTGCAGACTTAATTTCCAGTTTTGAAAAGTGCACTCTTCCATTGAATCTGGTAGACATACCATGTCATACACAAGCCATAGAGAGCATCAGTGTCAAGCTGGTAACACTGGCCTTCTCAAAAGTTTATTGGGATGAGCGACGTGATGGTTTCATGAGCCACCCTCGCTTCTAGTGCTAAAATATGACACTAAATCAGAATTCGCAGTTACTGAATCTGCATGTAGATCTAGATAATTCTCCACGCCCACATTTTGGTTGGTTGGTTGGTTGGATAGGGTGTGGATGGGACTGATGGTGCAGCCACCTTCCCGTGGTGAGCCAGGAATCCTTCTTTGAAGGACAGGTTCTGACTCACCGACACAATTCGAACAATTTAAACCTCTCGTACCCCTCCGGGGGAAAAGGACAGGTTGGTTTTTTTTTCGACTTTTAGCCTCAAAGTTTCCTTATGCACAAAAAAATCTGGTCGATTGTCAATATTCACACCTCCTGTAGTTTGGATTAATTCTACGAAAATTGGCCATTTTCACCCCCTTGATTGGGTTGAAAGGGGATAGAGGAGGGGTATGTGGTATTTTTTTCTCCATTTTACACCTAGAGGCCATGCTATTTACAAAAAATGAGTTCGATAGGGCAAAATTTACACCTTTTGTGATTTTTCGTCTATCTGTTCAATTTTTGTTCAAATTCGAAAATTTTGAGCGCAATGCGCGAACGGAAGATATTTTCCAATTTCAAAATTTTTTCTTCTCTGTGTTTGTATTGATGAGTAGCAACTTTTCCGCACTGTTACGATTTGATTTTCAAACTTTTTTGTTTTTCGCTCCGGTCTAGTATTCAAGGAAACATCAAGAGCGTCTTGCAGCGTATTTTCGCCAGATATAAAATCATCCACATAAATATATTTATCGAGTAGGTGAACAGTTCTTGGGTGTAGGTTCGTAAACCGCTTGATGTGCTCCTTTATGGTAGCTGATAGGAGGAATGGAGAGGCATTGACTCCAAAAATAACACGTTTAAATCTGAAGACTTTGAAAGATTTTAAATCATCATCATACCACAGAAAACGGACAGAATCCCGATCTTTTTCAGCGAGTGAGATTTGAAAGAATGCCTTCTTGATATCAGACGAAAAGGCAATTTCATATAATCTGAAGTGGATTGAATATCAAATAGAAGTGGATTTAAGTTGGTGTCGGGCCATAAACAATCATTAAGGGACAAATCATTGTTATCATGAGAGCTGGCATCGAAGACGATTCGAACCTTTGTAGTAAGTTTATCTTCTTTACAGACCGCATGATTGGGCAAATAATAAACTGCCCTGTCTGAAACAGGTTCATTTTCTTGCACCTGCTCTATAATTCGTTGCTTTAAATATTGCATGATTATTTCAGCTTATTGTCGAAAAAGTTCTGGGTTTCGATAAAATTTTCTTTTTAGACCTTCCAAACGCTGTTTTGCAACATTAAAATTATCATTTAATTCCTTCCAGTCTTTCTTTCACGGTAACTGAACTTCACAACGATCGCCTACAAATTTGACAGTTTTATAGAATATTTGTTGTGCTTGATCCGTTTCTGACAATTTTGGATTATCATGTTTAATGCCTATAGACTCAAGCTCCCAAAATTGTTTTAAATTATCATTTATTTCATCGAAATCTCTAACGAAATTGCACATAGCAATATTGTTTGTTTGCATGTTCTCCTCTAGCGCCCCAGTTGGGATCCATCCAAAAACAATGTCTTGCAGAAAAAATTTATCATTTATCTTAACTGAATTATGCTTTAAAATTCTATAAAATAAAACCCAATCAATGCGTGATTTTTTCCCGGTTTGAAAAATGTGGGGTCTGCCAATTCCACAATATTCGGTAAGTTAATGTTCGATACATTTAATTGCTTTGATGGAATTATATCCGTGATTTTGGGAACAATTAAGAAATCTATATTCTCCCTGAAAGTGCCATCTTCGTTTGTATTTACACAATTGTAAATTTTATTTTTTACATTATAAGCATAACCGTTTAATCCTGTAACAGGTACATTAATTATCCTTTTTTTTAAATTTCAGCATGTCAGCGCAATCCTTAGTTAAAATATTGACATTGCTAGCATTATCCAAAATTACTCTAAACTTTCGTTTATTTCCGAAATTATCTTCTATAAAAACAAAGCATGTACTCAATAAAATTGATTTTTTTTCATTACTTATATTATTCAAGGTCTTTAAAGATTCATTATTTACCAAAATGTTTCTCATTTCTCTATTTACCGCACCTGCAAGAGGGGAGGAAATTTGGAGGGAAGCCAATTCATTTTTGGATTTGTTTTCTTTATCTCGATGAAGTGATGAGCTGTGTCGCAATTCACAGGTATTACAGTTATATTTTGAAATGCAAGAATTTACAAAATGAGAGTTATTCAAACAATTGGCGCACAGCTTATTTTTCTTCACAAAATCGTATCGTTCCGAAACATTCATTTTTAGAAACTGAGAACATTTGTTCAAATTATGAAAAGCCAATTTACACAGAATACAAGTTTTCCATTTGATGTATCATTCGAATTTAGTATGAAATTTTTTTGTTTGTTCGAAAGAGGAATGTTTTTATTTAAGGGTTTTGAAACAGAGTATCTATTTACACTTTCTAACATAGAACTTCGGTTTTCCAAAAATGACATTAATTCATTAAATTGTGGGTATTCTGATTTTTTAATCGAATATTCAAATAATTTTCTAGATTCCTTATCTACCTTTTGAAATATAATATTGATAAGGATAGCATCAGACAGATTGTTTTGTTCATATTTTAATACTTTTAAAGCCCTCAAATTTTTATTTACACAATCAATAAAGGATCTCAATTCTTTAGAAGACTCGTAATGTATTTTTTCATAATTAATTATGGCTGATAAATGAGTGTCAATGACCAAACGTTGATTTTTGAATTTTTCAGTAAGTGCAGTAAACAATGACTCAAAAGAATCGTCTGGACTTTCTAATTGTTTTGTTTCATTTTTTAGCGATGCTCGCAAATAAAACAGCTTCCGAGCGTCATTTAACTGGACATTATTGATAATTAAATTTGTAAATTGTACTTTAAAGATTGACCACTCTTCATATTTACCATTGAATGTTGGTAGTGGGATTTCAGGTAACTTAACTTTAATATTATTCAAACTTATAGATTCAATACTATCAGCATGCACATTTATTTCAGAAACTTTAAGATTTTTAAGAAATATGTTGAGACTTACCTCAAGTTTCTCGAGACGATCTTCGAGTTCATCTAACTTGTTTTGGATTTCTGGTAAGTCCTTAATATCAGGGATATCATATTTATCCCGTATTTCCGATACCTCTGCTTGAAGCTCAGGTAATTTTCGAATCTTTATTTTGAGCTCGGTACTCGAGTAATTAATTTCGTTTGTATTATCTTTTATGAAATTTTCTAATTTCGTTATAGACCCTTTTAGAGCACCTTTTGTTCTATTTAATTTTTCCATAGCAGCTATTTTGCTGCGATATCGACGGACCACAAAATTGTATGTGAATACTGTGCGTAACTTTAGGAATGAAGACGAATAGGTTTCTTTTTTCACATTTTTATAATACACAGCACACAAATGCTACAAAAAATCACACTGAAGAACACATAGAATGATGAGGTGACTTTGGGGTAATAACCCGCTGTTAGAACAAGTGACGTTCGTAAAACATATTTTGGGGAATACTCCCACTATAAGCAACAGAATAATTGGGGATAAGACCCGCTATAACATAACGTGCAACAATGGCAGCTCAGGAACAACAACTCTATACTTGGGGATAAGACCCGCTCGAATATACAACATGCCGCAATGGCAGCTAAAGAACAACTCCACTGGGTCACATGACAGCAAAGCTGCGGAGCTCGTTCGGCATGCGCACAAGGTCCGAACAACCCTGCAATCAAAAATTGGATGAAAAATGAGCATGTTTACTAAAAAAAGTTTCACTGCACATGCGCGAATTCAATCAAAATATAATGTGCATGATGTATTAGATAAGTGTATAGAACAATTTTTGAGAAAGTCTCAAAATCATAGCTTGAAAATTCTGAAAATTATCGTCGATAGAATAAGCTCGAAATCCGTTGTTCCCAAAAAGAAGCAAAAAGATGAGGGGTTGTATCAAATATCTGTTGATTAGTGCCAAGATAGTGTACACAATATTGCACTTACTACTATATTTGGATACAACCCCTCATCTTTTTGCTTGCTTTTGGGAACAACGGATTTCGAGCTTATTCTATCGATGATAATTTTCAGAATTTTCAAGCTATGATTTTGAGACTTTCACAAAAGTTGCTCTATATACTTAGCTAATACATTATGCACATTATATTTTGATTGCATTCGCGCATGTGCAGTGAAACATTTTTCAGTGAACCTGCTCATTTTTCATCCAATATTTATTATTTTTTAATTCTGATTGCAGAGTATTGTGTACAATGTTGTTTGTCATATTTTCTGAAAAGAACTTTTTTTTATATTAAGAACTCTGCAAATTATAAGCAAAAAACTTGGCGAAATTTGGGACTGCTTTTATAAAAACCTTAATTTCTCTAAGAGTATACATGCTATCCTCATAAAAATGAACACAGTATATTACAACAAGCCACTTATTAATAATCTCGAGTTTGAACGCTTTTGCTACATTAGTTTTTACAGGGTTATCCAAAAGATATTTGTTCTTTTTCAATTTCTTGACGGTCCCCTATGGGGTTTCGGGAAAAAATCTTCACGGAAATACACTGCTCAAAACAATTAAAGGATATTGCAGTTTTAGGTGGATTTTGTATCTGGTAAACTGTTTAGCTGATTGATACATGGTCGACAGACATAGTAGGTTATATAATAAATTACACATGTTTGGTAAAAAAAATGCATTTTACTGCGCATTTGTGTACTAAAGGAAAAAAACACAATTTGTGCATATGAGAAAAAAAGAATAAGAAAAGGTGTTTTCTTCAAAGAAAATCATTTTCAGTAGGGGGTATGGTTTCCACGGGCAGCCAGCAACGCTGAACACCTTTGAGGCATGGACTCAATGAGGCTATTAATGACGAGTTGGGGTATTCTGCCCCACTCTTCCAGAAGAGCTCTTTCCAGTTCTTGGAGAGTTTGTGGGGGTTGTTGGCGGCCAGAAACTCGTTTTCCTAGAGCGTCCCAAACGTGCTCGATTGGATTCATGTCTGGAGAACACGCTGGCCATTCCATTCGAACGATTCCTTCCTCGAAAAGGAAATCCTCCACCAGGTTTGCACGATGTGGCCTGCAGTTATCGTCCATTAAAATGAAGTTATCTCCGATTGCTGCAGCGTAAGGGACTACAATAGGTCTGAGGATCTCATCCCTATATCGGCGACCAGTCAGAGCTTCATCTCGAATGATGTAGAGGTCAGTGCGCCCATCAATGGAGATGCCACCATACACCAACACTCCTCCACCACCAAATCTGACACTTTCGTGCATGAACGCAGGATTATTCCTACTGCCACGGTCCCTCCAGATGAAAATGCGCCTATTATCCGGATGCACAGAAAAACGGGACTCGTCAGAAAACAGAATATTGCTCCATTCATTTCTCCTCCAGTTGATATGCTCGGTTGCCCATTCCCTGCGGTCGCGACGATGCCTTGATGTTAATCTAACACATACCATCGGTTGGCGAGCATACAGACCTACAGCATGGAGCCGGTTTCGGACAGTCTGAGTTGAAATCGTGGTGCCTGTAGCCGAGCGAAGGTGTTGTTGGAGAAGAGTAGCGTTCATGGTTCGGTGTCTCCGAGCTGTTAACGCTAAATACCGATCTTCATTGGGCGTTGTTGCCCGTCTACGACCTTGCCCTGGTCTTCGGCCTGCACATCCACTCTCCGAAAATCGGTTCCAGATCCTGGAAATGACTCTTTGTGACACTCCAATGGCTTGCGCTACTTCGGCTTGAGTTTGGCCCCCTTCTAACCTACCAACAATTCTCAAAGCTTCTGAATCTGTCAAATGACTTCGCTGAGACATCGTATTCATCGAAACAAAGCAATCACTGAATGCCGATCATCCTTGTCTTCATTCTCTTTTATCCAGTCGAAAGTCAAATTTCATTCGCTGCCGCTGAAGCGACGTTTTTGACGTTGAACTCAAAATTTGCATACTCCACAGTTTGAAAACCAGAAAAATTTGCATTTGTGATTCTCTTCTTCTATTTTCGGCAAAAAAAATTTCGTTTATATCTTTATTTTATATAAAACTTCAAATATCCTTTAATTGTTTTGAGCAGTGTATATGACCTATACTATACCGTTTACACACCTGTAGTTTCAGGTTAATTCCTCATGTATTTTTCTAGATATTTAATAAAACATCTAAAATCACAAGTGATCGGTCACCTTTGGCCATATAGTGTATATATGTATATGTATATATATATATATCTCCCAACAATTTAAATTTATTTTCTGTAACTATTTAAAGATTTTTGTTAATTCATTATAGTCATTATCCCCCCTCTCCCCGGCACAGATGTAAAAACTTTCTGGTATTTTAATCATCAAACAATTAATAAGACATTATTGTGCACAAGTTGCTCTACAAAAACATTTTCAAAGTTTTTTCTTTTTTCTTTTTTTTTTTTTTTTGCTAAAATAATTCTATAAATCAATATTAAAAATCGTCAGGGGATTTTCCAAAAAAAAAAAAGGTCAAACAACTTTTATCAATCTATAAATTGTTTTTAAATTACTATTATTATAAAAACTAGCTAACTTGCCCGGCATTGCCCAGGCATGTCAAAAAACAGCACAAATTGCGAAAAAGCTCTGAAAATCACAATAAGATATCACAAAAAAATTTTTAATCGCCGCACAAATTTCGAAAAGAGAAAAAAAAATTATATATTGTGTTCAAAGACTGAAAGTTGATTCCTTTCACTAATGTGGAAAAATGGTAGGAAATCACGTACAAAATTTGATTTTAAACTGGTAGAAAGTAAGATTGTATAATTTAATAAGTATAAGTATATTCGAATACAAACTAATTAACTGCAGTTTAGAAAAACTAGTCGTTGGGGGCCACCATAATACTTACCCGTTATGGATATACATAATATAAAATATGAAAATAAAACATGTGATACATGCTAAGCATTGTATCATATTACTTTTATTCATAATTTAATTTACTTGGACTCCCTTAAATATAATTAATATAATCCCTTAAGCTAATATTACTTTTTGTTGCAGTAAAATAACTCAATTTGTTGATTTTCTGTAAGCAAATAAACACTATTGGTTTACAATGGAAGTCTATGGGAATTTGGCAAAATATTAGAGATACTGCCAATTTGGCATAACTTTTGGCGACTCATTTTGGTCACTAAATTTGGCAATATATCGCCAAGTTGCCAACAGAACAGGGTCCCTTCTAGTAACCCCCTTATAGTTATGGAGATACATTAAATGCTTGACATTTACGATAAGCCATTATTGACATTTAATCTTACTAGGGGATCGCACCTGGGCTTCCCGGGTTAAAGAATATAGGTGAAAACATTTTTTTTAATTGAAAACTAATAAATTTTTTATATGCAATATTTTTTTTAGAATGCCCACTAACATTAAAAAAGCATTTTTCATATGGAAAATACGAATTATACAATCAAATAAATTTTTGAAATTTATCAAAAGCGATATTTTCTTATTAACCGTATGCTAAGAGTTACTTGACCAAGATTTTGCTACTTATGGCATCCTTTTATATTCTGATAATTTCAGAGCTTATACATGTCTGTTAAATTTGTGTTTTATTTATTCATTCATAGGGAAGTTTTTTTTTTAAATGGATATTAGCCATAAGAAAATGATGAACTCTTTATTTTGTTTTAAGGGCAAACGGATTAATCTTTCGTAATCGAGCTCCATGTGACATAGATAAATTAAAAAATATTTCATGCTTTAAAATTGTTTTTAAAACCATAGACAATCAGTATCACAATCAAACCATAAAAAATCGTATTTGGTTATCTAAATATTTAAATTGTACGATTACAAATACGTTAGATTTGTGTTTTTTTAATAATATTATTTTATTTGTTTATAAAAGAAGTATTAATTTCGTTAATTTGTATTTCACAAATATGTTATATTGGTGTTTTTTTAATATTATTCTTTTATTTGTTTATAAAGGAAGTATTAACTTCGTTATGGAAAAATAGTCAAAAACAAATGCTGAACAATATTTGTTGCTTTATGTGCAAAATATTTATTATTATTATGTATTGAAGCCGGCACGTGATAAAATAAACATAAAAAAAAATCATGCTTAAAAATTATTTTAAAAAACATAATACATCAGTCAATTAAGATACAGTTATAAATTGCATTTGAAAGAAATTTTTGCCCTATGCGACGAAAATTGAAAATGTACTATGGTCAGAAGATTAAAAAATTGCAGTAGCGAAAATTTCAAAACCGAAATTTGATCGTGAAGTGTTGCAATTCGCAAAATGATATCAGCATTATGCACAGATACATTTGTTCTTTATAATATAGACACTTAATCAGTAAAATATAATAAAAATCAGTTATTAGGATGTGGTTATCAATTGAGGCTCTTATGCTTGGTATTCCAGAATGAAAAACAGCCATTTTCACCTTCTCAAAATTTGCATGCGCACTTCTCATATCTATATTCGTCATTTAAAAAAAAATTTGTATTTTGTTTGATCATTTAAAAATCATTTTAACTCAAAACTTGAACTCTTGATTGTCAGCAACATCTTTTATGTGAACAGACACACTCTTTACTTGAGATTCTAATATCAATTCCGGAGAGTAAAAATTTCCATAATTTATGTTTTTTAGACACTTTTGTGTTAAAATGTTTAGTTTTATCTAAGAAAATAATCATTTTCTTTTAAATATGGCTTCATTTTCTCTTAAATAAGCATTTCGTCTAGTGTCTGAAGCTTAGTATCAGTACACATGCAGAAGGAAAAACAATATAGAAAATTTATGAGGAAAAATGCATTTTTTCAAAAGCAGTATGTTATTTTCCGTTATTATGCCCCTAATATAATATTCTGTTCCTAATGGGATCTTGCGACACTAAACCCTATACAACAATTTTTATCAACAATTTTGATTTTTTATCAGAAAATAGCATATTTCAGTAGTTTTAGAAATTCCATCCTCTGCTAAGGGGGTTTAAGGAGCAATCAAAAATTTTAGAACATTTAGCATATCTCAGCAGCAGTTTTAGGTAGGAGCGTGAAAGTCCAGAAAATAAATCTACAAATATATCCGGGGCTTTTCTGTGAGTTACATTGGATTTTTCACAATACCCCCGCTTTTAAATGATATTTCGGCTGCAAGATGTAATATCTGCAAGGAAAGGTTAGCTCAAGCATTCGAGTGGCTCAGAACACAAGTTTTTGCAAAATTTTCATTTCTTATAACAAGTACATTTACGTTTTACAGAATTATATTAAAATACAAAAGAAGATTTTCTATTTACATAAAATTGTTGTTTTTTTCTTTTCTTTTTGAGATAGATTTATTCTATCCTACTCAGATAATCCAAGTGGAGTATATCGTTGCCTATAGCACAATATTAGCACTCGCCAATCGTCGAGTAACACTTAAAATGTGGTGATTAGCTTTATTGTCCTCACTCGCCAAACTTAATGGGCACCACTCGCCAAACGTGATGTTTGAAAGATTTATCGATGCCAAAGAGGAAAGGGGTGAAATTCGTTCAGAATTTACGGCGGCCAAATAGGCGATTCTCCCGAACATAAAAAAAGAAAGTAGCAGGGTTGATTCTAAGTTCCGAATTTTCCGAAAATTAAAAAAAAAAAAAATAGGTCATCAGTCCGAAAATTTGGACATAAAAAATATCGCTATTTTCGACATGGTAGCAAAAAAAAAAAAAAAAAAAAAAAAAATCAATTTTGTCAATGGTTTTCAGAAAAAAATCACAAATTTTGTCAAAACATCGCAGAAAAAACGCAAATTTCATCAGAAGATAGCAAAGAAAATGCAGATTTCGTCAAGAGATCGCGAAAAAATGCAGATTTCATCAAAAGATCACGTAAAAACGCAGATTTCGTCAAAAGATCGCAAAAAAAAAAAAAAAAAAAAAACCGCAGATTTTGTGAAAAGATTGGGATCAGAATACAGATATCCCTCCCCCCAAAAAAAGCAGGCTTCGTCAAAAGATCGCGAAAAGACTGCAGATTTCGTCAAAAAGATTGTGTAAAAATGCAGATTTCGACAAAAGATCGTGAAAAAAACGCAGATTTTGTCAAAAGATCGGGAGCAAAACGCAGATATCCCCAAAAAAACCTTGCAGATTTTGTCAAAAGATCGTGAAAAAAAAACCGGAGATTTTGTCAAAAGATCGCGTAAAAAATGCAGATTTCGTTGAAAGATCGCAAAAAAACATGGATTTCGTCAGAGAATCGCAGAAAAAACGCGAATTGCTTTAAAGTATCGCGGAAAAATGCAGATTTCATCAAAAGAACGCCGTTAAAAAAGTGAATTTTGTCCAAAGATCACGAAAAAAAAAAAAAAAACCGAGAATTTCGTCAACAGATTGCGGAAAAAACGTGAATTTCATCAAAAGATTGTGGAAAAAATGCCAATTTCGTTTTGAGTGGTTCTACTATTGTCACATAATTTTAAATGTAACATGAATAGTGTCCTGCCATACCTAAACATCTCCGAATTTTCGTTTTATTTGGGTGCTGGTAATTATGTAATTGCTTTGATTTTAGTTTCTGCTGGTTTACGCTGCCCTTCTTCTACGACATGACCTAAGTACTTAACTGTTTTTTGCACAAATTTACATTTAGCTATCTTAATTTTTAATTTCGCATCTTTAGTTCTAGCCAATACTGTTTTTAAATGTTTCAGATGATCTTCCCACATTTCCGAGAATATTGCCATATCATCTAGGTATGGAAGGCAAAATTTTTCTAACCCTCTTAGCATTTTTGTCATAAATTTTGAAAATCTAAACGAAGAATTGACGAGCCCGAAAGGCATTCTCAGTGGGAAAAAACTACCATAATTCGTCACAAATGTGGCCAATTTTTGGGCCCTGGGCGTCATCAGAATTTGCCAGTAGACTTTTATTAGATCTAGAACCGTTATATACTTTGCAGCTGCCACTTTTTCTACTCTTTCCTAAATATTAGGAAGTGAAAAATATTCTACTTTTGTAATAGCATTTAATTTTCAGTAGTCAATGCAGGGGCACGGTTCCTTGCCTGGGCATTCTACAAGAATCATAGGGGAATTAAAATCCGACTCTCCTTCTTTTATGATACTAGGGGGCTCGGCCCTCTACGAGCTACGCTCGCCAACCCCCTTCCAGACACCGTAGACTCTAAATGCATGCTAATTTGATCGGCTTTAAAAAGATTTCGAAAGATAGAATTATAATTTAAAAAACAGTGGCGATCTCTCTATAAATGGATTTCTATTCATTTCTCTTTGATTGGGGAATTTTCTCTTTGATGGGGAATTTTTTGGCGTCCCTGCAACGGGGACGCCAAATCCGTTGTGGTACTACTTGATTATCCCGTCGACCGATTTTGCCAAATTATATAAAATGCCAAACCACTCGCCAAATTATACAAATTGACATAATTTTTATTTTAAATAATGAAAAAACAAATAAATTAGTACAACAATAATAAAAATACAAATAAAACGTCGACATAAAAATAACTTGATGACGTAGACACGTGTAATAACATTTCAAAATAAGCTAATATAAAAGGAATTGAGTAAACAGAGTCTTTGTCTCCTGGTATTTTTTAACAAAGTGAAAAGAAAGTTCTTTTAAATGAGACATTTTAAATTAATCGTTTTTAATCTGACGTAATTTTGACCAAACTATTCTTTTTCTTTTTAATATTCGCGTGAAAATACTTGTGTTAGAAATGAAATATTATTTGCGCTTTCCTAATAAAAATAGTTGGAAAAGTATCCTCTTAAAATATGAAATAAATGTCTAGCACAATTTCTAAATTTAAACCATTTTGCAAGATTATTTTGTGTTCATTTTATGTAATAACTGTAATGTGACATAAATATGACGTAATTTCTCCTATTTAAGATTTCTAATGCATTTTAATAAATTTATTGTTTTACAAATTCTTTTCTCTCTTAAAATTCACGTGTAATTATAGTTTTTATGACGTGATTTTTAATAAGTTCCTGCTTTTTGTACATAATTATTTAATTCTAATTCCAAATGTTTTTTTCTGTTTATAATAGTCACGTATAAATAAATTTTTAATTTATTTACACGTATAAATATTTTTTTTTTGAAGCAAACATTATTGTTTACGCTGTTTATACAGTTGGCAACAGTTTAAATTAATATCACTTTCTAAAATCTATTAAAAATATCTCTAGAAATGCTGAAAATCTGAATTTAAAATGGAAATAAAACCTCAAAAAATTAGTGAAAATAAAAAAATTAATGCAATCTGCACTCCGGCAAATTCTAACGCATAAAATGATCTAAAAATGATTAAATTCCTATGAACAGTTTTTGCTCAACTTTTTTAGTGGGACGATTTTGTCCAACTTTAGCATTAAATATCTCTTCAAATAATTCTTCGATCTGAAAACTGTCTGCATCAGCGTATTTATCAAACATTTCTGTATAATACTACCGATTTTCATATTTTTGTATGCATTATTTTTCTTAATATTAACGAAGAAAGACCTCCGGTCACAAAAAATTCAAAACCGGCGGCGGCGGTGACAGCAGTAGTTACTTTTTTTTAGAATAGAGAGATTCAAATCAAACATCTGCTTGATTTCCCATTTCAAAATTTCATTTTGTCTAACAAAGGTTCTATACGGCCTAATTTTTATAGGTTTATTTTTGGTAAGCTCAATATCATGTACAGTGAGGTCGGTCAATCCTGGGTCATTAGAAAATACCTCCTTATATTCATCTAATAATTTCTTCAGTTCTAATAATTGCAATGGGGTATAACGATCTTTTAATTGACTTTCTTCCACTACTTCCTGAAATTTATAGCTACTGGAATCAGCTGATGGAAAAGCGATTTCCAAATCTTGCATCGTTTCTGAGTCATTGAATTTGCAAGTCAGAACATTTATTTTTTCTACATACTTTACATAGGGTTTCAGTAAATTTACGTGATAAATTTGGGATCTGTCACGTCTCCCTGGGACATCCACAACATAGTTCGTAGCCGAAACTTTGGATACAATTTTCCCTGGAAGTGTCCAGCTCACCAACATTTTATTTGGTTTGTTTGTCACCAAAATTAAAACTTCATCTCCTGGTTCAAAATGTCTCTCTTTTGCATTCTTATCATACCAGAATTTTCTCTTTACCCTGCTAATGGTCATATTTCCGACAGCCAATTCGTGACAATGTTTCAGATGATTTATCAAATTAAACATGTTTTCGGTGACTAATTTGTGCTCTTGACTCTCACCCATCCATTTTTCAAATAGCAGTGTTTCTGGGGTTCTTAAATTTTTCCCAAAAACTAACTCAGTGGGGCTGAATCCTGTTGATTCATTTATCGCATTTCTCAGGACTAATAGTGCATAAGGCAAATTCGCTTCCCAGTCCCTCCCATTTTCAACAGACATCGCCTTTAGTAAACGCTTAATAGTTCTGTGAAATCGTTCAATGGCATTTGATTGTGCGTGAAACATGCTCGAGCGTCTTACTTTTATGCCAAATTTCTCCAGGAAAGCTGTAGTTAAATTTGAAGTGAAGCTTCTGCTGTTATCCATTTGTGCCTCTGACGTGTAGCCTAAACAACTGAAAACTATCATCAAAGCTTCGGCTATAGTTTCTGATAACATGTCAGAAATTAGAACTGCTTTAGGATATTTTGAATAAACACATAAGGCTGTCAACATGTATTTATTTCCTTTCTTTGACTCTGTTAAAGGGCTGACCAAATCAATAGATAATTTTACAATGAAAATACTTCCGAGATGATTGGTACCAGTGTTAAAGGGGCCTTTTTTTTTTTCTCGCGGTCTTCCCATCCTCTGACAAGAATCGTATGATTTTACAAATTGTTTTGTTTGTTTTCATAATATTAGACCAAAAAAAAAACCTTAACCTTAATATCTTATCTTCTGTTTTTTTTTCCCCCCAGATGTGCTGACACATTCTTGTGAGATGCAATTAAAATTCCCTGTCTAAACTTTAAAGGTATGATCAATTGTATCCTTTCATTTCCTTTTTTGTCACTCGTCTTTCTTATAACTAACGAACCTTTGTATTCGAAATGAGACTTTTTTTTATTCGCCTTTTCTCTGATTTCTTTTAGAGACTCATTGGCTTCCTGTTCTTTCCTAAATTCTTTTTTCTCCACCTTACATAATGTTAGCCATATACCCATATTTTCTTATCACCTATGTTCCTGGTTTTATTTTTCAACTACAATATTTCTAAACTATTTATTTATTGAAAGTCTTTTATTTCTACTTACTATCTTTTCCTGGCTTCTTTATTTTTAAAAGTTTAGCCATCTTTGCCATTTTGTATTTTTTCGTACATCGCGAATCCTTTCAGCTGACTTTGACAACAATCTTTCCTGAGACCGATTCGTGTGTCAAATTTGCCACGTGATGACATTTTCTGCTTGTAGGATCGCTCTTTCGCTTTAGCGCATACGATCGGCGTAACTTCCTCTGACGTTGTCCGGAGTAAGGGGAGTTTCCTACTTCCGTTTTCACGGCACGTGTCTCGATCCTCCCGTGAACTATAAATAGATTCGCGGCAGTTTCAAAGTTTAGCTTCGTTTGCTGCTCCTGTCTCATGGACCTCGTAATGTAGTTTGTTTTTCTTTTACAGCTGATAATGCATGGATTGTCTCGGCGAAGTTTCGTTTCGGTAATAGATATGTTTATTTTCCTGACTGATTATTTTGATATCATTTATGGAACTTTAATTTATTTAAAGTGACTCACTTATTTTTACGACGTATGTTTAATCTATCTTTAAGTATGCGAGTATGTTTATTCAAATGTTCTTCAATCAAATAGAAAGTTTAAGTCAAGATGTTTGATCGTATTTTAATCAACGTTTACGTTTTATTTAATAAGCTCCTGAGTGATAAAAATTTTCCTAGTCTACAGTTTAAGAGATGAAATATTATTTGAGAAATACGAATGTCTTTTTTAAATGCAATATAGATATTTTACATTAAGGATTTTTAATAAAGCTGGTATTTTATCTTAAACCTTTTTGTCAATATTTAGTTTTCCACCTACTGCATTACATAGTCATTTTTATATACAAATAAAAGATTGTTTTTTCTGCTGATGCTTCCAATTGTGTGGAATGAAAATTCACTCTGCTTAGTAAAAGTACGTATTAGAAATTATGCAAATGAGATGTTTTTTATTGAAGTAGAATTAATCTCTTCACGGCACTTAGTTATATGAGTAGTCTCATATAACAATTTTTGGTTATGGGCGGACAGACCTGTGACGGTAATAAAATGATCATTTAAGTGGTTTAGTACAAATTGCGAAGGTCTTTTAATAAATTACTATTGATCGTTAAAGAAATAATAAAAACTGGAGACTTCTTACTTTACAAGAGACAGTGAAGAGACAAACTGATGAAACAAACAATATTCTTTATTTCGGTCGTTAGTAGCAGTAGAAGGTTATGAAAATACTTGCTTCTGGTCACCATTTTTAAAATAAAAGAACTGAAAGAACGGAATCTCTTAATTAGAATTCTTCCATGGGATTCCTTTAGATGAGTGCAGCACATCGTTAAAAATTAAATCTTGAAAAAGAACATATCCACATAACAAAAATATGACCCATAGTACGGCAAACTTATTCGGCCATAAAGAGCGGCACGGCATTCGAACGGCCGGCCAGCGGGCTGGCGCTCCGCTAAAACTACGTTAAAAGACTACATCTTTTTCACACAACATCAAACCAAATTCTGAACTTAAAAATTAACGAGTTTTAGTATTTAAATGATGAATACGGGGTTGACAAAGTAATTAAAAGGCAGACTTTAAATTGATTAGCTAAATTAACATTTACGGGAAATTAATAAGAATTGAATTACAAGCTACAGAATTAAAAATGTTTTCACTGATTGGAAAGCGAAACTAAACGATATTCTCCTGTCAGTGAACAGAATCAAAAGAGGGCGGCGCATCATTCAATGACGTCATCATAAGGCAAATCAACTCCGACGAAACGAGAGCTCCAAGATGTGCTCCTAAAATAGCGGAGTGCTCATGCGCAAGCTGCCGATCCGCTCCCAACGCAAATATGAATATCGGAGGTGAAAAATGAACTTGCTTTACGGTGAGAGATAAAAGCGTCAACATTGCGGCGTAAAGA
Source organism: Maratus speciosus (assembly GCA_963932465.1). Classification (NCBI taxonomy): domain Eukaryota; kingdom Metazoa; phylum Arthropoda; class Arachnida; order Araneae; family Salticidae; genus Maratus; species Maratus speciosus. The sequence continues at coordinate 79,142,955 of OZ010792.1, forward strand.
TTGAGTTTAAATAGACATCGATGCAAAAAAAAGGCTGAAAGGGAATAAAATTAAACCAAATTTAAATACTGTGAGAAGTATTCTCACATTACCTCCCTTCACCGAGAAAATTTTGTAAGACCAGGAGATGTAAAAGGCAAAATCGATCAAAAATCTTTTACAGAAAATGGGATGACAAAATTTTGAACTGCCAAAGCGATAAAAAAAATCATTAAATGCGAACATTAAAATTTAAAGTTAAGGTGCTGGAAAAAAAAAAAAAAAATTGGTGACCAAAAGTAAGAGAGAGAAAAAGAATATACATTGCATAAAGTACATTCATAATCCAAAAAGTATACAATACATCAAGTATACAATAAAAATGCCAAAAATACAGTAACATTGGCAAAACCTTCTATTTGATCTCATAAAATTATCATGATAAAAGTGTTAACATATTTTAAGTTAACAAACAAAATTGAGATCATTGACTAGTCAAAACAAATTTTGCTATCTTGGTACCAAATAAAAACAGAATTAACTTCTGATAAAAGTTGCAAATACAAAAGCAACAAAAAAGTCAAAAACATTTTGTAGTTTGACTTTTACAACATGCCTAGGACTTTTTAATTTTAGAATTATATCTAAAAAAATAAAGAGTTTTCTTAACATGAAAGGAAATGAAATGGCCATATATAAATAAACTTTCATAAAACATAATGATATCATTTTAGTGTATCAAACTTAGTATTTCATTTAAAATAAAACAGACAACCAATTGTATGTGATACCAATTGTGTAACTGAGTCGTGCACTACTCAATCATCCAAACAAAGTATCCCATAAAAACAAGTTGCTATTTCAATCAAAAGACATGTCATAAATCCCATCTTAGACACAATTTCTTTAAACTTTATACTTTACTCTAAATAAAAATTTACATAAGAATTCTTAATATATATGTATGAGACTCAAAAGATTAGATAAATATACATATACCATGGTTTTTCTTTAAAATGTGAGAGACTGGTGATCACCAAAAAAAAATTTAAGTACTTCCATATAGAATGAAAGAAAAAAATTGACAAAATCACGAGTTTATAAAACTAAAATACCGTGTACCAGGAATATAATTTTTAAATAATCATTTAAAATATAATATAGAAATAAAATTATTACAATTCAATGTTAAGCTCACAATGATGATAATGACGAAGATGAAATCATCAGCAACACTGTAAACAAACAAAAAAAAATTAGATATATATATGTAAATATCAAAGTCCACAACCATGTCGACGACCATCATGCCCTAGCCATCAGCATGTTCATGAACAAAAATAAACACATATAAGAACTCCTACGTAAAATTTTAGATGGCTTGGATCTCCTAACAAGGCTCCTAACATCTTAGGTAAAAGAAAATTTTAAATATAATAACACTGTGTAACTGCAGGTGGGTAAAGGCAATGTTTTTGGATTCAAAATGATGTTCATTGAGTCCAGAGCCATATGGAACAAGGCTAAAAGATTAATTGATGTCACTGAAAGTTTAGTAACACAATATGAGGTGGTACACTGGTACTAGCATTACATCCTAAGGTTGTACACAAGCACTAAATAGACAAATGCATACACCAAAACATTTGTAGATGTGAATAGATGCTGTCGAAAAACTGGAACATTCACATAATAATCATCAAAATATAAATTATTTTTTGGATGATGACACAGAAAATTTGAACATGATGACACAATATGAGAATGCATTGCATTCTTTTTTGAAGCACTAACTGACGACATCGTACTCATCACTGCAGAGCAATCATAACTCCTGCGACACATACACAAATCACTTTTGCAGAAGAAGGATGAGAATTCGGCGGTGCACTTATGATGAAATGTAGTATGATAGGACATAATCGGTATTTGAAGGTCAAGAAGCACTTTTCTTTTTTATAAAAAAAAATTTCACTAGATGATTTACAGAAAAAAATTCTATATATATATATATAAATGCGCTGGTAAAAATTTCCATCTAGACTTGTGCTTTTCTGTAATATTCTTGTATTATTTGTAGGTATGAAGAAAAGACATTAATTTTTAAATTTCAATTTCTTCATAAAACATTGAAGACTTCAAAATGAACCAGTCATTTTTACTATTCAATTCTTCATAAAACAAAAAATCTTCAAAATGAACGAATCTTTTTTTTATATACTAAAGTAATGAGGCAAATGGCAAAATAAAATCTTAGAGGCTTTGGGTATGAAATAAAATTAAAGTAAAAGGCACTATGCACCTAATAAATAAATAAATATGGGGAACTTTTCAAAATAACTTGATCTCGCATAAACACTGTAACAAATATTCACAAACTTCTTATATGGTTAAGAATTTACACTTGATTATGAATGAGCAAAAATTTTGCAATGTGAGGATGAATTGCTACACACAAGCAAAAATCAACTCTGAATAATTTTTAATTGCACCTGCTAGAATATTTGGAGAAAATGCAGCATAAAATTATGTTATTGAAGGTAAAACACATCAGTAATTTTCAGGTAATTCAAACTTACTTGTTTGAGAAGACTTAGAATAATATGATGTGAGTAACTGAGTTCTAGCAGCAGACAAGTCAACAATTTCACTTGATGAGGATATTTACTCTCACATGAGAAACGTTAACCGATACAGTATTATAATCAGTAATGAAAGTTATTTATTTATTTATTTATTTTTAAGAGAACAAAGTAGTAAACACTATTTGTAGCTTCACAAACTGAAGAACTCTAATGAAGTGGTTTCATAAATGGATATTTGCCTATAAATGAACAACATCTTCACCAGGCATCTTATGGCTGGATACGAAACATACACACAAAAAAATAAACTATTGTAGATGTAGGAAACTTTTGAAGAAGTAGGTAGGTAATTTTATAATTTTTAGCTTCCATGATAACATGTGCAACAACAGAGAAGAGACCAGAAGAAATGGATGTCACACAAAACCACTGACCACCTTCATTAGGTAAGCAACAGATGAATGGAAGAAAAGTCAGAAGAATGTCATTACAGGTAATTAAATTTTTCTAGTAGCATATACAGGAACAGTCATAATTAAATATGGCAAAAAGCACATAACTGCCATATTTAATTATAGTTACTATTGATAGTTAATAAATATATAAAAGTAATCTTCACTATTGGCAAGGAAAAAATATTTTTCTTATGGTGAATGGAATTTTTAAGTAGAACTGTTACAGGATTGAAGAAGCCCCATTTCATTTTAAATGAAAAAAAAATAATGTTGCTCATTTTATTTTTATAAAGCAACATGAGAATAAGGTATGATGATGTCGATGTGGATATGTCATGCATAGACTTATAAATTTGTGAAAGAATTGAATTTTCCAAAGAGAATTGAAGCAATGAAAATTTTGAACATTTTCAATTTGTTAGCTGAGAGTTCTATAACAACATCAACAGGTAAATTTAAAAACAGGAACAGTTCTTTAAATATTAGAAAAAGTTCTTTAAATATTAGAGATGAAATCAGACTAGTCCACAAGACAACATGCTAACTACACATACAGCTTATTTCACAAATCATCTAAGGAGCAAGTTTAAGAACTTTTCAAAGGGGATAACTGTTTATAAATTTTCATATTATATTTTTGTTATTCAGAGAAGCAGGCGATACCTCAAAATAATCATACAGGATAATTACTACTATAAATTACTTGAAGAATACTAAACTTCAGTTGGAGAAAATAGGCATAATTGATGAGATGAGAACAACTTTAAGTGAAGAACAAAATTTCTCAGCAACAAGAATTAAAAATAATACTTCGTTAAAATTTCAATCTTTTTTTTTTTTTTAAATAAATATATTGAAATTCAAATTTATAATTCATTTAAAGTGCCATTAATAAGTAGAAAATTAAAAAAATAACCCAAAAGCCATGCCTCCTAAAATATCACATTATGTTCTTGAGAACAGTTTTTGCCAATCTTCAAATTCATCGAAATTATTTGAGAACATAAATTCATTTATAAAAATATTTCAATTTCAACAATTATTCTTCAAAATTATTTTTAATTCCACAATTTTCAATCAATTAAAAAAATATGTAACTGCCTCAGAATTCTATTCTTAAAAACAGAATATTGCTATTATTTGCAACAACATAAAATTCATTTTCAATATTGTAATTATATAAATTCATTTCTTGATTGAATAATAATACATTCTACAAAATATAGTAAAATTTAAATATGAATTCTTTAGAATATTGTAAGAAAAAAAAATGCAACTATTTAACATAAAAATGGCATAACTCAAGAATCTATAAGAACAAGAACATCAAATATTCTAAAATATTTTCATAAATTATATCCAATAAATCTTGAATTAAATTAACCATTTTCTCTTTTTTTTTTCAACTAATGAGAACAATTCCTCAAAAAAAAAAAAAAAATTACTTGACTTTCTTGCATAACGATCTTAATATTTTTTCAAAAATTAGAACAAGTTTCATGAAAATGTAACTTCTATTAAAATATTTCAACCAAAACTCTCATAATTCTTAAAAAAAGAACAAAAAGTTCTAAAAAAATTATCTTCAAGAATCAGTATTTTTTTTTTTAATTGCAATAATCCCGAAGCAACCACGTTGCGATTCGAAAGGTACTACGGCGCCAAATGTGACGATAATAAATGTGTTGTGATCGTAAAAGGGTTAAAGTACACGTTGTGAAGTTCTTTTAATAAATTACTATTGATCGTTAAAGAAATAATAAAAACTGGAGACTTCTTACTTTACAGGAGACAGTGAAGAGACAAACTGATGAAACAAACAATATTCTTTATTTCGGTCGTTAGTAGCAGTAGAAGGTTACGAAAATACTTGCTTCTGGTCACCAATTTTAAAATAAAAGAACTGAAAGAACGGAATCTCTTAATTAGAATTCTTCCATGGGATTCCTTTAGATGAGTGCAGCACATCGTTAAAAATTAAATCTTGAAAAAGAACATATCCACATAACAAAAATATGACCCATAGTACGGCAAACTTATTCGGCCAAAAAGAGCGGCACGGCATTCGAACGGCCGGCCAGCGGGCTGGCGCTCCGCTAAAACTACGTTAAAAGACTACATCTTTTTCACACAACATCAAACCAAATTCTGAACTTAAAAATTAATGAGTTTTAGTATTTAAATGATGAATACGGGGTTGACAAAGTAATTAAAAGGCAGACTTTAAATTGATTAGCTAAATTAACATTTACGGGAAATTAATGAGAATCGAATTACAAGCTACAGAATTAAAAATGTTTTCACTGATTGGAAAGCGAAACTAAACGATATTCTCCTGTCAGCGAACAGAATCAAAAGAGGGCGGCGCATCATTCAATGACGTCATCATAAGGCAAATCAACTCCGACGAAACGAGAGCTCCAAGATGTGCTCCTAAAATAGCGGAGTGCGCATGCGCAAGCTGCCGATCCGCTCCCAACGCAGATATGAATATTGGCGGTGAAAAATGAACTTGCTTTACGGTGAGAGATAAAAGTGTCAACATCGCAGCGTAAAGATTGAGTTTAAATAGACATCGATGCAAAAAAAAAGGCTGAAAGGGAATAAAATTAAACCAAATTTAAATACTGTGAGAAGTATTCTCACAAGACCCATGCAGAAAAACGTTTTTGACCTTAATAGGTTTTAATTAAATGCAGTAAGGTGTTTAAAATACGGCCCATAGGAATGAAGGAGAGAATTTTATTAGGGGGGGCGATATTTTTTTAATGATGACGTTTAGTTAAATAAGAGCAAATAAATAAGGAATATTAAGATTTATAGTGGATAAGAGAAGATTTAGTTTGTGAAAAAAAATCGAAGATTTGAAAAAAAAAAAAAAAAAAAAAAAAAAAAAAAAAATTAAATAGAAATAAAGAAGTTTTAAAGAATTTTACAGCTTGTGAAAATTAAGGTTTAATGTGAATAGCATCTAGTTTGAGCTGAATAATTGCAATATTAAGTAAATTTTATTAAAATTAGAAGTTCGTTTTGAAGAATTAAGATATCGAGTTTGAAAAAAAAAAAATACTACCGATTTTGAGATGGTAACTTCAATTTGCTCTTGATTAATGAAGTGTTAGTTGTTTATTTGTATTGGCTGAAGTTTTCTTGTTGAGTTTTCAACATAGCATTGTTACAATCCTCAATTCAAAAATTGAACACCACGAATTATGCCAACTGGCAGTCCAACATTAAATATTTACTTATGGAAAAAAATGTTTTTGATATAGTCATAGAAGTAGAGAAAATTCCTGAAATAAAAGAAGGTTCAGTTACTGAGAAGGATATCAAGGACTGGCAGGTTCGTTCAAAGTTGGCTTTATCTATCATCTATTTAAATATAGAGCCAGATTTTAGAAGAATAATTGAGAATTGTGGCAGCCCTGTTGAGGCTTGGAAAAAGTTAAGAACTCACTTTTACCCTGATACACGTAGTAGACATATGCAAATATTTACTGAACTGTGTGAGTGTAAAATTGGCAATAATGAAAGCATAAATCTGTATGCTGCCAGATTACTGCATATAACAAATCAGCTGAAAAGTGTGAACAAGGACTTTAATGACATTTATGTCACGTTCCAGTGCCTTCGTTTTCTACCAGCCAAATTTGACAGCATAGTTCAGTCAATACTGAGATGGACGGATTCAGACTTTAAGTTCAACGATGTGGTAACCGCCCTGGTTGCAGAGGAGACAAGACCAGTTTCTACACATCATGGCTTTTTAAAGATAGTAGTTTTTCGTGTCGTCATCGTAGTTTTTATGAGATGGTTTCTTTCATCATTTAGTGTTACGTTAATATTCCCCAATATGCCTACGGAGCTGTTTACGGAAAGTGAATTTCTTTCCGGTTGTAAGCTAATTCTTGGATGCGTGAATGTCCTGAAGGAATGTAGCTTGAGTGGGCTAAGTATTTGGAGGAGTTAGTGATGTGTCATCAAGACCTTTTTCTCATTGACGATGTTGATCGGAAACATAATTCCCCGGTGACGTTGTTCTTAAGTGAATCATGATTAGTGTTTTTAATATGAAGCCTATTATCTTTTGCACGATGAGTCCTGGGGTAAATATATAAATGCCATTACATATATTTATAGATATACATTTAATAGTTGTTATAATTTATGAAAGTTAAGTTTGTTGTTTGCTTTTAGTTTTTAATAAATATGTTTTTATTTATATATATTGTTATCTGTTTTTCTTAATCCACCAAAGTTATAGTTTAAGTTTAATTGAATTACATACAAGTTTATAGCAATATAAGTTTATAGCAATATATCTTTAAATCTTTTAACTAAAGTTATTGATTAGATCGTGTCATGCTATGTCAGAAGTTAGCCATATACGCTCCATTGCTAGTGCATAACTCTGCTAATTTATATTTATAGCCATTCCTTGATATTGGCTATCAGGACTATCATAACATGATCCCATATCGCGAAGAATTGTAATTTCTCCTCCATTTATTTTCCCCTGACTTAAGTACGGTTTGAAACTGTTTTTGTTAGTAAGTTATGTTAGGAATTAACAAGCTAGTTTCTTTATTCTCAATGCCTCTAACAGTATTAATTACCCCTTTAACTTATTACAATATAATATGCAGTACTTTATTTATTACATTTTATTTATCAAAGTAACTTTATTCAAATATAATTTATTCTGAAATAAAACTTACCTTTATTCTGTTCTATTCCATTTATCCTTTAATTATTTAAGAAGGCTTTTCAGTTTCTTTAAGTTATATTCCTTTAAAGGCAGTGTTTTCTCTTCTTTAAACTTCCGATAATGTAATTTGCCAGATGTCACTTTCAGTATTGTGGATCGTACTACACGGTTTTCTTTCGCCAGGTAGCGGTGACTATCTTCATGAATGAATTAGATGATGTAATCTGCCCCGGCGAATCATTACCTATCGAACGTTCCTGAAAGGGGGTGTGTCGGCACGCGTACTACTGGCTATTGCATAAAAGAGTTTTCCGTCCTCGGATCTTCATTCAGTTCTTCTCCTCATTTGTATTTTGGAGTTTTGCCATTAGTCATGCAGTGTAATAGAAAGTAATTTTATCTATGTTTGTGATTGACTTCATACTTCAGTTTTTAGACATCATGGCTTTTTAAATATCGTAGTTTTTCGTGTCTTCATCGTATTCTTAAGAAATGGTTTCTGTCATCATCTAGTGTTAAGCTAATCTTCGCCAATATGCTTACGGAGTTGTTTACGGAAAAGTGAATTTCTTTCCGGTTGTGAATATGCTGATTCTTGGATACGGGAGTGTCCTGAAGGATTATGGCTGGTAGCTTGAGTGGGTTAAGTATCCGGAGAAGTTAGTGATGTGTCATCAAGACCTTTCTCGTTGACGATGTGGATCAAGAACTTATTTTCCCAGTGAAGTTATTTCTAAGTGAACCATGATTAATGTTTTTAATGCAAAGCCTATTTTTACACGATATGCCTTGGAGTCCTGGGGTAAATATATAAATGCCATTACATATATTTATAGCCATACATAGTTGTTATAATAATTGTTATAATTTAATGTTTAATGGTTGTTATAATTTATGAAAGTTAAGTTTGTTGTTTGCCTTTGGTTTTTAATAAATACGTTTTTATTTATATATCTGTTAACCCAGGATCTGTTTTACTTAATCCACCAAAGTTATATTATGGTTTAAGTTTAATTGAATTACATACAAGTTTATGGCAATATATCTTTAAATCTTTTAATTAAAGTTATTGCTTAGATCGTGTCATGCTATGTCAGAAGTCAGCCATATACGCTCCATTGCTAGAGCATATCTCTGCTAATTTATATTTATAGCCATTTCCTTGATATTGGTTATCAAGTTAGTAGTTTTTAATCATTGAAATATAGTAAAAGGTAACTTTTTAAATAAAACACTTAGTACAAAAATTGAAAAATGATGGGAAAACTTAATAAAAAGTGTGGTTCTTCCACAAAATGCCCTCCTTTTCCAGCATTTTTCATTTGCTAAACATTTTCAAAAATAAATGTAAATCTATTATGCAAAATATATATGTACAATATATAATTGAAAAACATTTACCTTCAAAAAAGTTCATCAGTTCATGATTTTAAGTTCAAAAAAGTTTTTTTTTCTTTTCAGCATAAGTAAGCAGATCTAAGTTTTATAAATGAGTCCTTGCATAGAGACTTTGTTAGGAGATCAGCTAAATTGTCTTTAGACTTAACGTGAATAATGTCAAACACATTCTGCAGATACAAATCTCTTACGAACATATATTTTAAATCTATGTATCGATTCCTGATATTCTCAGCTCAGTTCTTAATGAACTGTATAGCTGCAGCATTGTCACACATCAATATTGGTTTTTGGTTACCAATAATATTTGAATCAAGATTAAAAGTAGAATATAGTTGTTCTAAGGTCGAATTTAGGTACTTAAGTTCTTTAGCAGCTTCTGAGGCTGCAATAAATTCAGATTCCATTGGAGACATGGCTACACATGTCTGTTTCACCACACGCCAAGTTATCGGGAGTCCATTTAAGAAAATAGAGTAGCCAGCCCAGGATCAGCGGTCACTCGGGTCACTAGCCCAGCTAGCATCAACATAGGCAGAGAGTTGAGTGGGAGGGTCTTGAGGGTGCATTTGGATTCCTAATTCCTTCGTAGTTCCAAGGTAGCACAGAATTTGTTGAAGGCATTTCCAATGGACAGGTCCAGGATTTTCAACAAACTGGGAAAGAGCTGCTACTCCATAGCTGATGTCAGGTCTGCAACGTCCAGAAATGTAGAGCAGGCATCCCAATAAATTTCTGTATGGAACATCTTCCATCTGGTTGTCATCAGTCAGCATATCTTTAATAAAAAAGGAACAACTCCAGGTTGGAGAGGAAGAAAGATTTTAGTAAAGTTTTTAAAATTAAATTTTTCAAGACATTTCTCAATGTACTTTTTACAATGAATTTTCATGGAGTCTCCTGTCATATCAAATTCAATACCCAAAAGTTTAGAAATGGGCCCCATATTTTCCACTTCATATAAACTTTTTATAAGAGAAGCTACTTCTTTTAAAATTATTTCATTTTCAGCAAATATTGGCAGGTTGTCCACATATACTAGCACCACTGCTTTTCTTTTGTAAGAATACACACAAGCAAGTCCTGGAATTTCATTAAAACCATTACTTGTGAGTTTGTTGTGCAGTTCTTCATAATAACACCTTACCGACTGATGAAGGCCATATAATGCTTTATGCAATTTTAAGACATGGTTTTCCTTTCCAAGTGTTACGTAATCTGCAGGTTGTCTTATGTATACAGTATGGAACCATTTATCCGGAAACCAGTTAACCGGAAAACCAGTTATCCGGAATGCTATTTCTAATAGACTGATTTCAGAATTTTTGCAGAAAAAAGTGTCATATACTGCTAGCTTGACATATGCATTGCTTGAAACAATTGCATAATTTGATGACATCTAGTATTTGAAATGGAAACATATTTAAGTTGTATTTTAGATGTTTTAATTTTTATGCAGAAGAAACAGAAGAATTTTTGTTTTCAAGGGATTCCCATAAATTACCTTCTTTCAAACTTTGATTAACTTTTGATCTTTCTTGCATCTGATTTTTAATCCAAGTAATCTAATAATTTAAAATCAGAAATAATGTCACAACCACACATATTCCACAAAACTTATCAAATGGATGCTGCTTTAAAGCACAACCAGTTAACCGGAAAAACCAGTTATCCGGAATACATCTGACCCCAATCATTCCGGATAAATGGTTCCGTACTGTATATCTTTATCTATGGTTTCATACAAATATGCACATTGCGCATCTAGAAGACAATGCTTCCACCCCAAGATACATATGAATAAAGCTATAAAAAGTCTGATTAATAGGAAGTTTACCACTGGACTGAATGTCTCTTCATAATCCAGTATTTCTCTCTGGTTATTCCCCAAGGATACTAATCTTGCTTTAAAGTTTCCTAAACCATCATTGGCTTTTCTTTTAAGAGTATATACCCATTTAGTACCTAAAATTTTACAGTTTTCTGGTTGTGGAACTAATGTCCATACATTTTGGTCGATCATAGTTTTAATTTCTGCATCCATTGCCTCTTTCCAAAACTTAGCTTCAGGGAGCGATTTTGCTTGATTCGGAGATCTTGGTATTATGATTTCTGCACAGCAGGTTTCCTCACTATCTGGTGCATTAGTGTTACTTTCCATTTTTAAGATAATAGGACCCTCATATTCATCTTTATATGAAAAGCTTATTAGATCTTTGTCATAACTTATTTTATTTTTCTGACAATACTCTTGCATTTCTCTTTGGCTTCTTAAAGTCTACCCTTCAGGTGTAAAAATATAAATGTCAATTTTTCCCTTTGAGGCTCCTTTATTTCTTATTGTTCTTATCCTATGAAATTTAATTGTATTTGATTCTGGTTCAGGACTTGGGGTGAATGACCGAGGTTCTTCTTTTAATTCAATCACTTTTTCTAACTCATCTGCGGTTGGTTGGGGTAAAGGCACTGATTTTAGATCAACTTGTAATTCAGGGCTTGAAACACTGTTTCTTATGTTTCCCTCCAAATCATCATCATCGTCAAACTCCGAGGAAATATTATGACCTTCTTTTGCTTTTCATAACATTGCTTTGTCAAAAGTCACATGTTTACTTTCTACAATTGTATTTTCATCAGGGAAACATATTCTATAACCACTCGTCCCATACCCATATCCTACAAAAATGCCTTTCTTGGCACGAGGCTGAAATTTATTTCTTTTCTGTGGGGTTTGATGAACATAGGCTGTACAGCCATATCTCTTAAGATGATTTATTGATGGCTTTTTATTATACCACCGCCTGAAGGGGATGTCATTTATGGTAGTGTGAAATGTTCTATTTCTTATGTAATTAACTGCCATCATGGCTTCTAGCCAAAAATCATCTGTTAAATTAGCTGAATGTATTAATGTTCTCATTCCATCAAACAGCACACGATTGTATCGCTCTGCACAGCCGTTCATTTGCGACGAGTAAATCGTGGTGTGTTCATGTCTGATTCCAAGATTTTCTAAAAAATTTTCTAATGGTCGGTTGCAGTATTCTAACCCATTATCTGTTCTCACAGTTTTAACATTTTTTCCAGTTTGTCTTTCTACCATAGCTATAAAATCTTTAAATTTACTATAAACTTCATCTTTATTACATAGTGGGTAACAGAAAGCCCTGTGGCTATAATCATCAATAAACATATCTATAGCCTTGTTTTGTTGTAGCTGGAGCCGGACCCCACACATCTCTGTGTACAAGTTCTAGATCTAATTTGTGGTAATTTTGGATGGACAGCTCTTGTACTTTTGCCTATTACATATGATTCACACCGTGTTTCATCACCTTTAAGTTTTCCAGGATTTTGTACTAGATTTTTATTAAACATATCTTTCAAAGTGCTTAAGTTTACATGTGCCAGTCACTTATGCCAGAGCATGATGTTATTCCTGTCTAAAGTATATGAACTATTATAATTGTTTTCTTTACTTAAATTTACTTTATGTTGTGTTTTAATTGTTTCATTTTTCCCTTTAAATTGAAAGTTTTCTTTAGCAGGCCAGCCTTTTATAGTGTAAAAATTACCCTTTAACTTAGCACTTCATAAGTATTTCCATCTAGATGAAAAACTTTGAAACCCTTTATTTAGTCAGGCATGCATTTTTGCCTTATCCATTTTAGACATACTAATTAAATTTCTATGAATAGAAGGAACATATAAAACATCATGTAAATTTACAGTCATTATTTTATTTCGGTCTTTAATGTTAAATTCAACTTCACCAATACCCTGTACTGTGTGGGTGTGCTTCCCACATGTACAACTGCACCTGCTGGAGGCTTTCTTAATTCTGTAAAAAATTCTTTATTTTGGCATACATGTGCCGATGATGCACTATCCAAAGTCCATTCTCTATTTGCAGGAAAAAGTTCATTTGCATAACACTTATCTACCAAAAATTTAGAGACGAAAGAACTGACTCTAGGTTTAGTTCTAGAAACTAAAGTTTTGTTTCTACAAAACTTAGCAAAATGATCACTTTTACCACATAAAAAACAAGTTAACTTTCTCCTTATGCCTGGTTTGATTGTAATTGGTTTACTAGGATTTAATTTATCTTTACTTTTAACAGTTAATAAACACTCTTGTTGAAGATCACGGAAATTTCTTCGATTATATTCTTTTAAAATTTCTGCCTTTAAATTGTCAAATTTAGACTCGACACAATTTTCAAATTCCCTTGCCAGATCATATTCTTCTGTCAGGCACTGTAACAATTGATAACACCTATGATCTTCAGTAATGGACTCCCCAGAATCAATTAACTTTCTATAACAATCCTCAAACCTAGCTATAAATGTAGGTAACTCTTCATCAGGAAGGAGTCTTAAATTTCTGTACTCTGCTAACCTATATGCTTTTAAGGATCTACATTCAATTTCTAAATTTGTTTTAAGTGTATCCATATAACTGAAGGATCTCTTAAATGATTTATCTAAAGCTCAACTTCTCCACTAAAATATATTTTCAATAGACCAGCAGTCTTACTTTTACTTTGATTTAATTTAAACTCATCAATTTCACCCAAGTCATTTTCTTTTGGCCATTTACTCTTATCTATCCAAATTATTAAACCCTCTGACTCTAGAATCCTCTTTATATTTGTTACCCAAGAATGGTAATTATGTCTTGTCAATAATAATTGAGGGTTAGGGCTAGCAGCCATGTTTGTTTACAAATACTGAAATATTTCTAAGTTAAAACTCATCAAATTATGCCTTTAAAATGGTGCAATACTGGGCCCATAACCCTTTGTTTTTGTTAGTAAGTTAGTAATTTTTAATCATTGAAATATAGTAAAAGGTACCTTTTTAAATAAAACATTTAGTACAAAAATTGAAAAATGATGGAAAAACTTTTGTGGTTCTTCCACAGAAACCCTCTTCGAAATTTACATCCTTCTCATATGGTGAACTTTAACTGGAGGTTTTTCATTCTTTTTATATTCGGGACAGTTTCGTTTTAGGTGCTTGTCACTCTGACAAATGAAGCATGTGTTCTTTCTCCTATGTTCGAAAATTCTTTCTCTTTTCCTATTTTTGTCCTTTTCTCTCCAATTGGTTTTGATTTCTGAACTACTATCTTGTGATCTTTCTCTGCATTTGGGTTTTTCTGCTCGCTTATCTAATGGGGTTTTCACATTCCATGATTTTTTTTATACCCCTTTCATAGTTTCGTATTCGTCTGGATCTAGATCTTTAGCTAGTGTTCCTGGATCTTTATATTTGACTCATGAATCTATAAAATATTCCCTCAATTCCGCTGGAGCGCACCTCTTAATTTGTTCAGTGATTAGCAAATCTTTTAACTACGCAAAATTTGTAATCTCAAAATCATTTAACCACCCTTCTAGAAAGCTATTTAGTTCAAAAATGTGGTCTTTCCACGCGCTATTCTGGTTTCGTAAATGTTTATTTAGTTTTTGCCTATAAGCCTTGCCACTCAATCTAAAACAAGCTAACAGGATCGACTTAATATGCTGAAAGTTGTCTACTCTGTCTCTCAGTTTGTGTAAGATCAGTTTGGCTATCTCTATGGGCAACAAAGCTAATAAATGCGTTACCAGATCCTCATTCTCTACCCCAGACCTTAATGCCTATCGTTCAAACAAGTTTTAAAAGAGAGTTATATCCGAATGTTCTGGATCAAAACAATGCATTATAGTTTTCAGTGATAATTTAGGTTTTTCTGATCCGTTACTGGAAGTTGAGTTACGCCTCCCCGAATTTTGTGTCAATTTCAGTTGCTCTAATAGAAAATTGCGTTCTTTTTCTTTCTCTTCTTTTTCCTCTCTCTCTCTCTTTCTAACAGAATTAGATCTTCCCCATCTTTTACTATATATCCCACATATGTTAATGGAAAGTCTGCATCATAATCGTCCGCAGACTCTATCTTTTGGATAATCGTCGCGATTATGTCGCTTTCCTCCATCTCAACTCCTAGTACTTCTGCCAAATTTTGCAGATCAACCTTTCTGCAATATTTTAATGCCGTTATTTTCACCATATTCTATCAAATTTATATTAATACAGATACTACAAAGAGAACCTAACGATTTCCCTCTTTATTTATTTTTTTTTTTTCAGCTGCCTCAGAAGATATGATTTTGGCACTTCACCGAGAATATTCTAATCCTGTTAACCGTTATAAAATGATTTTCAAACGTATTCACAATAAACATAAATAAATTAGCAATATTATAATAAATTTCAGATATTCTACGTTTTAGTGTCAGTTTCAAAAACGAAATATAATTTTCCCTATTTTTACATTCCCTACACACATAAAATATAAAAGATAAAAAATATTTCCAAATGCTATAGGTAAACAATTTTCCCTGTTTTACTCAGAGTTGAACACTCCTCGCAAACCTTTTCATATGCTTTTTCTATTTTGAACACTAGTATATTTTTAGAAAAATCAATCATTAAATAATCCAAATTGATTCAAAAATATTTTTCAAGCAAACTTTCCTCAAAATGGCACTTTTCTTACATGACATACAAAATTTTACTGGTTCTTTTATTTTTATTTATTTATTTATTTATTTTCTGCCTTAAGAATCTAGTTAGTTTTCTGTATTCTTTCTTTTTGAAAAATTTTACTAAATTTAAAAACAATGACAAAGAGTATCAGCTCCCTTGTACTAGAATTAATTATTAAATTACTTAAGTAAAATAATGCTATAAAAAGTGATAAAATATCTTTATTAAGATTGACGATCGTTTTGTCGCACCAACGGCGACATTTTCAAAATCTTTCACGATAGAAAATATTTTCACATAATTTAAAAACAATAAACATACATAGTTAACAATGTCATGAGACATGATGCATAATGAAAAACATTGCAAACATAAAATTAAATTAGCTATTTGTGAGCGTGGACTAATTTTCATATAATTTAACAAAACAATAACATGGTAAACAATGTCACGAGACAACATGCATAATGAAAAACATTGCAAAACATAAAATAAAAATAAAGTTATCTTGGCTATTTGCAAACGTGGTTTAGTTTTTACTATTGTTACTAAATTTACATAGCATCTCTTTCCAAATTTTAGGTAAATCAAGAATCAAAGGAAAGAGAGGCTATGTAATTTTAGTAACAATAGTAAAAATTAATCCACGTTCGCAAATAGCCAAGATATTTTTATTTTTATTTTATGTTTTGCAATGTTTTTCATTATGCATGTTGTCTCGTGACATTGTTTACCATGTTATTGTTTTGTTAAATTATATGCAAATTAATCCATGCTCACAAATAGCTAATTTAATTTTAATTTAATTTTATGTTTGCAATGTTCTTCATTATGCATCATGTCTCGTGACATTGTTTACTATGTTTATTGTTTTTAAATTATGTGAAAATATTTTCTATCGTAAATGATTTTGAAAATGTTGCCATTGGTGTGACGAAACGATCGTCAATCTTAATAAAGATATTTTATCACTTTTTATAGCATTATTTTACTTAATCTGTTTATAAGTGATTATTATACATGTTTTTATATTAAATTACTATTTTTTTTTTTCAACTAACCAATTTTTCCAATTATAAAAATTTCATTTACCTCAAAACAAAAGTTTTCCTTTAAAATATTAATTTCTTAACATTTCAATTAATTAATAGATTAAGAGCCACTCAAAATAATGAGGCTACCTTTTGTTTTTTGGGACATTTTCTCTCGGGAACTGTTCTGCATAGCACTGCACTGGTGTCTCCTTTCACTCCACACAGCCTTACGTCTGGATGTCATCTAGAGCTCTTTCTTAGGGGAATGGTCGGGCATGGTACTGGTGTCGTTTTTTCTCTGCACACGGTCTTGTGTCTGGAGCTCTTTCTTAGGGGAACTGCCCGGCACGGTATTGGCGTCGATTTCTTCTGCACCCAGTCTTGCGTCAAAGGCACTTTCTCTTAAGCGCTTATCTTTTAATGTTCAGAGTCCTTGCTGTGTATTCCACCTTTCTGCCAACAAGTTGTAAAACCTTCGACTTAAGGGTGAAAGTGGTAGCGTGGAACTTCAGTCAAGCGAAGGCCCAAGTAGAATTCAAACCAAATACTTATTGAAAAGACATTAAATAAATTAAACTTCTTGGTTATTACTTGAAATACAACTATATTATTTTTGGGTACGTTACAGCTTACGACAATGTTCATTTAAAAGCACAAGTTCAGCAAACATAGGATTAGCATCCAATCTTCTAATAGATTCTCTCTCAACATAAATTTAGAGTTCCTTAATGTTAGTTCGTATGAAAACAGCTGTCACTGTTTTTCTTGTATACAACAATCTGTTGTCAGTTCCTTTTTCCTCGCGGTTTCTACTGGAGGAAGATTATCCTGCCTGAGTCAGCAGACTGTTTGTATTTCCTTCGGACTTGTCCGAAATTGCAGCCCCACTCTGAGAGCAACCTCTCTCCTTGGGATCACAAACTCATCTCTCTCTTTTAGCCATCCTTCCTCTGCTCATTAACCCGCCTTTCTTTAAACAAAGGCTTTCTATAGCCCACTCAGAGCCTAGGCTGAGTGACATCATTAACAAGCTTCGATATCATAGGTCAAGGGGGACCCTCCCTTCAAGCATGAGAAAATTTCACATCTAGTTTCACTTTTAAGTCATCCTGGGAAAATATCAGCAAGCTGGCTACTTAAAAGGGATTCCGCAACTCCTACTCTTTTCATGTCCTTGCTTCTTTTCTGTCAAAAGGTAAGATTGGTTGAGGTGAATCGATTCTTTTGATCATGTTCTTGCAGAACCCAAAACTTAGAAAATATTTTGAGCTTGGATGCTTATACATGCATTTTCATATATAGAGTTTTGTTTGAATATATATGGGGCTTTTCTGTGAGTTACATTGGATTCTTCACAATACATATACAGTCGAGTCTCTCTATAACGAAACTCCATACATCGAATTTCTCTATATAACGAATTTTTAGTAGGAACGGTCCCCCTTTTCTCATGATCTCATTAAAAACAGTCTCCATATAGCGAAATATCTATCTCCATATAACGAATTTTTTTCATGTGTTTTTAAAATGTTCTTTATTTATTCAGTTTTAAAAAAGCTTCCAAATCCCATGGAATCAATTTTCCATCACTGATTCTGGAATTATCGTTCAGTGCTGATAAACCGAGAGCTGGCAGCACAGACAATCACCTCCTCGAGTTCACGGATGAAATTCTAGAATTAGTTAAATCTTGATTCGCATATTAAAATGCAATCGGTCTGCCAAGTCATATCTTGGTGGAAAACACCTGAAAATCTGATTTTAGCGGCTGACGTGTAGGTTTACCATTGTGTTTTCCTACACCAAAAGGTATGAAAACATGGAGGACTGGGAGCAGGAAAACACAATGGTAAACCTACGAGTCAGCCGCTAAAATCGGTTTTCAGATGTTTTCCCCCAAGATATGACTTGGCAGACCGACTGCGTTTTAATATGCGAATCAAGATTTAACTAATCCTAGAATTTCATCAGTGAACTCGATGAGGGGATTGTCTGTGCTTGCCGGCTACCGGTCTATGGGTTTTTATTAATCTTACTTTTCTAACTTGAATCCCCTTGTTCTTTATGTCCAACGAATTCATGACCACCCCCCCCCCCCTCCCACACACCTTCCAAAATCCTTCTTAAAACAGGGTCAATTGGATTGTTACACATATAAGAGCGGGATCAGAGAGGTAATTGAAGTTTAAGGTGAATGGGATCGAAGATCAATCGAAGGTCAGAATAGAAAAATGAACTCTCTTTTAATCAATCACAACAAGTCAATATTCGTAGTATTCACTGCCAGAAAGCTCCCGAGATCCACTGGTATGACACGTGACCTGATGTGCTCCACAAAAAAGCAGGCAGGAAAGAAGGCGCAAGCACGCTATTGGTTGAATGGAAAATCCTCCCTCGATAGCTGCAGTCGTGAGAGTAGATCACTGTCACCATTTAGAACACGTTTTCATCTATCAAACTAAAGCTCTCAACCCTTACAGTTAGAGTTGATGTTTATTGTTTCTGGCTTTCTTTAGTGTGAAAGATTCACAAAACTTAATCTGTTTGAGTGCGTTTTTTTTTTTTTTTACTGCTTCTGCAAAAAATGTCTCTTAAGAACTGCCTAACTCTGTGATAAAGTGAAGATTTTAAAAGAAATCAATAAGAGATTGAAAAAAAAAGATGTGGCAAAAAAGTTTGGGATTCCGGCAAGCACTCTGTCAACATCACCGAGCAGAATTCGGATCTTGGCTTGGCGTGAAAAAGAAAGAGGACGTGCGAATACGAGGACTTAGACAAAGCAATGTTTAAGTGGATTAAAGGCAGTGGTGGGATTCAGCCGGTTCGCACCAGTTCAGTAGAACCGGTTGTTAATTTGTGTTGAGTTCGGCAAACCGGTTGTTAAAATGATACTTCAAATGCGAAAATCGCATTTACATTAATTTGCTTTCTTTAAATGTTTATCTGCAAAGCATTGTTTTCTAGGCATAACTCTGTGATAAGTTCTGATTAATTTCAGTTAATAAACTAATATTTCATTTGGAACAATAATATATTTCTTTCACCTTTCCTGTAAGAGAAAATTCAACTTGAAAAAAACGAAATTTTGAAGAATTTTTGTAACTAAATTAACAGCCCTAGGCTAATTCTAGTTATATGGCAAGGTTATTAAAAATTACACTAACTACTTATCTATACTAATAAAAGAAAGTTTTGCTTTGTGTGTGTGTGCAATGGCTAGCGAAATTTACGGCACGTACGAGACTGAAAAGTTTTGTGAGGCTAGCTCAAAATGTCTCCTGATGCACCTGAAACACAGAATTTTAAAATTCTAATAATTAGTTGACTTATTAATTAAAAATCGCAACTCACTCTCATTAAAAACTCAACTTGGTCCTTGCGAGAAAGAAAAAACTCTGGCGCACACACAGAAGCCTTATTTATGCATCAGTTGTAAATGAAGAACGAAAAGAAATTTCTGGGGAGGAGGGGGGGGGGGGGGTATTTTGTCATTATTTATTAACTTACATCGGCCAAATCGCTTAGTAAAGTTAAAAAGGAAAGACATATTCTGAAAGATCTACGAATGAAAAGCCGCAATCAATTTAAAAAAATCGCTGTTAACCGCTTGAAAAACAATTTTCAAAAGGAGTCGTTTTTCCGAAAAACTTTTTCTCCCTTATTACAATGCCCCTCCAGGTTGCAATTTTGGAGGTACTGACAAACCAAAAATATATTCATTAAGTGAATCCCTTTTCTAATCGATGGTTCAATTGGTTTAAAACAAATATTAACTTTAACCCTTTCAATTCACCGGTAAACGCAGGTCACTTCGCACCTCACGAAGACGATATTTTTTCTACGCTAGAAATAACTAAACATCCGTGTTCTTTACACACTCTTTTTAGAGCATATCAATATACCAGATTTACATTACCAGCAAAAATTTTGAAACGTTCGAACGCGTAGAAATATTTCTCACAAAATAAAATGTGTGAAAATTTCTACGAAATCGGGAAAAATCTGAGTGTTTCGTCGGGGTTTTGCTCCTCCAGGACGACATTTTAGACGTACTGACAAACCAATAATATGTTCGTAAATCTGAAACCACCTTCTTATTGATGGGACAATCGGTTTTAAAAAATAGGAATTTTAACCCTTACAAATACACCGGCAAATGCAGGTCATTTCATGCCTCACGGAAACGATATTTTTCTATGCTAAAAGTAATTAAACGACCGTATTTGAACACAAACTTCTAAAGAGTATCTCAAATTGAGATGGTATTGAGATTCTCAATAGATCAGATTTACATCATCTACAAAAATTTTGAAATATTCGGACGGGTAGAAATATTTAAAAAAAAATAAAAAGTGTGAAATTTCGACGAAATCAGGGAAAACTTGAGTGTTTCTTCGCGGTTTTGCTTGCTTTTGGTACCAAACAGCATATATTTTCAATTCAATATGTTTTCATTTAAAATATAAATTCAGATAAAATAGATTTAAAGATATAAAATCATACAAATTTCCGGTTAATTTAAGGGTCATTCTTCACGGACCCAGTTATTCGAATAAACGGTACTTTGCTATGGACACGAAATGTTCCCTGTTATCTCTGTTCTATAGCTAATACTTAAATCGTCAGATTTAGATATATACTTTCAACTGCACATTTTTTTATATTGTTCATATTTTAGAAATTATTTTCGTAAATGCAACAAATTCAAAATTTTGATAAGTTTCTTGAGTCCTATTAGTTATAGATAGAAAAATATTTTTTCAGCTCTAACAAATGAAAAGACATTGTATGATCTAAACTTGCCGAATCATGATACTTTGTATTGTACGAATTTCCAGCGTTGTCTGGCCTTGTTTTTTTTTTTTTTTTTTTTTTTTTTTACTAAGAAATGATAAAAAATCCTAAAATTTCTAAATGTCATAACTCGAGAAGTTTTGGTCGTGAAAAATTTCTCTCACTTACTATAGCATGGATATTTTTCTAAATATGTTATATACAACTTTAGGTCATGAGCATGGGTTAATTCTTAAACTTACATTTCTGCTATTTTTATATTATATTGTTTTCACGGCTGAATTTGCACCAGAGCTTTCCTCCGGTATTTCTCTGGTTTTAGTAAATATTTAAATATTGGTTGGATTCACATGAGCTAATAAATATAGAGCTCCGGAGCCCGGTGCAATAGCGCTTCTGAAAAACCGAAGCCTAAATTCCCCTTTTCTTTCCTTCCCATCTCCAAGCTTTTGCATTATTTTTTATCAAAACACTTATAAGGAGAGGTTTCAACTCAATTTTTATATCAGTATTTGGGCTTGGGCTGGCTCAAGCTCAATCTAAATTACATTAAAAATTTTATTTATTCATGTATAGGGGGAAAAAATCCTCCTTAAAAATTACGTGTTCTATTTTATTTCAAATCATTTTAATGCTATTTTGGTCAGAATAAAGGGAAACAGGAATCGTATTTTTCTATTCCATTTGCAAATTTATGTCTGGTATTGATGGCGGTGACGTGTTTATACGGCGCCAATCAAGAGACTGAACATTGAATTTGCTTACAGTTCAATTTTCTTTTGTAACATTACGATAATTTTTTAATGGCTGGTTTATTTTATTTTTTGATTTAGGTATTGAACCTCAAAAGAATATTTTCTGTTTTTAGTCAGTGGGCAAAAGCTTGAGATTTTAAATCTTCTATTTTGTACGTGTATAAAAATCACATTAGTGAGTTTTCTTTTTTTTTTTTTTTTTTTTTTTGTAACATGAACAAAGCTAAAACTAAGGCTCTGCTCTGCAGATTTACAAAGTTTACTTTCATTTGTAAGTAGATATAATTGCCATGTATCGTTATTCTGACAGAGAGCAATCGAGCAGTGTTTTCCTCTTTTTCTATAAAAGCATAGAATCTTTCCCATAACGGTGTCGAAATTTTCATTTAATCTTATTTTCAGGAACTCACCACGAAAGATTGTTATGCGAAAGGAATTGATTGTAGTTTATGGTAAGCATATTTTATAGGAAATTTAAAAACGCTGTTCCATTCTTCAGAATATAAATATTAATTTCTGTAAATTTCATTCATTTTTTTTAATAAAAATGCACAGCTGCGAACTATTCCTTTTTTATGTTAACACTGTTTCTGAATCATAATCCTTATCATATTTATTCTCAGAATTATTCAATTAATTAATTAACTTTAAAATTAGACAAAGATTGCTATTCGGAAGGGATGATAACTAGAAACAGAAATAGTTGACAACTAAGTATATGCAGATAGATATATTTAAAATTTATTATTTTGCTAAAGAAAAAAAATGCTTTAAATTTTTACAAATAATGTATGAAATATAAATATGCAAATTGGAGTGGGGGGGGGGGGGGGGGGAAAGCACGCTACGGTTGTTAGCATTGCAAAATATTAGGGCTTCAGTACTTTTTTTGTTAGAAATTAAGCCCTGATTGTTTTGATGCATTTTCTGATACAAATTATGATCAGGGTTTCATGATTGCCGAATATTTATTAACGTCCTTTTATAGGGCAACATGTTTCAGGATTTTTTTCACCATACCAAAGGATCAAAGTTTTTTTTTAAACAAAGTTCTTATAATATTGGAAAGCTTTTCATAATCTGTGTATGATGCTTCATTTTTCTTTAATTTTTGTACATCAAAAATCATTCGGGCAGCGAACTGGTTGTTAAATTATTTGAATCCCACCACTGATTAAAGGGATAAGGGACCGGAATCTACCACTTTCGGGACCAATGATTTTAGAAAAGACTCTAGAATATGCTGCATCTCTTGGGCACTCTGACTTCCAAGCTAGCATTGGTTGGCTAGAAATGTTCAAGAAGAGACATGGGTTATTCCAGAAAACTATCTGCGGTGAAAGTGCGGATGCTCCGGTGACAGCATGTGAGAACTGGGGTCTTCAGGTCTCTTTTACAAGTGTGTCCCAAACAAGACTCTGGTATTTAAAGAAGATAAACGTTTTGGCGGCAAACAAAGCAATATTATTATGTTGTGTGCTGACATGACAGGGAAAGAAAAATTAAAGATGCTAGTCATTGGGAAAAGTAAATCTCCTCCGTGTAGCGTAAAGTCCTTAGAAGTGGACTATGATTTTAATAAAAAGTCCTGGATGACCACTGAAAATTTTGACAAATGGTTACAAGCACTTGACAATCAAATGAGAAAACAACGCCGAAAAATTGCTTTGCTTATTGATAATTGTCCAGCTCACTCACAAATCAGTGAAGAAAAACTGGAAAATGTTGAAGTTATTTTCTTACCACCCAATTGCACATCAAAACTGCAGCCCTTGGACTTGGGAATAATAAAAAATCTAAAGGTGCATTATAAGAAAAGAATTCTTAAAGAACTGATCATAGCTACTGAAAAAAATGATTCCACCCAAGACATCATTAGTCTTAGAAAGTGTATTGTGGAACTTTATAAAACTTGGAGATTTGATATAACTGAAAAAACAATTTACAATTGCTTCAAAAAGGTCGGCTTTTCTAAACTGGAGAAAAATGAGGATTCTAAGGGCGAAGAAGAGGTGGCTTTAGCAGACTTAAAAGACAAATGGAAATTAATTAAGGAACGCGGAAATGTCGAAGAAAATGTTACTCTCTCTGATTTTTTGGAAGTGGATGGCAATCTCACTATTGCGCAGTATCCCACTGATATTTTAAGCAGTGTTATGAAAAATGATGGTGAGAGTGACAATGAGCATGAAAACCTGAGTAAGTTGTGTGATTTTTATTATGCTTTCAAATAAATGTTTGTTCTCTTTTTTGAAACTGTTTAAATAATTCAGAAATACAATATTACATTAATATTTATAGTTAAACATTTCAAATTCTTAATTAAACACCTCAAAAATAATTTTTGTTCAAAATTTACACATTAAATAGGAATTTTTACCCATTCTCTGTACAACGAATTTCTCTATATAACGAATTTTTTACTGGAACAATAGATTTCGTTATATAGAGACTCGGCTGTACATACATTTAAAATGCATAAATTAGATGCATTTGAAAAAGATGCTTTTCATTCGTTTATAATAAAAAAAAATAATATAATACTACAAACTATGACATCTATAAACTATGTAACAGGGATGAGATTGACGAAAAAGCAAAAAAGCTGAAAACTGCACGAACGACGCTTGAACAATGACAGTTATGAATTTCAAGCGCAACAAATATAATTTACATACAATTTAGATTTGAGTAAATTAAAAATAAATTATTAACATGAATTAGGCAGAAATTATTTACTGACTCTAATGAAAATTTTACCAAGATACAGAACATTAATGTGAAACCTGCGTTTTTTGCGCGATCTTTAGACGAAATTTTCCATTTTTTAGAGATCTTTTGATGAAATTTACCCTTTTTTAGAGATCTTTTGACGAAAATTGCCGTTTTTTTTCGCGATCTTTTGACGGAGATTGCCGTTTTTTTCACGATCTTTTGACGGATATTGCCGTTTTTAGCGATCTTTTGACGAAATTTGCCTTTTTTCGCGATCTTTTGACGGAAATAGTCGTGTTTTAGTGATCTTTTGATGGATATTGCCTTTTTTTGCTATATTTTGATGGAAATTGCCGCTTTTTCGCGATCTTTTGACAAAATTGCCGCTTTTTCGTGATCCTTTGACAGAAATGCCGTTTTCTTCGGGATCCTTTGACGGAAATTGCCGTTTTTTTTCGGGATCCTTTGACGGAAATGCCCCTTTTTCGCGATCTTTTGACAAAATTGTCGTGTTTTAGCGATCTGTTAACAAAAATTGCAGTTTTATTCGTGATCTTTTGATGTAAATTGCCGTTTTTTCGCGATCCTTTGACGGAAATAGCCGTTTTTTTCGCGATCTTTTGACAAAATTGCCGTGTTTTAGCAATCTTTTAACAAAAATTGCAGTTTTTTCGTCATCTTTTGACGAAAATTGCCGTTTTTTCGCGATCCTTTGACGAAATTTTTTTCTTTGAACGATTGACGAAATTGATTTTTTTGGTGACCATTTGTCTAAATTCGCGATACATTTTACATTCGAATTTTCAGATTTACGACAGATTATTTTTTTTAATTTTCGGAAATGATTGCCGTAATTCAGAATCAGAAAAACAGAATCACCCCTAGTTCAGCGATCGCGATGAAATAGGATAACCACCGCACGCGATAAAAGACTTCTCTTAGTTGAAGTGTTGAAATATAAGCATATATTGATGCAGATTAAAATCATTTCATGATTCTTTTTTTATTTAGACGAGTAAAAACGGATGTCTGCGCGAAATAAATTCTTGAAAAATGAGAAATTAAAAATCGAAAAAAATGGCAAAAAAAGCAAAAATTTGAAAAAAAATCGGGAAATCGAAAAAAAAAGAAAATTAAAAAATGACAAAAAAGCTGAAAACCGCGGATCCGCGGAAAAATCTCATGCCTGCTATAACTATATATAACTATAAACTATGATCAATCAGTATGATTGAGAAAAAATAATTGTAAAATCTAACAATTTATTCTTCAGTTGGTAATATACTTACCTGTTTTTCTGGTCTCCAAGTACCTGAAGGTGGTTCAGGAGGAATAGGTGAGCCTTCTCTTAGCAAGTCATCAGATGCAGTAGGAATATCAGGTAAATATTTGAGGATAATCTCTGCAGTTTCCTTCGCCCGTGTCATAGTAGAGTAAGTAAGCTTTGTATAATTAAAATCTAATTCTTTCAATCGCCTGCCAACACAATCAGCTTGTTTTTTACCTGAAAAAATCATAATCAAATAAAATGTGAGATTGCATAACATGAACTCTCATATGCAAAGATATGAATAATAAAGGGAAAAAGGAAATTGGAGCAATGCCATAATCCTAATAAAGAAAAAAGAGAGAGGCAGAAAAAAAAACTTGGAGTAAACAAGAAATATATAAGGTAGGATATAGTAATATATAAACACAATCTATTAGTTGTGTAGTAGATGTTAGTCTTATCTTTGAAAAGAGGGGAGTAACTAATTTGCCAATTACATTAAAAAAACAAAAACAAATCTGGCAGTAATATAAACAATTATGGTGTCTACGAACTAGGAAAAATAAAAAGTGAAATATAAATAAGTGAAATATAAAAGTGAAATAAAAATAACTCAGAAACAAATTGAGATACAGCTTCAAACAAATTGCATTTAAAAGTACATTTTTTTCTCTATCCGACGGTGTAAAAAGTAATATTGTCGGATGCTTAGAAGTTTAAGAATGAAATTTGATTTAAAATGTGTCGTCAGATTTCTTGGAAATCTGACGATGGAAAAGCTTTTTCCCGAACAGCCAATGAAATGCTTGGATAATCCGTAAGTTTCAGGTGGATAATACGTAGTAATAACACTATGAATGTTTAATTCATGGCGTACGTAATGTAGGATCAACTCGGTGCGATTTTTTATATCTTAAATTTTAGTCTTTGAAAAAATCATTTTCCAAATGGTCGTTGTAATTTGTTAAATTGCTTTTTTTTTTTTTTTTTTAATTATAGAGCACAGAAATATGGTGCAGCTTCTAGCGATCGGATCCGAAGTGTTCGAAAGGAATGCAGCATCCAAAATACTTTTGCTTTGACGTTGATGATATGATTTATCATCAATTCCTTTTAAAAAAGAAATAATTTAATGCATAATTTCTGTCTCTAAAACTTTGTTTACAAAGAAAAGAAATATATGTGTTGTGCTAAAACCAAAGTATTATGTCGTGATTTTAAAAAAAATTAAAAGTGAAAAAATACTTTTTTATTTATAATAATTCAGGTATAAACAATAATACCAAAATATTATGCCGTGATTAAAAAATATAAAAAATAAATAAAAGTACAAAATTATTTTTCTAAATATATGCATTTTGATTTAAATAATTATATGGCATTAAAGATTGAATTTAATAAAATATATAAAAAATCCTTATAATGATTTCTAAACTTTTTATTGAAAAGTCTATTAATTGAAATTTTCTAAAATTAAAGCTGATGCAATAATTCTGTGACCAGATGTCTCCACTTCTGCACATCACCCCAATGAAAAAATGGATTTTTCCAGTATTCGTTTTTACGTAGGGAGCCATCTAGGAATGAGACGCCATTGCTCTGGACTTTGAAGCAGTTTACAAGTATTGCGATTACAGCGCCATCTGTTAACGGTTTTTGCAACTAAATGTTGAAACTTCTGTATAACATTTTTACAGCTTAGCTAATAAACAAACCGTTTACCGCATAATTCTATTGATCTTTGTTTTTGAGATATTTAATTTTGAAATCAGGGTCTTATTTGCTGGACACCCTGTATATATATATATATACTTTTTAGGTGGGGGTGGTTTTGGGTTCCTGGGGTCCTATAATGAAAAGTTATGAAGGAATTTTTCAAAAGTCGCACCATGGTAACGACTGCAATAGGTAGTATTTCTTACGAAATCTACCTAAAAAGGATGTATGAGAGTAATGATAATAATGGAATATTTGTGAGCTCCCTCATCCCTAACCCCACTCCCCACTTGTAGAAAAAAGGAATTCTTATGGATGCTTTGTAAGTGTCAAGAGATTAAAATAGAAGGTTACTGAATTATATTCATTGGTAATGTAAAATCATCTGTCGAAGACACTTTTATGCTTATATTTGTCTGAAATTGGTGCATGAGGAATTTTCAGTAGAGATTGGCCAAATAGTGAAATTGATCAAAAATATGTGAAAAGTGTACAGAATTATTAATTTTTAAAGACTTAAAAAAAGATCACCCCCTCCCTTCCTGTCCTCTCGGCGAAACAATATCCTTACTATTTTAAAGACAGGATGATTTTAGGAACAAAATTTTGTTCCAGTTACTAAAGAAAGGGAAAATATAAGGGAATAGTTAAGTGATTTGGGTTGGTTGTTTGTGTTTACGATGGCCAATTATCAACACGAGGGATATAGGCCCTAAGGGGTGGGATGCTGTCTGTAGGGTCTTTCTAAGTGAACCTAAGCCATATTTGTGATGTAGTAATCACATTTATTTCTTTAATTGTAATGCAGCATTCTTATCTCACGATTTAAATTATTTATTTTCGACTCAACGCATCGTTCAAATTGCTTTTTTTTCTTTCTTTCTTTTACCGAAAGTAAGATAGTTTTTCCCTTTCCTCTAATCTATTTTTAGACATTGTGACGTCCGGCTGCGTAATGAAAAGGGTGTGTCTTCGCTTGGCGAATTAAGTGTTCGTTCTTTTTTAAGAGAGGTTCTGTTTTTCTGTTTTTTTGTTTTGGCTGTTTTCATACTCGTTAATCATAATACGCAATTTTAATTTAACGAATAGATTTAAATCAATTGTGGATGCACTTTTGTAAACCCCTTTTATGTAGTATATATATCAATGCAGCCAGTTTTTTAACAAATTTTGAGACTTTAACAAGCTGTAATATGTATTTTTTGACAATATGATTGTCTTTTGGATTTCGGGCCATGAGCACCTAAATTCAAAGAGCGATGTTCTTCAATAGCTAATTCTCGATATCTAAAAGTTTATCTTCGATCTCCGGGTTTTTAAATTATACATTTCTATTTGGATCTTTTATCATCAAGGCATTCTCTATGGAATAATTTTAGCCAGCATTCATTTTTGTCATGGAATTACTTAAGTTTTTAATAATGCTATGTGGAATGTTTTTCTAATATGTACAGTGACCAGATTATATACGTCCTGCTTCACCTCTCTCCCTACTCAAGAATAAAGTTGGATTTAATATGAATATGTGTCTTCATTGATCAAGCCTCTCGTGTCAACTGTTATCATTAAGTAAGAACGTTACATTTACTTATTTATCCTTCTATTATTCTTATTTCTACTGCAACAATCATTTTTACAACATCACAATTAATTTCCGTGACTTAAAAAGAATAGTCGGCATTATTGCTCTATTTTTACAACATAATGCCTTAAAAGAAAAATAAACTTAATGACTGTATTTTTTGACGATTGATACATTCTTTTCAAAGAAAATTTTTCCTCTCAAATAGAAGAAAATCAATGCTCTTTTGCTCAATGCTCAATGCTCAAATGCTCTTTTTAATGGAATTTTGAAAATATTTTAACATTATATTTGTCGTTATTCTTTTTTTGCAGTATTTCTGTTCTTATAAAAAGAAAACGTAATTTTTTTATCTTAGAAGAAATTTTGTTTGTGAAATTCACTCCTAACTGAAGTTTCTTTTGAATAAAATTTTGAAGATTTGCTACTTTTGTAGAAATATACTGAATAAATTCAAAGAAATTGTTTTAAAATTATTATTTTTAATATGGAATTTAAAGAAAATTATAATATTCTGCTGTTCTCAAAGAGAACATTTTGCTGTTTTAACGGCTGAAGATCGATGCTTGACAAATATTGTAATGAAATTTTTGATTTCAAGTTTTATTTGCAATATTTATTCCATGATTTTATATTTAAAGTATATATTTTATTAAAAAAATTCCTTTACTGGTTTTAATTTTGAGATGTCTTGACAAAATTATTACTGTTTTTAAATTATTGAAGACTGAAATATTATTTTAAAAATCAAGAAATTTATTTATTTATTCTCTAATTCATTTATTCTTATGGTGCATTAAAAGATATTTATATAATAGAAAATCTTTAATGAATTTTGAAATTCTGAAATGAATTTGTTATGTCATGTTTGTTAAAAAGTAAATTAAAATTAACTTTATTAAATTCTGTATACATGACATACCTTTTATTTTTACCATCCCCAATTCTATGTTAAAATACGACCGAACACCACTGCTTCACATGTTTTCTGCCGGAAAATACGCGATTCAGTCACGCCGTAATTGCTGTGATCTTGAATCACCATTACTCACTGTTTCCAGCCTACGCGATGTTTCCTGCATTCTAATTGGTCGATGTTTGACGTCATCGTTCGTGAGTCACTGGCGTTCTGGGTACGTATTTTTTTTTTCATGTATTGGCAACAGCTTTATGCAGATTTCCACAACAAGCTGGTGTATTTAATGAGATGTAGCGTTGCATCTTTCTCTCTTTTTCTGTTGTCTTGCATAAGAGCAGTGTCTGTTTAGATTTTCGCCATGTAATTAAGGCGTTGTAGCTTTCGCTACATATGTATGAAGTCTGCTGGCGGTTCTTCTTATTTTAAACAGATGTTATTTAATATTTTAGGTTATTTTAAGTTTAGTTCAGCGAAGTTATGCTAACAACATTTTTCATATGTAAATAATGTTCACTCATCATTAAATAGTTAGTTTACTTCAACTGTGTTATTTACTGAAGTCTTCCACTTACATGCATTTCCATAATATTAAGATTTCACTGTGCATTATCTGCTATTAGTAAGAGAATCCAACAGAATTCTAAAAATTGTTCTCTGATTTTAAGAACAAATTTATTTAACAAGAGGCTATGGTTTTTTTTTTATTATTTTTCTTATATTGGGTTTTTAAATTTTATTTTATGGCACTTATATATATTGAAATAAAATATTTAACAAATTTGAAGATATATTATGAAAATTAAGATATTTATTGAAGCAAATTATTTTTTTTCCCTTGGAATATGTGACAATTATTGAAGTTTAAATTATTTTACTGAAATTGTTCTCATCTATTACTTGCAAAGAAGCTGAAATTCTTCTGAATTCATAGTTGTGATATATCCTGCATGATTTTTTTGAAGTCTTCTCTGCTTTAAAAAAATATATATATATATCAATTTATGATTTTTACTCTTAAAAAAAAACCTTCAATAACTTTTTATAAAAAATATATGTATCTAACTTGCTTGTACCGCCTTCCACTTTTGTTCTCAAGATATTTTGGTCATTTAGTACACGATTTGACTACTGGTATCTATTTTGGTGTTTGGTGAGTGCAGTGTTCTTTTACTAATTTAAATTTCAAGAACTCTGTTTGCTTTCTACAAACAGTTATGATAACTCTCAGTGCTTCAATTTTACAAAATTATGTGGCTTCATCAAAATTTAATGACATATTTTTTTTTTTGCTTAAAGAAGAAATAATAAAAAAAAAAAAATTCATTCTTCTGTATCATCCTCATGACTGAAATAATTTGATAAAATTTTATTCTACATGTCTGATTTAAATATGACAATAGATTTACTTAACTTTCTCTTTAACATTTACTTACCTGCTGAAGTTGCCTTCAAGAGTGTTGTTATTAATCCATTTTTTGAAACGCTTCTCTGGTGTGTGGAAATGTTGTACTGAAAGTACTAAAAGTGTTATAATACATACCTGCAAAAAAAATTCTGTTCCTGATGTACAACAATCAATTAAAGATTTGTGCTCCATTTTCGGCTTTAATGTTCCTGGTGAATTCTCAGTAATTTATGTAGTAAAAAATCCATTATTTTCTGATATTCTCCAGTGTGTTTTCGGAGTTAGTTTTGAAGCTAAATCAGTATATACATATTATTTTTTCATAAACAATAGAATTTCCGGTCAACGTTTACTTGTGAGCAGAAAATTTTCATCCTTACGTAGGGGTAAGTGGCAAAGTTTCATCCTCACATTGAAAGTGTTTGACTTCTACATCATACCATATTCTACAACTATTTATAAAATTTAATGTTATTTGATCTACAGGAAATGTTTAAGCTCAAGAATGTTTATTTATTTACTTATTGCTGAAAATTTTTATATGTCAATTATTATTATAGCGCCTTTTCTTTATTTCATAACCCAAATGCTTCAAAAATTTTTAATCTGCCATATGCCTCACTTTTTCAATTTATGCAAGAAATTATTTTAAATTGATTATGAAGATATATTTTTAAATGAAGAAAATTTTTATTTGCACCTTCCATATGAAGAAAAGCACAAGTTCTTAGTGAACATATTTTCCAGCCCATCTTTTTTGAAGTGTTCGTTAGTGAATCTTCAACAATTCTCTAAGAAATTATATTTAAAAAGTCCTTCCGGCCAGTGCCGGGAGGAAGAGGTAGCTTTCATATTCCTTATTTTAAAAAAGCCAACTTATATTATTCAAACACACGAAGCTCAATTAAGTGGAAACCGAATGTAGGAGATTCAATACTAATTTTTATCAATACTAAATCATTATGAATGAGAATTTCGCAAAATTAGTCAGCTTTATCCAAGCTGCTTTTATTTAAAGTAACTTATATTTCGCTGCCAAATTCGGCGATTTCTTAAAGTGCCTGCCATTTTAAGACAACATGGTGGATGAGGCTAACCAGTGAACTTGGTCGAGACCTTAGTAATTGCTGTGCACATGCTCACTCACATCGGAATCGGTTGATACATACGAGTGCTGTCGCATGCAAAAAATCAGATTTTTCAAAATGTCACCCACGTTAGAAATTGAAACTGCTATATCTGAGCCATTTTTTAAGATAAAGACAAACAAAAAATGCTCCTGAATCCTTATATCAAGGTCAAATACTTAAGATAGAAACCTTTTTCAATTTCTAATTTTTTTGCACCTCACTTTAAATATACATATTTTTTTAATTTAATGGCCGCCATTTTGAAACAAGATGGCTGATGAAGCTGGCCAGCGAACTTGGTCGAGATATTGATGTATACTATCCACATGCCTTCTTCCATCGAAATAGGCGAATACGTGTGGTATCGCGAGACAAATACAAGATCGTTTCAAAGTGTTAGCCATGATAGAAATTCAAAGTGCTATAATTCAACCACTTTTTAAGATATAAACAAAAGAACAAATTTTCAGAAACAAAAACTGCTCCAGAATCTTTGTATCAAGGCCAAACACATAAAAAAATCTTTTTCATTTTCCAATTTTTAATACCTCATTTTAAATTTTAAATTACATTTTTTTTTAAAAATGGCAACCCTTTTGAAACAAGATGGCGAATGAAGCTGGCCAACAAAACGGTCGAAACATTGGTATGTACTATGTACAGACCAAGTTACATTCAAATCGGTTCATAAATACGCCTGTTATCGCGTGACAAAAATCAGGGCGTTTCAAAATGTCAGCCATGCTAGAAATTCAAAATGCTATAACTCAGCCATTTTTTAAGATATAGACGAAACAAAAACTGCTCCCGAATCTTTTTATCGAGGTCAAACACATAAGAAAAAAATATTTTTTCATTTTTCAATTTTTTGGTACCACATTTCAAATTTAAATTTTTCTTAAAATTTTAAATGGCCGCCATTTTTAAACAAAATGGCGGATGAAGCTGGCCATAGAACTCGGTCGGACATTGGTCTGTACTATGTATAAACGAAGTTACATCCAAATCGGTTCGTAAATACGCCTTTTATCGCGTGACAAAATTCAGGACGTTTCAAAATGTCAGCTTCAATAGAAATTCAAAATGCTATAACTCAACCATTTTTTAAGATATAGACGAAAAAAAAACTGCTACGGAGTCTTTGTATAAAGGTCAAATACATAAGAAAAAAATATTTTTCCATTTTCAATTTTTTGGTACCACATTTTAAATTTTAATTTTTTTTTAAATTTTTAAATGGCCGCCTTTTTGAAACAAAATGGCGGATGAAGCTGGCCAACGAACTCGGTCGAGACATTGGTATGTGCTATGTACACACCGAATTACATCCAAATCGGTTCATAAATACGAGAGTTACAGTGTGACATAGGTCAGATATATATATATATATATATATACTAGTATTAAAAAATGCTCTGACGAGCACCAAAAAGGGCTAATATGTTTTTAAGTATGAAAAAGGGTTTGACAAGTGCTTCTAATTGAGCATGAAAAAGGACAAGGGGTCCCTTCTTGGCTGCAGCTCACTGTCAATGCCAACTTTGAAAAAATCATATTTGCGCTTTTTCCATATAAAAGAAATTCGGATTACTTTAGTAAAACTTTCAGCCGTGCTTTACATCTTAACTCCACTGTCCTACTATTGTACTGCGCATGCGTCTGCAATGCAACTTTGTACAGTGCCCTGTGTACCATTATTTCTCTACAAATTATACTACACTGTACATTCCTATTATGCTTTTGAACCTCAGGGCACACTCACACTGTGCTTTTGTACTTCCGTATTAAAGGTGTATGCGTCTAATGTTCGTTTATAATTTACATATGCACTGTTGTACTGCATAGTACATCTTACAGCCACAGCCACTTGGATATAATTTCAACAATCAATGAATGCATTATACTGTTATGCGTGCACATGTAGAATTGTTCCTGTGCAGAGTACTGCAACAGTCTGCGCTGCACTACAAATCAATTTTCTGTACAGTTCTACACTGCGGGCGTGCTTGGTGGCACTGCATGAGTGTGATATGCTGCATGAACTAAGATTTTTGGTACTAAGTCGCCTTACGTTCATATTTAATCAGGCTGCGTCTTTACTGGCTGTGTCTTTACACTACACATTTTTATCGTAACTGTGGCTGATTTTTTTATATGGAAAAAGCGCAAATATGATTTTTTCAAAGTTGGCATTGACAGTGAGCTGCAGCCAAGAAGGGACCCCTTGTCCTTTTTCATGCTCAATTAGAAGCACTTGTCAAACCCTTTTTCATACTTAAAAACATATTAGCCCTTTTTGGTGCTAGTCAGAGCATTTTTTAATACTAGTCATTTAAATTTTTTGATAATTATATATTGAATATAAATAAACCTGAGTTGCTTTTAAATATTCCCAATTCTTTTTTCTTATTTCGCACAATAATGCACTATTTAACCAAGTAATGCACACTGTTTTAAGGGGTTCAGAGTTTTTTAATCAAATTCACGTTATTTTTATTCATAATTTAATTTACTTGGGCTCCCTTAAATATAATTAATATAATTCCTTAAACTGATATTATTTTTTGTTGCATTAAAATATCTCAATTTGTTGATTCTCTCTAAACAAGTAAACCCTGTTGGTTTACAATGGAAGTCTACAGGTATTTGGCGATATATCGCCAAGTTGGCGACAAACTTGGCGGTGTTTGGCGGTAGAACAGGGTCCAGCCTATGGTAACCCCCCCCCCCCTTATAGGTATGGAGATGCATTAAATTCTGTTCTATAAATAATGAGATGCGTTTCATTCAAGTGTTGCCATTAAACAATTAACAAATAATCGCGATTTGTGTGACACATACGATAGCGTAATATATATATAGATTATCGTGGAAATCGAAGGCCGAGTCGTATCGTTTAGCTAGACCGGTTATACTAACATCGTTCTCATGTTTTGCTACAATTTCGTTTATTGAACAGTAATTCGCTTAAGCTTCTATTACTGCTATCACTAAACACTTTTTCATTCTTAGAAGCCATAATGAGAGCTAATATTAGTGCAAACCTGAGTAAAAGTAAAACAAAAAGTTATTTTTTTTACAGTAATAAAGGTACACAAAGCTCTCTGATATGCACACCTTACTCCAAACTTGACTAATAACAACAGTTATGTGAGGGTTGCCAACTGAACTATTCGGCAGCCTTGGTCGTGAACCGAGATATTGCACGCCCACCGAGTCAAATTTTGATCATCGAAGTTGAACATAAACCGAACTGGTCACAAACAGAGGTGGTTGTGAACCGAGGTTCCCTTTATATTTTGACCTATAAGTTTGCAAATATGGCATTATTTATATATTCAATGGCGATGATCATTAAGCATCTTGGCGATTTTGGCAACGAAACTCACCGATTTCAAAGTAACGTCCCGAAGTGTACTTGAATCGCCACAGACGTCATATGAACATGACCTTGACGCGATTTTTTTCTGACGCCAATGTCATATACGCACAGTGGTACTTACTATCGCCAAAGTTTTATTATTTTGCTTGATATGGTAACCCGAATGTTGTTGTTTATTTATTAATAAATTGTTTATTTATTTTATTTTATTTTTTAAATTTATATAAATTGTTTTGTTCTATTGTTATTAATTAAACTTTTTTTAAATTTAATTTAAATTTATGTTAATTCCTTTTTAAATATATATATGTAACTGGTATTTGAAAACGAGGTTTTCGCCAAATTGGCGTCAGAAAAAATATCGCGCGAATGTGGTGCGTATATGGCATCTGTACCATACTTGTCACAATTTGATTATCCTGTCGACCAAAAAATTATCGCCAAACTATAAGATTAAATGACAATAATGGATCATAGCAAATGTTACATTCACTTGACATTAAACACGATACACGTGTTTGTTACGTCATCAAGTGATTTTTAATTCAAATTTTGGCACAGATATCATATACGCCCCATATTGGCGCGATTTTTTTGACGCCGCCAATGTCATATACGCACTAGGTACTTAACTGCCGCCAAAGTGTCGTTATTTTACTTAATATAGTAACCCGGATATAGATTCTACATGAACGATATTTTCGCCAAATTGGCGTCGGAAAAAATCGTGCCAATATGGAGCGTATATGGCATCTGTGCCCAAGTTTTTATTAGTATTTTTATTAATGTTTTACTAATTTGTTTATTCTTCCGTTATTTAAAATAAAAATTATGTCAGTTTGTATCATCTGACGAATAGTTTAGCGAAACTGGTCGACGGGATAATCAAGTAGTACCGTATCTTTTTGCTGTACATTTTCGACAATATCTCAAGCAAAAGTACCTAAAGTTAAACGAAACCCTAATTATTTAAGGCACAGATGTCATATACACAACGGGTTTGGCGCGGGTTTTTTTTTCTGACGCCAATTTAACGAAAACCTCGTTTTCGAATAGCAGTTACAGATATATTTTTAAATTACTTTCTATTTTTTTTTAAAAGAAATAACTATAAATAATGAAAAGTTTAATTAATAACTATAGAACCAAACAATTTATATACTCTTAATAAATAAAATAAAAGTAAATAAAAAAATTATTGATAAATAAACAACAATAGCTCAGTTACCGTATCAAGCAAAATAATGCATTATCGCGCCAGTTATGTATTCTGGTGCGTATATGACATCTCTTCCTTATTTAAAATAGATGAAATGGTATTTTTTAAGGTATGCTTAGTATGTGACGTATTTATAGTACTGCATACCTATCGCTTGTGTAAGTCAGGATGTTATGATGATAATTAAAAAAAACTTACATTTAGCTTCTGAACAGAAGCTTGGGATTTACCGTGTTTTTTTTTTTGTTTGTTTTTTTTTCCCTATCAACTCGTTTGTGCTCCATTGTGTCTATTACTCCAGTTCAAAATATTAATCAAGAAAGTTTATATATATATTTATGAAAATTATGCATTATCTGCTTAGGTTGACGTCGGTTTCAAAAATACAAAAATCTGTCAGTTGAATTTCAATTTTTATTGACTTATGAAAACAAAAGTACACGTGTTATCCTTTTTTTTTTTTTAATTATTGTACTGCTTTTTAGGGAGTGGCAACACGAAATAAGTTATTGAATTAGAAAATGAAAAGGAGAGATTTCTATAATTTTATGGAGACATTATAAAAGACAAATTCGATTTTCTCAACGACCGTCAAACATACAAAGATGAAAAAAAAACCTATTCTAAGTTTTAACAAGAGGATCAAAATAAAACAAAAACGAAGTTAATCCACCCACTGGAACGTTAGCTACACTTTGTTGAATTTTGTGTCTTCATTTTTTCGTTTAAGATTAAATAAAAAACTACTGAAAGCTACAGTAATTTTTTAAATGCTATCAGTTTATTCGTCTCGTCGAGTTCTATCTTTCAAAAGAAAAATCATTGTCGTACGTCAACTGGTTCGCCAGAAATTTAAGAAAGTCGTTTGCATTTTCTATTTCTTAATCATATTATAGCTTAACGCTACCGCGTTTGCTATGATATATATCAATTTTGAACGGAGAGTGGTTTCGGGGTCTGGGGGTCATGATCGATGAAAATATACCAAAATTTTTTGAAATCGCTTTCCTCCGAACGGCTGCAATAGGTAGCTTTTTGTAAAGAAAGCTACCTAAAAGTGCTTCTTGACTACCGATTTTGTCTACCTGATCTTGTCCCCTACTCATCATGGTGTATGTGGTAATATCATCCTTAAGTGCAGTGTTACTCCTGTACATACCACCATGGTTTGTTTTCTTTTGGCCAGCAGTGTCTACTGATTTTTCCTTCAAAGTATGTCACCATATTCTGATAAATGTTCATAATTGGTGATAGTGTTTTTGCTAACTGTGCCTTTTTCAAAAAAATATAAGTGTTTGAATAATTCAACAGTACTATTCTTTCCAACCATTTGTGGTTTATATCATGAGCTTCTTTACATCTGTAAAATACATTATTATTTTTTTATTTTTTCTATGCTGAATTATTTGATTATCTCTTGCTCAAGATTTCACAGGTCTCTTATGCGGATCAGAGTCTGCTATAGTTTTGTGTGTTTATAAATGTATTTACAGGGTTCCTGGATGTGCCCACTCTGCCATGGTATCATCGAGGATTATCTGTTTACAATATTTTTTTAATTATGCAGCTCTTTAATTTAATTTCAACTGTTGTTTAAAGTTAATTTAAAATAATTTTCCTTTAATTTCTTTACAAGCATAGAAACTTAAATTTTACTGTTAAATTATTGAAGGAATTAAACTAAATATTTTTATGGTACACTTGTTTGGTAATTTAATTTTTTTTTCCTGATTATGACAACTTTTTTTAACTATTAATATGATTAATGAAATTCAAGTCCTAGGTTGTCGGAATACACAAGTAAAATATTCTCGACTTTCTCATTGCAATTTATTTTTATAAATATGCAGAAAATTGAATAGTAGAAATGATTTATTCATTTTGAAGTTTCCAATGTTATGAGAAAATTGAATAGTAGAAATAAATGATTTACTCATTTTGAAGTTTTCAATATTTATGAAGAAATTGAATAGTAAAAATGACTGTGTTCATTTTGAAGTTTTCAATTTATAAATATTATTATTATTTTCCTAGGCAGTCAGAATATTTAGAGAGGGTACTTCCGACTTTAAGTTGCTTTACTTTGCAACTTTATAAAATTTGATTCACAAGTGTACCTTATTTTTATCTTATTGAATTCAAAATTTTTTGTGGTCTCTTTTGGCTAAAAAATTTATTTAGCTTTTGGATTTATTATTAATTTTGAAAAATTATATAGGGTAATAATTTAATTTTTAGAGATCACTTTACAGGAAGGTGCCTTTCTTTGCCTGTGAGTGCAATGGGACTTATTATTATTATTGTATACTATCATGTTATGTATACTGTTGAAATCTGAATGTACTACTTGATGTATATTCTTTTTCTTTCTCTTTAGGTCACTGTACATGTACGTTCACTATACTAAATGTGCACATGCACTTAAAATCTTTATTATGGCTCTTTTAAACTTAAACTTAAATTTTATTCTACTTTTTTTTGCTCCTTGGCTTTTAAAGTTTTGTTTCCCCTTTGTTGAAAAAGCTCTTTCAAGATTTACCTTTTTCACCTTTTGGTCATCCAAAATTTTGTTCGGCGAATGGGGGTAATGTGACGTAGTAATCACATTTATTTCTTTAATTGTAATGCAGCATTCTTATCACACGATTTAAATGATTTATTTTTGACTCAATGCATCGTTCAAATCGCTTTTTTTCTTTCCTTCTTTTACCGAAAGTAAGACAGTTTTTCCCTTTCCTCTGATCTATTTTTAGACACGGTGACGTCTGGCTGTGTAATGAAAAGGGTGCGTCTTCACTTGGCGAATTAAGTGTTCGTTCTTTTTTAAGAGAGGTTCTGTTTTTCTCTTTTTTTGTTTTGGCTGTTTTCATACGCGCTAATCATAATATGCAATTTTAATTTAACGAATAGATTTAAATCAATTGTGGATGCACTTTTGTAAACCCCTTTTATGTAGTATATATATCAATGCAGCCAGTTTTTTAACAAATTTTGAGACTTTAACAAGCTTTAATATGCATTTTTTAATAATGTGATTGTCTTTTGGATTTCGGCCGTGAGCGACTAAATTCAAAGAGCGATGTTCTTCAATAGCTAATTCTCGATATCTAAAAGTTTATCTTCGATCCCCGGCTTTTTAAATTATACATTTCTATTTGGATCTTTTATCATCAAGGCATTCTCTATGGAATAATTTTAGCCAGCATTCATTTTTGTCATGGAATTACTTAAGTTTTTAATAATGCTATGTGGAACATTTTTCTAATATGTACAGTGACCAGATTATATACCTCCTGCTTTACCTCTCTCCCTTCTCAAGAATAAAATTGGATTTAATATGAATATGTGTCTTCATTGATAAAGCCTCTCGTGTCAACTGTTATCGTTAAGTAAGAACGTTACATTTACTTATTTATCCTTCTCTTATTTTCATTTTTATTGCAACAATCTTTCTTACAACATCACAGTATTTACGCATGGAAATCCACGGTTAAAAAAAAACCCACGAAAACTCCGAACGATTAGGCCGACGGGCGCGATTGGGTTTGAACCCAGCACTTCCCGTCTACCAGCTTCGAGAGCAGAACCTCTTGGCTACTGGTGGTGCTTAAATGATCTGAGAGAGTAAATTATCGGTGAGCTGTCAATATAAATTGGTGCCGATGGTCGTGTGGGAATAATTTCACAGGGTTATTTAAAAATAGAACAGTGCACTTGTAAAAAATTACGTGCATAAACTTTTATTATTATTATTATTATTTTACTTTTTGTGAAAAGTCAGATCTTTTTTACTGTCTTAATACCATTTACCAAATCTAGTGATATTTTTATTTTCTGCTCTCATTTTTTGTGCCTTAGAAGTTACAAAATAGAGTTTTGTTCTTAATAATATAATTTTACTTAGAACAAATATATTTATACTAAAATTATTATAGTGCACAAATTTATTGTATGCTGTCTATTCTGGAAAAAAAAGGTTAATTTAATTAGAAGAAAGCATACGCTTCAAGAAGAAAGCATAAGC
The DNA here is from genome assembly GCA_963932465.1 of Maratus speciosus. NCBI lineage: Eukaryota > Metazoa > Arthropoda > Arachnida > Araneae > Salticidae > Maratus > Maratus speciosus. The sequence goes on from OZ010792.1 coordinate 79,184,561, forward strand.
ATATGATTACAAGATGACAATTAAAAACTTTTATTTTCCAGTAAAAGTTAATCAGGATCCTCAGCTTGGAAGTATTTTCAACCACAGTTACTCACAAAATTTACAATTTCATTGTAATACATGTCCATAAGCTAGTGTTTTGTAAATATGTGACGCATAAAAACTGACGTAATAAAAAGACCAAACTACCACAGTAAATTTAGCATTTATGTATCTAAAGGTTTCATAAAAGGCATCCTTTTCAATCATGTGAGAGCAAAAATAAGAGAGGAACTTTAACAGGGTGAGTAGCAACATTTTACTTTTAAAAATAAGCACCTGTAAGCACTTTATAAGCACATTTTTAAGGAAAAATAAGCGCCCATTTATGTGCACAAACGCATTATTATCTATTCAATATTGAAGAAAAAACTTAGCACAATCATTTTTACTTTCTTCTATCTTTACAAGAAGAAAGTATTGGTTTCATGAAAATTTTCGAATTCCAGTTTTCGACGGATTTACACGTTTTATGAGTCAGAGATTCCAAAAAACATGTTTTTACAAAATGTCTGTCTGTGAGTCTGTCTGTCTGTCTGTCTGTCTGTCCGTCTGTCTGTCTGTCTGTCTGTATGTGACACAAATTTTGTGGGCGCTCTATCTCAAGAACTAATGCACAAAATTTCACAAAACTTCATATTTAGTTAGACCTTGATATAAACTGGAACTGATTAGTTTTTGGTGAAAATCGCCCAACAGGTGGCGCTGCTATGCGGCATTTTTAACGATTTCTGCAATAGCTGTGTCTCAAGAACTACTGCACGGATTTTCACAAAACTTCAGATTCAGTTAGTCCAGGATATAGTTTGGTGCTGATTACTTTTTTGTGAAAATCGCCCTACAGGTGGCGCTGGTATGCTGCATTGTTCATGATTATCGCAATAGCTCTAACTCAAGAAAAAATGCACGAATTTTCATCAAACTTCAGATTCAGTTAGTACTTGATATAAATTAGTGCTGCTTAATTTTTGGTGCAAATCGCCCAACAGGTGGCGCTGCTGAGCTGCATTTTTTATGATTTCCACAAGAGGTGTATCTCAAGAACTATTGCACGGATTTTCATCAAACTTCAGATTTAGTTAGTCCTTGACATGAATTGATGTATAAATTAGTGCTGTTTAATTTTTGGTGTAAATCGCTCAACAGGTGGCGCTGCTGTGCTACATTTTTCACGATTTCCACAAGAGCTGTATCTCAAGAACTATTGCACGGATTTTCATCAAACTTCAGATTTAGTTAGTCCTTGACAAGAATTGATGTATAAATTAGTGCTGTTTAATTTTTGGTGCAAATCGCTCAACAGGTGGTGCTGCTATACTGTATTATTTGCGATTTCCGCAATAGCTTTATCTCAAGAACTAATGCTTGGATTTTCAACAAACTTCAGATTCAGGTATACCTTGATATCGTTTAGTGCTGTTTACTTTTGGTGTAAATCGCTCAACAGGTGGCGCTGCCATGCTGCATTTTTTTCAGAATTTCCGCTATAGCTCTATCTCAAGAACTAATGCGCGAATTTTTATCTAACTTCAAATTCAGATATACTTTGATATGAATTGGTGCTAAATCGTTGTTATTTCTTGTACTATTTAAATGATTTAATTGACGTGATTTATATAGAAGAAAGTTTTGTGATGACCACAACATACTAGTTTTATTTCAGGCTATTCAAATCTGCCAACCTTTCAGTATGATAAACAGTAGCATGCCAATTCTTTGAGGTGGAGGTTTATTACTGGAACCTTATCAAATCATTTGCTTTATTTAAATGGTATAAGAGCCATATTTTAAATTAAGTAATTTCTTATGACCGATTACAGAGAACAGTGATCTGCTGAATTTCCAAGCCTATTTGATGCAATTTTATCTTTTTTGTAGCAAAAAATTTAAAAAATGTAATTTTTCCAATGATCATTTGATGAAAATAGTTTTATTTTGCTCGATTGTTTGATGAATTTTGCAATTTTTTTTGCCGCTACAGATTGTTGAAATTAGAGTGACTTTTTTTTTAATTAATGAAATTCTGTAATTCCTGCATCATTCGTTATTTTCCACTGCAGCCAATAGACGAAATTTGCGATGTTCTTCATGATCATTTAGCAAAATTAGTGATTTTTTCCCATGATTGTTTAGTTTAACTAAATTCGCGACTTTTTTTAACGATCATTTGACTAAATTCATAAAATTTTGTCACGATCGTTTGACGAATTTCGCTAATTGTTTTGATCAATCCAGGGGTGATTCTGAATAGAAAAAAATTCTGAAATTCACAAAAAATTTTCTGAAAGGTTACAGCAGAGGGGGGGAGGGTGTGTGGAATCTACTCCTGGCACCTAACTATGGAATGTTTCCTGCGAGCCTTTGCGCAATTCACACTTTTTCGCGATCTTTTGATGACATGAGTTTTTTTTATGATCTTTTGACGAAATTTGCAGATTTTTTCGCCGTTCTTGGAAGAAATTTGCAGATTTTTTTGCCATTCTTTGAAGAAACTTGCAGATTTTTTTGCCATTCTTTGAAGAAACTTGCATTTTTTCTGCAATTCTTTGACAAAATTCGCGTTTTTTCGGGATCTTTTGACGAAATTTGCATTTTTTTTTTTGCGATTCTTTGAAGAAATTTGCGTTTTTCTGCAATTATTTGACAAAATTCGCGTTTTTTTCGAGATCCTTTGACAAAATTGGCATTTATTTCGCAATCCTTTGACGAAATTAAGAGTTTTTTCGCGATCTTTTGACGAAATTTTCGGGGTTTTTTCGCGATTTTTTGACGAAATTTGCCGGTTTTTTCGCGATTTTTTGAAGAAATTTACGTTTTTTCCGCAATTTTTTGACAAAATTCGCGTTTTTTTTCGCGATCTTTTGACGAAATTTTCGTGTTTTTTTCGCGATCATTTGACGAATTTTTCTGTTTTTTCGCGATCTTTTGACGAAAATTTCGTGTTTTTTCGCGATCTTTTGACGAAATTTTTGTGTTTTTTTTCCGCGATCTTTTGACGAAATTTTCGTGTTTTTTCACGATCTTTTGACGAAATTTGCCATTTTTTTTCGCGATCCTTTGAAGAAATTTTCGTTTTTTTCGCGATCCTTTTGCGAAATTAGTTTTTTTCGCGATCTTTTGACGAAATTCCGAGTTTATTTTCGCGATTTTTAGAAGTTTGCGTTTTTCCGCAATTCTTTGACGAAATTCATGATTATTTTCAGTGACTGACTAGCAAAATTTCCGATTTCCATGATTTTTACCCCGCGATCGTTTGACGAAATTCCTGATTTTTTAAATAATCAGTTGACGAAATTCGCAAACTTTTTCCGCATCCGATTGATAAATATAACGATAATTTTCATGATCGTTTAACCAGATTTGTAATTATTATTTTCAGTGACTTACTGACGAAATTGTGATCTTTTAACAAAAATTGCGCTTTTTTTTCCAGCGATCATTTGACGAAATTCGCGATTTTCTTGCGCAACCGATTTCAAAATTCTTGTTTTGTTTTCAACTGCCGATTGATGAAATTATCTATTTCCGCGATGTTTCGACGTCGTGATATTTTTTTCAAATTCGTGATTTTTTCTGCAAATTTTGACAGGCACCGAAAATAAGCACCTTGTAAGGATCTTACAAACTTTTTTCAAATGTAAGCACTTATAAGCACCTGTAAGCAAACGTTACGCACCCTGTTTAACATGTGTACTACGCCCAGAGGTCTGTAAGAGTCCGTACCCGGCTCGGCTAAATGAAGACAATTTTCAAAGAGAATTTCAAAGACTCAAACACAATTGTTTAACGGGCGAAACTCATTATTTTAAAAAAAAGAAAAAAAAAGGGCTATGGCGGTTTGAGCTGATAAAAAATCGGTCCAATATAAAAATTTAAAAGGATCAAACTAAGGCAATAAAATATGAACCGATTCCAGATGACAACATGAGTATAGAAATACAACATGCCTGCATAGAGATCGGCATTGGCAATTGCATCATGTCTGAACCAGGTCTTTATTATTTTATTAGACTCAGGCCAGGTCAAAGCCAGGCTTACATTTTCTTTCTACACATTGGGCCTATATGACAGCATATGATGCTATACGGCGTTCTATGGCTTGCGAACATACAGTAATCTAAAAAATATAATCTATAATGCTAAATTATCCTATAAATATTTATGCAATATTCTGGAGAAAAATATTTATTGTATGTTTAGAAAAATAGGTATTTTCTGTGGAAATTGAGTCGGGTTTGATTTCATTGGTTTTTACGAGGGCTGGGCCTGTTTTCACTGTTTATAGCACGGGCCTGGCCAAGGTAGCTTTCCCCAGGCCAGGCCCCGACTGGGAAATTCCAGCCATTGCAGACGTCTAATTCCGCTTAACTTGTTCCTTGACAAATTTTGCGTCAAAATCAGGGCTCTTATTATAAAGCCTTGAAACAATTTATTTTTTAATAGTACAAATTTAATGCTTTGATTTTTGCTTTCCTTTATTTTGGTTTTTACACATCATATTTATATAGTAATACAACAGATTTGTATGCATCTTTAAATGCCCTTGAAGGCGTTTTAACATGAAAATCTCTCTATCTACTGTGTTGATAGCATTTTCATATTCAGATATCAACCAATATATCTTACTAGTAATATTTAAGTAATTAATTTACAGATTAAATTATAGTGCTATTCGTAAATAATGGTTGTAGTGATGGTTAAAAATAAAGACCCTACTGGAAACATGGAATCCATTAGATATCACTATATTATATGTTACTATATTGTTTACTGATTCCTTATATATTAATTTCTTTTTTTTTTTTATCTTGAAATTTCTTTTTTTTTTTTGTTTTAATTTAAATCTTTAAAAGAATATTAACAATGATACTTAAGGAAATCAATTTTGTATTATTTACTTATATCAAAAATTCAGCACATTTTTAAATAATGTATTTTTGTATTACCATACAATTTTAGTTATTTTGCCTATAACAGACCTTTATTTTTATATTATAACTTTCGAGAAACTAAATGCTGTTAAAACATTCAATGAACATTCATCAATTTTTCTAATTATTTTAAAAAGAGACTGCACAATTACTACTAATACAATATGTTTTATTTAATGACACCCGCTTCACAGAAATAGATAATTTTTATCACATATATCGTTTGGGTTCAAACCTTATCTCCAAACTGAAATCATTACTTCTGACAGGTAAACAGGTTTCTTTTAGGGAAACGGAATTTCCTAATACTCTAATGACTCCCAAACAATTATCAGATGTTCCAAATGATTCCAACTATGTTTTCATTCCCTGTAGTGCATAATCATTAAGGGGGTGAAACTGTCAAGAGTTTTCCCGTAGTCAAGGCACTTTTAAGAAATTAGTTCCCTGTTAGCTAAATGTTAATAGTGTTTTACTGATTAATTAGTATTTTTGGATAATAAAAATAACAGTTATGTCATTAAATAGCGACACCATGATATTAAAAGAGAAAAAGCATTGAAAAACTATTGTGATGCATAGTTACATACAATAGATCAGTTTCAACTGATTTCACAAACATTCATCAGCAGAGAAGGATAATTAATAAAAATAATGTAAATAAATAAATATCAAAGATTTTTTTTTGTTTTTATTAACGTACTGTAAAATTTATTGTTTAAAATTATTGTGATAGATGAAACTTTTTTTTTTTTGGCAAGCAGTGGCTAGGATTATGAAAAAGTACCATAAATTTAATGAGGATATTAAAAATAATTAATTAGAATTTTAAATTAGTAAAATTTTATATTTAATTTCGTATCAAAAATTGTAAAAAATGTTATCTTGTAACACAATATGTTAAAAGGTTACAGTTATACAAAAGTAAATATTAAAAGAGCATACCTAAGTCAGTTAATTTTCTATCTTTATCATGTTTCTCTGAATCGTGATACTGTCCATGACGTATTAAAATAAGAACTCTAAAAGCAGTGGATTTCTTATTTTCTCGTTCTTCATTTATTCTGTTTTGTTCTTTAGGATCATTTTCATCTTTTGCTGGTTTGATCATACTAGATAGTTCACGCCTATAAGAGAAAAATATCCACTTCAAATTAGATAATAGATAAATCAATTTTGTACAAAAGCAAATTATTATTATTTCACATAAATTACTTTACATAATAACTACTTTTTGTAGCAGATATGAATGTGCATTTAAAAAAAACACAATTTTTTAAAAGTATGTTTAAAAAATATATTAAGGGGATTAGGGATTGCATAGATATGAAAATGTACTTATTCATTTTTTTTTCTTTGTGATTTAAATAATTTAATTTGGAACATTTTTATTTTCCCATTGATTGTAAAACTACACTCCATAAAAGTAACTTTTCGCCAATACAGTCAACTCCCTCTAATTTGCACAGCTTGGGATTAAATGTTGTGCAGATTATAGAATTTTGCGGATTATGGGTCATTACATTGTTTACACTTTTTTCTCCTGTAAATTAATTATTAATGCATAAATTAATTGGTAAAAAATAAAGATATTGTAACACATTGAGTTAATTAAAGCACCATATTTTTTAAAAAAAGGACAAATTATTAAATTTTTTTTCACAATTGCTTTTGTCTGTTTTTATAGTTATCAATTGTATATCGATTGTATATCAATTGTTATGGATTGTATTTGCTTGATAACTTTTGGCCTAGTATTTTTTCTTGGAATCTATTATGAGGTGGGGGGGGAACATTATAGAATTCTGGGGGTGGGGTGGGGGGAGAACTGCCTTTTTGACCATTGAAAACACAAAATCTCAAAATTTCCGAGGGGTGACATCTCATTGCTCTGGGGGGAATGCCTCCCCTGTGCCACCCCCTGAATTCAACAATGGAACCAGGCCATGACGATAAATTTTTCTGTATGGGCCAGGGCCAGGCTCATGGAAACTTTGGCCTCTAGATAAGACCACATGATATCAATAGGAATGTAATGAATAGTTATTTATCGCTGAATAGCTGAATACTCGGCCAAATATCAAATATTCAGTGGTTAAATCATAATATTTTAAAAATTTATGCATTTTGACTTTATATATGTTAATTATACACTATATTGCCATTAATGACCGGCAACTTTCAATTTTAGACATTTTGTCGAATATTTAGAAATATACTTGACAGATTCTTCTGAAATTTCAGGATTGAAAGGAACAGGTATGACCTCATATTTAGCAATGTCGATTTGATAAAGGGGCAGGCCCGTAACGAGATGGGGGCGATGGGGGCTGAGCCCCCCCTAGCTTCCTCTAGAGCCCCCTCTAACGATTTCCACACTTTTTATTTTTTCAACAAAATGTACGTTTTAACTTTCTAAAAAAAAAAAAAAAAAAAAAAAAAAAAAAAAAAAAAACCATTTAGATCTTTTAACTGCTTGAATGCAATGGAATATGCCAAACATTTTGCGTTCAGAACCCTATTAGATTAGTTGTTGTATATTATCTTGCTTGCGTTACAATTCTCGAAACGCGTTCTAAGTAGGAACATTTCTTTCTCCCGAAAAAATTAAGTCCAGATGCACTAACTAGCCACCACATGTTTTCGTACATCTTGACATTTTAAAAGCAATGATCGTATACGGGATGAATGAAAATAGACATATGCTGCTCAAGTTAATCGATAATTAGTTAAGCAATGGTTAAACGTCTTCACTAAAACGTAGTCACAAAAAAGACATGTTTCTAAATGTTAATGATTTGCCTGTTGACATTATGTATTTGACAGCAGATTTAGTTAATGATGAAATATCACTTGGAAACTAACTAGAATGTTTGTTGAAGGAAATTAGAAAGATAACAAAATGTCATTTTATACAAATGGAGTAAGAAAAATAATTGCTTGAAAGCCAAAAATTGTTTCATGCTATGGGTGTAGGCAGTAGGAAAGGAGAGGTAGGGCATTTTTTTGTTTGCTTTTTGAACTTTCGTCTTTTTTTTTTTTTTTTCTTGTGTTCCATGAATTTGCTAAACATTTTATTTTCTATTTGTCATATAACAATAAAAAACATTAAGGCTCCTGTCCCTGCCTGCGAAGGCACTCCTCAGCTAATGCTAATCCTATGGGGAGGGATTTTTCTAATATCTCGTTCCCATTTTGACATTTTTAAGTTATTTTTATTATTATTATTTTTTTTTTTGCATTGGATAGCCGAGGTCCGTCTCTACAGCGCACCTTTCTTACTTTTTCGAATTTGGTCGCAGATATTTTTTATAAAGTTACTTTCACTTTCAAAACCGGTTCTGAAAATGAAAGTGTCATTCTAAAAGATATCTCCAACCAAAATCGAGAAAGTAAAAAAGGTGCGATGTAGAGACAGACCTCGGCTATCCAATGCAAAAAAATTATTAAAAAATGTCTAAATGCAAACGAGACATTAGAAAAATCCCTCCCCATAGGATTAGCATTAGCTCGTGAGTGCCTTCGCCGGCAGGGACAGGAGCCTTAAGTGAAAAAGCATGATTAAGGTTAAGTTTCTTATAAGATTATGACAAAAATGTCTTCAACTATTTGGCGTATGCTTCATTTAAATCTATTTTCAAGTATAAATGCGCCACTTTCTGACACATTTTTGAAATAATTTTAATGATAAAGGCATAAAATTTGCAAATATGATTATTCAAGCTCAAGGAATTAAACTGTGTTCTGTGTTGTATAAGGCTGTTTTCCAATCTAAACCAGCTACTTTCTGACATGTTCGCAAATATATTTTATTTATAAAGATATTTGCAAGTATTCAAACTATACAGAAAATTTTAAAAAATCTGTCAAAAAATGACGGCAAATTTGACTTTGTAGGCTTATTTTCTTGGCATTTAAAGACGAAATGCTAGTCATCGAGTAGCAAATGACTATAAATCATGTCATTTATAAGAAAATGGGAAACGGTATTCAATTCTTAGGCGCATGAATGTGAGAAGCTGAAAATTTTAGGCAAAGGGAAAGAAAATTACTTCTTAACTGCATCAGAAAATTTTTCGTTATTGAGTGAAAGAAGAATATTTTTAAAGATCTTTAGAAATGAGGGAAACGTATAATAACTGTATCCTACAGTAGAGGTCTGCACGATCCCGGGCTTGGCTAGAAGCCTGTACTAGGCCGGGACGGCGAAATGAAGGCGAAGTTTCAAACGGGCCGGGCCGGCAAAATTTGAGCGTGCCTGCCGGGCTGGACCGGGCCAATAAAAGAAATTAAGCGGGTCTGTTGGCCCGATATAAATATTTAAACACAGATGAGAAAATATGAATCATTTTCAATGAATATAAGTTTCACGAGAATAAGTATAAATGTGCGTTACGAGCCGATACTAGTTTGCCAGCATCAATATCGAAATATAACATTTTCCAGCGCAGAGATCGGCATCGGACAGTTACATGGCGTTTGAGCCCGGGCTTAATTCTTCCAGCAGACTCGTGCCGGACCGAGATCAGGCTTGCATTTTTTTTTTCAACATAGCCAGAAATGGACTTAATTGTTCTCAGGATGTTTAGGGCAGGCAACTGTTTTGTAAAAAATATTAATAGCAATAATGAACTTCTGTTAACGGAATTTTTGGAAATATACTTGAAGGTGGTTCTCAAATTCACTGCTCAAAAACGAAAAACTTTCTGACACATTTTTAACTGTAAAGGCATAAAATTGACAAGCCTGTCTATTGAAGGGATTTGGAATTGAATAGCGTTTCCCATTTTTAATAAATAAATTACTTATAGAGATATAAGAGATTCTTGTCACGTGACTGTAGATTTTTCTCCTTTTCCGTGCTATCGTCTCTGGGTATTCGATTCAAAACGCTAACTTGGACAGTATTTTCTCAAAAATATATTGACGTTTTCGAAAAGAAATGAATTTAGAAATGTGTCAGAGAGTAGCTTCTTTGGATTTGAGAAAAGCCTTAAGGAATAATAGAAATATTTTCGCAAATCTACTTTTTATGATATACCCTCAAAAGTTATCATCATGTTTTTAACCTTCCCATTTTTCTTTTATTCTAAACAATATGAATTTTTTAATGAATCCTTATTTGAATGTTGAAACGTCTAAGACTCTAAGTAAATCATTAATGTTGCTTTGTGTATTTTCTGTCTTGCGAACACATCGTAAATTTAAAATATGCTGTAAAATTATCCCATAAATATGTATGCAGTATTCTTTAAAAGAATCTTAATTGTATGTTAAGAAAAATCTGAATTTTTTGTAGAAATTGAGTCGGGTCGGATCGGGCCTGATTTAATTGATTTTTCCACTGGCCGGGTCTCTTTTCATTGATTTTTGTGCGGCCGTGAACTGTGAAAATATGAACTGGCCGGGTCAAGACAGCTTTCGTTTGGGCCGGGCCCACGCCTGGAAATTCCGGCCCGTGCAGACCTCTATACCAACAGATTCCTTTTTCTCAGTATTTTCAAAACGCATCTTTAAAAAACTTGTGATGCTGGGCGGTTGAAGATTTCTATGTTTGTTGTATGAATCGGTGTTTTTGTAAATAAAGATGTACTTTTCTGCCAGAATGCTAGCATGATAAATTACACTAATTTATTCAACAGAAAGACTGATTTGATTAATCAGTGGTTCAAATATGTATATATATAATAAATGTTCAATAGAGTAGAGCGCTGATAATCCGGACCAATCGGGGCCGATGCCGATCCGGTTAATGAAAAATCCGGATAATTGTACAACTTTAAAAAACGGCTATGGCAGTGTTTTTCAGGTAACTTCCCTTCACACATTTTCCAGGCTTAGGACTGGCAATTGTAGTGGTGCTCATTTTAGCATATTACAAATGGCTTGTTTCGAAATTATTTTTTAACTTTTTTAAAATTTTATTTTCCACAAAATTGGTACAAAGTTATACATAGAAGTACAGATAGAAATTATTGCGTGTATATATGCACACACTGTACGAACAAACGTGAGCTGAGAGAGGGGGGGGGTCCCTTTTCCGAAGACACCAAGGGACAAAAGAAGCAATATGCTTAATAATGCAAAAATTGCAATGGGAATAGAATACAGTGTACAATCCATTAGTTTTCCTTATTAAAATTTCAATAAAGTCATTTTTTTATGAGGTGTCAGATGCTATCTGTTTCCCATTAAATACAATAAGACCTAAGACTAAATCACACGGGATGGAGAAAAGTTCTATTTCAGGTAGGTTTTCTTAAGAGGTACACCGCCCCTAATTGTTTTATATTCATTTTCCGACTACCATGAAGTATTTTCCGTTTAAGAATTTCATTATAGGAAGTTCCGTTATAGAGAGATTACGCTTTAGACGGGTTCCTTTATAGATAGGTCCATTTTATCATTTTTACTATATTTAGTTTGCTTAAGATATGGATTGTTAAAATATGTTAGCCCCACCAAAAAAATTCAGAGCCCCCTCTGACTGGACTCGCTGGTTACGGCCCTGTAAAGGAGGCAATTAGGAGGCCAACAAAAAATCAAAGAAAAAAAATAATACTTGGGATCACCCTGGAAATATCACCCTTGGGATCATCACGAAATGATGTATCGCTACTGAATATAAATAAACAGACATTGTGCAATATGTGTATTCTTTTGTGTAAGAATAGCATGTATATTAATAGAGATATAGCGATTTATTTAGAAAAATTAAAAAAATCTTGCATGTTTTTTGCTTATAACATGGAGGGTTTTCAACCAAATTTAACTCTGGTTTCAGAAAAATTGACAAAATATAGTAGAAACAATATAGTGCAATTGGAATATAAATTAAATATTTTAGGAAATATGAGCAGCTGTATGAAATAATTTTTATCTGTGCATGCGCCAACGATAACAAGGATCATTTTACATAATTTAATAGTCAACTCTATGGAGCAACTTATTAACCCGTTAATAGTCGCACGTTGGTCTTTTCCCCGCCCGAAATTCGTTATCTTCCTGTAACTCATTTCCTGTTAAAGTTACGATAGCCAAATTCCGTGTAGCTGACCTTGAGTGTTCACACTCTTGTGTAGTAAAATTGCAAGTCATTCCTGCTATTTCTTAGCATTTTATCGCATTCTTAAGTTTCAATCGGTCTAAATGACCGCGTTGCGACCACTTGTGTTAGTTGAATTTTTCCCCCTCGTGTTCATCCTTTCCCATTTCCGCGAAATCTGCGGGGGAAAGTTTCTTCGAAGTACGGACTCTCTGTCTGTTGTTATTTTACCCGTTCATAGAGTACTTTTTTTACTTTTAGAATGTTCCTTAAAATTGTTTTATTATATTAGTTGTGAAGTCAGTTCGCACAAAAAACTGATTGATGGTCACTTACATTTTTTTTTTCATTGTCAAACATTGCGGGGATAAATTCTCAAATTGATAATCGTTTAAATATGGAAAAAAAAGGGAAATTCATCATCATTATTTGAAAGAAGTTGCTTTCCATTTATTACCGGAACATATAAATGAAAAAAAAAAAAAAAAACAGACAATAACACAGCCAAAGAAAAAAAAAGAGAAGAGGATTTTGTGGGAATCAGTAAAAAAATTGCCGTATCTCCAAAATCTGAAAAGTATCGTTTTTCACAATAAAACAAACTCGAAAGATAAAACAGTTTTCTCAGAAATGTAGTATGTATATCTGCGAAGAACATACATATAATTTATTTGCACAATAAAGAGAATTTTATAATGTAGGTTAGAGATTACGCAAATAAAAATATCTTTTGGATAATTCAGTGAATATTTATACTATGATTTTAAAAAATATTTAAAGTATTTTTCTAAAACTTATCTATTTTTAAATTTTCATACTGTAAGTAAAAACACATTTTTTTTTAAAAATGCCGCAGAAAATGTTTTTTTTTTATTATTATTGAAATCCAATAGAGGCTTGGGGACGGTATCTAACAAATTTAAATTTGTTGTCCTTCATCAATTGTTCAAACTATTTTTCAGAATAATATTTTTCAGAATACGAGAGAAAATTCATTTAAATAAAATTATTGCTGCATATTTATAATTTCGGAGAAAAAATTCTTATTGTTTTTATTATTTTAATGAATATTATTCTAAAACAATAAATTATAACAATAATACCTTATTATGAAATGTACAATTGAATATTTATTTTAATTAAATAGTTGCTGTAAAATACATCCCTATTAAGATGAACCTTTCAGTGATTCTATTAATTAAAATAATTTATCCATCTTAGGATTTAAATCTACAATTGCAAATGTATTTAAATTAAATATATAATTTCAATAACTTATTATTTACTTTATATAAGCGAAGTTCGTATCCAGAGTTTTTATTCAGGGGCGCTGCTCCCACCCTGAAATAAGTAGAAAAACTACAAATCGTGCATTTTCATTTGAAAAATGGATTTAATCATAAAATCTCGAGAGCCCCCCCCCCCTCCCCTCCCCCTCATACACACATAGACACCCCACAAAAATAAATAAAACGTAGTTACAACATTTACATTTATAATTTCGAAATTAAGTATTTTTTACCCTTTTCTTTATTATATAGATATATATATAATATGCTGGTGAATTAGTGGTATTGTATTTGATTTACTGTTGCATGTCAAGGTTCCATTTTTATTTTCAGTTTAATTGTTCAATTTAATGTCAGTGTAATATATTGATGCTAAATTTATTAAATGGGTATAGAGTGCCGGAGTATCATAAAAATCTACCTGACTCTGATCCTGTCCTTCAAAAAAAAAAAAAAGAAAAGAAAAAAAAAGAAAAAAAAATCCCCTATCAGGAATTTAGATTCATATTCATAAATGTTTTCCTACTAATTATTGATTCATAGTAACATCAGAAATTCAATCAAATCATTTACTATTTACTTTTAAGTATTTATGCAAAATGAAGAAAGAGTTATTAAAAACATTTATCTAGATGCCAACTGAATATATACTTAAGCGAAATAAATAATTTGCTGTAAAAGATTGTAAAATGAATAATCGATGTAATCTTTTAAAGTTCGGTCAATATTTTCACCCTACGTTATCCGTTTTCGATCATCTGATAACACCGGCAAGTTTCCCCTTCGTTTTCGGCCTGCTGGCAACGGCGGCAAATGGACCGAACGCGACTACTAACGTTTTAAAAAATGTCGCGACTACTCTCGGGTATTAAAAAAAATCTAGTCAAATATCGTAAAAATTCAGAAAGATATCGGCATTAGAGTGAGCAAATTTTTAGTTGTTCTCTAAAAGCAGCTGAATGATAAGGGATTTTCCACAAATTGTCATTTTTAATTTTTAATTTTTTTTAATTTTCATTTTTTATTGATGCTTTAGTTCTTCTTGGATAACCACCAGAACGAGCCTATACCATGATCAAAAGAAGTATCAAAATCGAAGCATTTTTTTCAAATCTACTCGTTGATAGTCACTAAATACTAACTTTTTTCTGAAAGTCAGTTAATAAAAAATGACAATTTGTGTAAAATCCCTTATCATTCAGCTGCTTTTAGGGAACAACTAAAAATTTGCTCACTTTAACGCCGATATCTTTCTGAATTTTTACGATATTTGACTAGATTTTTTTTTAATAAGTTGCTCCATAGAGTTGACTATTAAATTATGTAAAAGGATCCTTGTTATCGTTTGCACATGCGCAGATAAAAATTATTTCATACAACTGCTCATATATCCTAAAATATTTAATATATTTATATTCCAATTGCACTATATTGTTTCTACTATATTTCGTCAATTTTTCTGAAACTGGAGTTAAATTTGGTTGAAAACCCTGCATGTTATAAGCAAAAAACATGCAAGATTTTTTTAATTTTTTTTAATAAATCGCTATATCTCTATTAATATACGTGCTATTCTTACACAAAAGAATACACATATTGCACAATGTCTGTTTATTTATATTCGGTAGCGGTAGATCATTTCGTGCATTTTATTTTACAGGGTGATCCCAAGTGTTATTTTTTCTTTGATTTTTTGTTGGCCCCCTAATTGCCCCCCCCCCCTTATCAAATCGACATTGCTAAATATGAGGTCATACCTGTTCTTTTCAATCCTGAAATTCCAGAAGAATCTGTCAAGTGCGTATATTTCTAAATATTCAACAAAATGTCTAAAATTGAAAGTTGCCGGTCATTAATGGCAATATAATGTATATACAATAATTTATACATAAAAATATACATATTAATTTAAATATTAGGGATGCACCTAATAGTGATTTTGGCTGAATGCTGAATACTTTTATATTTCTGTGTTTAAAGGTATTAAAAAGTTAAATTAAAAAAAAATTTTATATAATCTTTAACACACATACTTTTATTTTGATAAACAAGACCTTTTTATAAATAAACTTTATATTTAAAAAAATTATGCTTTGAGTTATTAGTTAAGACGAGGATAGTTAAAAAGCTTTTTTAATTAATAATATTTGAAATTTCATGGATTCTTCAGTGAATTCAAACCAATGAATAAAATTTCTTCATATTCTAAAGCAAATATTTTAAAGTCAAAGAGAAATTTCAAAAGAATTGAAAGAAAAAATTTGCAGTCATACACTATTTATTTGTCAGGAAGGGACAACACATAAATGGTGATAATTCAACAAGAATAGCATTCCTGTTCCTTTTGATTTAGCAAAGAAGTTTTTAAATGCACCAAAGAGCAGTGTCTTGAATGAGTGATCATTTTCAGAGGTACGAAACTTACAAAGTGTTCCTAAAATCTTGAAACAAACTTTTAGGGAAGATAATTTGGTCAAGGCAAGCATTTTTTGAACAAGAAACAACATCTGAATCTACTTATTACATCAAAAGATAGAGCACACTCAATCAAAAATACAAGGTGTGCCAATAAAAACTGAAACTGAAATTTCGTTCACAACTTTAGCAATAATAAAGATATTTTAGCAAGATTTGCACCATATTAATTTTGCTTGTATGAAATGTGATGATACAATTTGAAGAGACTGAATTTTCTCCAGTTATGTCAGCTGCATTCTGAATAAAGGAATATCTAGCTCAGTGTTGTTTAGATATGAATGGAGGCATACGGCATGTTCTGTATGTGGAGCGTGCTGGCGCACCAAGTGTTTGTTTGCAAGATTAAAGAAATTTCCAAATGTTTTGACGGCTGGACTGGCTTCTGGGAATGAACTTTGAACTTTTGAAGTGTATGGAAAGAAACCGCATCATATTGGATTGACATATGAACTTTTTGTGTGCTGAACTCGCCGTGTATGTTTGAAGGACATTCTCTTGAGATGTTTTGGATCGCATTTCTTTTCATCATTGGTTTTTTTTTAGTTACTCATCGAAGTTTTTGTGTAATATGACAAGTGGTCTTGATTTAACGCGGAAGAATAACCCACCGTCTGTGAATTATTCCCTATTTTTTTATGATGTTTGAATAACAGTGTAATTTACTGTTGAATGTTTGATATTTTTAATGTTAAATATTTATTTTTTGAATTTGTGAAAATTGCAGAGCTCCTACTTGGATTATCATATTTCAGGTTTAAGATGTGTTTAAGGATGATTTTTCGAAGATTGAAGTAAAGTTGTTATACTTCAGGACAGGTAGAGCTATTTTAGGGTTTAAAGTTAAGTAATTTGGCCAGGTTATGATGTTTTTCTACTATGGTTAATTATGTTTTTTTTATGAAGTTAAGAGGATTAAAAAGTTGATTGTTGCATATTTACCTCTTTGTGGGTTAATTATGGTAATTTTTTAAGAGCATTGATAAAATATGGCGTCATGAACTGGCTGAATCTATGTTTTTTTGAAAAGTTTAGCGGATTATGTTAATGCTTTAAAGATTAAATATTTTTGAAAACTGATTTAATATTTTAAAAATGAAAGCTTTTAATGACCTTTTCTAGGAAAATATAATAGTTTTGATAATTTGTTTTTCTTTTTATAAGAGGGAGGTCATTTTTAGATAATTTAACAATTTTTATATAATTTTTTTTATTGTTTTGTTTAAATGGAAGTCCTAAAGTTTAAAAGTTAAAAATCTCTTGATTCCATTGGGTAATTTAAGTTTTAAGTTTTTGCCCAGATGTTGAGTCGTGAGTAGGTGCACAAAAGTGCAGTTGGATTTAAATGGGGGACTTTCTCGTTATCTTTAATCCTTTCTAGCTTACCTCCTCCATTATAATTTGTTTTTGTATGTTTTAAATTAAATATTTTGGTTTAAAATTGTGAATTTAATTTGTTTAGTTAAACTTAAGTTTAAATTTGGGATTTTTTTAATGATTAAATTTTAAATTAAAAATTGTTAAACTGAATTATAATAGCTGCTCAAAGTAAAAGGGATAAAGGTCTTGATAACTGGCTTATCTTATTGGCTTTTGAAATAAAAACTGTGTACAATTTAAAGAGATAAATTAATAGTTGCAATATAAATTTTCTGTCTTGTAACAAATAGCTTTTAAATATTTAAGGTTTTAAATGAAAATTTTTTGGAAGGTTTTAAAATGAATTTATGATGTTTAACCCTCTCTTCTATTTCTTTATTATAATAGTTGTTCAGAGTACATTTCAATTTATACTTAAATGAACTGTTTGAATAGATATAGGTTTTGTTATAGATTAGGAAGTTTAATAGTTTTTAGACACATATCGTTCGGCATTGGGAATTTTTTCCTTCAATTTAGTGTAAAATTTATGAGGAAATTGAGGCCATGGAGTGCTGAAAATGTGTGTAATAAATTCCTATTTTTTGTCTCAAATATGGTTTAAATTGATTTTTAAGATACTTGAGAAGGGGGGTTGTGCATTTTCTGTAATTCTAGTAAATATGAGCCAGGTATTGAGAGTTTAAGCTAGATAGATGTTCAGCTATTTTTTATATCATGATATTGCATTGATCTAGAAGAAATTTAATGATCATAAATCATGAGGTATGGTTAATTAACCAGTTGGTTGAAACTGTTGCTTGAATTTATAATCTTGGCTCATTCTTAATATCATTTATGTTTAAAGATATTTTAAATGTTTTAAGCTTACCTTATGTACTGGATATTTTTTTTTGAATTAAGTAATATATGAAGCATCTGGATCTTGTTTAAACCTACTATTTTTTTTTTTTTTTTTTTTTGTTTAAACTTAAGCAGTTTCTACAATCAAGGAGTTTTAATTTAATTTTTCTGTTTAAATTTTTTAAATATTGTATAAAAGCTGCATAAATTTTAGGGCTAGTTATTTTTTACAATTATTCCGGATTTGAACTTGTGAAACATAGGTTCTAGAGGTTAAAGTATACTAATGGCATCATATTATGCTTAGTGTAAAGGTTTACTTAACATGGTATAAAAGTGTATCCTTATAAAAGGAGATAACTTGTACCAGAAATCCTGAAGTTTAAATGCTAGTCCATTACTATTTTATTTACAGATTTTTCTTGAATTAACTTTTACTAGAAATCATGAATTTGAATACTAGTCAATCATTAATATTTATTTACAGATATTTTTGTTGTATATTTAATTATAGATGAATTTTGTGGGTTTAAGATCTAGTACTTTCGATTTAAATGAATATGATAAAATAAAGTGTCAGGAGAATAATATGAAAGTTTTTACTTATTAGTTTTGATCTAGCTAATGGAAGTAATTCTGAGGGGGGACTCTGTGGTTCATAATGACAGTTTTAAATATAAATTTTAGGATGTTAAGGATTTTTATAGATATAGTGAATCATTAAGTTTTTTTCTTGTCCTTGTGAGGTTTTTGAGTCAGTTGTCACTCATGCAGATTGTTAGAGGTTTGTTAGGAGACGATTGCTATGGGTTTAAAGTAATTGTCAGAAATTCAATCCAGTGTAAGATGGAGGAATATTTCTCTAATGTAAGGATTGGAAATTGGCTTCTGTTGCAGTTTGCTGAAATTTTTTTTGGGAGACTGACGTTGGGGGAGTACTCTCTATATGTGAAATCTGGAGTTGAAGATCTAATGCCTCTCAGGGACTTGTAATTTTGATGTTTTGAAATGAAATTGAATTTTAAATGTCTTTTTATGGAAATTTTTTGGTCAATTCTTTTGCCTAGTGGCTCAATCTTTTAGCAGATGGCATCTTTGTTAGTAAATTTTTCGAGGGGAGAAGGTAAAATTTTTTGCCTTTCTGTTAACTTTTACTGACGGTCAAGAGATAATGGAGATAAATACTGGTATTAGTAGTTTTTGTTCTTGACATTTGTCAATAGTCCCCTGGAAGATCATTTTAGTCATTGTGTTAGAAGTTGAGAATAGTACTTGGTACAAATCAGCTTATTTAGCACATGCAATGTCTGTTGCAGCATTGAAAGATAGTTTTCTGAAAAACATGGGACAGGTTTAGAGTTTTAATTTGTTTTTTGTCTTTTTAAAATATAAAAATTATGAGAATTGCAGCTTTCGTCACCTGATCAGCCTGTGTCTACGTTAATTTTTATGTGAGAGCTTGGTATGGAGTCCTTAGGCCTAAGGCAGTGAAGATGAATACATGCGTGCTTAGCATTAGTGCTGACAGGGAATACTGGGACCCTTGGGTTAATTCTGGGTCAGGCTGGCATTCAGGATTGATCCTGGGGATTCAGTATGATGCATGTTGGTGAGTGTTATGTACCACTAAATGTGTTCATTTTTTGTATCTCAGTATTGGGATATTTAGGTTTAGTTTTGTGTTGTCCCGTATGTCAGGATCCTTAGATACAGGATGTGTAGGATGACAATACATATAAAGTTATGAATATGGTTTAAAAATTAGATGAGGTTGTGGATTATATCAAGCATGCATGCAATCTAGGTCGATATGGATTGACATGTAAGTTTCTTTTATCAGGCATATAGTTGGGCTGCAAATAACAGATGTCGTATGGAAAATATTCTAATGAAGTAGTTTTAAATCAGTGTTGTCTGTTAGATTGGCTACAGGTTAAGTTTGACTAAGATTCTCTCATAATAGTTACAGAAAATAGAATTTAAAGTTTTATATCAAAGGGAATAATATCTTTTTAAGAGTGTTAGGTGGGTGTATCATCTTTGTGAAATTTCATTAAAATTTTTTTAGTGTTAAATGAAATTTGAGAGTGTTCACTGTGTTAATATTTTTAAATGTTATAAAGTATCACGTAAGGTATAAAGACTATTTAAAGTGTTATATAGAATGTTATGAAGAATTAGGACTGTGATATGTATTCAATAAGGACTTTGAACTGTGATATTTTTATTGTTAACTTTTTAATGTTACATGTATTATGTTACTATAAATTGTGATTGTATAATGATGTGATATGTGGTTTTAGCGTTCTGGAACTCGTTTTTTTTAGAGATTTCTCCAGCCTTCAGTTATTTGGGGGGTTTTTTTGGACAGGTAGTGGAAAGTTTTTTTGAAGTACTGATGTGAAACTGAGATAAATTGTTAAGCCATGAGGAATGGGAGGTAGTTTTTTTTTTAGGTATGAAGGAACTTTCATTTTTAAGCCATTTTTGATGGAGATAGCAAATTTGTGTTAGGATTGCTTTTGACTCCTTTTTGGCTGTTCTTCTTCATAGGGCAAGTGTGATAAGAGGGGGGGGGGGGCATTTGTTAGAAAATAAAGTGCCTTGTCCTTGTGTCTTATCACCTTGCATGTATTTATTAGCATACTTGCCCATAAGTATATATGGCTTGTATTGCATGTATGCATATATATTCCTGCCTCTAGTCTTTCCCTTGGTAACTAACTACTCTATTTATTTTTATTAAGTACAAGTTATATTTTTATCTGTAAAGGAAGATTGAACTTACCTTTTATAATTTCTTTTTATGTTTTTTTTTATCTAAAATATAAGGAAATAGTACTCTTACTTTTTAATTTCTTTTTCTTATTTACAATGAAAGCTTACATCGATATTTCGCCGTAACTCTTGCATGTCCAGCTCTATCATCTGTTTTCCTTAGCGGTTACTGTTATTGCTCATAGATGGCGTTGAGAGATGACGTAATCGTGGCTTGTTCCGTGATTTACTCCGCTCCGTCGATATTTGCATATGACGCTCTGGAAACAGGTAGAAAGTAGTTCGGTCATGCGTATTGACTGGTTTTCGGACATTGGCGGAGGATAAAAGGATTTACCTTCAGTCTCTGTCAACCTTTGATGTCTCTGAATGTCTCGTGAGATGTGAGCGGTCTGTTCGGCTACGTTTAACGATGTTGGGTTTCTTTTCCTGAACGTTTAACAATGTTAAATTTCTTTTCCTGTGGTCATCTTTAAATATAAAGTTTAATCTAAATTAAAGGAGCCTTTTCGGTGGAATATGTTTACAGATATTAAGATAAAGTAATGAAGTTCCTTGAATAAGGTACTTAAAGTCGTGCTGTGTAAAGATGGATAATTGTCAAGTATATTTTTGCTGGACTAAGCTTTTCATTTAAATCTATATCATCCCCGTCTTTTATTTGAAGTTTTGCCTGGAGGTCTCTCATGTAATTAAATAAACGTTTTTCTGTCTGGCTGCGACATCAAGTAAAGTAGTCTTTTTATAAGGACTGGAATATCTTCTTGTGTCCAGTTAAAGTTATAAAAGTTATTAGAGTTTAAGGGTTCCAGACGTTACATACCTTTTCATGTGATGTGTTACAAAGTGATATCGTGTCCATCATGTCATGATTATCCTATAGTCAATCAGATAAGTCTAATGCTGTTTTCCAATAGTACTTGAGTAATCTTATTAATATATTTTTATTTGCTTTTAAAGGTTTCATTTAAAGTATATGTATGTTGTTTTTATCTTTTAAATGTTAATAAAATATGTTACTTTAATTTAACTATGTCATCTTTGCTTTAACACCACCACATTTATTTATTTAAGTTATCTTTATTTCTAGCAATTTCTTTAATTAATATTCATATCTTATTTAGGGTTACAAATCAGCACTTAACGCTTTTACTGCATTAAATGCAGCTCTGCTTATTCATAACCCCTGGGGAATACTTTTGTATTTCCCAATACATATATTTTACATGATTTTTTATAAAGCTGGTATTTTATCTTAAACCTTTTTGTCATCATTTAGTTTTTCACCTACTGCATTACATAGTCATTTTTCATATTACAAATAAAAGATCGTTGTTTCTGCTGATGCTTCCAATTGTGTTGAATGAAAATTCACTCTGCTTAGTAAAAGGATATAACAGAAATAATGCAAATGAGCAGATGCCTTTTTATCGAAGTGGAATTTATCTCTTCACGGCACTTAGTTATATGAATAGTCTCATATAACAGAAGCTCTCATTTTTCTGCAATCCTTTACCGAAATCTACGTCTTTTCGTGATCCTTTGATGAATTTCGCATTTTTTCCTGCGTTCTTTTGCTGAAATCTGCGTCTTTTCACGATCCTTTGATGAATTTCGTGTTTTTTCCTGGGATCTTTTGCTGAAATTTGCGTCTTTTTGCGATCCTTTGATGAATTTACAAAGCGTGTCAATTGGTCGTGCGAAAACATCACGAAATTCGTAAAGCGTTCGCGGGAGTTGATCATAGTTTCAAAATGGAAAATTTTCCAGAAAAGGGTAAAATTTTTGGACTGGAGCCTCCCGCCATCCCGCCCTGTGCAATGAATTAAAAGTTTGTTTAATAAAGTAGTCAAGCAATTAATTTGACATAGGTTTATTGGTCTATTCATATGTTACCAAAATATCAAATTGTTTCACTTTGTTTCTAAAATTCAACACTTTTTTAAACGTCTAGTAGCAGCTGAATAGTCATAATCACCATTAAATACCAGAGAACAATAAACTTAACAACCACAAAAAGCACCCTTTTAATATTTTCAAAACTGAAAACACATGTTGAGATAGAGCTAATGCTAGAATTTGAAGTATGTGTTTGTTGGTACTTGCCCGTTATTGCAAATTTATTGTGACACTTTAAAAAACCAAAAATTTCACTTTGAGGGCTCCTAATTTTTTTTAGAATATTTTTTAGGGGAATATTATGGCACAGTTAGAAAGAATAAACAAGTGGGTATATGTGATCACCGATCGCACAGAGGGTTTCATTTAATATTCCTTTCAAAACACTTTATTCTTTAATTAATAAAGCCAAATTGATAAATAATTTAAAATTATTAAATCCTTAAAAACCGAACATGAAACAGTAAAAAACGCTAAGGTTTAACACCCACCCCCCACCCCCCGCACGACATTTCCCGGGCCATTCTTTTTAAAAATTTTTATTATGCATTATAAACTATCTTAAAGTTTCAAACAGATCACCATGTTAGATTTCCTAATTAAAATAAAATAGTGTTCCTTTAATTGCACATTCCACCACTAGGGAGCACACTCTATTCTTGTTGTCCTGGTCCGTATATCGAACCAGGGTCTGAAACAAGTCTAAAATTGGGTAGCAGAGTAAAAATAATAAAGCTGGGCAAAGTATGGCATAGACCTAGACTGATAGTAAATGACAAGGTGGGTAAAGGTAGATGAGAACAGAAAAGAAGCTGTATTTAAGTTTTTCATTAAACTAACGTTTATTTATCAGAAATAAACAAAATTAAATAAAATAAACAAGTACATATATCAAAAGTAAAATCAAATAAAGTTAAAGACATGTTAATGACAATGACACCATAATTCAGGGTGTTGCTTTTATACTGCAGTAAGTATATTATATGAACCAGTATTTAAATTATGATATGCAGTAAAAGAAATAAACAGACAAATATTTACTCACATTCTTGTTGAGGCAAATCATCATATCGAAGTAGAATTTGAACAAAGTCTCCAAAAATAGATGCACAATACATTCAGCACAAATAAAGTTCATATCACATCTTTAAAATTACACATTTCAGGTTCTGTAAGATTTATGACTCGCTGCACTATCTTTGAAAAACTATGAAGTTTATACTTCATTAATTATTCATAAAATAAGTCCTAAGACAGCATTCCAATATTTATGGAGACCGATGTTTTTAAAAGATGACTTGAACACTTAAAAATTTAAACTTAAATGACTGGCATAAAGTTTCATTAAAACTATAATTCAAAAAATTTATAGAAACCATATTGAAGTAATATGCCGCTAAAAATATCAAATTCAAACTCAACTTAAACGAAACGATAAATGAACAGACGAACATGAACGAAAACTAATATGAACCACAGCAAACACACAATTCCCCAGCTAACGAGCGAGCGATAAAATGCAGAGACAAACGTCCCTTTAAATACTATCCAAACTGCAAGCACATGTACCAGCGAAAATGCCTATCTCTTCCAAAACACATGTTCGGCGGATTTGAGTAAATAACGTACTGCTGTACGGAAGAAACTATTTTTCAACGCCGGAACGGGAGATGTGATCGCAGGGCCTTCGAGCTAAGTGGAAGAACGAAGTGAAAAACGGAAATACGATCGGAAATGAAAGAGTTGGATGATGTGGATCGATTCTCAATCGAATCGTAAAACGAATAATTAAACCACGTTTACGGCCGAAAAGAAAACAGATAAGTGAAAATGATATTTGAATAAACTAAAAGAAATAAAGGTAACGAAACGTAAGTAGAATATTAGAACGAACTTATTTAAAAAGTAAAAATGTGAAATGATTGAAATAAAGTTTTAAATCAACAATGTATAAACATCAAGGAAAATAGGGCTAACAGTTGCCCCCCCACCCCCTTGGTGATTATACTGGCTAATACTGGAAACAATCTTAACCAACTTAAACAATCATTTCAGATAACATTTTTAAACACTAACAATTTTTCAACAACATAACCATCAGATTTGACAGTAAAAAAATAACCATTCTATTACACAATAATAACATTATATTAACAACATTTTAACATAAGTATAAACACTTTGAAAAAAATACACTTTAAAACAATAATAACAAGCTAGCAAACTTCCCTCATTACTCTGAGGAATTAACTTCTACAAAACGTTATTTCACAGGATAACCAAACGAAACTTGAACTTTCACTTTTTAAAGTCCATTACCAAAAATTAGCATTTTTATCGTAAAAATGAAGTTCTTGATCTTTGAGTTCTTGGATTTACATATATCTGTCATACACCATATGACTACACTTTACCAACATGTAAAAAAACCAATATGTAAAAAATAAACTTTTGTCGTTTATAAATTTTTTTCACTTATAAATATGATCATTATATATTTAATAGGATACATTAATTATACCAATATTAAAACGTTTCAGTGAGCTCACTTTGATATATATATATGGCCAATTAACGAAAAATTACTATGTATAAAAAATATGTAACCATTACTGTTTAACATTACACTTGAAAAATTTGATTATTTTATTTATTTATTTTTTTTTTTAATAGGAAAAGATGCATAGAAAAACAAGATTTAAATTATGATGAAATATATATATGTATATATATATTACAACTCGATTTCCAACAGCATGGACGGGACCTATGTGACACTTCCAATAGAAAAACGAGGGACTTACTAAAACAAAAATAACGTGCCAGCGAGAGGCCTTCCTGTGACCAGAATACTCACGAAGACCGCTACCCCCTGCAGGTCAACTCTGGCAATTACATTTTCACCCCTACGAGACGTTTCACGGGGCTGCTCGTGACCCCAGAGGATGAACCGACATGAGGTCCGATCACATTCCAGCGGGAGTTAAATTGTCCAATATGTTGGAAAAGAGGGTAATTTAAAAAGACAATGATATCATGCAATTAAAAAATGCTGAAAAATATTGACATGACATTGATTGAGACATGATACAAAAAAAAAAAAAAATCCCTGCCGGCCCGGCCTACAGGCAGAGGTAGATTTCGAAGTTAAGAATACTACTTTCACCAACAAAAACTAAATCATGATTAGAGATAAACCCACTTTAATAATTTTATCTTACCGCTTTTGACGAGTTTTTATTTCATTTTTATATAATAGCTGGTTTTATCAGAATCACGTTAAGGCGGTATTAAAAAAAATACATTTCCATGCTGAACAACTTGAAATTTTCCTTTTTAATAGAAAAATATAAAACTCGCTGACGTGATTTTTGAAGAGATTTATAAGCGATCTGTGTTTTTATTTTTCGTTCAATTAATTAAAACTTGATTTATAAACAATTATTTTCTCAGTAGAACAGTATTTTTGGTTTCTAACACAATCGCTTCGGTAAATTCTGTTCAAAATGTCCACTTTGACATCATATTTTGAAATATATTCTGCCTCTATCTAAAAATCGATCATTGCGGTACATTATATAGTTTCTGAATAAGAGAATCTACCAATTGGATGCATTTGAGAGCAAAAAGGAATTTAAAGATGAGTCAGAAAATAAGCAGTTTGGGCAATATTTTTCGTTTCTAACTAAATCGCTTCGGGAAATTCTGTTCAAAATGCCCACTTTGACATCCTTTTTTGAAATATATTCTACCTCTATCAAAAAATCGATCATTACGGTGCATTATATAGTTTCTGAATAAGAGAATCTACCAATTGGATGCGTTTGAGAGCAAAAATGAATTTAAAAATGAGTCAGAAAATAAGCAGTTTGGACAATATTTTTCGTTCCTAAAATAATCGCTTCGGAAAATTCTGTTCAAAATGCCCACTTTGACATCCTTTTTTGAAATATATTCTGCCTCTATCAAAAAATCGATCATTAAGGTACATTATATAGTTTTTGAATAAGAGATTCTACCAGTTGGATGCGTTTGAGAGCAAAGATGAATTTAAAAATGAGTCAGAAAATAAGCAGTTTGGATTTGAATACACCCTTAATAAGATGATTTTTTTCTTCAACCGCTATGTATTTTTAATTTATTTTTGCTGTAAGAATTGGTCCCATTAAAACTTGTCTGTATAAATGTTATAGACAATATTAAGAAGATATATGATAAATTCATGAAGATTTTATATCTTGTGAATTGACGGAGTTATGGATTTTTTCTTCTTCAACCCCTCTTTTTGTTTTCGTTTTAAATTTTTTTTGCGGTACGAATTGGTCTTATCAAAAACTTGTGAATATAAAAGTTGTAGATAATATTAAGGAGATTTATAATAAAATTAATTGGATTTGATATCTTGAGAATTGACGAAGTTATGAATTTTTTTCTCCCAAAAACCCTATTTTTTGCGCCCCTTGAGCCCATTTTTAATTTTATGAAAATTCTGTGATGCATAAATTTTTGGCCCTATTTTTAGAAGTTATAAAAACTTTAAACTGATTTGATATGTATAAAAATTAAGGAGTTATGGGAGTTTTTCGGTTTTCACAAAACCCCTCCCTATTTCCATCCCCTAGGCCCGATTTTGCCCATTAACGAACTTGACCGAGATTTTATGCCCATTTATTTTATGTATCAGTTTGGAAGAGATTTGTGCAGAATTGTGGAAGTTATCGTGTCCAGAAGAAAGTGATATATATAGATATATAGATAGATAGATATATATATATATAAAGTCTTTTACTGAGGGTGGTTTTGGGTTCTGGGGGTCATGATCGGTGTAGATCTGCAAAAAAATTTCAGAAATTCCAACATAGGAACGATCCCAATAGGTAGTATTTCATACGAAATCTACCTAAAAACAAGTGTATAAACATGGTAATACATAGATACAATATACTGATTTATTCAGGAAACAGCATATAAAAGAGAAAAATGCGTTAAACTTTAACATGCAAAACATGAAACAAGTATTGAAACTTAAAAATAATATGTAAGTTCAAAGGAGGGTTTGTTTTTCTTTTTTTTTTTTTTTTTTTTTTTTTGAGATTATAACCTTAAGCTGAAAAGATATTTATTTAGTACGAAAAATAACCTCTATGAAAAGTCATCAGTCATCTCAAAGTCATGTTTAGTGAGTGGTTTTGTGAAAAAAATTAATTACTGGAATCTGAGTCAAAAAAGTGGAACGAACATCTAAGTTTCTGAACCTCAGCTGCATCGACTTCTTTCATATGCTTCCAAAGGTCGTCCTTACAAAGTTCAATAGAATAGTACTTTTTATACACATCATTATAATCATGTTCAGATCTAATCCACACCGTACATTTCTGCTACGGCAAAATAATGGTTCACATCAAAAGTTGTTTGGTTAATGAAGTCATATACAAAACAATTATAATCTGCCATTTTTCAGTTTAAGATATATTCTATTGTAAATACTAACGCAAGGATTGAAAGAGTCAATGGTAATTATTCAAGTCTATTCTGGGTTC
Source organism: Maratus speciosus (assembly GCA_963932465.1). Lineage (NCBI taxonomy): Eukaryota > Metazoa > Arthropoda > Arachnida > Araneae > Salticidae > Maratus > Maratus speciosus. The sequence continues at coordinate 79,212,780 of OZ010792.1, forward strand.
GTACACATATTCGTTTTCTATTTCATAGATGGTAGACTCTGTTACATATGATGGTGTACTACTACTAGGTTTAGATGAAGATGCAGACTGTTGTTCAAACATAGTTGAGATAGATGCGTATGGTGGAGTGCGCCCAGGACTTGAGCCGGCGCTTGAACTATGTGACGTCACGATCCCTTCATATGTATTCTTACCTTTGAAACTGAATATTTTAGGGTCAAATATTATACCATTTTTGTGACAGTAATCTTGAACTTCATGAAGTGAACTTAGCCTATCCGTCCCCCCTAACTCATAGTAATAAATATCATTTCTTTCGCCATCAGATCTAGTTTTTATTTTCCTGAACCACGTAGCAACTCTGAGTACTTTAGTGATTTCTTCACCCTCCTCATCGCTCTCGTCTTCAGACGGGCTTCCGGAGGCGGAGTCTGAAGAGTTAGATTTAACAGTGTGTTCAGGTGTAGAAGTGGCAGATTTGGAAGGACTATCAGGTTGTAGATCAGTATATGGGTCAATTTCAGGTGTTTCAGACGCTATTATGTATGTGGGTCCCAAACCATTTCCATTGCGCTGTTCATCTTTAGAAAAAGGATCATCACCTATTGTATAAGTAGGACCTTGCTCGTTTGGCGTGTACATGTCTTTGGGTATGGTGGCATTTTCACAGAATTTTACATTTATGGTTTCTATAATCTTATTTACGTCTGGAAGCCAAACCCTATATCCCCTAGTAGACATGGCATATCCTACCAAGATACCTTTTCTAGCTTTTGGTTCAAACTTGTGACTTCTTGTTTGTTTGGGAACATGGGAACTCCTACATATGAAACTGTTCCAAAACGTCGTAAATGTTTTATGGAAGGTTTATTACCACAGTAAGCTTCGAATGGAGTTTTCTTTTGAGAGCCATGGCAAATGCGATTCATCGTATAAGTGAAATATGATAAGCACTATAAAATAGTGCTTAGGGGTTAAAGTGGGTAGCAGAGAATATTAAATATGCAATGGAGCGTAATGCTGGTTTAAACCCCAAAGAAAAATGATTATTAAGAGTTACGTTAAGCTGGATAAACTTTAACATCTGAAAAGTAAAATATAATTCTAAATATAATGTGGTGGAGAATAATGACAGATATTTTAAAAACACAAATAATTTATTAAAACTTAAAAGACATAATGTAGAAACAAATTATAACATCTCATAAATATCAGCTTGTCAACAAATGGAAAAATGGAAAACACTTATCTGAAACCTTAATTACAAACATCACAGCAAACAATAAAGGTATTTACTTTGAAATATAACATGACTACATGACATAAATTACGACATCCTTATACTCCCAATAGTGTAGCGAGGGCTTGAAAAACGTAAGTATGTCCTTTTGAAGACTCGACACAAAAAGTCAATTCGTATTCGACAAATAAACGTCTCTATTCTCTTACGAAGAAACCATTGAAAAACAGTTGAACACATTCCAGAAAGGGTTGACACTACTTTACTTTAAAACTCCCGAGCTTCACGATGAAAAACATATTCTGAGGACGACATCATCAAAAAGGTAGTTTCAGGAAAAACCGCTACGTAGACACGATGTCTTGCATATAACAAAGACAACTTTAAACAGTACGCCATTCAGCTCCCGAAAAACAAACACTCGAAACAAGATGACTCTCCTCTAAGATAAGTTATAGTTGAAAAAGGACTATCGTAAACGTAAAAGCCGATGAGCAAAACTATTTAAACAGATAATACGATGAAGCATTATGAAAGAACTATTTCCACCTTCCCCGAACAGAGACAAATACAACTGGGCAAGGATGACTTCAGAGCATGGCAATTTATTCGAAAAGAATGAACCGAAATAAGGTATCTACGCATGTCTGTTAGACTCCCAACCGGCTTCCAAGAAGCACGTAACCATGGCAACGATTGCCGATGCTCTGGACATACGATGCCATCTGTTGTTCTCTACGAGAACTACGGCAAAACTGCGAGAACTCGAAGCTGTTTTGCACGAATGAAAAAGGGAAAAAGTATGAAGTCGGAAACTGAATTCAAGAGACTTTAAAGAACGAAAGGTAAGAATGTTTTAATAAAATAAAGTACAGTGGACTCTCTCTATTCTGAACACTCATGGGACCGACCAAAAATGTTCAGATTATGGGGGTGTTCATTATAGAGGGAGATTGGGAAATGTATTACTACTCTACTTAGTATTGAGTTTATAGACTGTATAGAATACTTAGCCTGGTTGGTTAGCCATGCCAGTTACCGAGATAGAGATGCTGAATTTAGATTTGGTGGCTTATGCACTGTCAAACTAAATTCAGTTGGACCTGTATTCTGCCATCTAATATTTTCATTTTTTTTTTATTATTATTATTTAAAAAGTTTTACAAAACATACAATTACATATCCTCCTGAGACCCAAGCAAAATATAATGCATATATTATAAGAGTTTTTTTCAACAAATAGGCATCAAAAATTATGTTTTTAAAGAAATTAATAAATTTAGATTTTCTAATTTTGTTTTACAGCACATCCATCTAAAAGAATGTTCAGGCCATAACTCGCTTTAAAATAATTAAAAAAAGGCTAAAAGTATGGGAAAGAATAGAATATATTATAAAGAGCATAAGGCAATTATTAACATCTGCTATTAAAATTGAAAAAAAAATAATTTAATCAAATTAAAATAACATAAAAACGAAACTTACCAGCAAAACGTAGAATTCCGACTTGACTCATTTATTACGTCATTTTGTAAACAAAGTAGCTACCGTTGCCAAAATCCAAAAGCAGAATGTGGATTTTTGATTCATACATTACCATGTTATACTGGTTTTAGATTGCTACAATGAAATTTAACGCAATAGAAGGAGAAAGCAAAACATCCATTTAAATGTATGGCAGGTCTCAGGAGGATTATACGATACATCACTTGAAAACAAATAGATACATTACTTAAAAAACTGAGTAATTTTAGTCTGTTTTTGAACTGTGTATGCTCGTGCAGTATACATGTTATCTAATTGTTTAAGAAGTGGGAAGGCTTCCGGGTGATGTTCAGCCGCATAGTTTAACAGGTCTTTAATCCCTTGGCCATATTGTTTGAAGGTAATCGTACTTCTTGTTCCTTCGGTATTTTCTGATTCAACTTCTTCTTCACTGTCCTCCTCCTCTTCAACGATGTTGTTGTCGCAAACCGGAAGGCTTCCATCGGCTTCGAGATAAGCTCCAGGTTCAATTTCAGTATGAAGCTCCTGAAGAATTAACCCCAAATCTCTCACAACTGTTGCTTCTTGGTCCTCTATTCTTATATGCTCATTCTCACATGGAAATCCAGCTTTGTAGAAGCATCTTTGGATGGTGTAGGGGGTTACTTCATTCCAAGCCATTGATATCCAATGGACAGCATCCATGACGTTGACCTTCTTCGTTAGTTCGGTTGCCGAATTTGCCTCTTCCATCACCAGGGACATTTTCTTCAAAAAATGGATTCGGTAGTGAGCTTTAAAGGTCTTGATTACTCCTTGATCCAGTGGTTGAATTACAGAAGTACAGTTCGGTGGCAGGAACTTGAGGCTCACATTGCTCAGATGCATGTTTGTATGTGATCTGGCATTATCAACAAAAAGAATTTTTCTTCCTTCTCTCTTCATCATCTCGTTAATGCCTTCCAACCATTGAGAGAAAATTGGGATTGTCATCCAGGCTTTTCGATTTGATTTATAGTGCACTGGTAATGATGCGATATTCACATTTTTGAAGCATCGTGGTTTTTCACTTTTTCCGATCACAAGTGGTTCGAGCTTCTCACCCGTAAAACTGGCACAGAGCATGACGGTAAGTCTTTCTTTCGACATTTTCCCGCCCACGCATTTTTCGCTTCTTTGTGCTAGGGTTTTATTTGGAAGAGCTCTAAAAAACAAGCCAGTTTCGTCGGCATTGAAAATGTCAGTGGAATCGAAATCCTTCGTTATTTCCGGAAGTTTTCTTTTCCATTCCTCCACAGTCTCGATATTTACGTCTGTAGCTTCACCGTTGATTATTTTGAATTCGATGTTATGCCGACTTCTAAAGCGAGTCAACCATCCTTCCGATGCCTTGAATTCCGTAATTTTCTCCCTTTCTGCAAAATCTAGCGCAATCTGCTTTAGCAGGGGTCCAGTGACAGGAAGATTCTTCGTTCTCATTTGGCAAAAAAACTTCCAGACATGATTGTTTATGTTCTCATTCCCTGTTTTCTTTTCTGAAATTCTGCACTTTGAGGAAGGTTCATTTGCTTCAAAAGTGGCTATAATTTCTTTCTCTTTCTTACTGATGGCATTAACTTGGCCTACTGAAATTCCAAACTCAGATGCAATTTTCCTTTGACTTATTTTTGATTTTAATTTTTGAACAACATCGTATTTTTCCTGAAGCTTCAGTTCTTTCCGTTTTTTCATTTTCATACTTATTTCTGACATATCTGCGACGATAGAAAAATGACAAAAAATTTTTACCTTTGCTGGACAAAAAACAAAGAAAGAAACAGAAGCGATAATGTGCGGAAAACAAATAATTATCTTTTTTGTACACTCCTTCTAATCCCTGTTGTCTCTTTGCTGCCACTGGGAGGCGGGACATTTCTGTTGCGTAATCTTTCTATTTTTATCTCAGATCGGGAGAGGGGGAATCACGGGATATGGTTTTTACATTATTTTTTCTTGTATCTCTTTGGATAAAAATTGATTGAATTGTTAATTTTATTTTTGATTATCATGATTTATGTTTTGTGAAATGTCAATAGTAGTTTTATATCTGAACATTTTTCTTTATTAAAAATGTATAAGAATGTTAGTGGATATGTAGAACCCGTACGGTAAAAGCTTACCTTTTAAAAAATATTCTTTCGATTTCTTCTTTCTTTGTTATAATAAATGTTTTATTTGTTTTCTTAACTGAAGATTTTAATCTGAATTATTCAAATTGCAGCATCGGATAGATGCTTAAAATCTAACAATGATTTTGTCTATTTTAAAATCGAGTTCATTGAATATTTTATTCTTCTGCAACGACATATTTCCCGAATTTCCATTATGGGGGGAATTCTCTGAATTCCGATTGCAAACACATGTTCAGTTTAGAGAGAGGTAGGATAAATTGGGGATCAAAAGTAGCGTTCATAATAGCGGGGTGCTCAGATTAGAGGGTGTTCAGAATACAGAGAGTTCATCTTTTGTTAAGTCTATGGAGTTTCGCCGGGGTCGTCGAAATGTGTTCATAATACCGGGGTGTTCACATTAGAGAGTGTTCAGATAGAGAGAGTCCACTGTATTTTATTAAAATACAGTGGAACCCGGTTAAGACGCGTTTCAAGGGAGTGGACAAAATTTGCGTATTAAGCGGGATCGCGTATTAAACGTGATTTGTATAATGTTGCAGGAACTGAACTTATTTACATATCTAATAGTCTAAATAAACTTTAGAGCTTTCATATAAATGTTAATGGTCAATCATTGTGTCTTTTACGTACATTTTAATTAAAATTTAATTGTATTCCACTTTAACTCATTGTTTGTTTTTATAGGACCGGCTGAAATCATAATGGAAAATAAATATTGATCCCAACGTGGCTTTATTTTCGATTAATACATTGCAACCAAAAATTAAACAACAACAATAATTTTTCTACTAGAGTAATTTTTTAAAAACAAAGATAGAAATGTTCAATTTTTCTTCACTTTTTAAAATTATCAGTTTTTAAAATCATGTTTAGTACTTATAATAATGAGTACCATTATAATCTATCCATCTTTTTAATATAGGAAAGACAATCCTTATTAATTTTTGTGTAAAAAAATATTGTTAGCATAGCAAACAGTAAAGAAAACATAAAAAAATTATCCAACCACAGTCGTATGAGTTTAATCTTTACGAGATTCATTTTTGTTGTTCATAATATGTATTATAAAACATAGTACTAATATAATTTACGTTTAAAACCTCACTAACAACATGCATGGTCATCTCTAACCATAATAATTTTTATGACGTACCTGCGTAGACTGAATCCATCTGCTGAATCTCTCTACTACCGTAAAAACATGCACGAAGCTAGAAACAAAAAATGTGAGGAGGCGGAATCAAAGAAGTATTGCAGTTTTTCTAATTTAGCAGGTTTTTGTTTTATTGAAATATCTTCCACTATTTCCGATTAGTAATTTTCTACTTAATTAATTTGTTGTTAAATAAAGTAAATATTATTATTCGGAAGCAGTGCTTTTTTTCTGAATAAAAAAAAAAAAATCCACTAAATTTGCAAAACTCGAGAAGAGAGATGGAATTTGTATTTTGACCAATGAATTCGCGTCTTAAGCGTGATTTTTTTCTCTTAAAGGACCGAAAATTTATCGCGTATTAAGCGGGATCGCGTAATAACCGTTCGCATATTAAACATGATATTTTTGCATTAGCCTTATAGGCGATGTTCAAGGGATCGGAAAAAATCCGCGTATTAAGCGGGATCGCGTATTAACCGTGAGCGTCTTAACCGGGTTCGACTGTAAATAAAGAGATGAAATAAAGATGAAAGTAGGATAAAGCATAATAAAAGGGTGACAATGATGAGAACAGAGGCTTTGTAATGGACATCAAAATAAAGTATGGCCTCCGGCCAGAATTTAAGACTTAGTTTAGATTAATTAAGAATGGAACGTGCTCCATCTACTAATGTTTGATTTAGACGTTCTGCGACGCCGTTATGTTCAGGAGAATATACGTTGGTAAATTCATGCTTAATGCCATTCTCTGAAAAATATTGTTGAAAAGCTTCATTAGCAAACTCTTTTCCGTTATCACTACGTACGTGTTTTACCTTTGTATTGAAAAAACGCTCAGCCCTTTTAACATGATTAGTAAATACTTTATAAACTTGGGTTTTGTCAATTAAAGGATAGACTGGCACTTTTCTCGAACAGTCATCAGTTATGGTAAGAAAATACTTCTCTCCCCCTCTACCAGTTATCTTTGTGGGCCCCCATAAATCGGTATGTAATAGCTCAAGAGGTTTACGAGATCTTATCTGGTTTATAGATTTGAAAGATGTGTGACGATGTTTATTTAAGCTACATGTTTCACAATGAAAATCTTGATTTTTAACATGAGGTAATCCTCTGACACCATTACATTTAACCGTGTTTTCAATTAATGCGGGGCTAATGTGTCCTAACCTTCTATGCCACATGCAAAGTTCATCCTTCTGAACTGTGAATGCCTCAAAATGTACATGTTTGGTTTTTATGATAGGTTTAGGATTTTTCTTAGTTATATGACTGGTTTCAGGGTGTAACAGGTATATACCGTTTTCGAGAGTGGCGCGAAACAAAGTGTGGTCTTCGCGATATGCTTTCACTCTGCCTTCACCTCCTTTGAACTTTGCACCTTGGCTGTCTAAGCGAGGACCAGAAATAAGGTTTCATCTTAACTTAGGACAATGCATAACATCCCCAAAAATTACATCATCACCATTTAATCTTAAACTAACTGTCCCAGTCCCTTTAATAGGAAAGGTTGCACGATCTACTGCAACAGCAAGTTTCTTAGTATGAAGAGGTTTGTATTTAACGTAAAGGTCTCTATCATGGCAAAAATGGTGTGATGCACCCGTGTCGAACACCCACGCATCATCATCACACTTCACATTGCTAATGTTAGACTAGATAAGGTAATTTACCTGTCCTTTCGTTTTCAGCCGAGACTGCCTTTCAAACCTGAGTCTAGCTCCACGTCTGGTTCTGGGATAGTCTGGACTTGGACGTCTGGGAGTACTAGGCCTGGATACTGAGGAATTTCTGGAACTGCTAGGTTTGGACGCTGTTGAGTCACAAGAACTGGTTTCAAGAGATGATACAGGTTCGGAGACGCTAGGCATAGATGATTTACACTGGTACTTGTAATGGCCTCTTTTACCGCACTTGTGGCAATTTCCCCGGAATCAACGATGATAGCTGGTTTGACTTGGTGTTTGGCTCCTGGAGAAATTTGACTGTAGAGAGATCTCATTTCGATCATGTGCACGTAACTTCAAGCGAGATTCTTCAGCCACTAGCTCTGTTAGAATACCGTTAAAAACAAATTTGTCTTCTGGCCAGCGTAATATATTTTACACCAGATTGTCATATTTCTTCGGTAACCATCTCAGCAGTTGAAATGACAAATACACTTCTTTAAAAGGCTCCTTCATTGCAGTTAATTCGTCTGAAATTCTTTGGAGATGAGCAGCATACATGTCTATAGACTCATCAGGATCAATTTTACAGGCAAGGATTTCCGAAAAAAGTTGCATGTGTCTTGCCCTGTTGTCTGGTTGAAAATGAGCTCGTAATTTTTTCCACACTGCTTGTGGATCATCAATGTTTTCTATAATACGTCGAAATTCAGGTTCAACATTTAGATAAATTAATGTACGGGCAGTACGAATCCTCGACTGGTAATCTTTAGTGGTTGCTGCGTCACCAGTATCAGGTGCCTTTTCGACTCCTGTCACGATGTCCCAAGCGTTTTTGTCACGAAGCAAATACTTGATGTCGGCTGCCCAATTTCCATAATTATGGAAATTGAGCTTTGTGATGTTCACCTGAATGTTGGTCATTGTCATAGAATAGAAGGGTTAATAGAAAACTTTAAGGTCTTCTCTAAACATTTTTTTTTTCAAAAAAAAAAAACAAAAAAAAACAGTACTTAAGAAATAGTACCAAAAAAATTTTTTTAAGTTATTGACAATCTAAAAAAAATTTATAAACTCTATCTTTATGATGAGATAAAAAAAAGGTAATTGTGCCCCCCCCCCCCCCTCACTTAGATACACTAGTGGGTCCGTTATGAAATGGCCGCGACCTACACACACACCTGTCCTTGTCAAGTTCTAATGCCCTTATGGACCCAGAAACATTGGTTTCCAATTATCTTGGCCAATAGGTGTGCCTGGGCCCATAACCGTGTTGTCCTGGTCCGTATATCGAACCAGGGTCTGAAACAAGTCTAAAATTGGGTAGCAGAGTAAAAATAATAAAGCTGGGCAAAGTATGGCATAGACCTAGGCTGATAGTAAATTACAAGGTGTGTAAAGGTAGATGAGAACAGAGAAGAAGCTGTATTTAAGTTTTTCATTAAACTAACGTTTATTTATCAGAAATAAACAAAATTAAATAAAAGAAACAAGTACATATATCAAAAGTAAAATCAAATAAAGTTAAAGACATGTTAATGACAATGACACCATAATTCAGGGTGTTGCTTTTATACTGCAGTAAGTATATTATATGAACCAGTATTTAAATTATGATATGCAGTAAAAGAAATAAACAGACAAATATTTACTCACATTCTTGTTGAGGCAAATCATCATATCGAAGTAGAATTTGAACAAAGTCTCCAAAAATAGATGCACAATATATTCAGCACAAATAAAGTTCATATCACATCTTTAAAATATTACATTTCAGGTTCTGTAAGATTTATGACTCGCTGCACTATCTTTGAAAAACTATGAAGTTTATACTTCATTAATTATTCATAAAATAAGTCCTAAGACAGCATTCCAATATTTATGGAGACCGATGTTTTTAAAAGATGACTTGAACACTTAAAAATTTAAACTTAAATGACTGGCATAAAGTTTCATTAAAACTATAATTCAAAAAAATTATAAAAACCATATTGAAGTAATATGGTGCTAAAAATATCAAATTCAAACTCAACTTAAACGAAACGATAAATGAACAGACGAACACAAACGAAAACTAATATGAACCACAGCAAACACACACTTCTCCAGCTAACAAGCGAGCGATAAAATGCAGAGACAAACGTCTCTTTAAATACTATCCAAACTGCAAGCACATGTACCGGCGAAAATGCCTATCTCTTCCAAAACACACGTTCGGCAGAGTTGAGTAAATCACATACTGCTGTACGGAAGAAACTATTTATCAACTCCAGAACGAGAGATGCGATCCCAGTGCGTTCAAATTGTGTGGAAGAACGAAGTGAAAAACAGAAATACGATCGGAAATGAAAGAGTTGGATGACGTGGATCGATTCTCAATCGAATCGTAAAACGAATAATTAAACCACGTTTACAACCGAAAAGAAAACAGGTAAGTGAAAAATAAATAGATATTTGAATAAACTAAAAGAAATAAAGGTAATGAAACGTAAGTAGAATATTAGAACGAACTTATTTAAAAAGTAAAAATGTGAAATGATTGAAATAAAGTTTTTAAATCAACAATGTATAAACGTCAAGGAAAATAGGGCTAACAATTCTTAATAAAACTGTAGTTGAACGAAATTTCTTTTCTACAACTTATCCATAGATAAAGTCTTAAACACCAATTTAAGATATTTGCTAAAATTATTATTCTAAAATAGTGGTATGAACACTTATGATTTTTTTTTATATTGAACAAGCAGCATTTATCTCAGGACTCCGTCAAAAAACCACACATAAAACGGTAAAACACGCTAAGGTTTAAAAAAAAATTTAACGCCCCTCCCAGAAATTTCTTGCACCATTGTTTTAAAAAAATTGTATGAGGGTCATTCAACTGAAACCCGGTCGGTACGTGTAACTTTGCATTAAACGTAAGGGGGCGTCACGTAACTGTGTGTATGGCGGCACCATCTATTGGTAGAGAGACTGACGCATGCGCAACGTTTCACGTTGCATAGCGACAGTGTGGTTGCACGCCGAAGAGAAGATAGTCACGCAAGTTATCTTCCACTACTGAACATGCAGGTGAGTAAGCAGGAACAATGAGGAGTGATTCGATTTTTAGCGGCGGAGGAAGTTGGGGGCCGTGAACTATATCGACGGATGACAGATGTGTACGGTGAGTACAGTATGAGTCATTCAACTGTTGTAGAATGGTGCAAAAGATTCCTTGACGGGCGCGAGTTACTGGAAGATGATGCTCGTCCTGGACAGGCTCATTGTGTCATCACACCGGAAATGATTGCGGAAGTGAATGATTTAGTCTTGGCCAACTGCAGAGTAACTGTGGACGAGATCCATCGGTTATTGGGTATTAGTGTGGGCACCACTCACACCACATTGCATCAACACTTGAACTTTCGAAAAATTTGTGCTCAGTGGGTTCCCCACCAACTGACCGCCGAACAGCGCAATACTCGAATGACACTGTCTTTGGGTCATCTGCAACATTATCATGAGGAGGAATGCGACTATTTTTGAGTTTGTGTACTGTGTATAACTACATTTGTGTGTCTTAATAAAATCGTTACTTTACAGTAGTGACCGGGTTTCATTTGAATGTCCCTTATATTATATGTTATAAACTATTGTTATATTTCCTAATTTAAATAAAATCACGTTCTTTTAATTCCACATTCCAACAGCAGGGAGCGAACTCTATTCTTAACAAAAGTACATCAGAACGAAACTCCTTTGTACAACTTATCCATAGATACATTAGTCGAGGGATGGCGGTCTTAAACACCAATTTAAGATATTATTTGCTGAAATTACTATTCTAAAATAGTGGTATCAACACTTATGGATTTTTTTATATTGAACAAGTAGCATTTATCTCAGGACTCTCTCAAAAAACCACACATAAAATGATAAAAAATGCTAAGGTTTAAAAAAATTTTTTAATGTCCCCCTCCCCCTCCCGAAATTTCTCGCAACATTGTTTTTAAAACTTTTTATTATGTGTTATAAACTATTTTAAAGTTTCAAACAGATCACCTTGTTATAATTCATAATTTAAATATAATATCGGGGTCTGTTAGTTCCACATTTCACCACCAGGGTGCACACTCTATTCTTAACAAAAGTGTATCGGAACGAAACTTCTTTCTACAACTTATCCGTAGACTTATTAGTCGAGGGGGGTGGCGGTCTTAAACATCAATTTAAGATATTTGCTGAAATTACTATTCTAAAATAGTGGTATCAACACTTATGAAAATTTTTATATTGAGTAAGTAATATTTATCTCATCATGCCGTCAAAAAAATGCACGCAAAACAGTAGAGAACGCTACAGTTTAAAAATGGTCTTAAGCAAGAATTTAAAATATTTGCTGAAATTACTATTCGAAAATTGTGGGTTCGAAAATATTCAAAAAGGCAACACTATTCTAAAAAAGGGTACATTTTTTCAAAAAGGGAACACTATTCTAAAAAAAGGCACATTTTTTTCAAAAAGGGCACACTTGTACCTTGTTCACAAAAAATATTTTGAACTGGTTTGATTAGAGCCCATAGAATTAGCGATATTTTCCCGGGATTAATTGAATTGCCACGGGGCGCACAGGAAGTGTTAAAAAGGGAACCATGGTGCATCGGAAGGGTTTGAAAGAGCCGTCAGGCACAAGAAATAAATAAAAAGGGCCGCCAGGCTGCACGCTGCTAAAGCAGCTTAGAGTCAACACTACACGCCGTCAAAAAACCGCACGCAAAACTATAGACAATGCTACAGTTTAAAAATGGTCTTAAACAAGTATTTAAGATATTTTCTGAAATTATTATTTGAAAACAGTGGTATCAACACTTATTAAATTTTTATATTGAATATGCTGTATTTTTTAAAATGTGACACCGTGCTGAACAATGCTTTAAAAGCGATCGGTTCTTTAGTTTTCCTAATTTTAACAAATTCCCGTCAATTGTCAGTGCGAAAAAGCATCTTTTTTATAAGTTTAAAAATCGATTTTTTCATAAATTGGAAAGTTGCAGTCCGATTTTTTTTACATTTAGATTTTATGAATCAGCGTATAAAATAATATCCGGATGCGAAAGAAACAAACTTGTAAAATCAGTAGTTACAAAATTTTGTACTTCCATTATCAAACCCTAGTATAAAAATATCTCTTTTTCTGTCCCTGTAATGTGGCCTGCTGTGCAAAAAATGAAATTCTGGAATTAATTAACAAAAAATTAATCATCTTAGCTTCCGATTGTCAGAATTAAAAAAATAAAGACATATTCTAAAAGGGAATGAAATTTTACGTCCGATGGCATAAAAATCCTAGCTCAAAAATCGATATAAAAAGAAATTATGGTCCTGTATAAAAGTTCTGTGTTCATTCCAGACAACAAGAGGCACCTGTTGTGCAATTATCTGGTATACCACGGAAAATTCAATGTGATCAGACATTGTGTCACCTTCACAAATGAAGGAAAATAAAAGATTTTTTTCTCAATTTTTAACAAATTTTCGAATTTTTATGGTACGATCGAGATAATTTTTAGAATTTTTGAAAGGCGATTTTTTTTTCCCCGTCTTGTGGTACTAATTTCGAATTTCTGGGATGCGTAGAAAAAAAGTAATTGTGCCTTAAAGCAATCACCAGTCCTTATCTGCCATTAAAATGACACCTATTTTAATCCATGAAAGAGATTGTTTTTGTAATTTGATAAAAAAAATCCATGCTTTTTTAAAATTATGAATGCCTTTTCGATCTTGTAATTGGGGGTTTTTAATTAATAACGTCCATTAATTATGACTTTTTCAAAATTTTATGATTTGTCGTTAGATGTGAGGTGTTCAGCTATAAGTATGCAAAATTTCAAGTCTCCAACATAGTTTCTGAGAGCGGGCTCTGACAGACAGACAGACAGATAGACAGACAGATGAGTGAGACAAATAGGGTTTCGTCAGGTGAACAAAATCCTAAAAATTAGCTTTATTTTGATACCAAAATCATGTATATTATTCCAAAAATAACAGAGTTACAGCATTTTATGTAATTTGATGCCAACACAATGATGGGAAAAATCGCACAAAATTTGCAAATTTCTAATAGCCTGAATTTCCTAAAGTCAATTTTTGAGATAAAAAATTGAAAAAATTACTGTGGTCATATCTCTTAGGTATCTATACACATAAAAAAAATATGAACAAAATCTGAGACGTAAGGGCACATGGCCCCAGGTGTTTGGCGAGGAATGAGCCAAATACATATTTGGTGTTCACTTTTCATCTCATCCAAGTCCAATCAGTTAATTTGAATTTCAGACCTGAACCTAATAACAATCATACTGAAAAAAGTTAATCTAAATTTATGATCTAAATTTAATCCCCAATTACTTATTTTGAAATTTATTTGAATTTATGTCTTTGAGTGATAATCTAATATAAACATGTCAATCAGCTTATGTTTTTAGAAATTAACTTTACAAACGTTAATCAATGTTAAAAAGATGTTTATGATGGGCAATTTCTTTTCTTATCGTTATCCTTTCCTAATTAGAGGTAGAGGCATTCTACCCCCAAAAAAGCCACTCTTGCTTTTAGTGATTGTGGGCAATGTAACTTGCAAAACTAGAAATTAAGATTATTTTGGTGAAATAGTCCTGAAATTAATTTTTAAAAAGTTACATTTTTTAAATTTTATATGATTGTCGTGTTCTATAAGTTTATTTAGAAAATTTTTCTCCATCTTTTTACAAGTAAGGTAAAATCTCCTTCTATAAGCAAAACTCACCAAGTTATATACTTTGAATTTTACAAAATTTCAAAGCTTTTCAGCATTAAAAAAATCGATACTACTTAGTTATCCTGTCGGCCAAAAATCTATCGCCAAACTATAAGATTAAATCCCAATAATGCTTGATCGTAAATGTCACATTCACTTGACTTTAAGCAAATTACACACGTGTTTACGTCATCAAGTGATTTTTATTAATGTTATACTAATTCCCGGTAGCAGAAAGTGTGCGACGTGCATCGCAGATTTATTTTGGACCTTGCAGATAAATTTGCCAACTTGGAAAAAAAAAAAAAAAGTATTTCCTTTAAAAAAAAAAAAAAAAAAAGTACAAAAATTCTGACAAAAAATATTGCAAATTCGACAAATGGTCGCCGAAAAATATCAATTTCGACAATTGTTCGCATAAAAAATCGGTAATTTATAGCCAAAGGGTTGCTATAAAAACGCGAATTTCATCAAAAGACCCCGAAAAAAACATGCATTTCGTCCCAGGATTGTGGAAAAAATGCAAATTTCTGTTATAGGATCGCGAAAAAAAAAACACGAATTTCGTCAAAGGATCGCGGAAAGAA